>CAMZMU010000058.1:4636855-5261832 GCA_947311845.1 Poa pratensis | reverse complement strand
GGCGCCGCAGCCTCCTTCTTTTCCCCCCCTAGACCTTGAGGGTGAACTCCGGCATCCGCTCCAGGATCGCGAGGCGCTTCTTCGGAGTGAGCTGGGGATGGGCCTCGCGAGCTTACTCGGCACAGGAACCTCCGGGGCGGTGAAGAGGATGCCCATGATGGAGGCAATGACGTCAGGGGTGTGGGAGCCGCAGTGCAGCCGCATCGGGTCCGCCGGGCCAGAGTACATCCACGCCGGCTTCGTGTGCTTCTGGAGAGGAGCGATACGGCGCCTCACAAAGTCTTCAGCAACCATCTGCCCCGTGAGGCCAGCTTCACGGACGAGCCTCATGCGCGCGACCAAGTCAGCAATCTTCGGGCTGTGGAAGGCCGCGCTTGACCAGTTCGAGTTCTTCAGCGGCGGTGCCTCAGGGACTCGAAGAAGGGGTTTGCGTCTTGGCGTCCACGATGAACCATCACTGGCGAAAGTCACCACTTTCTTCGTCACCCGCGTGACGGGCTTATCACCGTCCCAGGACATGGGGATGTAGATGCCTCCCATCCCATCCGCAATGCGGAAGGACACGCAACCAGATCGCTCGCCGGGCGCCGTGGAGCGGAGCGCGTAGAAGCTCCGGAAGAAGGCCACGGAAGGCATCACCCCCAAATACGCCTCGCAAAGATATGCGAAAATGGCGAGGATCAGGATGGAATTGGGGTGCAGATGCAGAAGCTGGATCTGGTAGAAGGCCAGAACCTCCTCCAAGAAAGGGGAAAATGGCGGCACCAGACCAGCAAATATGGTCTGGAAGAAAATGGGGTACAGCCGCCGCGAGCTTGAAGCGCGCCGCCTTGAGAATGCTGGCGCCGTGCTCGTTGTTCTTGCCCGCGGCCATCAGCCTGATCTTGTCCAGCGCCTCCGCCGTGTGGATGCGGGTACCCACGAGCGCCGGCGCAAACTCGTCCTCCTGCTGCGCCCCAGCAGGGTCGTTCACCATCGCCGCCTTGTCTTTCTTGGTACCCATGGTCGAGGAAGAAAGGGCGGCGGAGAAGCTCGGGGAAGAAGAAGGAGCGCAGGGTCAAGAGCGAAGAGGCGAGGGTGCAAATGAGGCAGTAACTGCTGCCTGAACCGGCGCTGTAGGCTTTATATCACCTCAGGGCAGTTACCAAGACATGGTGGGTCCCGCCACTACGCCCATCATCTCCGAAGAGAACGTGGCGTCGCGGCTCCTAACTGCCCTACACGTGTCTCGGGCCGGCCGACACTTTGGGCCCATGACGATTCGCCTGCGTCCACTGGACTACATCGTGCCCATCATTGGGCCCGGGGGCTACTGTCGGCCCAGTGAGAACCAGGGTGTGCTGGGCCTGCCCTCCACAGCCCTCGACACTCGGTGGGTAAAATTTCGCTAAGGACCAAGCCTACGGCTTGGAGAGACCCCGAGGCAAATCGCCTAGCGGGCTTAGAGCAGCAGAGGCCTGCGAGGCCCTCCTTGCTGCTGCACCTCTTCAAGGAGATCTTCCCTGAAGAGGAGTCAACGCCGAATCCTCCACAGGGCACCCCAGCCCTCGTGGGGATTCCTTCGCTGCAAAGCAACCTCTGCAGAGCGCACATGGGCTCTGCAGTGGCCAGAGTGACGCGCGCCTCTGCGCGCGTGACGACGACGCCGCAGTTGCCGTTTGGTGATTAAAAGTCAACAAAGCTGCGCCATGTGCACCGGACTACAAGGATTTCCTCTTTGGTGATAAGGGGACCGCCGGCGCTACGCTCCACGGCCGACGTCACCGTGGGCACCCCCACGTCCTGCAGCCCCAGCTGGCCGTCCTGCATGGACGGTGGCTTTTCTGCCTCAGGCATCAGCTTTACGCCCATGGACTGCGTCATGGATAGCTGGGCTGCGGTGCACCGCGCTCCACCTTCTGTCGCCATGTGGTAGCCCTTCCGCGCGCAAGTGCAGGGAAGAGGCCCGGGCGCCTATAAAAGGAGGCGGTGCTCCACCGTAGCAAAGGATCACACTTTCATTCTAGCTTAGCTACCTACGCACGAGGAAGAAGAAGACGACTGTCTTCCCCTTCCTTGAGCACACCATTGCCAAAAGAGAGCCCTCGGCAAGCTCATTGTACTGTAACCTCCATAGCAGTGCAATACAGACAAGCAGGAGTAGCGGTTTTACCTCCACCCGAGGGCCGTGAACCTGGGTACGGGCTGGTGTTCATCTCTGTCGTGATGCCCTCCTCATGCTCGACGAGCACCGTCGCCGTGCAGGTTGAGGGTTGTTTGACCAACGTGTTCAGCCCCTTACACGAACTCTCTTCGTGAGTTGACCACCCCTGTTTCGTGGAGGTCATTCTCCGACAAGTGACTCAAACAGAAACGTCTCCCGTGCTGGATATGTTTAAAAACGCTGATAGTGGGGTCCGCTGTCAGCGTCCCATCTAAGCGAAGCCGTACGGCACCGTGGATCTAAGATCCAACGCTCACGATGGCCGCGAACGGCGACGACCAAAAACGGGCGGCGCCGCCGTGCCAGCGACGGCGAGGTGGTCGATTCTCTCACCTAGGGGCTCTGGAGACGGCGTGGATGATGCAGAAGGGTTGCGGTGGCCTGGGGAAGCTTGCTGGAGGAGTTGCACTTGCTGGATGGTCCAGATCGTCGGTGGCAAGCAGCTCCGCTTCCACGGCCACGGCACGTCGACGGTGGGATGCTCCTGGTCGTTCCTGGGCACGATAGAGATGGGCGTGTGAGTGCGGTGGTGACAAGCGTGCAGAGAACCAGAGGGAAAAGAGAGAGAGGAGCAGCACGGCATGGCCGTGGTCATCGTCAACCTTCGGCTCCGGCAGCACTTGGCCGTGCTCGACCAAAGCACGAGTGCTGCGACTGCGTGCTCGCCCTCCTGGCGTGCATGAGTGAGTGGGGAGTGAGGGAGGGACAGGGGTGCGGCGTGGAGAGAATGTGAGGCTCGGGTGTGCTTATAAGGCGAAGCCCGGTCCATGGTGGTCAAGGTGTAGGAGGGGTGCACAAGGGGGAGAGCTCGCCATTGGCGGGCTGGGCTGTGCGAACACGTCGACGAACGACGTTAGAGGCTTGGGGATGAAGAATGGCTTGCGGACGCTCTCCACAGCGAGCTCGGGGTGGTGATGGCTGTGGGCGCGCGGACGGCGTTCGACGGAATGCAGTCGTCAGTGCTGACCTCCCTGGGTGATGCCAAGATGTCCTTGAGGCCGCGGGGAAGGTTGTGAATGGCTGAGCGGTGCTGCGCTGGCGAGTGGGTGCAGTGGATTTCGAGATCGTCATCGATGACCTCGTGCGGCCATGCGCACGGCGATCTCGGGCTTTGACCAAAGGCGCACGTGTGTGGGAGCTTCAGGGACGATCTTATCGCGCTCAGCAGGAGCGGATGGGTGAGGGGAGGATGGAGGGCATGGTGCTGGGCCAGCTCGGCGTCATCTTCGTCCTCCTCCACAGTGGTGGCCACGGGTGGTATGGGTGCGAGCTCATGCCCATGGCTATGACCAAGACGGTCAAATTGCACGTTTCTTCCGTGTTCTGGCTAGTGGGGGAGGTGAGTGGGAGAGTGGTTTGCTGAAGTTCGATCGAAATTGATCGGATTGAATTTGATTTGGGGAAGAGTTCATCACTGCCCCAAGGTGTTCGACAGAATTCCTGAACCAAATCCAAATTCAATTTTCTGTGAATTATTTTCATAATTTGCTTCTTATAGATTTATCAAAGTTTGTGGTCCTGTTTTGGTATTTATTTTGTAATTGTAACTTAGTGCATTTGATGATCTAAAGCCTTAAAGAAAGAAATAGAATTTTAATTATAGGTTTTTGAAAATATTTATTTGGAGGGAAAAGTGGTAAGAATAAAATGAGAGTGGTCCTATTATCACTTCTCTGAATTTTGTATGAGAGAAAATATTGATTTCTAACTTGAGAAATTTTCTGCCACTTGTCACATTGTGTTATGTTTTAACTTTTATTCTTGTTTTCAAAGTTTTTAATTAGAACAAACAAGCAACACAATCATCAAAGAACACTCAACACAAAGTAACAAGCAAAAGTTTTTGTTGGCTCCAAATTTTTGACTATTACAACTTGTTACAAATTTGGGATGTGACAGATCCTCCCCCTTAGAATAAATCTCGTCCCGAGATTTGCTACGCTTAGGTGCTAAAGAGGTTTGGGAATTCGCTTCTAAGGTAGTCTTCACGTTGCAAAGTTGCTTCCTCTTCGGAGTGGTTAGTCCACTGGACTTTGTAGAACTTGATCGGGCGCCTCCGGGTAAGACGAACATCTTCGTCGAGAATCTTGACGGGTCTCTCACGATAAGTCAGGTCATGGTTCAGGTCGATGGAGAGGTGGTCGATGTTCTTGAAAACATCGGGCTTGTCGGGAACTTCAAGACACTTCCGGAGCAGGGAAATGTGGAAGACATCGTGAAATTCTGATAATTCTGGGGGCAACTCCAACAGATAGGATACTTCTCCTCGACGGGCAATGACCTTGAAGGGTCCAATATATCTTGGCGCCAATTTTCCTTTGACATGGAAACGTTGCATTCCCTTGAGTGGTGTCACTCGGAGATAGACATAATCTCCGACGTTGAAGGTGATATCGCGGCGCTTGGGATCAGCATAACTCTTCTGACGGGATTGGGCAGTTTTGAGACGCTCACGGATAAGTTGGACTTGTTCTTCAGCTTCACGGAGGGTATCTGGTTCAAACAATTTGCCTTCTCCGGTGTCGGACCAATTCAGGGGAGTACGACACTTCTTGCCGTAAAGTGCTTCAAACGGGGCCATTTGCAGACTGGACTGGTAGCTATTGTTGTAGGAGAACTCTGCAAATGGAAGGCAATCCTGCCATTTGGAACCATAGGATAGAACACATGCACGAAGCATGTCCTCTAATATCTGATTTACTCGCTCAGTTTGTGTCGGGGGAATGATTAACCCGCAACTTATTCGAATTTAACAAACAGCGACTCAAGGCCGCGTTATCATTGTTGGGCCACGTAAAAGATGGGCCAATCTCGCATCGCGACTCGATGAAGGAAAGTTCCAGAAGGTCGGTGCAAACTTGCCTTGGAAGACAAGAAAGATAATCAGGCTTCGTGTAGAACTCTTGTAACCTGACGAGCCTCTGTGTATATAAAGAGGACTCGCAGGACTTAGAGGGTCAAGCTATCAAGCCCTAAACCCTAGCTCATACGGCGAGTACCAGATCGGATCGCCTCCATTGTAACACCTCGATTATCATATCAATACCAATCTAGGGTAGGCAGGAAGTAGGTCTTTTACCTCACATTGAGGGGGCCGAACCTGGGTAAATCTGTGTTGATCTTTGTTCCTGCGATCCCAAGCTCGGAGATGCTTGACTCGCGTAATCCCACACCTACGAAGTCATCTATGACACCTGACGTGACAAACCCACGACAGTTGGCGCCCACCGTGGGGCCTGCGGTCAAGAGCGTCACGTTCCGCGCAGGATCCATGAAGGGAGCTGAAGATCTGTTGGCCGTATCATCGGTCATGGCACACCCTCATTGACGATTCAAGCTGGGGGCCGGAAGCAGATTACTTGGAGACCGGCCACGTCATCCCGTTTGGATCCATCAACGTCTTCGTTGGCTTCATCGGTGGCAGGTCCATTAGCTCGGTCCAAGAAGGCGACTCAGTAGAAGAAGTCGCCGATGATGGGGAAGAATCCGGAAAGCATGGACTCGCAAGAGTTTGGGTCCATTGTACCTGCCTTTGAAGAAAGTTGCTGGGGTTACCCACCAGAAATCGCATTATCACCAGATCGAGAGACGGCGCAAGTCGCGGTTTACACGACCGGAGGAGCTGGTGCATCAGGAACTGCTGGAGAAGCCGAGGCATCGGCACCCCCAAGCAACCCACTTCTTGTCCCTGTGTCAGCCACAACGCCGCCCTCCGTGCAACAGAAATTGAGGCCGCCAGGGCCGAGCTCCTGTATGAGGTTCGAAGGATGGAAGAAGAGCGCCGCAGGCTCGATCAGATAAACCAAGGAATCCAACAGGAGCGGCAGAGAGTAGCCGCGCTGGCTGCGACTCAACGACAGGTTGACTCGCAAACACAACTGCGCGCGACTCAACCAACAGTGGAAATCCCGCTTACTCCAGCCGCGGGAGCGGGAATCCAGACAGTTGCGGAAGGATGGGGACCAACAAATCAAGAGACCCAGCAACAACCAAGGAGGTTTCACACCCCGCAGGGCCATTACCAAACCCTGTCGATAATATGTATGCTGCGGCTAATATCTTGACTCAGATGGTACCAACAGGCGATGACCCGGTCAATGCTGAGGCGCGGCGCGCGATTCAGATGCTAAGTACGCAGTCCTGCAACAAGCCAATAGGGCAAGCCGAAGCACAGCTGCCCCTCGTACCAGCCAATCACAGGATTGCAGCAGAAAGAAGCGTCCAAAGCAGGCCACCAGAGAACATATCAGGAGTCGCACAGAGGCAGCAGGAGCAAGTCGCAGAAGCGCAGGCGAATATGCCAGTGATGCAAACGCGGCCCGCAGAAGTCAACAATCCAACGGGCACATCCACAACCCTGTCCTCGCGGCTCAAGGGCCCAGCTGTTTTACTGAAAGGATCAGATCGGAACCTTTTCCTGAAGATTTCAAAGGGCCACGCAAGGTGGCAAACTACAACGCCAGCATGGATCCAACCACCTGGCTGAACAATTACGAGATGGGGATGAGCATTTTGAACGCCTCAGAGGAAATATGTGCAAGGTACCTCAACATGATGCTAGAAGGTGCAGCGCACATATGGCTGCAAAATTTGCCTCCCAACTCTATAAATACTTGGGAGGAACTGAAGGATGCCTTCGTTAAGAACTTCCAAGGAACTTGCAAACGACTCTGCAATATAGAAGATCTCGAGCGTTGTGTCCAGAAGGAAGGCGAGTCAAGTCGCCATTGGATGAAAAGGGTGGCAGAAATAATACACTCCTCAGATAATATACCACCAAGCTCAGCCGTCCTGGTAATGGAGAAAAACTGCAAGTTTGAGCCGCTGATTCATAAGCTGGGTCGCATGAAAGATAAAGTCAAGAGCCTCAGCGAGGTAATGGCTGCGGCTAACAAATATGCCGGCTCGGATAAAACCAGAGACGCGTCAGACGGAGAAGAAGAGGAGGTTGCTGCCAAAGGAAAGAAAAACTCCAACAAGCCCCAGCAGCAGCAAACAAGCCACAACAACGCGAATCAAAACAAACGCAAAAACGAAGATGGTCACTCAGGGCTCGTCGCCAATACGCGTGGAGGATTCAGAGGCCAGCGAGGAAGGGGTCGAGGATACGGCTCCCGTCCAATCAATATGCAAGAAGTTTTTAATCGGCCATGCGACCTTCATGCAACAGGTGATGGACGGCCAGCGGACCATACCAAGGCACAATGCACTATTACAAGAAGTGGAAAGAAGAAAGCCAGCACAACAGGGGAAATTCCCACGAAGGAAACCCTGGTACGGCTCATGACGCAAATGTTGGGCAGCACAGCACGAGCAACCCCAGGCAAACGGGGCAGTATCACACAATAGTTATCGACACCTCCAAAAGGGAAGAGAAATTGAGTCGCAGGAGTCAACAGGTGAACGCCGTGATACCAGCAACGCCCAATTGGCTAAGGTGGTCCGAGCACACAGTAACTTGGAGTCGCGACGATCACCCGCCACAAGTACGGGAACCTGGCAAGTTGGCGCTGGTTGTGGCACCGTACGTTGCAGGATACAAGCTGACCAAAGTGCTTATGGATGGAGGAAGCAGCATTAATATCTTGTACTACGATACGTTCCAGCGTCTAGGACTCAAGGATTCCAGCCTGCAGCCCACGTCAACCGTGTTTCACGGCATTGTCCCAGGAAGGTCCGCACGGCCAGCGGGGAAAATAACCCTAGGGGTAACTTTTGGGACAGAAGAGAACTTCAGAAGCGAGTTCCTATGTTTCGAAGTGGTAAAATTCCAAAGCCCATATCACGCCTTGTTTGGAAGAACCTTTTGCTAAGTTTATGGCCAGGCCATGCTACGTGTACCTACAGTTGAAGATACCAGGACCAAAAGGGGTCATCACAGTGTACGGAGATAGAGAAAAAGCGATAGAATGTGAAAAGGAGATGCGGCCTTCGCAGAATCTGCCTGTGCCGCGGAAGAGCTAAAAGGTTATAAGTCGCAGGTGGACCCAAATGACATGAGCGTAGTTACCACGCCATCTGCCGAGCCACCAATGAAATTCAAAGCGGCCCAGGACACCAAGCAGATAAATCTTGTTCCTGGCGACTCATCCAAGCAAACCAGCATTGGAGCACACATGGAAGAAGAGCAGGAGAAGGCTCTCGTCGCTTTCTTCAGGAAAATAAGGACATCTTCGCATGGAAGCCGTCAGATATGCCAGGGGTACCAAGAGAATTAGCAGAACATAGCCTCAAAGTGAACCCTGCGGCTAAACCAGTGAAGCAGCCACTACGGCGTTTCCACGATGATAGAAGAAAGGCAATAGGGAGGAAATAGCTCGCCTGGCTGCAGGATTCATCACGGAGGTATACCATCCGGAGTGGGTGGCAAACCCAGTCTTGGTTATGAAAAAGAACGGTACGTGGCGAATGTGCGTTGATTACACCAGTCTTAACAAAGCTTGTCCAAAGGATCCATTTGCTTTGCCGCGAATCGACCAAGTGATTGATTCAACTGCTGGGTGCGAGCTGTTATGCTTTTTGGATGCCTATTCAGGCTACCATCAAATCAAGATGAAGAGGGAGGACCAAGAAAAGACGTCCTTCATCACACCCTTTGGAGCTTTTTGTTATGTCAGCATGCCCTTTGGGTTGAAGAACGCAGGTGCGACTTACCAAAGATGCATTCAGAATTGTCTACATGAGCAAATAGGTCGCAACGTTCACGCCTACGTGGATGATATTGTGGTTAAGTCGCAAGTTGGCCAGGATCTTATTAGTGACCTGGCAGAGACATTCACAAATCTCAGAAAATACAACATGAAGCTCAACCCCACAAAGTGCGTCTTTGGAGTACCAGCAGGAAAGCTATTGGGATTCATAGTATCAGAAAGAGGCATTGAGGCCAACCCTGACAAGATAAAGGCCGTGATGGATCTCCAAAAACCAGAAAAGATAAAAGATGTGCAGCGACTTACCGGTTGCGTAGCAGCTTTGAGTCGCTTTATATCAAGATTGGGAGAGAAAGCACTACCTTTGTACAGACTGTTGAAAAAATCAGACACCTTCGTTTGGGATGCAGAGGCCGACGAAGCTCTGACAGCCTTGAAACATCAATTGACAAATGCTCCAGTTCTGGCGGCTCCAAAGGATAAAGAGCCCATGCTACTATACATAGCGGCAAATTCCCGTGCTGTGAGCGCTGTCATGGTTGTGGAGAGACAAGAACCCGGAAAGGAATACCCTGTCCAGAGACCAGTATATTACGTGAGCGAAGTCCTCACAGCTTCCAAACAGCGTTACCCACAGTGGCAGAAGTTGGTGTTTGGAGTGTTCATGGCGAGTCGCAAGCTGAAGCACTACTTCCAAGAACATCCAATAACTGTGGTTAGTTCAGCACCGTTGGCAGATATCATCCGTAATCGAGAAGCTACTGGAAGAGTCGCTAAGTGGGCGATCGAGTTGGGACCACATCACATCAGCTACGAGCCGCGCACATCAATTAAGTCGCAAGCCCTGCAGATTTTATCAACGATTGGACAGAAATCCAAGTCGCTCCTAGCATGGCAGAAACCAAATACTGGACCATGCATTTTGATGGGTCAAGACAGTTGCAAGGCTCGGGGGCTGGAGTTGTTCTAACATCCCCAAGGGAGACAAGCTGCGGTATGTGCTACAGATACACTTCAACTGCACAAATAACGTGGCAGAGTATGAGGCACTGCTTCATGGTCTACGTATAGCAAAGGAGATGAACATCAGTCGCATACGCTGTTTTGGCGATTCAGACTTGGTGGCACAGCAGGTCTCTGGAACGTGGGACAGCAAGGATGCGAATATGGCTGCATATAGAAGAGAGGTGGACAGAATTGCTGGACATTTCACTGGATACCAAGTTGAACATATTGATCGGAGACAAAACGAAGCTGCAGATGCCCTGTCTCGCTTGGATCCAACAGACAGTCAGTCCCACCCAATGTTTTCCTGGATGAACTGCACAATCCATCAGTCAAACCTCCAGCAGAGATTGACATTGCAGAGCCAGAGGACGATTCAACTTTAGTCGCAGCCCTGCATGAACAGCCAGGATGGACAGAGCCATACATGGCATATTTAAGTCGCGGAGTGCTGCCAGACGATGAGATTGAGGCGCGCAAAATCATACGACGATCAAAGGCCTATACAATCATCAACAACGAATTATACAAGCGCAGCGTGTCAGGAGCATTCCAAAGATGTGTCTCACCAGAAGAGGGACGAAAAATCTTGCACGAAATTCATTCAGGCGATTGTGGCCATCATGCTTCGTCAAGATCTTTGGTGGCAAAGGCGTTCCGACATGGATTCTTCTGGTTAACAGCATTAGCAGATGCAGAGCAAATTGTCAGAGTGTGCGATGGATGTCAAAGATACGCTAGGCAAGATCATATGCCAGCTCAAGCACTTCGCACAATACCCATCACATGGCCTTTTGCCGTATGGGGTTTTGACATGGTAGGGCCCTTCAGACGGTCTTCAAACGGAAAAACTCACCTCCTGGTCATGGTGGACAAATTCACAAAGTGGATAGAAGCAGAACCTGTGGGAGATTGCGAGGCTGAAACAGCAGTCAAGTTCTTGAAGAAGGTCATATTCCGCTTTGGGTACCCCCATAGTATCATTACAGACAACGGGAGCAACACCTCTGAAGGGCTACACAGATATTTTGCGCAGACAATGGGATAAGATTGGACCTCACGTCAGTAGCACACCCGCAGAGCAATGGACAAGCTGAGCGAGCTAACCAGGAAATTCTCCATGGAATTAAGCCGCGCCTTATTGAAAAGGTCGAAGCATCTCCAGGATGTTGGGTGGAAGAATTGCCAGCAGTACTGTGGAGCTTAAGAACAACCCCTAACAGATCCACAGGTTTACACCATATTTCATGGTCTATGGAGCAGAAGCAGTCATGCCCAGCGACATCATACATGATTCACCAAGAGTTGCGGCTTACATCGAGACAGATAATGAGATAGCTCGGCAAGACTCGGTGGACACATTAGAAGGTTAGAGACTTGGCAGCATCAAGGTCAGCGGTATATCAACAAGACTTGCGACGCTATCATGCCAGACGCATCAAAACCCGCACCTTTCAAGAAGGCGACCTAGTACTGCGACTTAAACAAGATCACAAGGGAATGCATAAGCTGTCCTCTCCATGGGAAGGACCCTACATCATCAGCAAGAAGCTAAACAATGGGTCGTACTATCTGCTGGATGTAAGGGAAGAAAGCAGCGAACGCCATGATTTCGAGGATCGTCTCGAGGCACCTCGCCCTTGGAACGTCGCACACCTGCGACCGTACTATACATAAGAAAAGGCTAATTAGAGCCAAGCATCATCCTTTCCAGCTTTATAGCTGAGTATCATCACAGCCACTCAGGGCTAGAACTTCAACTTTGGTCGCCACCTAGGCGCGACCTATGCAACATCTGATCGCCACCCAGGCGCGATCGACCCTTGTATCAGAAACCGGCTGCCACCTAGGCGCGGCCGTAAACTTTGTATCATTTCTGGTCGCCACCTAGGCGCGACCGACCCCATGTATCACCATGGATCGCCACCTACGCGCGATCCAACCCTATGTATAACACTCGGTTGCCACCAAGGCGCGACCTTATGTGTCATCATAATCAAAGCTTATCATAGCTTAGCCTATCATGGCCATATCATTATGTTTCTTGGGGCTTTGTTACCCTGAAACAGCCAACTTATTGGCAATTATCAAATTTACCTTAAGTTGGATTGCTACTCGCATTATGTGGCCAAAGTACTGGGGTGTGGCGTCAATCGAGCTTGATTGCCTATCATGGCCGCTCTCGACCCTGAACACACATGTTCCTAGGAAATACTGAGTCGCGCGAGTGCCCACTTAAGGATTCAGATGGCCTAACTAGAGGTCGATGTACTGCTTATAGTACGGCAACACCAATTACAATTACTTGTATCTTAACAATTGTTTTATTCATGATATCAAGTTACAGGTGATGACCTTCAAAACTTCTGAGAAGAATTGAGATGATTATCACGTTACATCCTCTCAATCCTTGGGGGCTACATCATATTCATCAAAAATTTGAAGATGGATCGTCATCAAGTTTGAAGCTATCAGGCTACTCTAACAAAGAAGCTCACGAAGTCAGATGATCTTCCAGGTGCGAGTCAAGGCCAATCCAGCACAATTATAAGTCGCGAAATAAGGAAAAGCGCGGCCTAAACATTCAAGATCAAGAAATACTATGAAGTTCAGGCCACGCTTGGGGGCTAATGTCGGGGGAATGATTAACCCGCGACTTATTCGAATTTAACAAACAGCGACTTAAGGCTGCGCTATCATTGTTGGGCCACGTGAAAGATGGGCCAATCTCGCATCGCGACTCGATAAAGGAAAGTTCCAGAAGGTCGGTGCAAACTTGCCTTGGAAGACAAGAAAGATAATCAGGCTTCGTGTAGAACTCTTGTAACCTGACGAGCCTCTGTGTATATAAAGAGGACTCGCAGGACTTAGAGGGTCAAGCTATCAAGCCCTAAACCCTAGCTCATACGGCGAGTACCAGATCGGATCGCCTCCATTGTAACACCTCGATTATCATATCAATACCAATCTAGGGTAGGCAGGAAGTAGGTCTTTTACCTCACATTGAGGGGGCCGAACCTGGGTAAATCTGTGTTGATCTTTGTTCCTGCGATCCCAAGCTCGGAGATGCTTGACTCGCGTAATCCCACACCTACGAAGTCATCCATGACACCTGACGTGACAAACCCACGACAGTTTGGCATCCGGTCTGGGGGTGATAGGCTGTGCTAAAAGCTAATTTGGTTCCGAGGGCTTCGTGAAGAGATTTCCAGAACCTTGAGGTGAATTGCGTGCCTCTATCAGATACAATCTTTTTTGGCACTCCGTGCAGGCTTACTATTCTGGAAATATACAAGTCCGCCAGTTGATTTCCCGATAAGTGGTATTGACGGGAATGAAATGGGCAACCTTGGTCAGTCGATCAACGATGACCCAGATTGAATCATGGCCTCGGTTGGATCTTGGCAGTCCGGTGATAAAGTCCATTCCAATTTCATCCCACTTACATTCAGGAATTTTCAAAGGTTGGAGCAATCCAGCGGGTCGCTGATGTTCAGCTTTGACTCGCTGACAGACATCACACTTGGCCACGAAAGAACAAATCTCTCGCTTCATCCCATGCCACCAAAATCTCTCACGAAGATCTTGGTACATTTTTGTCCCGCCGGGGTGGATTGAATAAGGGGTCTCGTGGGCTTCCTTCAGGATTATTTCCTTAAGTTCCTTGACATTGGGCACATAGATACGGCCATTGAATCTCAGCACTCCTTCAACATCTTCGGTAAAATCGGGTGCTTTGCCAAGAGAAATCTTCCTTTTAATCTATTCAATGCTTTCATGATTGTTTTGAGCTTCCTTGATTTGATCCATCAGGGTTGGGGCTAACTCTAGATTGGCGAGATAACCATGGCTAACAAGCTCTAGTCCGAAATCTTCGAACTCCTTGAACAAGGCTGGTTGTTCGGCTTGGATCAAGGCATTCAGGGTGTAGGGCTTGCGACTAAGGGCATCGGCAACTACGTTAGCTTTTCCGGGGTGATAATGGATCCCAATATCATAGTCCTTGATTAATTCCATCCATCTCCTCTGTCTCAGGTTCAACTCCTTCTGGGTGAAGATATACTTCAAGCTCTTATGATCCGTATACTCCCTCCGTTCGGAAAAGGATGTCACAAAAATGGTCTATCTATAGTTCATTTTTGTGACATCCTTTTGTGAACGGAGGGAGTAGATCTCGCAGCGATGTCCCACAAGATAGGGACGCCACGTCTTAAGAGCAAGAACAACGGCAGCTAACTCCATATCATGGGTTGGGTAATTCTCTTCATGCGGTCGCAACTGTCGGGACAGGTACGACACAACTTTGCCTTCTTGCATCAGAACGCAACCAAGTCTGAGGCGTGATGCATTGCAATATACGTCGAAACTCTTGGTGACGTCTGGCATGATTAGGATTGGGGCTGAGGTCAATCTCTTCTTTAGTTCTTGAAAACTATCTTCACACTTCTGGGTCCACTCGAATTTCTTGTCCTTTTTCAACCGTTGGGTCATGGGCTTGGCTATGCTGGAGAATCCTGCAACGAACTTGCGGTAGTAACCCGCTAGTCCGAGAAAGCTTCGGATTTCAGTCACATTAGTGGGTGCTTTCCAGTCAACAATGGCTTGGATCTTCTCCGGGTCAACAGAAATTCCTCCTGCAGACACGACATGTCCGAGGAATGCCACTTCACTAAGCCAAAACTCGCACTTGCTAAGCTTGGCATACAGCTTGTGCTCTCGGAGGGTCTCCAAAACTAGACGCAGGTGTTCAGCATGCTCTTCTTCGGTCTTGGAGTAGACAAGGATATCGTCGATGAAGACTACCACGAACTTGTCGAGGTACTCCATGAAGATCTTGTTCATGAGATTCATGAAATAGGTGGGGGCATTGGTCAGGCCGAAAGACATCACGGTGTATTCAAACAAACCGTAGCGGGTGGTGAAGGCGGTCTTGGGAATGTCTGACTCTCGGATTTTCAACTGATGATATCCTGTCCGAAGATCGATCTTGGAGAAGACTCGGGCTCCGTTCATCTGATCGAACAGATCCTCGATCTTGGGAAGAGGGTACTTGTTCTTAATGGTCACGTCATTGAGCTTGCGATAATCCACACATAGGCGTGTGGTACCGTCTCTTTTGTCCACAAAAATAATGGGTGATCCCCAAGGTGAAGCGCTTGGGCGAACAAGACCTTTGCTGAGCATATCAACCAACTGCTTCTTTAATTCAACCAGTTCTTCCGAATTCATCCGGTAGGGTCTCTGGGATATAGGGGTTGTTCCCGGAATAAGTTCAATCACGAACTCAATGTCCCGGTCAGGTGGCATACCAGGCAGTTCTTCAGGGAAAACATCCTGAAATCGGTGAACAACACGGATCTCATCTAGAGTGGGTCGAGCTATACCCTCATGATAGCCTGGTCGGGAGGGGCAGGTTTCAGATACATACTCCACTTCGACTCCATTATCTGAAGTGAGGGAAACAGCTCTTCTGGCGCAGTCAATACGGCCTTGAAACTTGGCTAACCAATTCATTCCAAGTATAACATCTATGCCTTGGGTTCCTAGTATGACAAGGTTGGCTGCAAATGTTTCTCCTCCAATTTATATGGATGAATTGGGGCAGAACCTCTTGGTTTCTAGGGTGGAGCCAGGGATTTGTATACTCATAGGTTTATGTAGGAAGCCTTCTACTAAATATCCCTTAGAGACAAACTCCTCGGTAACGAAGGAATGGGTGGCACCGGAATCAAATAGAACAGTTGCAGATACTGAGTTGACAAGGAACGTACCCAGCACAACATCTGGCGCATCTTGGGCTTCTTCAGCATTGATGTGGTTCAGACGGTCCTTGGCAACAGCAACATTTCCACGGGGTGCGGCATTCTTGCCCTTTCCAACACGGCCTTGACCAGGGTTCGGCGCCGGTGCATTAGGACGTTGAACATTCCTCTTTGGATTGGGGCATTCTTTCGAGTAGTGACCCTTGGTGCCGCACTCAAAGCAGACAACATTGGGGCCATGGTTGAAGTTCTTGAAGTTTCCCCCGGACGGTTGTTGTCGTTGGGGCGGTGGAAGTAGTTGTTGGGACGGTTGGGATAGTTGGGGGGTGGTGCTTGTGGTGGTCGATAAGCAGGCTTGGGGGCTGGCTGAAAGGTACGAGGCTTCTGGTTGCTAGAACCTTCTTGAGAATTCATCTGCCTCATACGACCTTCAAACATTGACTTGTGATTGGTCTCCAGCTGGATGGCCTTGTCCACAAGCGACTCCAAATCAATGAAGTCATGGATAACCAACGCGCACTGCAGTTCATCATGAAGTCCGTTCAGAAAACGCTCCATCTTCTTCTTCTCGGTGTCGGTGTCGTCAGGGCATACCGAGCCAAGTCGGTAAACTCATCCAGATATCCAACCACATCCTTACCTCCCTGCCTCAGCTTACGGAATTCATCCTTCTTCCTCTCAATGAGTCCGCCTGGAATATGCTTCTTGCGGAACTTCTCCTGGAACTCAATCCAGTTGATAACATAGCCAACTTGCTGGAGAGCCTTGGTAGTTTCCCACCAAGCTCGTGTAGGTCCAGCAAGATAATGGGTGGCATACAGAACCTTCTCATTTTCTCCCACAACAGCAACTTCCAGGTTGTTCTCGATGGTGCGGAGCCAATCATCGGCTTCCAGTGGGTGAAGTCCCTTGTAATAGGTAGGTGGGTTGGTCTTCTGGAAGTCACTTAAGATGGATCGTTGATTTCCATCGCCATTGCCACCATTGTTGTTGTTGTTGTTGTTGTTGTTGTTGTTGACATGAGCAGCAGCAATTTGCTGCAGGACGGTGAGATGAGCTTGGCGCTCCTCCCGGGCAGCTTGGCGTTCCTCCATAATGAGCACAAGGAGTTGGGCGGGGGTCGGCTCAGGAGGCGGTGGTGGTGCATCTGGGTTGTTGGTGCGACGAGTGTCCACCATCCTGAAGTATACAGGGTATAAGCGGCAAGGCAAAAAGGTTTCGACTAAGGGGGAAAAAGATGAAGTCGCAAGGGAGTTGATTAATTAAGGACGGTTATTGAAAGATTTTTGCACAGATCAAACAAGACTAACACATTCATATAACACAAGCATCACGTCAATAAGTTCACCGCATCAAGCTTACAACATCACCCTACATCTAATGTACATAATACATGGTTTCAAAAGAACCATCACCTAGACTCGATTAGCGATAGGGGGTCGACATAATCCTACGGTAGTACTCAAGTCACTCGCCTACTGAGGTGGAACCTCAGGCTCAGCTGCGTCAGCGTCGGACTCGTAGGCAGGCTCCTCTGGGTTCTCCTCCTCGTCCTCGAGAACTGCCTCGAACGGCTCCTCCTCCTCGTCAACTAACTCCTCCTTGTCGTCCTCCTCCTCGTAGTCCATCTCCTCCAGGAAATCCTCATCGTCACTGATGAAGGCGTTGTTCTCCCTGCGGAGATCCTCGCCCTCCTCCTCCATCTTGTTAGCCTGGTGCTCCATATCCTCGATCATCTCGTCCTGCTCCGCCACCCTCTTGCGGAGCTTGGCGACGGTCTTCCTCAGCTGGGTCCTCTTCTGAAGAAGAGCGACCTTCTCCTGCTGCAGTTGTGCCTCACGCTCGCGATTCTCCTTGAGCGCGATGCGCTCAAAGTGAGCTCGAAGTCTAGCGCTCATCAGGTCCTCCTGGGTGCGGTAGAGTAGGACCTCCATGTCCAGGATGTAGTCGCCAAACGCTGGGTGTCGAGGGGCTCGAATGGGGTGTCCATCATCGGTGCGCCTCCCGTAGAACTGAAAGCGGGAGTTCACCAACTCTGCCTTGTGCTCCTCACAAAGTCGGGCCAGGAACCTCTGCATGGCATGACACAGTCCGTCGTCCCAGTGGGCGTCCATAGTGGTGAAGATCATCGTCTTGGATCCGGGAGACTTGAGGTTCCCCCGAACAGACGACTCGATGAGCCAACTCAGGTTTCCGTTGCCGTGAACGTCAACCTGGGCTCCCTGAAACTCAGGAGCGGGGCGACCCAACAGCTTGCTCAACTCGAACAAGTCGCTCTCGAACATCAGCTTGCCATCCTTCTCAAGTTGCTTAAACTCGGTGAAATTGAGTGCCATCTACAATTTTTAAGCAAAATTTTAAGTTAGTGAGATGACAACTGTACAAAATTTTAAGTTTAATGAAATAACAAGTGCGCAAAATTTTAAGGATACAAGGAAAAATGTAATACTCAATGAGAGTAAAATTTTGCATAAGTAGGAGGATTGGAAGATAAGCAATTTTTGAAAATACTTCACTCCTTTATTTTAGAAATTAACTTTTGTAACTCCTATATAACGACCATGCTAATCTAAGGTCTCTTAAAGTCAGGATGGCTCTGATACCAGCTCTGTGGGGACCCCAGACTAGCTGTCCGAAATACCCAATTATGCTTATCACAACGATCCCGTGACCAGTCTGTCGTTGCACATAATCCGAACTGAATACAAAAGTTTACATCCATTACCGTACCGAATTAAAGTCTTACACATACGGTCATTTAGACCAAGTCTTACATAGGTGCCTTCATGGGCCAAACCACATTATTCAGCGGAAGCTACGACGTAGTAGACAAACACATCCTAACAACAACCCGACAGGCAGCTGACTTATGGAGACCCCTAGTTCGCATAGTAGTCGCCATACTCCTCTTCGGCATAGTGCTCCTCGAGATCTGGCTAAGACAATAGCCAGGGACAAAACCAATATGAGTACAATTTGAATTGTACTCGCAAACTACCCCAACATGAACATGCACTAGTTTTACTTTTATTTCATAAGACTTTTATTTATTTAAAGCATCTCTATATCTTTATTGAAAAAAAAGGTAAGAAGAATTTTTATAACCTTCCTCCAATAAATCACCATTTTATTTACTTCTCCAAAACTCCTCCTTTTTCCGACCATAGCCCTTCATGGTCATTTATCTCCCACAACCTTATACCGATCCTTTGGTATAGTTGCACAAAATATTCTCCAGTTCATTTTCTTTTAAAACTCAAAAACTTTACAAAAACTTGCACATAGGTCGAAGTAGGGCCTTCCAACTGTCCATGACCGGGGACTCGGCTATTCGAATAGTTTTACACTCTGCAGAGGTAGCACGCTTTTCCCACATCCATCCGGCAACTCATCGTGTCTGCCACGTCTCGCCATACAAGGTGTATGCGAAGTTGAGTCACCGACCATAGCCTGTCCTTTGCTCATGCTAGTATAGGACCCTGCCCGTATGACACTTTCCATCGACACTCAGTCCAGCCCTTCGGAACCTAAGTGTGAGGACTCATAGTTTTGCCCGGCGACCGTATGGGGGCAGTCTTCGATCCTCCTTTTTAGGGGCAGGACCCAGGTCAGGGGTAGGTCACCGAACCATCCCCTCATAAAACGGAGTCATCTCCGTTGTTGAGGTATCCCATACTAATATGAGCAAATTATATGACTACGCCCGTTCCTATATGGGGGTAAATGTGGTCGCACAGGGTATCGGCTGGTCGACGTAAGTACAAAGACACAAGGTGCTGTTTATCAAAAACCACCATTCTCCATTTCTCCACTTCAACACCGACATCTCGGCATACCATCATCCATTCGAGGATTTCCAAAGGAGTTTTGAATAAACAATATTTTTCCCATCCTATAATTTGATATAAACTAGCTTCTACTTCTACCTAGGGTGGCAAAATAGTTTTTTATACACTTTTTGAAAAGGCTTTCAAAACCATTGCTACTCATGAATAAAACATGTGGACAAAGTAGATGTATGTTTTTACGTGCATGATCAGAGAGTAGCTTGCCTTGCTCAGCAAAGTTCCCGGGGTCTTGCTCCTGTTGCTCAAAGTATTCCCCCTCCTCGCAAGCCCCGGCAACGATCTCGTCTAAACGTCGTAAAGGAAACAAGTACAAATAATCACTATACCACTCAATCAAACATCACAGCATTACAATCTTAAACTCTACAAATAGCTACTGCAACACACAAGGCATAACAATTTGGGTTCAAATTATTTGAATTAACCATTATTTAAACATGACTTGAATATGGTAGAAACTAGCTACAAAAGTTTAATTGTATAACTCAAGTTCTGTTGGTCACAAAAATACCAACTAAAATTCTACAGATAGCTACTGACATATAGAACACAACACAATTGGATTTGGATTAATTTGAGTTACCAAAATCCCTACACAATTGTTTTATTACAGAAGCTTATTAATCAAGTTTTAGCTACTGCCTAAGTTCTGTTGATCATAAAATTAAATACTTTTAGGGTAACTAGTAATGATTAAATGTGATCTAACAAAATTGGTCCTAACTCATTTGGGTTAAGCATTGATTATCCATAATTGTTTCAGTACAAAAGGGTTTGCTAATTTTAATCTAATGCTAAACAAATACTATTGCTTAATTAATTCTACAAAAATTAGGGAAGCTAAGTGATCACAGTGCTAAGCTAACAAAATTGGATTGGTATTATTTGGGTTAATAGAGCATCAGAAACAAACACGTTTATATTTTAAACCTTCTGTGGCAATTTAAATACTACACATTTTTTATTAATCCAAACAAGATGAAACCAATTTGGGTGGTTAAACAATTTTATAAGCTAACCAGAGAATTTTGATTCGATTTATTTGGACTTATAAACCTCGAGATATTGAATTTCAAAGTTGGGTCCAGTACTGAATTTCCAGAGAATTTAAATTAGGAAAAACTCTCTGTTCTGGATAATGTTGAGATCCCTGACGGGTGGGGTCCACTCGTCAGTGACTCAAACAGAAATGTCTCTTGCGCTGGATATGTTTAAAACGCTGACAGTGGGGTCCGCCTGTCAGCGTCCCATCTAAGCGAAGCGGTACGGCACCGTGGATCTAAGATCCAACGGCTCACGATGGCCGCGAACGGCGACGACCAAAAACGGGCGGCGCCGCCGTTCCAGCGATGGAGAGGTGGTCGATTCTCTCACCTAGGGGCTCTGGAGATAGCGTGGATGATGCAGAAGGGTTGCGGTGGCCCGGGGAAGCTTGCTGGAGGAGTTGCACTTGCTGGGACGGTCCAGATCATCGGCGACGAGCAGCTCCGCTTCCACGGCCACGGCACGTCGACGAACGTCATTAGAGGCTAGGGGATGGAGAATGGCTTGCGGACGCTCTCCACAGCGAGCTCGGGGAGGTGACGGCCATGGGCACGCGGACGGCGTTCGACGGAATGCAGTCGTCAGTGCTGACCTCCCTGGGTGATGCCAAGATGTCCTTGAGGCCGCGGGGAAGGTTGTGAATGGCTGAGCGGTGCTGCGCTGGCGAGTGGTGCAGTGGATTTCGAGATCGTCATCGATGACCTCGTGTGGCCATGCGCACGGCGAGCTCGGGCTTCGACCAAAGGCGCACGTGTGTGGGAGCTTCGGGGGCGATCTTATCGCGCTCAGCATGAGCGAATGGGTGAGGGGGGGATGGAGGGCACGGTGCTGGGCCAGCTCGGCGTCATCTTCGTCCTCCTCCACAGTGGTGGCCACGGGCGGCATGGGTGCGAGCTCATGCCCATGGCTACGACCAAGACGGTCAAATTGCACGTTTCTTCCGTGTTCTGGCTAGTGGGGGAGGTGAGTGGGAGAGTGGTTTGGTGAATTTCGATCGAAATTTATCGGATTTAATTTGATTTGGGGAAGAGTTCATCTCTGCCCCCAAGGTGTTCGACAGAATTCCTGAACCAAATCCAAATTCAATTTTCTGTGAATTATTTTCATAATTTGCTTCTTATAGATTTATCAAAGTTTGTGGTTCTGTTTTGGTATTTATTTTGTAATTGTAACTTAGTGCATTTGATGATCTAAAGCCTTAAACAAAGGAATAGAATTTTGATTATAGGTTTTTGCAAATATTTATTTGAGAGGGAAAAGTGGTAAGAATAAAATGAGGGTGATCCTATTATCACTTCTCTGAATTTTGTATGAGAGAAAATATTGATTTCTAACTTGGGAAATTTTCTGCCACTTGTCACATTGTGTTATTGTTTTAACTTTTATTCTTGTTTTCAAAGTTTTTAATTAGAACAAACAAGCAACACAATCATCAAAGAACACTCAACACAAGGTAACAAGCAAAAGTTTTTGTTGGCTCCAAATTTTTGACTATTACAACTTGTTACAAATTTGGGATGTGACAGGGGGTCACCAAACCAGTCCCCTCATGAAACGGAGTCATCTCCGTTGTTGAGGTATCCCATACTAAAATGAGCAAACTACATGACTACGCCTCGTCCCATATGGAGGTAAATGTGGTCGCACAGGGTTTGGTTGGTCGTCATAGTACTAGGACACAATGTGCATTTTTCGTAAACACCACCATTCTTCATTTCTTTTCTTCAACACTAAAATCTTGGGTATACCGTAATCCACCCAAGGATTTTCAAAGGAGTTTTGAATAAGCAAATCTTTTTCCCATCCTATAGTTTGACAAAGGCTAAACTTGTACTTCCACATAGTGTGTCAAAATAGTTTTCATATAATTTTTAAGAAAAAGGTTTTCACAACCATAGTTTTAGTGGCAGCACCACATAAATTACATAGGCTAGTATGAGTAAAACATGTAGACTAAATAGATGTATATATGTGCATGATCAGAGAGTAGCTTGCCTTGCTCAACAAAGTTCCCAGGGTCTTGCTCTTCTTGTTCAACGTATCCCCCTTCCTCGCCAACTCTGGCAACATTCTCGTCTAAACGTCGTAAACAAGCAAAGACTTACAATCACTCCACAACTCGACCAAGCATTACAAACATACAAACTAAAATGCTACAGATAGCTACTGTCCTATAGAAGACAATGCAATTGAATTTGGTTCATTTTGAAATACCATTAATTATATAAATGTTTTTATTATTTCAGAAACTAGTTGCACACAAATTAATCCATAGTTTATTCTCTGATGTTCATAAAATTATGCCCTTTTAGGGTTAACTAGCTCTAGTTAACTATGACCCAACAAAGTTGGTTTCAAGTCATTTGGAGTCAGTATTAATTAACTAAAAATGTTTTTAGTACAGAGATTTACTACACATGTTTTAGCTACTGATTAATTTTGGTTGTGCACAAAAATGAGTCCTTTTAAGGGTAGATAGTACTGATTAATTCTGATCTGCCAGAGTTGGATTTAAGTCATTTGGATTAAGCATTATTTAACTTTAATTACTATAGTGCAGAGAGGTTTGCAAACTTTAATTTAATGCCTAACCATTTCTGTTGTTTAAATAATTCTACCAAAATTAGGGATGCTAGGATTACCTAATACTAAGCTATCAAAATTGGATTCATGCCATTTGGACAAACAGAGGATCAGAAACAAACAATTTGGTGATTTAAACCTGCTGTAGTAATTTAAATGCCACTCCTTTGTTATTGATCTAAACAGGGTGAGGCCAGTTGGGTTGGATAAACAATTTTATAAGCTACACAGATAAATTTGATTCATCATTTTTGGACTTATAAATCCTGAGTTATTGAATTTAGAACATGGCATCAGAAAAGGTTTTAATTTCCAAATTTTAATTAATTAAATTTCCCGCGCCGGGGAAATGATTAAATCGCTGAGGTGGAACTTGTTACAAATTTGGGATGTGACAGGTGGTCACCAAACCAGCCCCCTCATGAAACGGAGTCATCTCCGTCGTGGCCGTGATCGGTGGCGGGGATGAGGTGCTCACCTAGGGGCTTTCTGGGGACGGCGAAGATGGTGGAGAGGGGTGCGGAGGTCACGGGAAGGAGAGTGGCAGTGAAGGTGTGGCCTGGGGATGTCCAGAACGGCGACGTGCACTGCATCCTCGGACACGGTCCTTCGCCGGCGAGCTCCTGGCGAGGTTCCTGTGCAAGATAGAGGCCGAGCGGGTGAGTGCGGTGGTGACGGAGATGCAGCAGAGGGGAAGAGAGGGAGAGAAGAGAGGGCAGCGGCACGGCTACGTGATCGACGTCGACCACGGCTCCGGCAGCACTTGGCCGTGCTCGACCACGGCAGCAAGAGCTGCGGCGGTGTGCTCGCCCTTCTGGCGGTGCATGGGAGTGTGTGGAGTGAGTGGAGAGGGAGTGGTGCTGGGGTGGAGAGCAATGGTGCTAGGGGACGGGTTTTTATAGGCCGGAGGCCGGTGCACAGTGGCCTCGGTCCACGGAGGGGCTAGGGTTCAGGGGAGGCTGCCATTGGCGGGCTAGGCGGTGCGGCAACGGCCAGGGATGGCGTTAGGGCAAACGGGAGGGAGAATGGTGCATGGGAACGACCACGGCGGGCTCGGGGTGGTGACGGTCTCGTGTGCACAGACGGTGCTCGACGGAATGCTGTCGTTACTATGGGCCTCCGGGGATGACGCAATGGTGCCCGTGGGGTCGCGGAGAGGATGGTGAGTGGCTGCGTCGAGCGGCGCTTGATGGCGAGCAGAGACGACGAAGAACATCGTCGACATCCACGGCCATGGCGGGCAGGGGTTGGGCGAGAAAGATTTAAGGCAGAGGGAGAGTATCTGCGTGCGTGGCCGTGTCCAACGGGAGCGGAGGGACAGGGCAGAGGGTCGGCGCGGTGCTAGCCAGTCCGGCGCCCGCTTTTCTTCCTCTTTGCAGGTTGAGGTGATGGGAGGGAGAGAGAGAGCACGGCGCCAGCAGCTAGCGGCCAAATTGGCCGTGGCTCTCGAGTGCCCTGGCGCTGTTTAGGCTTAGGGTGAGAGAGAGGGCTTCGTCTAGGTTAGTTTTACTCACAATTTTAGGTAGTTTAGCTAGGTTAGGTTTTATGCCCACCAGGTGTTCGACAGAACGCCTGAGTGAAATTTAAATTCAAATTTGGATGAATTATGTCCATGTCTTGATTTAAATATGTTCAACAATATTTGTGGTTCATTTATTATATTTGTTGTGTAAGTATAAATTAGGATTTTTGATAATTCCAAGAAGTAAAGAAAGAATAGGAATTTTAAATATATGTTTCTGAAAATAAAATTTTGAGGGAGAGAAGTTATAAGAATAGGATGAGAGAGCTGTTATTATTTCTCTCATGAATTTTGTAAAAGAGAAAATATTGTTTTGACAATTTGTAGGATTTTATGTCACATGACAAAGTGGTGTCATTGTTTCCAATTTATTCATGTGTTCAAGTTTAATTTAATTCACACAAGCAACAAGATCAACAAGGAAACAATCAACACAAGGCAAGACAAGCATAAGTCAAACAAGTAAGCAATATAAGTTTTCAACCAAATTACAAACACTTAGTTAGATGGTGAGATGGTGATCAAGCATCATCATGACAAAAGAAAGAATAGTGTTGAAACAAGCTTAACTCAATAATTTGATACTTTTCAAAAGGATTGATAAAATATATGGGTAGTATATTTCCCACTTTTATTATTCCAAAGAGAGTGAAAATATGAGTTTAAAATGAGAGCTATAAATACAAGGGAATTATCAAGGCAGGAGATAGCATATAGACCTCATAGTTTTTAGAAAGACTTATATTTGGAAATACTTTTACTTTCCCAAATAATAGGTATTTTTGGTTGTTGCTAAAGCCAAGTATCTTTGAAATGGAATTTGGCCAAAATATGATTGGAAAAGATATATGGAATATTTTCGTGTCATGACATGATCACCAAGATTAAATTTATTTTTATCTTGGTTGAGTTCTTAGGTTGATATGTAGTGGCCAAACAACCTAAACAACAAGTTACACAAGGTCAAACAGAGCAATAGGAAGGAAAACACAAGCATTGGTGAAGTATTTCAAAAAGTTTTTTGTTGGCTCTGAATTTTGGGTCTCTTACAACTAGGTTTTTCTTAGTTCCAAAATTTGGGGTGTTACAGCTGCGCCGCACAGGTTACTACGTCTTCGCACAAAGAAAACCTTGGCCACACCCGAATGCCCGGGGGCTGCTCCGCACATGTCACATTGCTTCGGGCATGTCAATCGCACCCAAACGCTCGGGGGCTGCGTACAAGTAGTCAAAACAAACTATTGTCTTCGACAAACAAATCACAATTATATACTCGGGGGCTGACCCCCATGGACATACATCATTCATGTAAAACTTAGCTCAACAAACATACACGTTTTTGTCTCCTAATCTACAGGCTCATCCTTGGGCGCATCAAGCGGGCCTACATGGCGCTCCGTCTGCCTCTGGACTTGACCAATAACCTGCTTCGCAGCTGCAAGAGTACTCGCATAATCTTCCTCCTCGGTCAGCAACCTTCTCCAAGTCAAGATGTGGGCGATGAAGTCGCACATAGGCGAAGGCAACATTGGCCCCTCCAACAAGCTGTGCGTGCAGAAACTCTTTGATGGCTTTGCCTTCACGGAACCTATCCAACAACGTAGGTATACCTTGGGGTTGCTCATTGTGTGGAAATAGAGCCCGATGCACCCGAGCCAGAGTAGCCGTGCACCCTTCCAGCAGAAGGCCAGCTCGCCAGGTGCGATCCAGCATGACAGCAAGCACTCGAGCCTTTGATCGATAGGACCAGAAGTACTGCGAGCCGGACGCCGTGCCAGTCACAGCCGCATCTAGTCGCTCCTCTACACGGGTTGCCTCGGCTTTCCAGTCCGGGTTTACACCTGCAAATGCAACATAAGGAACCAAACATGAGATGCAGCCGAAGAAGAAGCAACTCGCAGCCGAAGCTTTTGTCAGGTGCACTAACATTCTAGCTGTCGACTGATCAGGTCTAGCTCCCCAATCAAGTAGTCTTCTCATTCGGACGAAGGAGCGCCTCTCGACCTCAGCGCGTCCAATTCTCCCTGGGTATCCTTCAACTCCTTCTCCAGCTTCACAATCCGAGTCTTCATCCAGGACATGATCTTCTCATCGTTCTTGCCACGGGCAGCGGGATGAGGCCGTGCACTCACCGAAGGAGAAGCATCATATGCGCCAGCCGCCTCAGGCTGTCCAAAAGCAAAGGGCACACAACATAAGACCCCTCATTACACAAGTCAACCAGGCAGAAACACTCGGGGGCTGAACCCCGCCAACGTAGTCGGGAAGGTACAGATTGCAAAAGCAGCACTACTTTCATCACAAAGCATCTTCAAGTTCATTACAAGCAAAGCAAAAGGAAGGACACTCGATGACTAAATCTACGATATCGACTCCGACCTAGACCTAACTTTGCGAGCAGCTGATACGTCTCAAACGTATCTATAATTTCTGATGTTCCATGTTGATATTATGCCAATTGTTACATGTTTTATATACACTTCATAGCATTTTATGCATTTTCTGGGACTAACCTATTAACAAGATGCCACAGTGACAGTTCCTGTTTTCTGCTGTTTTTGTATTTCAGAAAAGCTATTCTAGAAATATTCTCGGAATTGGACGAAACCTGGACAGGACCTCCTATTTTTCCAACACGTACACGAAAGTCCGAAGGAGAGATGGAGGCGACCAAGGAGGGCGCCACACCATAGGGCGTCGCGGGTCCCCCCTGGCCGTGTCATGGTGTGGTCTGGGCCCCTCGGGTCGCTCCAGCCGCCGCCCTTTCGCCTATTTATTCATCTTCACGGGAAAACCCTAGACACCCGAGCCATTATCCACGAAAAGTTCCAGAGACGCCGCCGCCGTCAACCCTAGCTCGGGAGGGTTCAGAAGCTCTTCCCGGCACCCTGCCGGAGAGGGGAATCATCACCGAGGGATCTACATCACCATGCCTGCCTCCGGAGTGATGCGTGAGTAGTTCATCTTTGGACTACGGGTCCATAGCAGTAGCTAGATGGTTGTCTCTCCACTTTATGCTATCATGTTTAGATCTTGTGAGCTGCCTATCACGATCAAGATCATCTTATTGTAATGCTACATGTTGTGTTTGCTGGGATCCGATGAATATTGAATACTATGTCAAGTTGATTATCAATCTATCTTATATGTTATTTATGATCTTGCATGCTTTCCGTTACTAGTAGATGCTTTGGCCAAGTAGATGCTTGTAACTCCAAGAGTTAGTATTTATGCTAGATAGTGGGTTCATGCCTCCGGTAATCTGGGAGAGTGACAGCAACTTCTAAGATTGTGAATGTGCGGTTGCCACCAGGGATAAAATAACCGATGCTTAGCTTAAGGGTGCGCCGTTAGGTCTAATGCATTTGTTTACATTACGCACATTACTTAATGCGATTATCCGTTGCTTGCAACTTAATACCAACGGGGAACTCGGTATGACAACCTGGAGGTGGATTATTAGTCATAGACGCTGTTGGATAACGGTCTATGTATTTTGTCGTAATGCCCACATGAATATCATAGTAATCATCATGTCATATATATGCATTGTCATGCGATCAATATTTTGTCAATTGCCCAGCTGTAATTTGTTCACCCAACATGTTAGTTATCTTTTATGCAGAGACACCACTAGTGAACTGTGGACCCCGGTCCATTCTTTTACACTGATAATACAACCAACTGCAATCATTGTTCCTTTTCATTCTCTGCAATTAAACACTATTTTCCACACCATACGTTTAATTCTTTGTTTTCAGCAAGCCGGTGAGATTGACAACCTCACTGTTTCGTTGGGGCAAAGTAGTTTGATTGTGTTGTGTGCAGGTTCCACGTCAGCGCGCCACTGACAACCTTCAGAAGTGATTTCTTACTCCTACTGGTTCGATTAAACCTTGGTTTCATACCGAGGGAAACTACTGCTACACTGCTTCATACCTTCCTCTTGGGGTCTCCCAACGAGCGTGTGATCCACGTCATCAAGCAAATTTTTCTGGCGCCGTTACTGGGGAGCAAGAGGATTTCTGCAAGGGGAGTCTCTCGCTTCCAATCTCTTTACTTTGTTATTGTCTTGCTTAGTTTATTTTTATCTTGTCTTGTTTGCTTTATTTATCAAAAATACAAAAAAATAGTTACTTTTATTTTCGAGTTGTTATCTTTTTGTCTTGTTTTAATTTTGCTAAAATGAGTACCCCTGAAATTGAAGTTCGGTCCTTTAAGCAACAAGGTGGAGAAAGTTTAGAAGATTCTTGGTATAGGATCAGTGATGCTCACCGTAGATGTATTAAAAAATATTCTACCATGATCCTTCTTAGAAATTTTTATGTTGGTATCACTAGTTGGTATCGGTATGTTCTAGATACTCTGACAGGAGGCAACTTTCTGGGGACTCCTGCTTTGGAAGCACGCAATATAATTGAAAGTTTGGTCACCTATTAATAATCTTAAAATTGAGACTACTTTGGAAGATGTTATAAAAAAATTGGAGTCCATGGAGAAAAATTTGCCGGATTTGCTTGGTAGTTCTAGCAAAGTTAATGAATCACTGGAGATATTAATGAAAGACTTGCCATTTTAGAAGCTAGCACTGGCCATGATAATCAAAACTTCAGGATTGGTGAACTAGAGGAAGCTATGGATACTCTAAGTTCAACTTTCTCCTCTATCAAGTTTAAAAAGCAGAAAGCTTTTGCGGGGAAAAGAGCAAAAATTCATGTATGTTCGAAAAGTGCCTCAACCGAAACCCCCTAATGTGCTTAAAACTGATAAAACGTTTAGTAAAATTGAGGGTGAATCACATAAAGAATTATTTAAATTTCCTTCCCAAGAATTACCTAAACCAAAAATGCCTATTGTTACAAGCTGTGTTTTTTAGGAAGCTTTTGATGATTTGGATGCCTCATCACTTGGAAACACTTGATTCTTACTTTCTGCGCCTAGCTGAAAGGCGTTAAAGAAAAGCGCTTATGGGAGACAACCCATTATTTTATTTCTGCAATTTTTCTTTTCTTTTTGAGTCAAGGAGTTGTTTACTTCTGTAACAATTCCTTTGTATCTTTACTTTATCGCATTGTTGTGCCAAGTGGAGCCTCTAATAGGAAGATGATGCTAGATTTGGATTTCTGCGCAGGAACAGATTTCTGCTGTTCACCGTTTTACTTCTGTAAAATCACAGCAAAATTATTTAAATCTGCAAATTATTGTGCGTGATCCTCAGATATGTACGCATCTTTCGTTAGTTTTACGTTTTTCGATCTGAGCAATGTAAGTGCCTCGAAAAAATTCGTCTTTACAGACTGTTCTGTTTAGACAGATTCTGTCTTTTATTTTTCGCATTCTCTCTTTTACTAGTGTTGAGTGAAATTATTTTTTAGGGTGAAGAGCTTCACATAACATCAGTGGCAGTAGTTAATGTTAAAAGAAACGGTCATGTTTGTGTCCTTATAGAACATGTGAGTTTTTGATTGTGCACTAACCCTCTAATGAGAATTACTCTGAGTTTGGTGTGGCGGAAGTTTTCAAGAGTCAAGAGAGAAGGATGATATAATGTGATCAAGAAGAGTGAAGAGCTTAAGCTTGGGGATGCTCCCATGGATCACCCCAGCATATTTCAAGAAGACTCAAGCGTCTAAGCTTGGGGATGCCCAAGGCATCCCCTTCTTCATCAGCAACTTATCAGGTCATCTCTAGTGAAACTATATTTTAATTCTTTCACATCATATGTGCTTTACTTGGAGCGTCTACGTGCCTTTTATTTTCATTATTTTATTTTTCTTATGGTCAACTTGATTGGACCCTAGCATTCTTGATTGGGAGAGAGACACGCTCCGCTTTTTCATATGAATACTCCTATTCTTCACTTATACTTCTTGAGTATTCTTATCTAGCTATTGCTATGCTTTTAGCTCCTGTTTTGCATGCATCTCTTATTCAGAGCTGTTAGTTCTTTTAAAGAAAGTACTCTCTTGCTTCACTTATAATTGTTTGGAGAGTTTATGTTGAAATAAGTTGATTGGTGTTTGGTTGGAACAGAAAATGCTGCATGTGGTAGATGGTATAATGGAAAAAGCTTGCATATTCTTGTAGATCACTGTATTGGATAATTTGATACTTGTCAATTGTTTTGAGTTATCAAGTAGTTCATGTTTAAGCTTTTGTATCATGTAGTTAAAACCTATTAATGAAGAACTACCGTAAAGCTCGTTGAAATTTGGTTTGCATGATTGGTATCTCTAAGGTCTAGATATTTTCTAGTAAAAGGGTTCGGTTAACAAGGAAGACAGTGTAGAGTCTTATAATGCTTGCAATATGTTTTCATATAAGTCTTGCTGTGTCGGTTGATATCCTGTGTTTGCTTCAAATACCCTTGCTAGCCTAAACTCTGTACTGAGAGGGAATGCTTCTCGTGCATCCAAAACCTTGAGCCAAAATCCATGCCATATGTGTCCACCATAACTACCTATATGTGGTATTTCCTTGCCATTCCACAACATGGGCAAGAGCCATCAGGCGCTCAACCTGCAATTTCTCTCCCTGGAGGATGGTTTCCTCTCGGTCCTTGGCCTCCTTCAGCTTTCGCTCAGCGTCATCATGTTGAGCCTTGAGTCTCCTCTCCAGCTCGAGCACCCGACGCGCAGCAGTCTCCTGGTCACCTGCAGAAGGATCGATATTTCAAGCGAGTGCGAAGCTGGATGGACGGCAAGTTCCAAACAACACAACAACTACTCACGCTTCAACTGCTCCAGATCGAGGAAAAGCTGGTCCCTCTCCCGCTCCATCTGGACATAGGCCGCCCCTGACTCCATGAGGGTGTGGCAGAAGGGCTGCAAAACGCACAAGAGCACATGAAAATTGAGCCTATGCACAACTATACTAGTTGCACATAGCCGGGGGCTACTCCCATCGGGAGCGCTGTCGCGCACCCGATAAATCAGAAAGACAGAAGACACTTACATGATCCTGGAGCGATGCAGCGCTCGAAGAGGACGGCGCATTTCTTTCCGGAACAGAGGGAGCCAAAGTTTTCACGACCTCCGTCCTGGCCATCGCAGTTGGAGCCGACGTCTGCTCCAAGACAAGAGAAGGAGACGCACGGGTTCCATACCCAGCACTGCACACAAAGCATTCCATTCAGACAACCTCGCGATAGACCAGACAAATAAACTTAGCACTCGAAAGGGTGGTCACCTGGTTTCTTCATCTTCCTCGCTGCCGAAGGAGTCTGTTGCGAATATGCCGCCAAACTCGGTCACGTCGCCAGCAGGGGACGCCGTATTCAGCGGAGCACATTCATCGGGTCCCTCGCACTGGGCGAAGAGGAACCCGAATCGCCGTCATCCTCCAGCGCCGCCCTGTGAGACGGCGAACCCGCCGATTCCGCCTTGTTCTGTCGGCGATGCTTGGGCGGGTGTTCATCTTCTTCATCCTGCTCCGTTTCCTCCACCCCTTCGTCAGGTGAGGTGGTGGCAGAGGGAACGGAGTCATCTTCATCAACCGGTTCCACCTCAGGGAACTCCACCTCGAAAGTCAACCCATTCTCGGGTAAAGGGGGAAGACAAATGGGACTCGGGTGACCCTGCAAAGCAAAATCAAGGAGGTTCACTCAAGCAGCAACATAGGAGACTCGACAACAAAAACATGACAAGTCTTACCTTAGGCAGTCGGTTATCAACCCGTAGGGAGTAACGGGGCAGTCGACGTTGCAGGGGTCCGTGGCCCTCAAGCTAGTCACGGATCGCACCTTCGCGATGACCTCCTTCTTCAACAACTCCTCGTTCATCAGACGGGAGGAGTCATCTGCACCCTGGAACTCCCACATTGGGCGGACTCGAAGGCGTAGCGGCTGCACGCGCATCTTCACAAATGTGGCAATGAGGTGGATGCCGCCCATCTCGGCAACCTTGCCCAGCAAAGGCGCCACTTCCGCCTTGTCTTCACTCGACAACATGTGCGCCCAGGCGTTCGACTTCCTCAGAGGCTTGTCAGCCGCGAAGTCAGGGAGGCCCTCCTGATCCACGCGGACGTAGAACCACTTCTTTCGCTAGCCTTGGATGGAATCGACTTGCTTCAGCGCGAAGTAGGAGTTGTCGCCGCGCACCTGGATGCCGAAGCCGCCAAGTGGGTAGGTGCCACCAGCACCCGTTTCTCTTGACGTTGAAGATGGTCTTCCACAAGCCCCAATGCGGGTGCACCCCCAGGAAGCACTCGCACAAGGTGATGAAGCAGGCAATGTGGAGGACGCCGTTCGGGGTTAGGTCGTGCATTTGGATCCTATACACGTACAACAATCCGCGCACGAAATCATGAAGGGGGAAGGAGAATCCCCGATGCAAGAAATCCACAAAACAAACGCGCTCGCCGGGCCGAGGTTGCGGGAATACCTCTTTCCCGGGAGCGCGCGTCGTCAGCTTGTCCGCCGGCGGCAGCATTCCATCATCCCGGAGTTCATCCAGGTGTTGCGCCTTGACGGTCGACTTGACCCAATCGTCGGGAACCTTCTTCAGCGTGTCCACGGTCGCAGCATCAGCAGCGACAACGGCGCTCGCCGCCGTACTCCCCCTCTTGGTCTTCGTCCCTGCCACGCCGACGGCAGCGGAGCTCGCTACCTTCTTCATGCCCGCCTTCTTCATGGCTAGTGGCTAACTGGAAGAAGAGCGAGCAGAGCTTGGGCGAGCAGCAATGGAGGGCAGGAGCGAGGAAGAAGACAGAGCAAAGGAAAGGAAACGGCGAGAATGGGGATGAAATCGATCTATCCCGTCGCGGTGAAATTAATATACCGCGGCGCCGCCAAATCTGAATCATCCAAACGGCATCGGCGGCAACAGCCTGTATCCAGCCCTACACGTGGCGGCCGCGGAACGCAACCATCGCAGACCACGCCGCCCACTACGCACGGGAAAAGAGGAAAACCATCATCACGTCCCGAAATTTTCGCGCCGTGTGGTCAAATCGTAACTGAAGCGGCGTCTCTTCTGGTCAGCACTGACACTGGGACCACTACGTCACATCCCATCGGTGGCACTGCGCAAGCAAGCATCGTCATGCATGACGTCACCTCACAAGCTGGATGCACTCGCGAGTCAGTCTCGAGATAGCAAAGCAAAGCCAACAGGCTGTCGAGTCCTTCTGACGGACCCTTTTATCATTCGACTGCGGCACATTGCTGCCTGAGCGCCTAAAGTAGGCCAACAGGCTGAAAAGAGACTCCTTTATTTGTCGAGTCCCCGGAACATATTTCCTTCAGTAGGCTAGCAGGCTGAAAGGGACTCCTTATTATGTCGAGTCCCCAAGTCGTCCTTCATTTACTCCCATCGGGAGCACATCAAAAAATTCTTTTGGCTGGAGGTTAATTGAGATTAACCTCAATTGCAAGCAATTCTGCTTAATCTCGGGGGCTACTCCCATCGAGAGTGCTGCCGCGCCCCGATAAGCACAAGACTATGAGGTCATCGAGTCCCGAAACAAGCAGTCGAAGCTATTACCGACCAAAGCTATTCAGCTCTATACAAAGATTACGACCACAGCAGTCGCAAAACATACTGTACCCGAGATGCATCCGCCGCATATGATCCTCGGATGCTGCACTCAACGTGCAAAGATAAGACCCGCCGATCCGTCGAGCCGGCCAAGGCTCGCACTCGCTGCGTTCGCCCTATAATTTCTGTGCCAACAGGCATGAAGAAAATCCCGACGGACGCGTTGGGTACCCAATTTATCACACTACTGTATCCTCGGTAAGACCTCCGCGGCCTGAGTCGAAGCTTATCAGCTCTTTCAAGGTTCGAGTCCGTGGACTCGAACTTGAGGTAGGCTAGCTAGGTTTTTGCCCGAGTGCATTTAACTGATCCCGATCCGTCGAGTGAATCAGGCCAGCTATGTCATCATCCCTAGAACCTGTCAACTGGGCAGCAAAACATGAACATAGGCAGCAGTCGATGCACTACCGACTCGACGCAAAGCATCCTACAACAGGCAAGAGACGACGTGCACCCAGAGAGGAGTCCTTACCCGACTCTACGATTCGACCAAGCACTCGGGGGCTACTGACGTGGGCCTACCTATCGGGTGCCCACCATGAAGATACCTAGTGCACGCAAGGACTAGGGCCCAGCAGGTGGCCTACTAGGAGACAACACTCGAGGCCCACGAAGGGGGCCCAAAGAACATGGGGTACGCCCCAAGGCGGGTGAAGCTTATGTCGGTAGTGACCTACCTTACCTGTAAACCTAATCGGTTGCGAACTCCCGAGACCCAGCCTCCAATATAAAGGCTGGGAGGTCCGTCAATCTAGGGTACGCTCATATTCCACCACCCAAAACCCTAGCAAGATTGACATCTCGCCGGGATCGCCATTGTAACACCTCCATAATATCAATCTCAGACAAGCAGGAAGTAGGGTGTTATCCTTTGGGAGCCTGAACCTGGGTAAATCGGCTTGCTTGTCAGCCGTGGTAACTACCAGCACTTCATCTCTCTGCCTCTCAATCAACCTGGGGTACTCGACCCTGGGACTTGCCGTGGCCATCCCACGTCAGTCTTTAACAAGGAATAAATGGACATCTTCGCAAAATTTGGTAGAGAGCCTAATGTCGGTTTCTCTATCAACAGATGATGACACATTCAGATGGAAGTTGACGACATCTGAAGTGTTTTCTGTTGAGTCTATGTATGCTGATTATATGAATGTGCATACACCTTTTCTTCATAAGTATTTATATAGATTAAAAGTCCCGCTAAAAAATAAAAACTTCACGTGGTTTGTTAGCCGGAATGTCATACTCACTAAAGATAATCTAATTAAGAGACGTTGAAGCGGAAATGTGTCTTTTGTCCGTCTGATAAAACTGTAGAACATTTGTTTATATCTGGTCTTTTGTGCATAATATTTGGAGACTTATTCACTTTACTATAATATTTCACCCCTACCAGTATAGCTAATATTTTTGGCTCATGGCTTTTGGGGGTTGGTAAGAAAACTAACACACGCATTCGCATTGGTGTTTGTGTTTTAATTTGGACTTTTTGGAATTGCTGAAATGATGTGCTTTTTTAGCAAGGTTGGAAATGCACACATTTTATAGATTGTTCATGAAGCTATTTACTGGATCAACATGTGGTCCCTACTTCTTCCACCCGACCAAAGGGCGCTTATGGATTCAGAATATACTCGGCTGATGGCGGTCGTTCGGGTTATCTTCAACCGGGGTGGTTGGCAGCATACTAGAAGATTATGTAATAGATCTTACTTTTTGGAAGGCTACCGTAAAAAGTTGACATAGATATGAAACCACATAACTGTATATACCAATGATGATTCACACATAATTTTAATTTTGAACCGAAATATCAAAACTACATGCATGCACGCAACCATTAATGTAATCAGCCAACATCGGTAAGAGTATCAATACCAGTATTTCAGACAAAATCAATCAAAGGCACTGATAGCCGAGAGTATGAATCACCATTGTCGAGAACGTAACAGAGATAAATATTACGAGGACAACACTCCGCGCGGCAAGTATGAAAAAAGATGATCGATCTGACGAAGTAAGATTTGAAGAACCATGCCCAGACAAATTTAATATTCAAACACCACCATTAACGTCGGGAAGGAGATCACGCCATCGAATGATGGGTCCAAGATCACTTATTTTAGACGATGTCATCTTCATTGGCGAAGAAGGCGGCTATCAAAATCTTAATGTAATCTATTAAAAACACTAATATTACCGAAAACTCCACTCATATAGATTGGGTTCTGGGTTGCACACTTATCACGACGCTCGCGAGATCGACCGGAGGAGGGAACCAACGTATGAAGAAGGCGGAAGTGGAGGCCGGCCGGAGGGGGAACCGGCGTATGTTTCCATATCCACGACGATCTTAATAGCGACTTAAAATCAATTTTCCACTACTGCATGAAAGCTACTCACTCCGTTCACAAAATGATGTCTCAAACTAACTCAAATTTTGTTGGCCCCGGTCGGAAGAATGGTGACACGAGTGCGGTGCGGCGGCCGGCACGCCTTGCAGGTCCCCAAACCCGCCAGGCGCCAGGTCTACGATACAGTGCTGTTGCGTACAAGGCACGATCGACAACGCGCCAGCCACATACAGATCGATCGACGCGGATGCACAAGCTAGCGATCAAGTGACCACCGGCCATATGTACTCGGCAATGACGGCGCTGGGTGTATGCCCCTGTCTGCCATGGCATACCCATGTTTTTGACGCGAAAAAAAATGTATATATTTTGCCCAGCCCATTAAGGCATAAACGGAAAAAAACCCAGTTCGCTCTCTCTCTCGGCTCTCGCTCGCTCGCATCGCAGTATCGCACGAAGCCAGGCAGAGGCAGAACACGCACATCGCACGCACGGACGCCCTGCCAGCCTTTCCCCTGTCCCGTTTCCCTCGACGCCACGACCTAGATCGCCGCCGCCCACCGGCCGATGCCCGGAGCTGGAGCAGCAGGGGACGGCCCCGCGCCTGCCGCGGCGGCGGCGCCCCAGCCCCGCCCCCCGCCCCCGCCCCCGCCGACCCGCGCCCCTGCTTCCGTCCTCCGCGCCGCCCCGCCCCGTCCCCGAGCACAGAAGGTACTGCACAGCACTACTGCTCGCCCCCAATTCATTGCTGATTGCTTGCAATGAGCCAATGACTGGCTTCAGAAAAAGAGTGCTATTGTTGCTTGCCTCCTATACGAAATTACGATTTATGAATCATCCACTGCTACCAGTTTCGTAGATGTAAGTTTTAATTTTTGTTACTTGTTTTTTTTTACCCTAGAAGAAGAAGAGTGCTGTTGTTGGCAGTAGCATACATTCTATGTGGGAAAAGGTTGCCAAAACAAGGAAAACGAATGAATCATCTACACCGAATCAAACAACAACTGCATCTAGTGTTGTCCATGTTGAGAGTAATTTGCAAATGGTGTTATGGCAAGCACCGGAGAGTAGAGGAGAAACCTCAACACCTCATGTACAAGTAGAAGATGATGAAAGTGTTGATGAAGATGATGAACCGATGCAAGCAGATTTGGAGGCACTTGAGCATGATCCTGGGAAGCGGATTCCCATCTTAATGTATGCTGTCAATGACCAAGATAGAGTAAGAAGGAGATTCATTGAGATGGGGCCATGTCAACCAAAGAATCATAAGTTTGAGTGGAGACATATAAGTGGAAGAGAGCGTCGCTTTTCCGGTGCTTGGTTTACAGACTTCCCATGGATTGAGTATAGTGTGGAAAAAGATAAAGCTTTCTGCTTTGTTTGCTATTTGTTCAAGGATAAGACAAGATGTCCCGGTGGAGATGCTTTTGTGACGAAGGGATTTAATAACTGGAACATGAAGTTGAGATTGAAGAAACATGAAGGTGAGGTTAGTAGTGCTCATGCTGAAGCTCAAGAGAAGTACAATAGGTTCAATACACCACAAACATCAATTCGGGTGCACTACGACGAGTCCTCCGCAAGATTGGAGACGAGTACAATAGTGCGGAGGCGCAAGCGGCTCTAACCATGGAGACAACATTTCTATCATTTGAGTTTGTTTTCATGGCACACTTGATGCAAGAAATATTTGGATACACAGATGAATTGTGTAGAGCTTTGCAGAAGCAAGATGAAGATATTGTTCATGCTATTCAGGTTCTCGATGACACAAAGTTTTACTTGGGGGCTTTGCGGTCTGATGTCGGATGGGTTGAATTTCTCACAAAGGTCACATCTTTTTGTAGAAAGCATAAGATCAAAGTTGTTGATATGGAGGGTCCTTACTTCCCCGTTGGCCGGCCTAGAAGGGGTAAATGCAATGGTGTGACCAATTACCACCGCTTCAAAGTTGATATGTTTGTGTCTGTCATTGATAGGCAAATTGGTGAGCTGAATGGCAGATTTGATGAGATAAACATCGAGCTACTTATTTGCATGGCAGCATTCAGTCCACTAGATCTATTTGCTGCTTATGATCAAGAGAAGTTGGTTAAGCTTTCTACAAAGTTTTATGCTTCTGATTTTACAAAAGAGGAACTGTCAAGGCTTCCATTTCGACTAAACTTATATGTTGCTAATTTGCGTAGAGATGAAAGGTTTCACAACTTGAAAAATTTGTGTGAGCTTTCAGTTATGCTTGTCAAGACAAAGAAGCATGAACAATATCATACTGTTTACAATCTTCTTAAGTTTGTATTGATTCTGCCAGTAGCCACTGCTAGTGTTGAAAGGATGTTCTCTTCAATGAGCTATTTGAAGAATAAGCTAAGGAACAAAATGGGTGATGACTATTTGAACTATTGCATGGTTACATTTGTTGAGAGAGATTTCTTCAGGAAAGTAAAGGATGGGGATATCATCAATCTCTTCCAAAAAGGCAACCGCAAAGTTTATATGTAAGATGGAATATCATCACTTTATCAATCAAAGGTATCTATGTATTCATGTTGTTGTGGGCTTCTAAATTGAAATATTGCTATTTTTATTATGCTAGTGTTGTTTTATTCATATATTGATAGTATTGGGATGTTTGACGGAAATCCATTTTGGAACCCGAGCACAGATGCTCCTGATATCCTGTGCGTTCACTCTCGTCAAGATTTGTATTCACGCTCCCCTTCAGCCCAATTCTACCATGGTAAAAGCAGACACATGGCCCACAGCTGTGCTGATATTAAATGCCACGTTGCCGTTAATCCAGCGCGGGACAGACGGAAGGCAACGAGTGGATGGGTATCTGTACCGCCTCCACTTGATCCCGTCACACCACTCACCGTTTACATCTGCGCACATTCATCGCCTACCTTCCTCTGCGATCCGGATCACACCACCGATCCCCAACCCGTTCTTCGCCCACAGCCACCAACGACATATCCTCCTCCGCCTCATCCTCTCAAGCCGCACCTGCCCCTTGATTCCTTGCCTGTTCTGAGATCCTCACTTTCGTCTGCCAGAAAGGGACTAGGCTGGGGATCCGATTCTACCGGTGTATGATCTCTCAGGCGCTTCTAGTTTGCGTTCATGCATGTGATCTTCGAATGGCAGGAGGCGTACGCTGTTCTTCTTGAGGGGCTGCCTGCTGGCCCCGTCGCGCACCCCCAAGTTCCAGCCCTGCCATCGCAGTCGCTGCTCCTGCTGCGTACGCACCAGCACAAGCTCTGGCCCAGCCCGTCGCCGTCGCTGCTCATGCGGCCTCCTCCCCCGTAGCTGATCTGAAGGAGGATGATGCCCATCAGAGTTCAGAACACCGCGGCAGACACGCCCGGACCAGATCCCCAAACAAGAAGGCAGGGCCGTCACAAGGTGGTTGCATCCAGACTTTTTGACAGCTAATTTTCAAGGTATGGTATTAGTTCGACGGTAAACGACAACTCTGGTTGTGTATGGGACAATTATATCAAATGTGAAACTAGACAACTGAATGGGTATAGAGCAATTGTTTCGATTGCGGAAGGATTTGTCCAAGTTCAGTTTTCCATTGGGTATTCAAGCTAGGTTTTTTTGCTTATGCACTTCTTGTTTTTGTGCTGGGTGTATAAATACAGACGCACATATTTCAAGGTTCCAGGTAATTTGAAAATTAGGGGATATAATCTCTTAGCAGGTTCATGTCACAATTCGTAGAGGCTCTAGGATGGCGATGATGATGGGAAAAAACTGAAAACTGATGATATTGTCTTTCTTAAATGAATTTCTTGCATGCTGTTATTAATGTTTTCTATTTCTTATTCATAGATTGACTCCTCGAGCTTCAGGAACAGAATTTTCTCAAAACAAGTCACATGTCTGTTTCCTAGATACTTTTTTGCTAGATGATTATATTGTTCCAGCTTGTGCCTTTTGTGAAGCAAACCGATCTCCCTTCTACGTACAAGATACTAATCACTTCCAAATTAAAGAGCAATGCATGCTTGCAACTTGATTTTCTTACAAGAAGCAGTAAGGTTTTATTACAGAAACATAAGGAGAAAAGCAAAATGACAATGCTTCTAAACATGTGACCCTTTCTTGATTTTCTTACGCTAGCTGTATCTTCTTGGAGAGAAGTTCTTACATGTTTTGTAGTACTTGACAAATACGCCTGGTTTGTTTATAGCATTCGGCTATTTGGTTTGTTCCTTGGGAACTTGGGATGATGCTGATAAGTTGGGCCAGTGCTTTCATGGTTTGGTAGCATTATTACTAGTAGTAGTCGACCATGAATTTCTTCCATATACTGGATAGGGGAAATGGTAGCTGTGTCATATACTGTACTACATATGATTTGGATTTGAACCAGCCTACAAGTGATTATGACCTAGTATGGAGCTTGTTAAAACATCAAAGATGGTTCGAGCAGAAAGAATGATGGTCACTAATTGTTTGGTTTATTTATTTGTCATACAAGATATCTTCTACTTTAAATAATATTCCTTTCTTCTTTCCAGATGGAGTTGGAATCAACCTGCAGCAAAGTGCAAGCACCATTTGCAGACATCGCTTACATTCTGTTTCAAACCTGTTTGGTACTCATATATTTCTATGGATCTGAACTTGCCATTCGTCTTTCTCGTTTCAAGCAATGTATTCTTCAAGCATGGCTCGGATCTTCGTCTCATTCCCCAAGAAAGAGTCGGAGCATCGGCGACACCCTTCTAGCCGCGTCGGCATCGAAGAAACCTATATAACAGAATAAAATCGGCTAGTGCCTGCATGTCATTTATTTTATGTTATTAGGATGATAAAATCTGGAGATGAGATGTATGTTATCGATGCGATGTTGTGGTTGTTTCCATGATTTCTTGGGATGTATGGATGGAATATTTAAGTTTAATTCACATTCTGGACTAATTTCTGCGCGCTTCAAAATAGGTGCCATCTAAACTCTGCAGCAGTCACTATCAAGTATGGAATAGTATTTTGTTTTGAGTTAACTCCAAGCTTCCTACAACTACTGATCCGACCTGTGTACATATATACGGCTGTGCCCTTCAGTTCCCTCCTAATCGTTTCAAATTTTGAAACACATCCATGCATGCTTTGTTTTTGAATTACCGCATGCCAAGTGCTGACCGTGGCTCAAAGCCTCAGACTCACTCAGAGCGACATAAATTTACTCACTTCATCTACCAGGGGCAAATTCGAATTAAGTACTTGCCAGGCAGACCACGCCCCAACCAATGGGCTAACACTGTTGTCCACTTCACTGATGAAACCATACCATCGAAACAGGTTTGGCACAAATTGATATCTACGGCACTTCAGTGTCGCCAGGCGATGAAAAATCCCGTCTCCTCAGATGCAAACAACAAATAGTACTATTGTACAAAACATGTCACAAAATAGCAACACTATCTACACATGCGTGTCTGCAATAGAACCACACACCAACTGTATCATCAGTACACCCCTATTAAGAACTTTAAACAGATATAATCTTCATGTCGCCAGGAAAATTGTTCAGCCATACAAATCAGCAAGTCGTCATGCGACGGTCTACCCCATTGGTATCATCAGTTACGCTACATGCAATCTAAATGAAACTGTAACTTCGATTAAAACCTACCAACTAGGTACAAACCTTCAACACAAGGGCAGATTAAATCTCATAACCGCACCACTCTGCATGTATAAACAATTAAACAAAAAAAGTTAAACCAATTTTATGCGATTTCAGCATGTAAGGTTACCCAATTTAAAGTACAGGAGGCATTGAACGGACGCACATTTCAGTGTTACCCCTGATACAAGTTAACTGTCTACCTAAGCTTTTTGGAAGACCATTCATTCAACAATCAGTAAAGCTTTTCTCCAATTCCATAGCAACAATCATCTCACACACTGTAGATGCACTTTCTGGAATGAATTGTCACTCCCATATCTTAAACTTAGACACGCTAATAGGTATTTGTGTTCCTAAAACTTTATCCTACAATCGACCACGTTGAACAATTAGTTCTAGCACAACCATTCTAGCTTACAAATAAAAGTTACCTAAAGACTCATGCGGATGCGTAAAAAACGCTACCTAAAAACAGATGAAACATGGATATTTGTTGCTCCCAATTGCCCATTCAGCTGCCCTTGCCGCTCAGGTGCTCTGTCGCTTGATTTACACGTACAAAAAGCTCTACCCATCTCTAGAACAACAATTTACACGTACTGCACTAACACACAATTCTGAACCACATGTGTTCTGCACCTCAGGTTACTGTCTAAATCATGACTACCTTTTTGCATAATACATTTTTTCAATGGTGGCAGGTTAAGTGATCACTGTCTAGCTTAGAACTGTGGATTTTGAATTACACGCCACACCCTCTTTTTTCAAATTAAATTATCTATTGTAAGTCGCTGCGATATCATACAGAAACCTGCTGCTTAATTTGTTGTCGTACTAACCGGACAGAAAAGGCTTTATCAATCTCTACACCAAACAAATTATATGTTTCTGCAACTCAGATTGCACAAACCGTGGTCGCAGTTGCGGACAAACCTTCGAGTCTATCAAGGGGCTTTCCAATCTTCCTTTATGGCTGATTCTTGAACCTAGAGCAGATTGAGCTTCGCCCATCACATCGTCCAACGCACCCGAATCTTGCTCCCCCACGCTGCTCTGGGCCAGCGTACGGGTCGGATCCATTCTGTCTTCGTTTTCCCCTGCTTCCTCCTAGAAGGGGAAGCTGTAACACCACAAAATCGATTTAAGCTATCGAAATCACACGAGATTCAAACAGGTAATAGCGAGGGATTCGCAGAGGTCTGATCCGCTCACCTTTCAACTGGATCAAGGAGAAACTCGATCCCTTCGATCTCGGCTAATTGCCCGGCAAGAATCTCCATCCCGGCACTCGCACACACCGCTCTCCCCGCACAAAGTCGCCGTGACCAGGCCGCCCCTGCCGACGGCCATCCTCCCAATATTTGGGGCCATGAATAGTAACAATCTTCATCACGGCGGCCGCCGCGACCTCCATCTTCAAAGAATCGCCCGCACTCGCCCCGTCCTCCTCGCGCATCTCGAGTGTTTCTGTCTTCGCAGACTCAGCGCCGGCGCCCATCGTCGTGGGTGGGGTGGGGGAAGACATGGTTTTCTCTGACACAGATATTATCTGGACCGCGAGGACAGGAAAAAAGGCGTCCTGCCCCCGGAGCCCAGGAAGAACGCGCTGTCCGTCCGCGTTGCGACCGTCACGACGGTACCCCACCTGCCAGGTCGCAGTTACCGCGCTCTCCTCGTTTTACCACGCGAGCCCAGGTCGCGACAAGGCGCAGAATAGCAATCTCAACACAACCTGAGCCGTCCAGATATCAGGTGCATCTGTGCCCGAGAGCCAAAACGCCGCTCCCGATGTTTGATTCATATACTACATTTAGAGCAAAAAAAAATTTGGGTGGAATACCAGGCGCCATTTCCTGGCGCCGCCATTGGTACTCGGTCAGCTCGTTCTATCCGCGATTCCGTGCCCGTGAATATACGCAAGCGCATATGCAACTGCGAGGTCAGGGTGTTGGATACTTACTTGGATTGGATTCTCGCTTGCCCTTTTGACCGCACTACCTGATTGGAAGAACTGAATCCCCCGAGTCGAAGCTAGCGGCCGGGTGCACTGCATCTCGGGAACCACATTCCAAACCAAGCAACTAAAACCGCGGGACGGGAGCGCCGTCTCTTCTGCGTTCCGATCGAAGGTGGTGGTGGCGGTAGCGCGTGCAACTTGGTTGGCGCCGTCGATTATGGTGAACCGGCCCGGTGGAATTGGTAATTGTCCACCCGATCGTCCACATGGCGTAGCCGTAGAGAGCGTGCTAGCTTCTCCAGCATAAATAGGAGCTTACGTTGCGATGCTTTTCCACAATAGTATAGTACCTATATATAAAACTTGGAAGGATTCACCCCCAATCCCGCGTCCCACGTCATCAGAATTTCTAGGCCATCCGATCTGTGTGTTTCAGCGTTCAAGATGCGCCCACGCTGCTTCTCCCGACGGGTACTGTTCATCCTTGAATTTTAGCCAATCGTGTGCTGCCACATCGTCCGGTTACCTCTCCGCGCTCACCCGGTTAGCCGGTCTCCTCCCGTTGTTTAACCGGCAGTGTCCCGGTTGCCTTCCAGTTTCTATGGACGTAGATGGCGGAGGCGGTAGAAATATCTAGATGGAGGTCTGCCTGGCCCACCCACCGCCTTGACCTCTTCCATCCCGACCTCATCCCCTCCTGCTCCATCGCCGCCATCCTGCTCCCAAGCTGGCCGCCGCTCCGGCCGGCCGGCAATCCGCTCCCCGCACGGACTGCTGCGTCCTTCTGCTATCCGTGCGCGTCGACGTCCTCCATGACAGCGCCGCCGTGGGCGAGCACCTCCGCCTCGGCCATTCGCGCGTCGATGCAATCGCCGCCGCCATATTCTCCCGCGGAGGCCGGCGTCCTCCTCTTCCTTCCTGGCCGATGAGGTGAGTTCTGAGGTAGCCATTAGGGCTCCTTCTCTCCTTCCCGAGGCGACACTTCCTTCTAACTCTGAGGCGGAATAGTTCGGCGCCCCGTCTCCTTCCCAAGGTGGCTAATGTCGCGGAGGAGGAAATCAGCGCTCTCCTCTCCCTCCTGAGAAAGCGCCGCTTTGGGAGGAGCCGACGCGCCCGATGCTCCATTCCGGATGCATAGCGTCCCTTTATCCCCTCGCGTAGTTATCCGGTTCCGTGCTGTGGGATACAGCGGCGAGATGGGGGTTTTGGAGGCGATAGAACCAAAGGCAGCGGCCTGTCTCGGTGCCCCGATGCGCTGGAGGCGCCCCTTCCTCCGCATAATCCCGCAAACCGCCGTTGTCTTGCTCGCCTGCAACCCTGCATCTGCTCCTGTGCGTCGAGGTCGGCCGTTGGGCAACAGAGTCAGCTCGCTGGTGCTTGACGATTTTCCAAGGCGATGGCTGTGTCAATTGGATCAGACAAGCTATCCTTCCCCGCCCCACAACGTTTGCTGATAATAGGTTCGTTCTCTGCCCATTCCAGTTTGCAGCTATGTAATACTGGTTTCTATTTACTTCGTAGAATGTCACATGGCTAGCTATTACCATGAGTTTTTATATGCTGCCTTTTCCTAGACATTTGTTTGTTGATATACTACAGGTTCGTGTCCCTTATCTTGCTTCCGTATTTTTATTAGATCAAACAACTACTATATGTGTGATCACAACTTGATTAGTTTTTGACATTCTCTGAATGTTTGTTTTCAGAAAGACATGTTCGGTTTCAAAATGGAAGGACATGAGCAAGGAATTAATTTATTTTGGGCAACTTGTGGTGTTTGTATACCAGGAATCCATCCAGGATTACATCTATGGGTTTGTTTTGTGTTCTCGCTGTACGAGCACTTGCATTTGTGCTAATGCTCAGTCCATGCAGTAGAATCAGCACCGCACATGGAATTGTGACCACCACCTGGTATTAATCTTCTCCTCTCCTTTCTTTATATCCAATGGCTTGGGAGCAGATAGCATGTATTGTGCAATGACTAAGTATTTTTCTCGTGTTCAGCTCTGGTTTTATTCCTCTTCTATGTACTGTTCTTCAGGATCATAGCATCGACAAATCAGCTTATTGGCATGGAGGGCTGATGTATGTTCCATATGTATACGCTTTACTGTTGGACTGCAGTATTATAGCACCACATCAAATTTAAGTAGGCCTCAACAAAATAGATTTAGTACTACCAAATAATTTTGCAACATGTAATTTCCATGCAGTTGCATTCAACCAATGATGTATTAAGAAATCTGTTAAAACTTAAATGACACTTTATACTTAAAGACCAACATTGCTCGGGCAAGCTTTTTCAATAATGCTTGAAGTACGACCTGAATGTATTTTGTGTGGCTTCTGTGCAGGCGATGCCCTTTCCGTTTGTTGCTCATGCTTAACTGCTTACAATCTGGTGTGCATTGGTTTTGTTGATTATCTGATGTCCTCTCTTCAGGAACAACGATGGGAACAGCACCAGCCACCGTTGTAGCTGATCTCAAATGGAATCCAGGTAACTAAAGTACTATGTTTCTTCTCCTAAAGTACTATGTTTCTTCTCTTGGCCTCTCTCTTTTTCTCTTGATTTAATTTGCACGATCATGTTTGTTTTGTGTGATTCTATTTAGTTTAGCCAATAAGGTATCTGAAAAAATCCAAGCAGGTTATCCTCATATTTTCTTATTTTATTGATCTATTACTAGAAGTGGGTACCGTGTCCTACACCTACTCTCCCTCTCAGCCTGTTGATTTCTTATTTATGAAATCGATAGTACTCCAGCAAATGAGAAGTACTTTTGTGTGACTATGTTGTGATACTACCAGTTCGTACATATACTGGCAAATTAGAAGGAGTGGTTTTTGCTGTCTCCATTTCGTCGTCCGTGCGCTCCAGCGTATGGGTGATTGAGTTGTCTGGTTAGGGCTGTTACCATACTCGCTAACTTTCCCGCTCCCTACTCCTCATATGGTCGTGCTGACGGCAGGCGCTGATGGCGGGTGGCCTGCTCAGTTCTGCTCTTCTTTGATTTGCATGAGGTATTGTCCCTTTTTTGGTTAGTGCATGCTATTTCCCTGCCGCTGATTTTAATCTATGCTTTCTTTGATTCGTGCTAGGGTTGCTCCTCTCGTGGATTGACTCATGGATGCTGAAAGTGTGTACTTACTTACAGGTCAGTTGATGCGTTCACTTTATTTTATTTTCTTGTGCAATTCATACTTCAGATTTTACTGAATTCTGATGCACAAAATTGTTATATGATGGCAGTGGCTATTAATAAAGTTTTCCCAATCCTTCGCATCGTGTTCCAAGTGGCATCTCCTGAAGTCCAATCCTTCGCATCATGTTTGCAAGTGGCATGTCCTTTACCCCAATACTTCGCATCGTGTTTACAAGCGGTATGTCCTTAAGCCCAATCCTTCGCATTGTTTTGCAAGTGGCATATCCTGAAGGAAACTAAGGAATATCTTGGGAACATTGAAAGAAGATTCTCACATGGTTCTGATTCAGTCGCTCACGGTAGATGCGTTTGATGTTCGGGACAAGAAACAATTCCTGAATATAAACTGTATATAAACTAGAAGTTTGTGTTTACCTCAAACATCTCTGGGATATCAGGGAAAAGCAGGCGTACCCATACTTATGACATTTGTTCTATGCAGGAACGACTAAAGTGAGTCAATAAACTTTGTTTAAAACGATTTCTTTCTGGTTTCTTTGATGAATGGTTTTGTGAGGAGGTATGAGAGATTTTTCATTGATAGATTGCAAAAGGAAGGTTCGGTCAGTCTGCTCATTCTCCATTCTCCTACGGATCAGTATATGTCCAGTGGATTTTGAGGTTCATCTCCATCCAGATTGCGTGGGAGACCTTTATTGGTAGTTGTTGCGCCAGTTTACTCAGGTTTGTAGCTACTTTTTTTTACATATGATGTCTCCATATTGTTATCAGACTTTCCTTCTAGCTTTTTATTGGCTCTTAGTATTGTGATATGTTCAGGCAACTTCCTTTCACACTTCAGATTTTTTTGGAGGAATCACACTTCAAATTTAAGCGGTGCAGATGCAAAATGTATCAGACAAATCAAAATCACATCTGCTTTACAAGTTTATGCCCTCAGGAATTATGAAGGAAGAAAGGTTTGTGCTGGTAGGGGTGGGTGTTTCTACTTTTCTCTTCCATTTTGTTCGTTGACCATTCTGTGTGCCCTAATCAGCCTGATTTACGTGATTGCTTTCCTTGGATTAGGTTACAGTTACATTACCTTTTTCATTTGACAGTTGTGTTTCATTTAACTTGCATGACTTAAGTGCGTGGATTTACGTGTAGAGATGTACTGTACTTTCCTGCAATTACTCGGTAGCCATTTATTCAAGGATCTTCAAGTTTTATGTTGAAAAGCTTAATCTAATTGCCAAACAGTGAATGTTCATCGGCCAGTTGGTCTTTATTGTCTTCAGAGACGAGACTTATGCTCACTGAATTAATATATGTACAATTTTGCCATATTTTTTTATATTCAATGAAAATATACATTCTTTTTATGTTTTACATTGCAATATGCTATTATTTTGGTCAGAATAATAAATTATAAAACCAACTATACAATATCGCCGGTTTGGATAGTTAATTCTTTCTGGATAAAAAAACAGGTGGATATTTTAGTTATAGGTTCAACCACTTAAACCATGTGTTACTGTATGAAATGCATGGTCCACGAGTTAAGGAAATTTTTATGAGCGACACTCGGCAAATTCCTGATGTACTGAGGATAATAGAGACACCCCCTGTCGACGATCACGCTGGAGAGCAGCCTGAAACCGATGCCCCTTTCATCGTTGGAGCCATCCTCGCCCTCCCATCGCCAAAGAGAACATCTGCTTTCTACTGAAGAAATGGGAAACGCCTTGAATTATCAACAGTGGATAAATTGAAATAACACAGCGGACACCTGAATACGGTTCAGTTTGGTGTGTGGTCCGTCAGCTTCAGATAAGTGCTGTGCCTTTCCGTCTAGACTCGGTGCCAGTAATTGAGTGTCTGCTAGCTCCTTTTGATCGGGTGAAGACGAGCATCACAACAGCAGAAGATAATACATCATATCTTGGCAATACAATCACTGCATATAGGTGTATTGCATTGTATCATATCTTGGCAATACAATCACTGCATATAGGTGTATTGCATTGTGTGTTACCATCCGAGCCATGCTAACCAAACTATCCATTAAAGTATTACACCTCAGGGATTTGACCCACATTATCAAGCTTGATGCTTCCCGTAGGCAGTGTAGCTTGCCTAGATACTACTGTGATCAGCTTCTACGTATTGTATGACAATTGTAACTTTCACAATTGTCAGATTTAAATTGTAACACAGCTTTTGGTTTCCTTTTTCTTTATTTTCTATTACTGCTTATATGATTGTATTATCCTCCTTAAATATAAGTTCATGTTCCTCTGTTTTCAGTCCCTACTCTGCCTCATAATTCTGACCCGTTTTAAGCACAATGGTTTCCTTAGTGTGCATACAATAGAGGTTAAATATCTCTATATAGGCTCACTGTTCCTCTAACTACGTTTGATTAAGTTGGTGCATTTTTTCCATTTACGAGGTACCATTTGTTCCACGATCTATATATGTATTGTATGATTTGTCTATTTATACCTAACAATTTAGATACTGTGCTATGTCTCAGGAATTATGTAACTACTCTACACACATTCTCCACTTCCATGCATACATATGCTCGCGGATATTCAAACGACTCTTGCAAGAAACGATGTCACTCCTGGGAGCGGCGTGTCGCCGCGCCGAATTCCCTAGTCCACATACAACAGCTTAGCGTCAGTACTAGTTACCATTCGATGGACATGGAGATCCCAGTTATCGACCTCGAGGGGCTCCACGGCGACGCCGCCCAGCGGTCGCAAACCATGGCGCAGCTCCACGAAGCCTGCAAGAACTGGGGTTTCTTCTGGGTACGTAAGCGATCGACCACACAGCTGTTCATTGCAATGCTTCTCGTACGTTGCATGCATGAAGATGGTGCAGTCAACACACCAGACGCTGATTACAGAACTACTAACGGTCGCGTACTACCGCGTACACTACGGGAAACCGTCAAAACGCCGACGGCGGGCCGCCGTCGGCGTAGCAACGATCGCCGTCGGCGTAGGCCTACACCGACGGCCGCCGTCGGCGTATCGGCGTCGGCGTAGGACGCTGTCGGCGTATGAAAACTGCCGTCGGCGTATCCGTCGCAGTCGGCGTATCCGCAGTGGGACCCACAAAACGGACGTCGAACGTCTCCGTCTGCTCCACCTATACGCCGACGGCAGTGTCGTCGGCCTAGGCTGCCACGTGTGCTGATCTGGTGCGTCTGGGAGGAGTCTTACGCCGACGGCAATGCCGTCGGCATAGGGATGACCATATGGTCCTCCAGCGTCGACGTGGCGCCATCCTGTGTGTCCCCACAGCATCCTACGCCGACGGCAACCGTCGGCGTATGTTAGACCATATTTTCAGTTCCTGAAACTTTTTGCTGCTGGTTTCTGGCGCATTTTAAATACAATTAAAATTGCACAAATTATAAAACATCACAGAAACATCAAATAAAACATCACATACATATCCAAATGACACAAACATGATTCAAATTCATCCAAGCATTCATACAAACTCCAAACAAGTTCGAATTCACACACGCTACACCCGAACACATCCTACACCTCCCAAGAGCCCGAGGCCGATGATTCCTTGTCTTGGCTCATCTTGGTCAATCACCTGCATTGAGAAAGGATAAACTTTTAAGCATGTTGAAAAATGTAGTAAATAAGAATAAAGACGTAATGCAATTAAGAAGAAGCATGTTGAAAAGTAAATAGTACGCAAAAGGATATAAAAGACCCTCACCCCTAATCATCACTCTCATAGTTAAGTCCTGGGTTCTCATCATCACTATCAACATCACTATCACGAGTGTTGTATATTGGAACCTCCTCGCACGATGGAGGCTCATCATCGTCATCACTATCACTCCGTAACTTGTTGAGCATATCTATATCCTTTAGATTCACCACTACGTCACCACCTGTTTGTGCATTGTCCTCGCGGTCCTCAAGACCTTGTATGCCAAAGTCCCCAAAGGTTTGTTCCTCTTGATAGAAAATCCCCTCGTATGTTTTAGGGTCAATGTTGTTGTAATCGTCTTCGGAGGGCATGGGTAGCTTACCACGTGGCGATACATGGAACACGACTTCCCAACCAATGAGTCCCTCTTTCTTGCATGGGTAGGGCAAATAATAAACTTGAAAGGCTTGGTGAGCCACAACAAAGATATCGGATCCATGGTACGTGGTTGAAGGCTTAACTTCAACTAACCCAATGGAAGGGGTACTTTTGGTTCCATGCTCAGGGTCGAACCAGTGGCATTTGAACACAACAAGCTTGAGTTCTATGTTCGTGTTATTGAACGTCAGCTCGTATACGTTCTGTAACCTTCCGTAGTAATCATAATTACCGGCTCCTTTGGTGAAGACCCCGATATTTATAGTCTTTGCATTAGGCCGACTGTTCTGGTGATGCTCTGTATGTAAGCGGTACCCATTCACATCATACTTCTCATACTTCTCGACTCTACGGTTACAACCTGGGAGACACATCTCAACTCATCTGACATCACAACGTTGGCATCAGCTCCCTACAAGTACAAATTGTTTTGTGCATTAGTAAGAGGGATAAGACACGAATTGCAAGGTAGAAGGGACAGGTTTGAAATTACCTTTTCCCTGAACCAAACCGTGAATTTTTTCTTTCCGGGGGCAGGCTCTTTCAAAAGAGTGTCCAACGCGGCTTCATTGGATCCATCTGATGTTCCCGACCACATTTCATCCGTGAATTGACTAAAAGGAGAAAATACGTATTAGAACGAAATCATGTTAGTAGTTGCAAAGTAATTTGTTCCCATTTTAACTAAGGAAACTGCCCTCTTCTCCCTGCTCGTCGTGGGTCACTTCCTTCATGTTCATAAGCACATAGAGCATTATGCACTCCAGCTCATCATTGGTCAAGTTATACCTTGTTGGGCCACGCTCTTGCCACCGGGACACTGGAAGAGGACGAGCTTGGGGTCTCGCTTGGGCTCGTCGACATTGTACCGAGAGGCCTGGTTATGCATAGTGGGAACATCATCGGGGTAGTACGTTAGCCTGGCGTCTGCCATCTCCTGGAGGATAGTTGCCTCGGCTATGCATGACTCAATCTTATTTTTGTTTCCACATTTGGTTCGAATATACTTAAACTCTCTCTCAATACAAAATGCCAACGAAACTGCACCGGTCCACCCAAGAGTACCTCGTTCGCAAGATGCACAACAAGATGTGACATCGGAGTAAAGAAGCCTGGCGGAAAATATCGTCTCTAAGTTGCACACAGCAACTCCGGCACTAGTTCATGCAGCTTCTGAATAATCAGGGGACATACTTGCTTAGCACAGAGCGTGCGGAAGAAACGGCTCAACTCCGCGAGCACTCGCCAGGACACTGTCGGGAGATACCCTCGAACCATCACCGGTAGCAGCCGCTCAATCCATATATGATAGTCGTGACTCTTGAGCCTGGTGACTTTTCCCGATTGTATATTGACTCCCTTACTTATATTCGAACAATAGCCAATCAGGGAACATCACGACGAATTTGAGCCAATGGAATGCCTCAGACTTTTGCATACTATTAAGGCAGAAGTCAGCATGCGGCTTGAAACCAGTTCTTTTGACGGCCTTCAGGAGGCTTCATGTGCATTCTCTCCGCTGTTCTTCAGAATACACGTCTCGAGCTTCTCAAGCGAGAGGGTGTGCATCCGAAGAACAACAGGGAGGTGCTGCCGAAATTCCGTCTCAGGAAGGGGTAGAACGTGGAACACGACCGATCTACACGTACTCGGACTGTCCAACAGGACAACCCGGAAGTGTTACGGTTATAAATATGCAAAGATGGACAATCCTGCATATTTATAAATTTGTAACCCTTCCGGATGGGATCTGACTCGGGTTACGCGACTGACTTGGTGATCTAGACCAAAATAAACCTATGCAGCAAGAGAGGCGAAAGATTTATACCCTCGAAGCGTGATCGGTGGCCGGAGAAGGTCGAGGACGTGCTCCGGAAGAGGGCGACAAAACAAGGGCACCGAGGCGGCCCCTCCTCAGCTGGAGAAGCCGCGACGACGCGTGGGACCGATGGTGCTGGCTGGCGGAAGCTACGTCATCTAAAAAGTACAAACAATCGAAATATATAAGCAAATATCCCTCCATTTTACCTAATAATTAAACATAAAACAGAATAAACCATAGAACGATGTAACCATATTAGCTAAACATAACACATATAGACAAGTGCACAATAATACATAGGTAGCATGTATGATAAGTCTAGCAGTACAACAGGTAGCAAGATAAGTCTAGTAGTACGACAGGTAGGATGATAGACATCCTAAACTCGACTCGCGCCGGTATCAGTGACGTCGTCCAAGCGGTCCCAACAAGAGGACAGGCTGCTGCTAGAGTCCTCGCCCTGCTGCTGCGTGCCGGAGGGGCCGGCCTCACCCTGCCCGCGCTGCTGTCGGCTCTCGCTGAAGACCTGGTACTGGACCGCCATCACCTGGGGATCAAGGAGGAGAACCTTGACCAAGGGGTCATCCTCCTCGCGCTGGTGGCGCGCCCTGAGCAGCCTCTCTGCTGCCGGTGCTCCCTACCTCTTGGCCTTCGTCGCGTTCCTCATGCATCTGGCGCTAACATATGCCCGCTCCGCTCATCCTCAAAGTTGAGGATCGCTCTCGCCCAAAGTGCTGGACCGCCGCGCAGTCGTAGGCGCGGGCCGCCTGCCACGGGCACCTGAAAGTACCAAGCTGGATCTTCCTGTGATCCACTGTGATCTGAGCTGCCCAAGTCGGGATCTTCGTGGGTCTCCGGTGAACACCACGAAACTTTCGCTCCGGCTCCGACATGATACTTAGTTAAGTAAAAGCATTTGATACAGGGGTTAGTCATATATGAAATGAATATATGAAAAATAATTTTCAACAACATTTTATTTGCTACATCTATCCCTAAAATCATTTTGTTATTTTCTATTTTCAACAACATTTTATTTGCTACATCTATCCCTAAATCTTTTGTTATTTTCTATTTTCAACAACATTTTATTTACTACATCTATCCCTAAATCATTTTGTTATTTTCTATTTTCTACCACTAAATTTCCACCTATAATTTCTACTCCTAAAATCCCTAAATCTAAAATCCTAAAATCCTCCTCCTAAAATCCTAAAATCCTATAATTTCCATCTATAATTTCTACTCCTAAATCCCTAAAATCCTACTCCTAAAATCCCTAAATCTAAAATACACAGAAAATAGGGGAGGGGCGGGGAGTACCTGGCGGCGAGGTCGGGGGAGGCGCGGCGAGGTCGGGGTCGGACGGCTAGAGGCAGCGGCGGCGGCGAGGTCGGGGGAGGCGCGGCGCGGCGAGGTCGGGTCGGACGGCTAGAGGCGACGGCGGTGGAGGAGGACGGTGGGGCGGCGGCGGCGAAGGAGGACGGGTGGGGCGGCGGAGGAGGACGGGTGGCGCGGCGGGGTCGGGGGAGGACGGCTAGAGGCGGCGGCCGGCGGAGGAGGACGGGTGGGGCGTGCGGGGTTGGACAGGATAAGGTGCGGGTGGGTTTGGTGGCTGGGGTAGGTGCGGGTGCGCTTAGTAGATAAGGTGGACCTAACGCCGACGGCAAAGCCGTCGGCGTTGGCTTTTTTTCTTTTTTTCATATTATTTAATTTTAATATTGTGGACCTACGCCGATGGCAAAGCCGTCGGCGTTGTCTTTTTTCTTTTTTTCATATTATTTAATTTTAATATTGTAAACCATTAGAATTTATTACATTTAAATTTGTAGAGTTTTATTATAATTTTTTTTATTATATCGTATGACCACACGCAAATTTTTGAGTGATTCCGGCACTCTAGCTATCCGGTTTTATTGAAAACGTAGTCCGGTGGGACCCGCATATCTACCCCGAGCTTGGACATTTGAAACACCCAACACACTTGTATACATATGGTATGGCAAACCTAGGTTTTGGTGGGGTTCCGACGCTCCGGGGCCCCGCTTCGGCGAAACCCTGAATCCGCTGGAAAAACCCTAACGTTTTCGTCTACCCCCATAGACGTGCGTCGGGGGGTAGGCCAGTGGACTTTTTTTGCTTGGTTGTGTTAGGTTAGGCCATAGGAAGGTGAGAAACCAAAGTCTACCCCAAATCAACACAAGATTCCATCCGGTTCGCCCGAAAGGGGAGTTTTCACCTCTAAGTGCAGAAACTCACTAGAGAGAAAGTGAAGCCGGTGAAGCCGGTCACACCCGGAGTAGGATATTGCACATTTACAACACACAACACACTTGTATACATATGGTATGGCACAACCTAGGTTTTGGTGGGGTTCCGACGCTCCGGGGCCCCGCTTCGGCGAAACCCTGAATCCGCTGGGAAAACCCTAACGTTTTCGTGTACCCCCATAGACGTGCGTCGAAAGGGGGTAGGCCAGTGGACTTTTTTTCTTGGTTGTGTTAGGTTAGGCCATAGGAAGGTTAGAAACCAAAGTCTACCCCAAATCAACACAAGATTCCATCCGGTTCGCCCGAAAGGGGAGTTTTCACCTCTAAGTGCAGAAACTCACTAGAGAGAAAGTGAAGCCGGTGAAGCCGGTCACACCCCGGAGTAGGATATTGCACATTTACAACACACATGCAACACACTTGTATACATATGGTATGGCACAACCTAGGTTTTGGTGGGGTTCCGGCGCTCCGGGGCCCGCTTCGGCGAAACCCCGAATCCGCTGGGAAAACCCTAACGTTTTCGTCTACCCCATAGACGTGCGTCGAAAGGGGGTAGGAAAGTGGACTTTTTGCTTGGTTGTGTTAGTTAGGCCATAGGAAGGTGAGAGAAACCAAATTCTCCCCAAATCAACACAAGATTCCATCCGGTTCTCCGAAACGGGAGTTTTCACCTCCAAGTGCAGAAACTCACTAGAGAGAAAGTGAAGCCGGTGAAGCCGGTCACACCCGAGTAGGATATTGCACATTTACAACACACAACACACTTGTATACATATGGTATGGCACAACCGAGGTTTTGGTGGGGTTCCGACGCTCCGGGGCCCCGCTTCGGCGAAACCCCGAATCCGCTGGGAAAACCCTAACGTTTTCGTCTACCCCCATAGACGTGCGTCGAAAGGGGGTAGGAAAGTGAACTTTTTTGCTTGGTTGTGTTAGGTTAGGCCATAGGAAGGTATTTTACATGTGTTGTTTTTATTTATTTTACATGTATATGTTGTAGGGTTGGGTTCCGGGAAACTCGAACCGTTATTTTACGGGGGTGGGATACTGAAATTGGGAGGGAAATTATAGGTCCAATATTATATAATTATAACTACATTAAATATTATATAGAAATAAATAACTAAATACTATATAGAGAAATAAAAAAAAAAGGTTCATCTATACCCGCCGGCCGCCGTCGGCGTTGAAGTACACGTGTACGCCGACGGCACGGCCGTCGGCGTATCGACGCCGCTGGACGTTCCGTCACGGCGTCCTTTTGTACGCCGACGACACGGTTTACACCGACGGCTGCCGTCGGCCTTACCTGGATACGCCGACGGCGCTTCGTACGCCGACGGCTGTGTGGGCGGCTGCCCTAGCTCGTGCTGTACGCCGACGGCCCCGACATTTAGCCGTCGGCGTACAGTACGGCCGTCGGCGTAGTGTGGCTTTCCCGTAGTGGTAGGTGGACAGCCACGGTGTGGATGCAAAGCTCATGGAGGAGGTGAAGCGCTTCGTCTACGGCCACTACGACGAGCAACTCAAGGATAAGTTCTACGCCTCCGACCTCGCCAAGGACCTGGAGGCGGCCGACCCTGAGGATTCTAAACCAGTCTCCTATCAGGTGGACTGGGAGAGCGCCTACTTCATCCGGCACCACCCCAACAACAACGTCGCCGACTTCCCGGAGATCACGCCGGCAACACGGTCAGTGCTGCCTCCAGTGTCCTTCATTTCGTCTCCATCCATCTCCGATACGCTCACACTTGCTTTATTGCTCACGTTCTCTTCTGTCGCGCTCAGGGAGGTGATCGAATGTAAATCGGTCAGATGGTGTCGCTCGCCGAGCGGCTTGCCGAGTGCATGAGCCTGAACCTCGCCTGGACTGCGGCCGCATCAAGGACACCTTCGCGCCGCATTCGTCGGGACCAAGTTCGCCATGTACCCGACCTGCTCGTGGCCGGACCTCGTGTGGGGCCTCCGCGCCCACACCGACGCAGGCGGCATCATCCTGCTCCTGCAGGACGACGTTGTGGGCGGGCTGGAGTTCCTGAGGGGCGACCTGGAGTGGGTCCCTATGGTCCCACCAAGGGCAGGATCTTCATCAACATCGGGACCAGGTGGAGGTGATCAGAGGCGGGCCTACAGGAGCGTGTTGCACGCGTTGTTGAAAATATAAGCAATTTAGCATATGATTTAATTCACGAAAACAGTAAACAAAACATGAATAGAATAATAAGAATTAAACTAATCATGTAATCTACCAATACAGTAGATAAACTGATGAAATCTAGGGCAACTATTACAAGCAGCAACTCTAGCAAAGTATGAAACATGAAGATTAAGAACGCATACAGTGCGGCAGCAGCAGAAGCGTTGGCGTTCACGTTGTCACCCATGTCGTTGATGAAGAGGCTGCCGATGTCGGGGAATAAGTCGTTGTTGGGGAAGAACTCAAAGCCAGTAGTCGCGCGAGTGCGCTCCCCAAAAACCTGCTCGCCCTTCTCCCGTACAGGATCACAAGGGCGGGGTTCCGGAGGCCTACCGTCCCTTCAACCGGTGCACGCCGGAAGACGGGATGGAGAAGACTTGGAAGACGGCGGCGCAATGTTCTGGAAGTGGAACGGAGAGAGACCATGTGTTTCACGTGGTGGCGGCTAGGGTTCGCCCACGATCCAAAGCAATCGGAAACGGCTGAATAATTAACGCGTCCGTTAATTATTGATTAATGACTCATTAAATTTTTCCGAACAGCAAAAATATAACTCGGCTCGGCGAGATTCCCGCGGCATGTCGTGTCGTGACGAGCGAGCGGCGGAGGAGGAGGAGTGCGCGGGAGAGAGCCTTCTGTTCTCACATGCTTATCAAGTAGCATAACACTTCACCTTATATATTGCCGCAACTCTCTCCCAACTAGCAATGTGGGACTAAATTTTAGTCCCAAACCAGTCATATAAATAGGCCATGAGATTTTCAAAATTTAATTGGGTCATGGGCAAAAGCTGGGCAAAAAGCCACAAAATTCCCAACACGCGTCGCCGCCGGTAGCGAGGGGCGGCGGCTATCGGTGGCGACGTTCTATAACCCAGGGACGGACGCTTTTGTCGCCCCACCGGCCGTGAGGGAGCTGTACCCTAGGCCGTACAGGTTCGGTGACTATCCCGACTACTACCAGGGTACCAAGTTTGCCGACAAGGCGGCGAGGTTTCGGGCCGTCAAGGAGCTGTTCGGTTAACGGATCCGGCGCGTTGTGGATTTCATTTGCGTGTGAAAATAAGGCCTAATCGTATTGCTGCATGTTAGAGTTGTATTAGACTCGTACACATATTCCTGTCCGTGTCGTGTATGTACTCATACCTGATCTATTATATATATGAGACGAGGCGTGGAGGCTGAACCTCACGCAAACCCCAAACCTTCGTATTCAAACTTGGTATCAGCACATCGAGCGCCGCCGCGAGACCCTTCCGCGCCGCCGCTCCGTGATCCTATCCGCGCCATCGCGATGACCAACACCGCGCTTCAGACCACCGAAGCTGCCGGAGCCATGATCGCTGCCTCGCCCGCATCGTCGTCCGCGGCAGCCGCGCCCACCATCACCGTGCGCTTGGACCATGGCAATTTCATGCTGTGGAAAGGCCGCCTCCTCCGAACTTCTCCGGCGCCCAGCTCCACGGCTACCTCGACGGATCCGAGGCGCCGCCGGCCAAGACCATCATCCAGGGAGAGGGGGACAAGGCCGTGTCCGTCCCCAACCCGGCGTTTCAGCGCTGGTGGATCCAGGACCAGGGGTCCTAGGACTGCTTCTCGGCTCCATGGAGCCCAACATCGCATGCCAGTTCCTTGGCTGCAAGACCGCGGCGGAGGCATGGACCGCGGTTCACGCCATGTTCGGTGCGGCAAGCCGTGCCAACGTCCGTCATATTCGCCGTCAACTCCAGACGGAGCGCAAGGAGGACTTAACCGCGGCGGCTTATATGCACAAGATGAAATCTCTTGCCGACACCATGGCCGCCGCTGGCTCGCCCTTCAGCGACGACGAGCTCGTCGACTACATCATCACCGGGCCCGGATCGGCGTTCAACTCCATCGCCGCCTCTCTCACGGTCGGCAACAAGTCGATGTCCTACTCCGAGTTCTACGCGAGCGTGCTGTCATTCGAGGCTTTGCAGGCACAACAAGCCCTCGCCGAAGGATGGGCCTCCTCGGCCAATGCCGCGTCGCGCCCCGGTCCGTATGGGAACCCCTCTCGGACGGAGCTCCGGACTTCAACCCTGCCTATCAAGGTGGGGGCTCGCCCTATGGTCAGCAGGGGCAAGGCTGGCCCAATGGTGGGTACGGCAATGGCGGCGGGTATGGCAACACCCGCAACGACGGCTGCAACAGTCGCAATGGTGGCGGCAACAATCGCAACAGCGGTAATGGCGGCGGTGGTAACCGCAATGGTGATGGGGCGGCCGTGGTAATGGACGGCGCTGGAGGCCTCGCTGCCAGATTTGTGGCAATTGGGGGCACGGCGACGGACTGTCGTAATCGACAACCAGGAGTACCAGCGCTCTGGTAATTCAGCCTACCAACGTCATCGACCGCAACCCCTGGGTCATGGACACAGGGCTACCGATCACTTCACGAGTGATCTAGAGCGACTTCACGTCCACGAGCGGTACGCGGGAAAGGATCAGGTGCAAGTGGCCAACAGATCAGGTTTGTCTATTTCGCATATTGGCCATTCAAATTTAACCGGTTCATCACTTTGTTTGAACAATGTCCTTCATGTTCCACATATTCGTCAAAACCTCCTTTTCGTCTACCGTCTCGTTTCTGATAATGACGTTTTTGTTGAATTTCATCGTCATTTTTTCTGTGTCAAGGACAAGGCCACGAAGAGGGTAATCCTCCACGGTAGGAGTCAAGATGGACTCTACCCGTTCCATTCGGCAAGGCATCGTCGTCCCCTCTTCATGCATCCGCTAGTGCAAAAATCACGCCTACGCAGTGGCATCAGCGTCTTGGTCATCCCTCGCATAATGTAGTGAACTCTATGTTAAAACACATGAGCTTTCGTGTTCCCCGTCAAACAATTATCTTTAGTGTGTGATGCCTGTCAGCGTGCTAAAAGTCATCAATTACCTTATACTGCTTCCTCTGTGTCAAACTGCCCCTCTCGAGCTTGTTCACTCTGATGTTTGGGGTCCTGCTCGTACTTCTTCTGGGGGGTACAAGTATTATGTTAGTTCTGTGGATGACTATTCTCGTTTTTGCTGGATCTATCTCCTCAAGCATAAGTCTGATATGGAGCAGGTTTTCTACGCTTTCCAGACTCATGTTGAGCGACTCTTGACCGCTAAGATTAAAGCGGTTCAGTCCGATGGAGGTGGTGAATACCAAAAACTGGCTCGCTATTTCAGCGTACGGGTGTGTCCCATCGTATGTCATGCCCGCATACTTCACAGCAGAACGGTATTGCTGAACGTAAACATAGGCACTTAGTGGAAACAGGTCTTGCCCTGTTAGCGCATTCCTCCCTTCCCTACATTACTGGGATGAGGCTTTTCTCACGGCGTGTTATCTTATTAATCGTATGCCTACGCCTGTTATCAATAAGGAAACACCTCTCTATCGTCTCCTCCGTGTCCAGCCAAATTACTTCTTTCTTCGCATTTTTGGGTGCGCATGTTGGCCTAGTCTTCGCAAGTATAATTCTCATAAACTTGACTTTCGCTCTAAGGCTTGTGTTTTCCTAGGCTATAGTTCGATGCATAAGGGGTACAAGTGCCTGGATCGTTCCACGGGGCGTATCTACATATCACGAGATGTTGTTTTTGACGAAACTGTGTTTCCTTTCTCTACTCCTGTGTGATCGTAAACGTGTCCTCTCTTGCCGAAGCTATCACTTTTCCTTCCGATGAACCGGTTACGAGTGAGCCTATGCGTAAATACGACTTATCCTATTTGTCCACTAATCCGTCGCCGCAAGGTGCTGTCTCATTTTTTCAGGCACCAGCGATTGAGGTTCCTGTTGTAGACAACCAGCCGGCTGATGTTGTTTCCACTCCAGTGATCAACGTGCATGGCGCTAGCACGATTGACGTGCATGCAGCTGGCATGCATCCCGAGGTGGCCTCTCCAGTGATCAACCTGCATGGCAATAGCACGATTGACTTGCATGCAGCTGCCATGCATGGGCCGCCGACCTCTCCCGATGTGGCCTCTTCAGCGTCCGCCCATGGGTCGCCGAGTGCTTCCCCGCCTACGGATCAGCCCGTGTCGCTGCTGCCGATTCGTCGCCGGCCGCGACACCTTTGGCTGCTCCGTCGCCCGTCCCTGCTCCGACACATAAGATGGTCACGCAGCTGCGGGATAACACACAGAAAGAAAGGATTTCAAAGACGGTACTGTCCCGATATGACCCACGACGTCGAGCATTCCTTGCTGCTCCGCACTCTCATCGAGAAGCTCTACAAGAACCGGCGTGGCATGCGGCGATGTCTGACGAATTTGCGGCTCTCTGTCAGACCAACACTTGGGTCTTGGTTCCTCGTCCAGCTGGTGTTAACATCGTTGGTAGCAAGTGGATCTTCAAGACCAAACATCGTGCGGACGGGTCTATTGATAAGCACAAGGCCCGCTGGTTGCGCGTGGTTTTACTCAGCAGCATGGGATCGATTATGGTGACACATTCAGTCCAGTTGTAAAACCTGCTACAGTTCGTCTCGTGCTCTCCCTTGCAGTATCTCGAGGATGGACCCTTCGACAGGTTGATGTCAGTAATGCATTTCTCCATGGCTTCCTCACCGAAGATGTCTACATGCAGCAACCACCTGGCTTTGAGGATGATCGGTTTCCCTCTCATGTCTGCAAACTTCAGCGGTCTATCTATGGTCTGAAGCAGTCGCCCCGTGCGTGGTATGCTCTTTTGAGTCAGCTTCTCCACCAGCTTGGTTTCATCTCGTCCAAGGGCGATACGTCCTTGTTCATATTCTCCCGCGATGGGGTTCACGTATACATGTTGGTGTATGTTGATGACATTGTCATTGCTGGTTCTACACCAGAGGCTATTGATCGTCTGGTACGTCCCTCTCAGACAATTTTCCTATCAAGGATTTGGTAAACTGAGTACTTTCTTGGATTGGAGGCATCGTACAATTCAAGGGGTATGACGTTGACTCAAAGGAAGTATGCTCTTGATCTTCTTCATCGAGTCAACATGGAGAATTGTAATGCCACCCCTACACCGCTTGATCATCGCGAGAGATTAGCCCGTGATATGGGTACGCCACTTGGTGCTGATGATTCCTCCGGTACCGTAGTGTTGTTGGCGGTCTGCAATACTTGACGCTTACTCGTCCAGACATTTCCTTTGCGGTGAACAAAGTGTGCAGTTTCTTTCACAGCCAACTGATGTTCATTGGGAGTCAGTGAAGCGTATTCTACGGTATGTCAAGGGAACACTGCAGACAGGCTTGCAATTTCGCAAGTCTTCCGTATCCGGTATTAGTATTTTTACCGATGCAGACTGGGGCAGGCGATGTGGATGATAGGCGCTCCACAAGGGTTTGCTGCATTCGTTGGACCAAATCTCATCTCTTGGAGTTCGAAGAAGCAACCCACGGTTTCACGGTTCATACTGAGGCTAAATATAAGGCATTGGCCAATGTGCTGCTGAAGCGATATGGGTAGACTCTCTACTCAAGGAACTTGGTGTGACTCAGCAGCGTACGCCCATTTTATGGGCGACAACCTTGGGCTACTTACCTGACGGCGAATCCCGTATTTCATGCTCGAACTAAGCATATTGAGATCGATTTCCATTTTGTGCGAGAACGAGTAGCTGCCGGAGCATTGGATGTCAGGTTTATTTCCACTAATGATCAGGTGCTGATGATGTGTTCACTAAACCAGCTACACGACAGATGCTAGACAGATTTAAGTCCAATCTCAACCTTGTATGTAGCGGTTCAGATTGAGGGGGTATGTTAGAGTTGTATTAGACTCGTACACATATTCCTGTCCGTGTCGTGTATGTACTCATACCTGATTATTATATATATGAGACGAGGCGTGGAGGCTGAACCTCACGCAAACCCCAAACCTTCGTATTCAAACTCTGCATCCCGTTTGTTCACGGATCGCTGCATCGCGTCAAGGAGCTGTTCAGTTCATGGACCTGTAAATCCCGTTTTGTGTTCAATAATTCGGCAGTATACGCACAAAGTTTTTTTTTGAAAGGTGTATACTCACGAACGAAGTTGTACTAAATGGGCTACACTTAGTTTGGCGCGGCTCGCACATGGTCAATTATCTTTTTTTTCAAATGGATGGTCAATATTAATGAATATTATTAAATCTATCATGAAATATGATGCATTGGTGTCCCCCCCCCCCCCCCCCCCCCCCCCCCCCCTAAAATCTGTCAAGCTTAAATATGTTTGACTTGGAAAATAGAAAGGTGGACTTCTAGTATCTTCTCCCTGAATATTTACACACGAACATGGAGAAAATCTGCATTTTATCTTGCATACCGGTTGCTGTTAATCAGTTAATTGTGCAAAAGCATCACCCTGCAGCTAGCACCACGCCACCACGCTTCGTGCACCAACAAATTATGGATAATCTCATAATCAGGAGCTTCTCAACTCGTTCGAGTAACTTCTCATCTTCTCCGTCGCCTGGAACCCGTCCGGCCTAACGCCAGCTGGGTGATCCGGCAGCAGAGCGTGGTACGTGGTCGCCTCCCTCCCGAACGACGCGCCGACGTCGCTCTTCGACCTCACGAGCACCGCCGTGGTTGGCTCTGACGCCGTGTCCCCGCCGCGCGCACGGGCGCGGGAATCAAGGGTCGTCACGCTGCTCCCCGGCGTCCGCTCGCACGACGACAGCGGCGTGCTCTCGTACGAAATGTCTCCAGCGAGCCCGTCGTGGCTGGAGGACAACCACCGTATGGCCTTCTCAACATGCTCGTCGTTCGGCGCCTTGATGATCTTGCGGTCGTGGCCGTGCCCCTTTTTACTGCTCGACAGCAGCTTCTTCATGTTCCTCAGAAACTTAAGCTTGCCATGCCCGGCCCCTTTCTTGGGCGCCGCTGCGGCGGCAGCGGTCGGCAACACGCCCGGGCTCCTCCCTGGCTCGTCATGACCTCCGTGCCGCTGGTGATCTTCGCCGTCGCCGTAGAGCGATTCGTTGAGCGGTGACAAGAGAGCGGGGTCGAGGACGGGGTTGCCGTACAGGAGCATGAGCTCCTTGGCTCTCTGGCTGGAGCGGTAGCTCATGCTCTTGCTCAGACCCATGGCCGACGACATGCCGGCGGCGGAACCGTCCTGGTTTTGTTGGGCGGAGGAGGGGTGGTGGTCGTTGCCACGGAGGTCGTGGCGGAGGCAGGCATTGGCCCACTTGAGGTAGACGAGCTCCTCGACGTGCGCGCAGTGGTCGGTGTGCAGCTGCTCGATCTGCCTCGTCAGCCTCTCGTTCGTCTCCCTCAGGTAGTTAGCCTCATCAACGATGTCCTCCTACATTCAGAAAAGTAACAAAAAGAAGACCGGGTTAGCCTCAGGCTTCTTGCTACTTCAACGAGATTAATTGGCAAAAAAAGATAAATTAAAAAAAGATTAATTGGAAAATTGCCGGTCGATATTGAAATTCCCGGGTAGTTACAGTGGGACATCGCAGAGTTCTTTTTAGGCAAAATATGAACGTGGAAAGTTCGCTCGCACCTGTATGGGCTAACACGTCTGTCTTACCTAACAAATGTTAAAATGGGGTAAAAACCATGTTCAAATTTTTTTAGATGGGGGTATTTCAATGGAATTCTGGCTAAATGGGATAATCTGTGTCACGGATACGCAACTATAGGATAAAAAGTGAAATTCACTCTTTCAGGAGGTAATGAATAAAGACTGAGAAAAGATGCGCCCAAACGTGTCGCAAACTTACATGATTTGGGTTTCAGCCCGTTTAATATACTTCGTAAAGGAGAAATGATAGTAAAATGCGAAAATGTTTCATCGCACCACCCAAGAGTCAGATCAAACAACAAACAATAATTCAAAATGTTCTAACCACGATCTTATTAGCATCAGAATAACAAATGAGGGATGGGGAAGGCTTGCCAAAATAAAATAAAGGAAACGACTATGTGTAACGCGCCTTACATTTGGCATAACCGTAAGGCGGTATATTTAATCATCAAACTCACGCATGCATGCACATGCCCGCTGAACGTGGCGTTAGCTCTTGCATGCACTACTCTTGCATGCATTAGAAAACAAAATTGCTGATGTCATCCCGCATTAAATGCGAAATTCAAAAATTCAAAAAGTTTTGTAGCCCAAACCGTTTATCCGATTGAGAATCCGTTTTCACCGTTGGACTAGTCGCGTCGAGATCTTCGAAACTAGATCCCATGTTGATATGTTCCGACAACTCTTTTTTTTTGCCCGAAAGTTATCACCCTTGTAACATAAAAGTTACCAAGGCTTGAATACATAAGTTACCCACCGTATTAGCGATTAGTTCCGGTACGGTACCTCTCTCATGCATGCACTAGAAAACGAAACTGCTGACATCACCACGCATTAAATCCGAAATTTTGAAAATTCAAAAAGTTTTGTATCTCAGACCGTTTATCCGATTTATGATCTGTTTTCACCGTAGGACTAGTTGCGTTGAGATCTTCGAAACTAGATCACATGTTGATATGTTCCGACAACTTTTTTTCGGACCCAAAAGTTACCACCCTCGTAACATATAAGTTACCCAGGCTTGAATACATAAGTTACCCACCATATTAGCGATTAGTTTTAGGGTTGAAATAGAACCATTTTTTGTTGTTCTTGTAGAATTTTACGAGGTTTAAAGTTACCACATCACTTTGAGATGGTAAATTTATCGTGTATAAGTATTAGGATGATAACTGTCGATATCATAGTGAAACTACACATAAAAAAGATGGGCATTGCGTTCGTAACTATCATTTAGAGGACATGTTAACTACATGGATTTCCTGGTGGATAACTATATCACGAACACATGGATAATTCATATGTACTGGGTGGGTAACTTCATCAGTATTGGGTGGGTAACTTTATAAGTATTAGGTTGATAACTTTATCAGTACTCGTTGATAACTTTATCAGTACAGGGTGGGTAAATTTATTAGTACTAGGTTGGTAACTTTACCATGACAGGGTGGGTAACTCCATCAGTACTAGGTGGGCAACTATATCAGTATTGGGTGGGTAACTTTATAAGTATTAGGTTGGTAACTTTATCAGTACGGGTTGGTAACTTTATCAATACTGGTTGGGTAACTTTACCAGTACAGGGTGGGTAACTCTCTCTCTCCGAGTTGAGATGACAGAAACAAGCAAGTGCTAAATGACCCAACTGAATAATTCTTCAGTTAGCACAAGTGACCGAGAGAGGCACCACAAGCACATCATCTGTGGAGGATTAAATCGGTACTGAGCTAAAAACAACAGACACGGACCAGGCAGATCGGCAGCGGGGTTCATGGCGTCAGACTTGTCGGTGAACACGGACACGGGAAGCGGACACGGACACGGAAGAAGCGCGCACGCGAACATGGGCACCTGAAGGAGCACACGGGCACACTCGGAGCAACACCTCGACGGGTGGACAAACACGGACACATCGGGTACGGGCGAGGTTCAAGGCATCGGTGGACTTGGCGACGGTCAGCGATCGTCAGGGAAAGTCTTGGCGACGAGCGGCGGGGTTCACGGCGTCGGACTTGTCGGCGGTCACGGACACGGGAAACGGACACGGACGCCGGAAGAAGCGCGCACGGACATGCACCGCAACACGGACATGGTCGGGCACAGCAACACGGCACCGGACACCGGGAAAAGAAACGCACGGCGCACACGTCAACTTCTTGCGGGCAATCCGTCGAACACGTGGCGGGCGGCGCCAACTTCCTGTGGGCATAACAACAACAGTAGCAACAGAGCATCACAGACGACACACACCACAGCACCTGACGCCCGTGTGGTCAATGGAGGAGGACCAGAGGAGCAAGCACCACGGCGGAGCAGCTAGAACCGAGGGCACGGTAGGCGATGGAGCAGGGCGCCGGAGCAGGGGACGGCGCCGGCGAGGAGCGGCCGTGGAGAGGAAGGGGAGGCGCAGGGTGGCTCGGGCGGAGAAGAAGGGCCCGACCGTGGTGGAGCTCGTCGGGGAGGCGGAGCCGACCTACGGAGGAGCTCGGCCGGCGGCGGGGCCAGCAAAGGAGGCGACGGCGAGCTCGAGGGGCCAGGGCGCGGCGAGGAGCTGGGGGCGGCGAGGAGCTGTGGCCCTCCGCGTGGGCCGGCGGTCGGGGCCAGCAGAGGAGGCGACGGCGAGCTCGAGGGTCCGCGTCGGGCCGGGGCGCGGCGAGGCGAGGAGCTGGGGGCGGCGCATCGGCCGGAGGAAGGCGGGGCAGGAACACGGGAGTGGAGGAGCAGGGAAGGGCGCACGGTCTTTTCCTGCTAGCATGTTGACGAAGGGCTCCCGTGTGGTTTGACCAAGTCTTCGTGTACGCGACATGCGGATGCGCGGCTCTGCGTGCGTGTGTGTGCTGCGTACGAATAAGCCAGATAGCAGGCGCCTTACGTTTAGATTTTCCGTAAAATAAAATAAAACAGGGATGGGAAGGCTTTTCTTAGAGAGATAGGAAAGCTAATTTGTTGGAGCAACCCAAGTTAGATTAAAGCTTTGAGAGTGACATATAACACACACAAAACATGGCAGCCGCCAGTTTATTCCAGACCAATAGAGATGACAAATGTCATTTATCCAACAAAACAGCAACTGGCACAAAACAAGCTATGTAGCATCGTTCTGATTAGACTAATTATATACTGAATCCAGTCATCCAAATACCTAAATATTGTTGACTGGACTGACTGGGAGTCTTGACTCCACTGTTTGTACATATTTATTTTTTATAAAATCGAAAATGAAGCAGTAGGGGCTTTCCCTACTGTGTTCGCGCCTCAAAAAAAAAAAATACCTAAATATTGTTTTCTGATGGAAAAAATTAATGTAAACACTTGTAAGATGACGAAAAAAGTATTTCTAAAAATTTCTTTCTAATGTAATGTTAATGTCACCAGCAAAAGAATGTACTGTTTAATTTTTAATGTGTTTTACACTTCTAAGATGGCGATTTTTTTTATGTCGACAAACTTGCACATTTTGAGTTCCAGAGTTGGATGTAGAGATCTGCGATCTGCCACGGTTGCACATAATTTGAAGAATGTGTGACCATCACTTTATTTTTGTGTTGATACGGAACCAGCAAGTTTGAAATCATAGCTTTAGAAAAGAGTATTTGCCAGTCAACATGGAGATCGACACTCCCGTATTCTATTGATTTGTTATCGAAAGATAATTTTGTTCACGTGTCCAAAGCAAAACTTTCAACAATGGACAAATAATCTGAATAACTTGATTTCGTAAAACGCAAACAAAATGGTAGAATTGTTCCATTGAACTAAAGAATATGGAATGCAATTACCTCACGAACCAGCTCAACAGAGGGGAATCTGTTCTGCATCCTGCAACCTCCGAGCAAGCTCCCTGTTTTCCTCCTCCAGCCGGGCGTTCGACTTGCGCAGCGACGCTGCCTCCGCCGCCAGCGCCTTCTCCCTCTCCTCGCCGTTCTTTCCGAGCTCCGTCGCCTTCTCCCGTAACGCCGCCGCCTCCCGCTGGGCGTCTTCCCGCTCGGCCTGCACCTCCTCCTTGAGCGACCTCAGCTTCTCCTGGGCAAGGCCCAGCTGGGCCCGGACAGCGTCCAGCTCCGCCGCCTGCGCCTTGAGCTTCTCGTTCTCCTCACGCAGCGACAAGACCTTGAGCTCCAGGTGCCGCGCCTCCACGGCGGCGACACCGACGCGGTTCTCGAGCTCCCGCACGGTGGCCTCCTGCTCCCTGAGGCCGTCGAGTTCCATCAGCCGGAGCTCCAGCTTCTGCTCCCGCTCCACGAGCGACAGCCACAGCTCCCTGAACCGGTCGATCTCATCCTGCCCTTTCTCCGGCTGATCGTACTCCGATTCGCCGTCAGAACTTGCTGATCCTGCCACGTGGGGCGGCATAGTCTCAACTCTTGCCACAAGAGCCGGTTCGTCGTCCCCGGCGCCGATCGACGCGCCGTGAATCACGTTTTCCGAATATTCATCCTTTAGTGCAAAGGTACAAGAAATTAGACATAGCTCGTTTGCATGTCAAGAAATGGGAGTTCTAGGCGAAGGATCACAACTTACATTGGATGACAGGATTCTGAGCCCATCCCCCGGCGCAGGCAGAGCACGAGGTCTAGCTCCTGCAGACAAATCGCATATAATAAGCACTAGATGATGAGCGTAGGACACAACCAAAACTAACAAAAACAAGCCGCTGCATACCAGAATTTGGCTTATCGTAGCAGAAGCAGCCAGACGTCGCCGGCTAGGACGGCGAGTCTGCTGATTTGAGACGAAGAGCGCAGCAAAGTAAACAGCAGCGGCGGCACCGACCATCACGGGCCCCTGCGGCCTCCCATGGATGTTGTTCTTGCTCCATCCAAGGAGGTGGCTAATCAGCGCGGAAACAGGGACGCTCACCAGAGTACGATCAAATCCCGCCCTCATGGGATCAAACCGGAGAGAGAATCTGGGGCCAGCTCCTCCATTCCCGCCTCCCTCCAGCTCCTCCATCACGTCGTCAAGCAGCCTCCATATATCTGGCATGCTCTCATTGCTCTGCTCTCCAATTCGCCATGCCCAGGGGGCACCAAAGCAGCGACCTTGAGGAGGCCCCATGGGGTATATATGTCACAAACTAGACCCACTTTGGTCAATGAAATGAAAAACAATGGTGGAGGAATTGGTGCGAGCAAATAAAACTTTAAGATTTGATTCCTTGATACATGGACGGAAGATGGCTAAAGAGAAGAAAGCATCAAAGTGGCCCACAAGAAGGGGCAAAAGCAGAGGCCAGTGTCTCTTGTGTCTTTGATCTCTTCTACATTGAGATGACGGTGCACTTATTTGTTCCTGGGTCTGGGTGTACACCACCTCGTGCGCACGCCGAAGAAAATAGATAGAGGTTTAATTGTGCTTGGAATTGGTTTGCCGCGTGATGTGGAATTATCCATGAATTAGTCGTTTCTAGAAAAAGAAAATGCATCGTGTATGGAGTAGTATTTTAGTCGTCTGGGAATAAGACGGATAGTGTAGGTGTTGAAGATATGAGTGCGTCACGATATTATCCATCGGTGCCAAAACCATGTTCTACATACCATGGGTGTTTGTACAGTTGGTAGCAGAACCATGTTCCTGTTTTGGCGGATAGTATGGATGCCAATTTTTCACAGCATTGATAGAAAACTTTTGCACAAAGAATAAAAACCTATGAAAGATCGCTTTGAAAGAAAGTTGGGCTCCATTTTTCTATCACTCTCGTTTTTTCTACCGTGTGATCAAAGAAAGAAAAAATAGGTTAACGAAGTGGAACATTGCCGCCCTAAGAGCAGGGGGTTTGGGAATTGAGGTGCTTGATATATAAAATAAGTGTTTACTTAGCAAATTGTTGTTTAAACTTTTAAAGGAGAAGGAGTGTGGCGGGAACTTTGCATAACAAATATTTGCATGGAAAAACTTTATCTCAAGTTAACCCCAAACCTACTCATTTATCCTTTTGGAAGGGAATCATGAGTGTTAAGCAGAATTTTTTACTCTAGAATTTTGTAGGCAATGGCCTACAAACTAGATTCTGAGGAGATTCTTGCTAGGGACAACCTGTTGTATGTGGACTCTCCTTCTCTTTATAATATTGTGTGATGTAAAAACGTTTTAGTTGTCGATGTTATGGCAGGGTCACCTTAAACCTTCAGCCTCGAAGGATTTAATTCGGTGACAAATGTATATCATGGCTGCACCTCGTAGATAGATTGATGTGTGTTACTCTTACTTTTAAGCATGTTCTTGTTAAGTAGAGATTGGCGACATCATGTTAGTTTACGGCTATATCTCTTTATACTGTTTTAATGAATGGGCCCATCGTATTTTTGCGAAAATACTTGTGGAAGCTTAAGATAACATTGAATATTAAGATTTTCTAATGGTTTCTGAATCAGCAAGCTTTATTAATAAAAGAAAATCTTGCTAAACGGTGTTGGCGAGATGGAAAAAGTTTGTATTTTATGACACAAATGAGTTTGTGGAGCACTTGATTCTTTCTTGTTCTTTCGCCTGAAATATTTAGAGATTATTTGATTTCAAGTTCAATATTTATTCCTCCTACCCGTGTGACTGATATGTTTGGCAATTGGTTAAATGGGAATGATAAAATACTGAAGCGCGTGGATCCACACATGGTCCTGCCTACTCCCTCCGACCAACATGATCATATGGATTCCGTATATATGTACTCGACTGATGGCGGTCGTTCGGACTATTTCAGGTGGGGTGGTTGGCGGCGCACGAGAAGACTATATTTTTAGGGCTTCTGTCTTCTTTTGGCTGATTTTTGTGTCCACTTTATGTGATTCATGATTAATATATGTTTGTACTTTCTAAACTACTGAATTAAGCAATAAATTTATAAAAGGGTTGTGTCATCATTTTGATGCACAAGCCGGGCGGTAGGCCTTGTTATAAACGACAAGAAAATAAACATGAACGAAAGAAAAATCAACACAACGGGACACAAGATTTTAACGTGGAAAACCCTTCTAAGGAGGAATAGAAAAATTACGGGCGACAGCCATCAAAACTTAACTATGTCAGGAAAATTTACAAACATCGGGATTTACAACGTGTAACTTATCCCAAACCTTCGGCTTACAAGAGGTACATATACGGTGGAACCGTAAGTCGGCAAGAGTACGACTCGCAACGATCCGAACCTCTAGGGCTCCCCCCCCCCCCCCCCCCCCCCCCCCCCACACACACATCATGCTGGGCGTTCGGTGAAAGGATCGAGTAGGTTGACTAGAGGGGGGGGTGAATAGGCAACTACAAATTTTCTTTTTCTTTTCAACAAATTTGGGAATTGCTCAAATATAACTTCTCTAGATATGCAACTAGGTGGACAAACCTATATGATGAGCAATAAACAAGCTAGCAAGATATTCTAAACAAGTTAAGCTAGCAATACAAGTAAAGGAAGGTTAAGAGATAACCACACGGTGACGAGGAGATGTTCTACCGAAGTTCACTTCCCAATGGAAGCTACGTCTCCGTTGGAGCGGTGGGGGTCACAAGTGAGCCCCGAATAACCTTGATATGGCACACCGTATCTCTCTCGTGTTATCCTCCGATGAGGAGTTTCACGAGTCACTATATGATGCCCTCGAGGTCGTCAACAAACCTTTACAAGGATGAGGCACACTCCACAACCGAATTGGAGGCTCTCACCAAATTCCCGCGGCTCCCAAATCCACAAGAATCACAAGGCCAAGGCACGCATCCACAACTCAATTGGAGATCTTGGCTTTTCCCCGCGGCTCCCAAAGCCACGAAAGAACACAACTTCCGTCTAGGGTTCTGATACGTCTCCAACGTATCCATAATTTCTGCTGTTCCATGCTTATATTATACCATTTGCTACATGTTTTATATACACTTCGTATCACTTTTATGCATTTTCTGGGACTAACCTATTAACAAGATGCCACAGTGCCAGTTCCCTGTTTTCTGCTGTTTTTGGTTTCAGAAAGTTACTTCTGGAAATATTCTCGGAATTGCACGAAACAAAAGGCCAAGTCCCTATTTTTCCAGCACGTACACGGAGTCCGAAGGAGAGACGAAGGAGAGCCACGAGGTGGCCAAACCACCTGGCGGCGCGGCAGTGGGCCCAGCCGCGCCGCCTGTGGTTTGGGCCCCTCGGGGGTCCGCCGACATCGCCCCTTCGCCTATTTATTCCCCGAGACGCGAAAACCCTAAAACACCGAGCCTTTCATCCAGAACATATTCGCTGCCGCCGCCGTCGTCAACCCTAACTCGGGGGGTTTCTGAAGCTCTTCCCGGCACCCTGCCGGAGAGGGGAATCATCACCGGAGGGCTCTACATCGCCATGCCCGCCTCCGGAGTGATGCGTGAGTAGTTCATCCTTGGACTATGGGTCCATAGCAGTAGCTAGATGGTTGTCTTCTCCACTTGTGCCATCATGTTTAGATCTTGTGAGCTGCCTATCATGATCAAGATCATCTTATTGTAATGCTACATGTTGTGTTTGCTGGGATCTGACTTATATTGATACCTATGTGGAGCTGAATATTATATTATCATGTCTATGTCATTTGTGATCTTGCATGCTCTCCGTTACTTGTTGAAGCCTTGGCCAAGTGAATACTTGTAACTCCAAGAGGGGGTATTTATGCATGATAGTTGGGTTCAACCTCTATTTAACCTGGGATAGTGACAGCAAGTTCTAAGGTTGTAGATGTGTTGTTGCCACTAGGGGTAAAACAGCAATGCTTTATTCAAGGATGAATGTATTGTTTACATTACGCACATTACTTAATGCAATTGTCTGTTGCTTGCAACTTAATACTGGAAGGGGTACGGATGTTAACCGGAAAGTGGACTATTTAGGCATAGATGCATGCTGGATAGCGGTCTATGTACTTTGTCGTAATGCCCAAATGAATCTCATAGTAGACACCACAGCTCACACATGCATGTTATATGCACTTATCAATTGTCAATTGCCCAGCTGTAATTTGTTTACCCAGCATGTTAGTTATCTTATTGGAGAGACACCACTAGTGAACTGTGGACCCCGGTCCATTCTTTTACATCTGAAATACAATCTACTGCAATCATTGTTCTCTACTGTTTTATGCAAACAAACATCATTTCCATTCGATACGTTTAACCCTTTGTTTTCAGCAAGCCGGTGAGATTGACAACCTCACTGTTAAGTTGGGGCAAAGTAATTTGATTGTGTTGTGCAGGTTCCACGTTGGCACCGGAATCCCTGGTGTTGCGCCGCACTACACTCCTTCACCAACACCTTCGAAGCAAACCTCGTTTTCCTACTGGTTCGATTAAACCTTGGTTTCATACTGAGGGAAAACTTACTGCTGCACTCATCATACCTTCCTCTTGGGGTTCCCAACTGACGTGTGACGTACAAGCATTGTTTCTGGCACTATTGCCGGGGAGATATTCCCTCGTCAACTAGAGCCACCAACACGTTTTCTGGCGCCGTTGCCGGGGAAAACCGAATTGCTTCTGCAAGGGGAGTCTCTCACACCCAATCTCTTTACTTTGTTATTTGTCTTGCTTAGTTTATTTTTATTTAGTCTTGTTTGCTCTTTTATCAAAAACACAAAAAAATTAGTTACTTGTTTAATTCAGTTTGATTTTGTTTTTCAAAATGAATGCTCCTGAAGTTGAAGTTCGTTCTTTTAGGCAACTAGGAGGTGAAAATTTGAAAGATGCTTGGTATAGAATTAGTGATGCTCATCATAGATGTACTAAGAAACACTCTACCACTATCCTCCTTAGGAACTTTTATGTTGGTATCTCTAGTTGGTATAGGTATGTTCTAGACACTCTTACAGGTGGAAATTTCTTGGGTACTCCTGCTTTAGAAGCCTGTAATATTATTGAAAGTTTGGTAGGAACACCACCCACTAAAGATATTAAAATTGAGATCACCTTGGAGGATGTTATAAATAAGTTAGACTCTATGGAGAATTTTTTTCCAAATTTTCTTGATTGTATTGGTAAGACTAATGAATCAATAGCCACCATCAATGAAAGAATCACTGTTCTTGAGGATAATAATATCCATGACACCCAAAATCATAGAATTGATGAGTTAGAGGAAGCTATTGAAACCTTAAGTTCAACCTTTACTTCTCTTAAGTCTAAAAAGGAGAAAGTTTATGTGGGTAGAGAGCAAAAGTTTATGTATGTTCCTAAAGTGCCAAAACCAAAGACTCATTATGAGCTTAAAATTGATAAAACTTTTAGTACGGTTAAAGGTAATGAAACACCTCCAGGAACATCTAAGATACCCATTGTTACAAGCTGTGTGTTGGAAGAAGCTTTTGATGATTTGAATGATTTGCCACTTGACAACACTTGATTTTCACTTTCTGCGCCTAGCTGAAAGGCGTTAAAGAAAAGCGCTTATGGGAGACAACCCATCGTTTTTATTTGCTGTTATTTTTGTTTTCTTTGAGTCAAGGAGTTTTGTTACTTCTGTAGCAACTCCTTTGTATCTTTATTTTATCGCAATGTTGTGCCAAGTAAAGTTCTATATTGAAAGTTGATGCAAGATTTGGATTTCTGCGCAGTGACAGATTTTTAGCTGTCACGGATTTGAGCTTATCTCCCTGTAGAAAATTCAAAAAATTCTGAGAAAAATCACGCATATTCCTGAGATATGTACGCAACTTTCATTATTTTAGGCCAGATCCATCTGAGCAACTTAAGTGCCTCGAAAAAATTCGTCATTCCAGACTGTTCTGTTTTTGACAGATTCTGCCTTTTGTTTTGCATTCGCTCTTTTACTGTGTTTGTGTGGATTTCTTTGCTCCACAAAGCATTGGTGGCTGTAGCTAATGTCCAGAAGCTTTGGGATTGATTGTATCATTACAGAATATGAGAATTTTTGATTATGCACTAACCCTCTAATGAGAACTGTCTTGAGTTTGGTGTGAAGGAAGTTTTCAAGGATCAAGCGAGAAGGGTGATATTATGTGATCAAGAAGAGTGAAAAGCCTAAGCTTGGGGATGCCCCCGTGGTTCATCCCAACCATATTCAGAGAGACTCAAGCGTCTAAGCTTGGGGATGCCCAAGGCATCCCCTTCTTCATCAACAAACTTATCAGGTCATCTCTAGTGAAACTATATTTTAATTCTTTCACATCTTATGCGCTTTACTTGGAGCGTCTGTGTGTTTTTATTTTTGTTTTTGTTTGAATAAATTCGGATCCTAGCAATCCTTGTGTGGGAGAGAGACACGCTCCGCTTTTTCATGTGAATACTCATGTTCTTCACTTATATTTGTTGAGTATTCTTAACTAGCTACTGCAGTGCTTTTAGCTCCTGTTTTTCATGCATCTCTTCGAGCTGTTAGCACTTGTTTATAAATACTCTCTTGCTGCATTATATTATCATTTGGAGAGTTTATGTTTAAATAAATTGATTGGTGTTTGTTTGGAAGAAAGAAAATGCTACATGTAGTAGTTGGTATTGGAAAAGACATATGCATTCTTGTAGATCATTGTCTTGTTTCGATTTGATGCTTTGCAATTGTTTTGAGCTCTCAAGTAGATCATGTTTAAGCTCTTGCATCATGTAGTTAAAGCCTAGTAGTGGAGAACTACCGTAGAGCTTGTTGAGACTTGGGATGCATATTTGTTCTCTCTAAGGTCTAGATATTTTCTGGTAAAATGTTTGAGCAACAAGGAAGACAGTGTAGAGTCTTATAATACTTGCAATATGTTTTTATGTGATTCTTGCTGTACCGGTTTATACTTGTGTTTGCTTCAAACAACCTTGCTAGCCTAAACTCTGTACTGAGAGGGAATGCTTCTCGTGCATCCAAAACTTGAGCCAAAACCCATGCCATTTGTGTCCACCATACCTACCTACTATGTGGTATTTCCTGCCATTCCAAGTAAATATTTCATGTGCTACCTTTAAACTATTCAAAACTTTATTACTCCTTATTTGTGTCAATGTTTTATAGCTCATGAGGAAGTATGTGGTGTTTTATCTTTCAATCTTGTCATTTACTTCTGACAGACTTTCACCAATGGACTAGTGGCATATACATCCGCTTATCCAATAATTTGCAAAAAGAGCTGGCAACGGGGTGCCCAGCCCCAATTAATTACAACTTTCATTAATAATTCTCTTCACATGTTTTGCCCTGATTTATCAGTAAGCAACTTAATTTTGCAAATAGACACTCCTCCATGGTATGTGAATGTTGGAAGGCACCCGAGGATTCGGTTAGCCATGGCTTGTGTAAGCAAAAGGTTGGGAGGAGTGTCATCTATAAAGAAACTAAAATACATGTGTAAACAAAAGAGAAGAGGGATGATCTACCTTGCTGGTAGAGATAACGTCCTTCATGGGAGCCGCTCTTGAAAGTCTGGTTGACAAGGGGGTTAGAGTGCCCACTACCATTCGTTGACAACAACAAACACCTCTCAAATACTTATTTTGTGCTCTCTATATGCTTTCGAAAACTTAAAAAGCTCTAGCACATGATTTAATCCCTGCTTCCCTCTGCGAAGGGCCTATCTTTTACTTTATGTTGAGTCAGTTTACCTACTCCTTTCTATCTTAGAAGCAAACACTTGTGTCAACTTTGTGTGCATTGATTCTTACATGTTTACTTATTGCACTTGTTATATTGCTTTATGTTGACAACTATCCATGAGATATACATGTTACAAGTTGAAAGCAATGCTGAAACTTAATCATCCTTTGTGTTGCTTCAATGCCTTTTACTTTGAATCTATTGCTTTATGAGTTACCTCTTATGCAAAACTTTTTGATGCTTGTCTTGAAAGTACTATTCATGAAAAGTTTTTGCTTATATGATTCATTGTTTACTCTTTATCTATTTGTTAGCAAACTATAGATCATTGCTTTGAGTCACTTCATTCATGACATGAGCCTTGCAATATATTGATCAAGATTGTGTGAAAGCATGTCTCCTCAGAAATTATTTGTTGTTATCGTTTTACCTACTCGAGGACGAGTAGAACTAAGCTTGGGGATGCTTGATACGTCTCCAACGTATCCATAATTTCTGCTGTTCCATGCTTATATTATACCATTTGCTACATGTTTTATATACACTTCGTATCACTTTTATGCATTTTCTGGGACTAACCTATTAACAAGATGCCACAGTGCCAGTTCCCTGTTTTCTGCTGTTTTTGGTTTCAGAAAGTTACTTCTGGAAATATTCTCGGAATTGCACGAAACAAAAGGCCAGTCCCTATTTTTCCAGCACGTACACGGAGTCCGAAGGAGAGACGAAGGAGAGCCACGAGGTGGCCAAACCACCTGGCGGCGCGGCAGTGGGCCCAGCCGCGCCGCCTGTGGTTTGGGCCCCTCGGGGGTCCGCCGACATCGCCCCTTCGCCTATTTATTCCCCGAGACGAAAACCCTAAAACACCGAGCCTTTCATCCAGAACATATTCGCTGCCGCCGCCGTCGTCAACCCTAACTCGGGGGGTTCTGAAGCTCTTCCCGGCACCCTGCCGGAGAGGGGAATCATCACCGGAGGGCTCTACATCGCCATGCCCGCCTCCGGAGTGATGCGTGAGTAGTTCATCCTTGGACTATGGGTCCATAGCAGTAGCTAGATGGTTGTCTTCTCCACTTGTGCCATCATGTTTAGATCTTGTGAGCTGCCTATCATGATCAAGATCATCTTATTGTAATGCTACATGTTGTGTTTGCTGGGATCTGACTTATATTGATACCTATGTGGAGCTGAATATTATATTATCATGTCTATGTCATTTGTGATCTTGCATGCTCTCCGTTACTTGTTGAAGCCTTGGCCAAGTGAATACTTGTAACTCCAAGAGGGGGTATTTATGCATGATAGTTGGGTTCAACCTCTATTTAACCTGGGATAGTGACAGCAAGTTCTAAGGTTGTAGATGTGTTGTTGCCACTAGGGGTAAAACAGCAATGCTTTATTCAAGGATGAATGTATTGTTTACATTACGCACATTACTTAATGCAATTGTCTGTTGCTTGCAACTTAATACTGGAAGGGGTACGGATGTTAACCGGAAAGTGGACTATTTAGGCATAGATGCATGCTGGATAGCGGTCTATGTACTTTGTCGTAATGCCCAAATGAATCTCATAGTAGACACCACAGCTCACACATGCATGTTATATGCACTTATCAATTGTCAATTGCCCAGCTGTAATTTGTTTACCCAGCATGTTAGTTATCTTATTGGAGAGACACCACTAGTGAACTGTGGACCCCGGTCCATTCTTTTACATCTGAAATACAATCTACTGCAATCATTGTTCTCTACTGTTTTATGCAAACAAACATCATTTCCATTCGATACGTTTAACCCTTTGTTTTCAGCAAGCCGGTGAGATTGACAACCTCACTGTTAAGTTGGGGCAAAGTAATTTGATTGTGTTGTGCAGGTTCCACGTTGGCACCGGAATCCCTGGTGTTGCGCCGCACTACACTCCTTCACCAACACCTTCGAAGCAAACCTCGTTTTCCTACTGGTTCGATTAAACCTTGGTTTCATACTGAGGGAAAACTTACTGCTGCACTCATCATACCTTCCTCTTGGGGTTCCCAACTGACGTGTGACGTACAAGCATTGTTTCTGGCACTATTGCCGGGGAGATATTCCCTCGTCAACCTAGAGCCACCAGGTTCAACGAACCCAAGAGGTAACAAGATCCGCTAGGGATTAGTGGGGGGAATCGAAATTGCTTTGGTGGAAGTGTAGATCAAGACCTCCTCCGTCACTCCTCAAAGTATGAAGGTGTTTGGACCGATGGAGTGGGAGATCTTGAAGGTTGAAGCTTTGCAACAATGGTGGAGAGAGATTTTCAAAGCCTAGCTTCTTTGGAGAAGAAGACTAGTATATATAGCTCCACACAAAAATATGGCTGTTGGCCAGTTTTCTGCAGACGCGCGGTACTACCGGACCAAATGGACCGGTACTACCGAACGGCAGAAAACAGCAGTCAACAGCGCATTTTGACCAGGCGACGCGCGCGCCCGGTACTACCGGAGTTTCCACCGTACTACCGGAGCGCGCACGGTCGGTACTACCGGAATTATTTCTGGTACTACCGAGTAAGAATTTCCTCAGAACCAGTACCGTTTGGCGTTCGTCGGTACCTGGCTCGGTACCAAGTCCAGTACTACCGAGCGAGCTCGGTACTACCGGGCCGTTTCATCCGGTACTACCGGAGCCAGGAAAGATGTGCCAAACAGAGCATTTTTCAGGGAATGGGATGGCTGTGGTGTGCATATTTGGTTTGTGCAAAACATGTAGACAAGATTGATTCCGCCCAAACCTCCACACCGGATCCCCCACTTGATAGTACGGTTTTCCTATAAAGTAAAACCTAGGAAAACTACAACTTCTCGCTTGACGCTTGTAGAGGAGAAATCCCACCATCATGTGTGAAAATATAAGATGTACCTGTAAGTCTTTTAGCACACAATTAGTCCGCTAATTGTGTTGTCAACAAACATCAAAACATATAGGGATAGAAATGTCCTTTCAATCTCCCCTTTTTGGTGTTTGATGACAACACAATGTTTAGCGACAAAAGATTTGTAAAAGACAAGCGGGCTCCCCCTGAATGTGTGCATTATTTGTAATTTGCGTTTGAATGCAAAACACACCATATTCATGTGGGATGAGCACCCCTTATTTTACAAACCTAGCAAGTTTAACTAAATAGGCATATGAAAAATAACTTGCCAAACATGTAAGACATAACCAAGGATAGATAGCTAAATAAGTCTATTACATAGCACCACATAGTCTTAAACAAATAGTTCATGCATGTCTTACACCATGCGCAACGAAGTTCATAAGCCAAATAAGCAACGAAGTTCATAAACCAAATAAGATGGAACACAAGCGGTAACGAATCAAAGCAAGAGCAAGCTTGTGTCCCTCCCATGCAAATCCCATCGATAAATCCTACTAGAACACATTCCCCCCCTTTGTCATCGAAATGCCAAAAAGGGAGAAGCGCGATGCTAAGAAACGTCCCATGGAGAGTCACTCTCCACCATGCCGCGGTGGACAGGGGTACGAGCCGGATCTTCAGTCTCGGGGGCGTCTTCTTCACTCCAATAACCATGCTTGGAGATCCACTCTTCCTTGGGGGTGATGACCAAGTCACGAGGTTGTTCGGGAGAGTGATCAATCTCCAACTTCCTCATCATTGCTTTATGCTCATGGCAGCCTTCTTGTGAAAGACATGAGCCTCATACATGCGGTCTTGAATGTCCATCTTGAAGCAAAATGCTCTCTTGGCCTTGATCTGAAATTTCTTGAACCATGAAGGTTCATCGTCAAGAGGCGGTGCACTAGAACTAGCCCCAATCTCTGGAGCGCCTGAAGGAGCACTAGTTGAGCCTCTAGCTGTTTTGGGGCCCTTTCTGTCCTTGGGTAGAGTGTGGGCCTTCTTGTTGAGTTGTTTGACATTGTGCTTGATCACGGGCAAACCATCCTTCAAAAGGTCTTCACCGGTCTTTGCACCCCATTTGTCACAGATGAGGGCCATGAAAATGGTGCATAAATAGGAACTCTCTTGTCAATAACATTCAGCCACATCTCTTGATATATGAAATCCATGACATCAAGTTTACTCCTTTTTCCTTTATTGGTCTTTGAATTTGCCATGAGATCAATAGTATAAGAGTGCACTTGATCCCAATTCCCAATCCGAGGAGCAAGACACTCACGATAGATGCGGTGCAGAATCTCAAAAGGTTGAATTAGATCCTCGGTTTGACCCGGAATACCACCTTCCATAGTAATGGGAGCAAGCAACTCCTTGCCACCGGATTCATCATTTGAGTGGCATCTCCACCCACAAGGGGACCTTGGACCTCCATCACGATAACCACCCAAAACAGCCCCAAAATCATTCATTGTGGCTTCAAGCATTGTGTCTTTGGTCATCCATCTGAGGGTCCGAGCATTGTCATTGCCAAAGTGAACGGTTGAATAGAATTGAAGAATATAGTACTCAATGTATGGATGGTTGAAGGTCATAATGTCAATGAGACCAAATTCTCCACACATAGCAAGAGCTTCGGCAAAGTAGGATCTAAGCTTATCCTTCTTCATATGTTCAATGTCAATGGAGTGTTGAATGACCACTTTGTGTTTGTTTGTTGAACCCAAGTAGACTTCTTGATAGACCCGTTCTTGCTCATTGGTGTGGAAGTGAGGGTTTCTCACACTAGGGAACCTCTTCTTGTCATAAGGATTGATCTCTCGATAGGCCCGATACTCATGAAGACGAAGTTTGGTGAATGGCTTTGGAATGACTTGCTTTTGGACGGGCTGACGGCCTTGAGTTCTAGCTGTGGATCTTGTTGGCAATACCTCTTCGGACTGTTCTTCAGATTCTTCTTCAATTTCATCTTCATCTGACTCAATGATTCTAGGCCTCTTATCTTTACGACCGTAAACCTCGTGCCCACCACAGCTACCTGTGAAATAGCATATATAGGTGCAGAGGGAACAGGGGTAAGTGCACAAGTTCATGAATTTGTAAAAACAAACTAGTTGCTAAGTGTAGAAATAAGTCGAAAATGCCAGGTTCCGGTAGTACCGGTGGAAAACCGCTGGTAGTACCGGCCGCGGTACAGGACGGTTTTGACCATGGGAAGAACGCGAATCCATGACAAATCGACAAAATGGCTACACAGAGTAACTAGCTAGTGCTATCCCAGACCAAAATGAGTCTCCCCCCATGAATTTAACCAACAATAAGTGGAGCTACCGGTGATTTGCCCTAGCACATTTTAGGTTTCAAATGGAGACCAAAAAGGAGCATGAGAGGGGAAAATACCGGAGGCCATCGGAGTGGAGAGGAGTGGGAACAACTCCCACGGAGCAGATCCGGCCGGGGACGGCAGGGGAGAGACACCGGAGGCGGCGGCTCGCCGGACTTGGAGAAGAGGCGGCGGAGGAGAGGTGAGTGGGGATGCGGTTTGGGGAAGAAGAGTTCTTCCCCGAGCCGCACCCGTATATGGCTCTCCTCCGCACGCCCGGTAGTACCGGCCGAGAGCCCGGTAGTACCGGCCGCACGGGAAATCGCAGATTCGAATCTGCTACTTCCCAGGTGTCGGTAGTACCAGAACTTTTCACCCGGTAGTACCGGGACCTGGAACAACCAAGTACTAAATTTTGAAAATTGAACTTGTGCAGGGAATTTCAGATGGTCTTATGAGATGAGATTTTGGCATAGGTTAAGATAAGTCACTGTAGGCTGTGAATAAACACTTGGAGTTGCAAGACACAACAAGAAAAACCCAACATCCAAGAGTTTCTTCAAAAGATGGAGCAAGGTCTAAAAATACCCAACTAATTCAATTAAAACCAACTCCTCAAGAAAAGAGGAGGGCGGTGGCCGTAGCCACCATGTTTGAGTATGTATGACTTGTAGCCGCGAAGATATATCTTGGTCTCAAAATCACAACTCATCTTTGAAGCACATTTTAGTCACACGAGTGAAAATTATGCAAGATTTGTCTATTTGCGCATAATGGGGGGAGTGATGACTCATGAATTGAGCTACACTCCCCCTATGTCCATGCCTACATCCAAACCAAATAACTATTGTCTAATATGGGTAGGTATGCAAGAAGTCCACTAAATCCAATTGCTTATGTCCACCAGATTAAGTTCTCCTCTCAACTCCTTGAATCTTGCTTCACCAAGAGGCTTTGTGAACATATCGGCGAGTTGAAGCTTGGTGTTGACATAATTGATTGCAATATCACCCTTCTCAACATGATCTCGAATAAAATGATACCGGATATCAATATGCTTGGTCTTCCCATGAAGAACCGGATTGTGAGCAATTTTGATGGCACTTTCATTATCACATAAAAGAGGCACTTTGTCACAAATGACACCATAGTCCTTTAAAGTTTGCCTCATCCATAATAGTTGTGCACAACAACTTCCGGCGGCAATATATTCGGCTTCGGTGGAGGACGAGGCCACACAATTTTGCTTCTTAGAAGACCAACTCACAAGGGACCTACCAAGAAATTGGCAAGTACCCGAAGTTGATTTTCTATCCATTTTGCAACCCGCCCAATCCGCATCCGAATAACCTACAAGATCAAAGCTTGTGCCATCCGGATCTAAGTGAAGATCCGCCTTGGAGTCGAAACTTATATGGCTTGGCATTGTTCATGTCAAATTTCTTGAGCATGTCCTTAATATACTTGGCTTGACATAAGAATGTTCCTTCTCGAAATTGGTGGATTTCAAAGCCAAGAAAATAATTCAACTTTCCCATCATGGACATCTCAAATTCCTTGGTCATTAGCTTGCCAAATTGATCACTAAATTCACGGTTAGTGGAACCAAAGATAATATCATCAACATATATTTGGCATACGAAAAAGTCTCCATTTACGGGATCTATTACCCCAATTTCAAAGCCACGGTCTACTAAGAACTCCTTGAGATGATCATACCAAGCACGTGGAGCTTGCTTGAGCCCATAAAGAGCCTTATGTAGTAAGTAGACGTGGTTAGGAAATTTAGGGTCTTCGAAACCCGGAGGTTGTTTAACATACACCAACTCATTTAGTGGACCATTTAAGAAAGCACTTTTAACATCCATTTGATATAAGACAATATTATGAGTAGATGCATAAGCAATTAGTAAGCGAATGGATTCAAGTCTAGCAACGGGGGCATAGGTTTCACCGTAGTCGACTCCTTCGATTTGGGTGTAGCCTTGTGCAACCAATCTTGCTTTGTTGCGGATGACTTGACCATGTGAGTCTTGCTTGTTCTTAAATATCCACTTGGTTCCAATGACATTATGGCATGTGTCTTTGGGTTTTTCAACTAATGACCATACTTTGTTGCGCTCGAAGTTGTTCAACTCTTCATGCATAGCCGCAACCCAATCCATATCTTCAAGAGCATCATATACCTTGAGAGGTTCTAAGCTAGACAAACAAGAGACATGACCACAAAAGTTAGATAATTGTTTGCGTGTGGACACACCCCTACGAATACTCCCAAGGATATTTTCTTTGAAGTGGGAAAGATGATCCAATTTTGATGCACGCCGGATGACCCGGCGTTCCATGGCTTGACCAATTGTTTCACCAACACAAATATCTTCATCATTGCCTTCATCTTGCTCATGGTCAACCCGAAGTGGAGTTCTTGGGGTTGTGGGTTCATTATGTTCTCGTTCACCACTAGAGTTGGGTGGGTCTTGACCATCTTCTTGATCATGTGAATGAATATCATGTTCTTGTTCTTGGATAGTTTCTTGATCAACTATTGAGGTGGATGGCTCAACTTGAGTAGAACTTGTTCCTTCTTCTTGAGTATCATCAATAGGTCCTTCAATAGGAATAAGTTCTCCAATCCCCATAGTTCTTATGGCTTGAGATGGAGCATCATCACCTACATCATCATGATCAATATGCTCCGCTTGGGAGCCATTATCCTCGACAAACTCCACGTTCATAGATTCTTCAACACACCCGGTGGATATGTTGTAGACCCTATAAGCATGAGACTTTGCGGCATATCCAACAAGTATACCATCAAAAGATCTAGATTCAAATTTAGCAATTTTGCAACCTTTAATGTAAACATGGCATTTGCAACCAAAGACTCGAAAGTAAGATACATTTGGCTTTTTACCGGTGAGGAGTTCATATGGTGTCTTTTCCATGAGAGGACGGAAGAAGAGCCGGTTTGAGTAGTGACAAGCGGTGTTGATGGCTTCGGCCCAAAAGTTGTATGGGGAATGAAATTCGGCCATCATAGTTCTTGCCATATCAATAAGAGTGCGGTTTTTCCTTTCGGCGACACCATTTTGTTGGGGAGTATATGCAGCGGAATATTGGTGTTGAATGCCCTCCCCACTTAGGAAATCATCCATAGTGTAATTCTTGAACTCCGTACCATTGTCACTTCTAATTGCCAAAATCTTGGAGTCATATTGGCGTTGAACTAGGGTTGCAAAGTCAATGAATATCTTTTGAGTTTCACTCTTCTTCTTGATGTAGAAAGTCCAACAATATCTTGAATAATCATCCACAATCACCAAACAATATTTCTTGCCACCAAGACTATCATATGTGGGAGGCCCAAAGAGATCCATATGAAGGAGCTCCAAAGGCCTCTTAGTGGAGATAATGGTCTTCTTGGGGTGATTCTTTTCATGCATCTTTCCGGCTATGCAAGCACTACAAGGACGATCTTTGGAAAAATTAACATCGGTTAGTCCTACCACGTGTCCACCCTTTACAAGAGTTTGTAAATTTCTCATACCGACATGGCCTAGCCGGCGATGCCAAAGCCAACCCTTGTCGGATTTAGCCATTAGACACGTGGCAATTTGAGTGGTCTCTTTCGAGAAATCGACCACATACAAACCGTTCTCACGAAATCCAACAAAGGCTACTTTAAGAGATTTTGTGAAAAGGATGGTCACGTGGTATTTATTAAAGATAACGGTGTAACCGGCATCGCATAATTGACCAACGGAAAGTAGATTATATGAAAGGGATTCAACAAGGAGGACCTTCTCAATTGATAACTCCGGTGTGATCACCACCTTGCCATATCCCAATACCTTAAGTCTTGTATTGTTCCCAATGGTGACATGAGAGAATGAGAGTAATTGTTTCAATAAGCCCTTTACTACTTCTTTGCTTCCGGTCATGTGAGATGAACACCCACTATCAATGAGCCATGAAGATCCACCGGAAGAAAAGCCCTACAATAAATCAAGTCTTTGATTTAGGTACCCATTTTGGAATGGGTCCTCTTTTGTTAGTCACAAGGGTCTTTGGAACCCAAATAGCATAGTGATAATCATCTCCATATGAGGTACCAACATATTTAGCAAAAACATAACCATTTCTAGATTTCATAAGCACATATGAGGGGTTATATTTTCCGGCAAAGTCATTGTGAGTGGCATTGCCCCTTGTGGCCTTACCACCCACAATGGGTTCAACATTCTTCTTGCCCAACTCCCCCTCCTTCACAAAAATAATATCTTTTGAAGGGGAGGTAGGCATCTTCTTCTTGTTTGCCTTCTTGGACTTGGGAGCAAACCCAAGCCCTTCCTTGCAACCACTCCCTTTTGATTGGTCAAAAGATCATTGAGGTTCTTTTCCCCTTGGATGCAAGTGGCTAGGCCCTTTTCAAGTTGGGCCTTCAACCTAGTGTTCTCCTCCATGAGAGATGCTTTAAGACATAAGGGTTAGTAGCACAAGCATTGGCATCTTTATCATTATGAGGAGTGGTGAAGCTAGCATATATAAATTGAGCTTGTAATTTAGCATGTGACCCCTTGAGCTCGGTGAGCTCACTTGAGGTCACCTTGTGGGTTTCCCTAAGTTGCTCAAAATTCTCAAGGAGTTTGTTATGACTCTCTACAAGCTCATCATTTTTAATTTTTAGATCACTAGCAACTTGAATAGAGGTTTCACGGGTTTCTTTTGCCTTGGATAAATCCTTGGCTTGGGTCTCCTCAAGTTGCTCCGGAACACTTGTTCCTCAACAAGTTGATCTTCTAGCTCACCAATTTTATCGGCATGATCACGTGCATGCCCCTCAAGCTCATAAATCCTATTCTCCTTTTCCTCAAGGAGGTGTTTGGCTTCTCCATATTGGTACATGAGAGCCTCAACCATTTTCTTGGTTGGACCTTGGAGCTTGTTTATAAAGAGGGTAATTGCATCCTCTTTCTCTTCATTTTTCCCTACATCCTCAACACAATCCAAGAGAGATGGTTTAGAGGAGATAGTAATTTTAGGTGGGGAATTCACCTTGGTTTCCTTGGCCATGAGGCACATAGGCTTGGGATCTTGTTGTCATTTGGAGCGGAGAAAAGGGGTGCCAATGAAGGAGGAAGGTTGCCCATTGCAAGAGCCGCCATCCCCACTTCCTCACTTGTATCATCATCCTCCTCTTCGCCACCGGACTCATACTCTTCTTCATGTGTTGCGATGACAAGAGCCTTTTGAGGTTCTCTCTTGATGAGGTACTTGATGGGCTTGGTGAAGAACTTCTTCTTCTTTAAGATGAGTTGGCCTCCAAAATCCTTCACAAGGTGATTCTCCTTTCCACAATTAAAGCACATTCTTTTCATTTGTGGGGAGAAGTTGCTCTTGATATTGCTCTTGATATTCTTTTTGTTCCAATACTTGGTGGCGGCAAGAGCAAGCACCTCATTGAGTTCACCCACAAAATCTTCTTCATGATGACCACTTGTGCTTTCTTCATATCTTGGATGTTCTTCCACATGAGCCTTCAAGGCAAGGTTCTTTGTGCCACGAATTTGGTTGATGGAAGACTTGGAAGTGGCCTTCAAGGTATCATAAGTGACGAATTGTGCCAATATGTCATTGGGAGACATTGTTTTGTAGTCCGCTCTTGTATGGAGATTCATCACCATATTTTCATTGTATGGAACAATGGTCTTGAGGAACTTGGCTTTGACCCATTCATCATCCATATCTTTCTTTCCATTTTCCCTACATGCCACAACAAGCTTGGTGAGTCTTCGGAAGAGATCCGATGGTGTCTCTTCTTCTAGCATGATGAAGTTGTCCACTTGATGTTGAAGGATGGCGTCGTTGGAGCGTTGAAGGCCCTCATTTCCTTCATATACCGATGCGAGAAAATCCCAAGCCTCCTTGGTGGTTTTGAGATTCCGCACTTGATCTTCATCATGGGCGGTCATGGCACTCTCAAGGATGTACTTGGCGTTTGCATCAAGTTGTTCATCAATCTCTTCTTGTCTTGTCAAGTTGGAGGGATCAACCGGAGTGTAACCATTTAGAACCACCCTCCAAAGATGCACCGATGAGCTGCGAAAATAAGACTCCATAGATTTCTTCCAAGTGAAATAACGAGTATTATCAAGCTTAGGAGGTGGCCTATTTAGGTTGGTTATATGAGGTTGAGTGAGTGGAACTTGAGTGAGATATGAAGTAGGTGGAGCAACGTTATGAGGAGGCTTCTCACTAGTTTTAGGTTGATCTTTGTTATCCTTAACAACCAAGGCCTCAACGTTAGAAACACCGGTTGATGAGGAGGCATTTTGATTATTAATGACCCGAGTAAACACCTCGTCCACCATTTTGCCTTTCATGAACCCAAAGAGTTCAATCATGGCTTCATGGTGACCGGGGCATTATCATCGGGAGGGGTTATCCCCGCTTCACTTAGTTCTTTCTCAAGTTGTTCTTTATCATTTTTCACTTGTTGTTCCTTAGCAAGTTTTAACTCCTCCTCGCTAGTCATCCTCCTCTTTAGGTTGTTAAACCCTTAATAAAGAGACCTTGCTCTGATACCAATTGAAAGGATCGAGTAGGTTGACTAGAGGGGGGGGGGTGAATAGGCAACTACAAATTTTCTTTTTCTTTTCAACAAATTTGGGAATTGCTCAAATATAAGTTCTCTAGATATGCAACTAGGTGGACAACCTATATGATGAGCAATAAACAAGCTAGCAAGATATTCTAAACAAGTTAAGCTAGCAATACAAGTAAAGGAAGGTTAAGAGATAACCACACGGTGACGAGGAGATGTTCTACCGAAGTTCACTTCCCAATGGAAGCTACGTCTCCGTTGGAGCGGTGCGGGGTTGATAACCCACAAGTATAGGGGATCGCGTGTAGCCTTTTCGATAAGTAAGAGTGTCGAACCCAACGAGGAGCTAAAGGTAGGATAAGTAATCTCTCAAGTTCTATCAACCACTGATACAACTCTACGCACACTAAACGTTTGCATTATCTAGGAAATAAAACTACGGTAGCAATACGGGTACGAGAGGTAGTTTTGCAAGCTAATAAATACAAGAAAGTAAAAGTTAGTGCTGCAGCAATAAAGTACACTAAGTAACCATATACTAACAGTACCATGAGTGTGGAAAAGTGGTGGTAATTGTGGTGGCTTTGTCCAAGATTAATTAGTGAAGACATCTAGTTCATTGTCTTTGATGCAGTTTTCAATGTGGGAGAGGCTAAATATACATGCACTCCACTACTTGGGATTACAAGTACTATATGATTGGATTGTTAGCAAACATCCGTAAATACTAACAATGCATTAAGGTTTCCCCAACCATAGCCTTAAGTTTATGGTCCTCTTACTCCCATACATGCAACTAACCGGTTTGAGTCCTCAGGTTTCTGTCACTCCGGCAGAACTACGCCCTTCCTTTGCACATACTACTAACCCTATGGTGTTGATCCATGCGCGCACAAGTATAATGGACACCAAAGGACAGTACCATATCAACATACAACTCTAATGAACCATAGACATTCAACAAAGCAATCGAAAGACAAATAAACTACATAAACATGACATAGATCATAGGATAAATATTATAGCATCAAACACCATGTTTACATAGGACGGTACAGAGGTTTGTGGGAGGATGAACCACTGAATACAAGGAGGAGTTGGTGATGGAGATGGCGGTGAAGACGGCGGAGAGGGCAGCGAGAGGCGCAGGGCGGCGCCGGCACCGGCGGTGGCGCAGGGGGCTCCTCCTGCGCCGCCGGTTCCATGGGGGAGCACCGCCCCTTAGCCCTCTTCCTTCATGGCTTCAAGGGAGCCCTCCCCCATGGAGATGGGATCCATGGGGGAGGCAAAAACGTGGCTTTGGTGGCTGGAAATTCGTGGGTGGAGGAGTCCTCCACGAGTTAGGTTTCCTCCCTTTATATATCTTCTCGGATTTCCGTCACCCCCTTTTAGGGTTCCACCAAAACGGGCCTCCAGGCCGCGTCCGAACTCCGATTGGGCTGATCTGGGCTTAAAATCTTCGTATGGAAAATTGTGACAACTTTCGTAACAGCCAGTCTCCATAACGTCATCTTCGAGGGTCAAACTGGCAAACTTCGTAAAAAGTTCTCAGACAGATTTCAGGAAAGTCCCAATTCGACTCCAACAAGGTTTCCTCTTGTATTCTTGATAATTTCTACACATCAAAGAGTAAAACAAGAACATTGTGCACTTTTGCAACTATTAGTAGGTTAGTCCAAATAAATAATAAACTTAATATAAAACAAGTGCTAAAAGCATAAAAATGGCATGAAACAATCAAAAATTATAGATACGTTTTGGACGTATCAACATCCCCAAGCTTAATTCCTGCTCGTCCTCGAGTAGGTAAATGATAACAAAATAATTTTTGATTGTAAATGCTATGATCAGGTCTTTAACAATTGCATGATGTATGGATAATAAAACTTAGCAATCATGTTTCCTAATGAAAAGTATCAACGAACTAAGAGCTTATAACATGAAATTTATAAACATCAACAAGATTGTAATGACCATAATAAAGCATGATAGAGTGGTATCTCGCTTGCCCTTAATTTGGAGCAAAACATAAATGCCAAGGCACCTCTGAAGTTCAAGTGAAGACTAGAATAAAGATATCAAAGATAAAAGCATCAAAGTTATATCAATTAACCGTATTCTGGGACAAGCACATTACACTAAGAATGACAACTATGCTCTCGAGAAGTGCTCAAAGAAAGGATGGTGACTCAACATAAAAAAAAGATTGGCCCTTCGCAGAGGGAAGCAGGGATTATCATGTGCTAGAGCTTTTTTTTTAAAACAGAAGCAAAATTGTTTTGGGAAGTGTTTGTTGTTGTCAACGAATGGTAGCGGGACTCTAACCCCCTTGTCAACCAGACTTTCAAGAGCGGCTCCCATGAAGGACGTTATTTCTACCAGCAAGGTAGATCATCCCTCTTCTCTTTTGTTTACACATGTATTTTAGTTTCATTATGGTGACACTCCCCCAACCTTTGCTTGCACAAGCCATGGCTAACCGAATCCTCGGGTGCCTTCCAACATTCACATACCATGGAGGAGTGTCTATTTGCAAATTAAGTTGCTTACTGATAAATCAGGGCAAAACATGTGAAGAGAATTATTAATGAAAGTTGTAATTAATTGGGACTGGGCACCCCGTTGCCAGCTCTTTTTGCAAAATTATTGGATAAGCGGATGTATATGCCACTAGTCCATTGGTGAAAGTCTTTGACAAATAGAATAAAGAATAACCACATACTTCCTCATGAGCTATAAAACATTGACACAAAAAGAGAAGTACTTTGAAGGTTTTAAAGGTAGCACATGAAAATTTACTTGAATGGTTGAAATGCCATGCATAGGAATTTTTGGTGGACTCTTTGGATAACTTGGTTTTAAGGATTTGGAAGCACGAGCAGCATTCCCGCTCAGTACAAGTGAAGGCTAGCAATAGACTGGGAAGCGACAATCAAGAGAGCAATAACGTCATAATCATGCTTGCGACAAAATAAAATTAACGGAGGCATAAAAACGATACAAAACTCTGAGGCAAAATAAATCATCAAGGCTTAATTGACTTTTATTTTTCAGTCATAACATGTGTGAGCATGTGCCAAGTCGATTCAAGTGAATTATTCAGAGGAGGATACCACAATACCATACCATCTTATGAACAGGACAATGCATGTTGATATCAAAATAACATAATATGCACTATTAGCTAGTTGAGACTAACCATAAGAAAACATAAACTACTAAACAGTATTATTCACACATCATTTTTAAGTTTCAACAAGTAATCCATTAACCAAGTAAACATTGAAAACAGAGGATAAATAAAATATGTGACGATCCACTTATTAATGTAACTGGTGTTTGATGCTAAGATAAATAGAAAATACAGCCGCTTCAAGTTTAGTTAAGTTCCTATGTTGCTCAAAAAACAAAGTTTAAAGGTTTGCAAACCGTGGGGTTATTGATGAAGAGGGATGCGGGGACATCCCCAAGCTTATGACTTTGGTTTCTTCAATATTCCATAGTTTGGTGTTCCTTCATTCTCTGTGAAAAAACTTCAACACAAAAACTTTCCCATTCTTTTCTGCGGTTAGACATTAGTACAATAGATAATATTTCCCAAGTGCTACTATTAAACCAAATAAAATTTTGTTTTTAAGTTACAGAAAGGTTGCTTAAATGGCCAACTTATAAATGAAAGGTAAGAACCATTAAAAATCAAATGAAAACGAAAAGAGGCCACTCTTGCAACAAAAGTCAGAATCTGTCCAGAAAAACAGCAGCTGGAAAACGCAATTTTTAGGTGCACTTAAACATGCCCGAAATTTTAGCCAATTTTTGTACATGCAGAGGATTAGGTGCTACAACATCAGTAATTTTTTCGTGATTTTTAGAGCTTCCAGTAAAATATGAAAAATCGCGCAATAAGCAGTAGATACCGAAAACAGAAAATCACTTTTTACATATGTATCAACTAAGCTAAATGGATAAAACTTGGTACTTTATTTTTGATAAACTAAGAAACCAGAGGCTAAGCAAGACCTAAACATGCTAGCTACAGCAAGGAAAACTCTAAATAAAAATCAAAAGTAAAACCCAAATAAAATTAAAATAAAGAACCAAACAAAGAAGCAAAACAAAAGAAAATATTTTTGTTATTTTGAATTTATAAGTGAAAGTAAAGAAGCAATCGAAACCAAATAAGGAGCCTAATAAAACTAAAGAAGGTAAAACCAAGACATATAAAAGCAATTATAATACAAGTTAAGACAATACATATCATGTGGACGGGTAATATAGAGTATGAACGAGACAACCTCATGTTAGTTGATGAATAGGGGGATGACTCGGGCATCCCCAAGCTTAGATGATTGTATCTTCTTGAATATGTTCTTGGGATGCACCTACACATCCCCAAGCTTGAGCTCTTGCGTCTTCTTATTCATCTCATATCACCATATTGATTAGATCTTATAAGCTACATCCACATAAAACTTCACAAAACTCATTAGTAGGGTTAGTACTCATTAAATAAAATCCACTCATGTTCAAGCATTGACAAGTTTTATAATTTTTACTCAACATTAGCCACTGTATATACTAAGGTGTTCATGATTTCCGTTGTCCGTCGAAAAACTAATGAAACTAACAACACCAAGTACAATATTGAATAAACAAAGAAATCTGTCAAAACTGAACAGTCCGTAAAGATGGCATTCAACGAGATAGTTAAGTAGCTCAAATCGAAAAACTTTAGTCTAATGAAAGAAAGATAATAATCTCAGGTTTATGCACAAAAATTTTCAAGTCAAAATACTATTCTGAGATTTATCACGATTTTATTTACAGAGAAGCACAAAATCTGTCTAAACAGAACAGTCAGTAAAGATCGAATTTTTCGACCTATCTACGTACCTTAAATCAGAAAAAGTTAGTCTAATGAAAGAAAGCTAATAAGCATCACTTTGCACTCAAGAAATTTCAGATCAAGATCACGTTCTGGTGATTTTAAACATTTAATACGGTGGAGCACAGAAAATCTGTTTCTGGACAGCAAAGTAAAACTATCAACTTTCAATTAACTAAAGACTATAATTAGCATTTTATTTTTATGTACAGAGGTATATACACAATATTTACATGTTTTTAATGAAAAGCTTCCATGGAAAGATTTGTTTTGGTTTCATAGGCATGAACACAAGTGTTCAAGGTCGACCCCCATTTAACCATTACTCATCTTTCCAATCACTTTTCTTTTTGAAAACGTTTTTAGATAACAACTACACCTAATTTTTTTTGTAATTCGCATTCCCTATCCATAGTAAGATAAAGAACAACTTGTACTGAAAATAAAAACTACTTAGAGATAAAGCAAACAAGTGCACACAAGAACATTAACCTACGCTATGGCTCCCCGGCAACGGCGCCAGAAAAGGTCTTGATAACCCACAAGTATAGGGGATCGCGTGTAGCCTTTTCGATAAGTAAGAGTGTCGAACCCAACGAGGAGCTAAAGGTAGGATAAGTATCTCTCAAGTTCTATCAACCACTGATACAACTCTACGCACACTAAACGTTTGCATTATCTAGGAAATAAAACTACGGTAGCAATACGGGTATGAGAGTAGTTTTGCAAGATAATAAATACAAGAAAGTAAATGTTAGTGCTGCAGCAATAAAGTACACTAAGTAACCATATACTAACAGTACCATGAGTGTGGAAAAGTGGTGGTAATTGTGGTGGCTTTGTCCAAGATTAATTAGTGAAGACATCTAGTTCATTGTCTTTGATGCAGTTTTCAATGTGGGAGAGGCTAAATATACATGCACTCCACTACTTGGGATTACAAGTACTATATGATTGGATTGTTAGCAAACATCCGTAAATACTAACAATGCATTAAGGTTTCCCCAACCATAGCCTTAAGTTTATGGTCCTCTTACTCCCATACGTGCAACTAACCGGTTTGAGTCCTCAGGTTTCTGTCACTCCGGCAGAACTACCCCCTTCCTTTGCACATACTACTAACCCTATGGTGTTGATCCATGCGCGCACAAGTATAATGGACACCAAAGGACAGTACCATATCAACATACAACTCTAATGAACCATAGACATTCAACAAAGCAATCGAAAGACAAATAAACTACATAAACATGACATAGATCATAGGATAAATATTATAGCATCAAACACCATGTTTACATAGGACGGTACAGAGGTTTGTGGGAGGATGAACCACTGAATACAAGGAGGAGTTGGTGATGGAGATGGCGGTGAAGACGGCGGAGAGGGCAGCGAGAGGCGCAGGGCGGCGCCGGCACCGGCGGTGGCGCAGGGGGCTCCTCCTGCGCCGCCGGTTCCATGGGGGAGCACCGCCCCTTAGCCCCTTCCTTCATGGCTTCAAGGGAGCCCTCCCCCATGGAGATGGGATCCATGGGGGAGGCAAAAACGTGGCTTTGGTGGCTGGAAATTCGTGGGTGGAGGAGTCCTCCACGAGTTAGGTTTCCTCCCTTTATATATCTTCTCGGATTTCCGTCACCCCCTTTTAGGGTTCCACCAAAACGGGCCTCCAGGCCGCGTCCGAACTCCGATTGGGCTGATCTGGGCTTAAAATCTTCGTATGGAAAATTGTGACAACTTTCGTAACAGCCAGTCTCCAATAACGTCATCTTCGAGGGTCAAACTGGCAATCTTCGTAAAAAGTTCTCAGACAGATTTCAGGAAAGTCCCAATTCGACTCCAACAAGGTTTCCTCTTGTATTCTTGATAATTTCTACACATCAAAGAGTAAAACAAGAACATTGTGCACTTTTGCAACTATTAGTAGGTTAGTCCAAATAAATAATAAACTTAATATAAAACAAGTGCTAAAAGCATAAAAATGGCATGAAACAATCAAAAATTATACATACGTTTTGGACGTATCAGGGGTCACAAGTGAGCCCCGAATAGCCTTGATATGGCACACCGTATCTCCCTCATGTTATCCTCCGATCAGGAGTTCCACGAGTCACTATATGATGCCCTCGAGGTCGGCAACAAACCTTTACAAGGATGAGGCACACTCCACAACCGAATTGGAGGCTCTCACCAAATTCCCGCGGCTCCCAAAGCCACAAGAATCACAAGGCCAAGGCACGCATCCACAACTCAATTGGAGGCTCTTGGCTTTTCCCCGCGGCTCCCAAAGCCACGAAGAACACAACTTCCGTCTAGGGTTCAACGAACCCAAGAGGTAACAAGATCCGCTAGGGATTAGTGGGGGGAATCGAAATTGCTTTGGTGGAAGTGAAGATCAAGACCTCCTCCGTCACTCCTCAAAGTATGAAGGTGCTTGGACCGATGGAGTGGGAGATCTTGAAGGTTGAAGCTTTGCAACAATGGTGGAGAGAGATTTTCAAAGCCTAGCTTCTTTGGAGAAGAAGATTAGTATATATAGCTCCACACAAAAATATGGCCGTTGGCCAGTTTTCTGCAGACGCGCGGTACTACCGGACCAAATGGACCGGTACTTTCGAACGGCATAAAACAGCTGTCAACAGCGCATTTTGACCAGGCGACGCGCGCGCCCGGTACTACCGGAGTTTCCACCGGTACTAGTATATATAGCTCCACACAAAAATATGGCCGTTGGCCAGTTTTCTGCAGACGCGCGGTACTACCGGACCAAATGGACCGGTACTACCGAACGGCAGAAAACAGCAGTCAACAGCGCATTTTGACCAGGCGACGCGCGCGCCCGGTACTACCGGAGTTTCCACCGGTACTACCGGAGCGCGCACGGTCGGTACTACCGGAATTATTTCCGGTACTACCGAGTAAGAATTTCCTCAGAACCAGTACCGTTTGGCGTTCGTCGGTACCTGGCTCGGTACCAAGTCCGGTACTACCGAGCGAGCTCGGTACTACCAGGCCGTTTCATCCGGTACTACCGGAGCTAGGAAAGATGTGCCAAACAAAGCATTTTTCAGGGAATGGGATGGCTGTGGTGTGCATATTTGGTTTGTGCAAAACATGTAGACAAGATTGATTCCGCCCAAACCTCCACACCGGATCCCCCACTTGATAGTACGGTTTTCCGATAAAGTAAAACCTAGGAAAACTACAACTTCTCGCTTGACGCTTGTAGAGGAGAAATCCCACCATCATGTGTGAAAATATAAGATGTACCTGTAAGTCTTTTAGCACACAATTAGTCCGCTAATTGTGTTGTCAACAAACATCAAAACATATAGGGATAGAAATGTCCTTTCATTCGGGAATTCCCGAAATTTCGGGACGGGATATTCGGGAAAAACAAAATTCAGGATTCAAGAAATTTTATGAGAAAAACGGATTCCCGACAATTTGGGATCGGGACGGGAATTCCCAGATATCCCGAAGTTCAAAGCAGAGCAAAAATGACAGTAGTCGTTGGTGTCGTTCTTCAGTCGTCGAGCTGGCGGTGCAGCTTGTCGTCGTGCCCGTCCTTGAGTGGAGTGTGGAACGACGGAACGGGGAGGATAGAGGCATCGGGTCGGGGAAGATGAACTCACGCTGCGTCGGCTCGTCGCCTTCATCTCGTCGTGGAAGTGGAAGACATAGTGGCTAGCGACAGGTAGATGTCGGTCGCCGTCTCGCTGGTGCTGCCGTGCTGGGGCTGGGGCCTGGTCGCCTAGGGAAGTTGAGGGCGCTGGCCGCTGGTGCAGTTTGGCCTGGGGAAGGTTGGGGCGCCGGCCGAAGGTGCATGCGCCGACGGCTGATCCGGCGTTGTGGTGGCTGGTCCAGGTCGGGGTCGGGTTACTGGGGAGACGAGAGTGGGGAACTGTGGATTGGGGAGGGCTAAGTCGTGCACCTGGAGCTCGGATTGGGCTGAAATTCAACCGATGAGTACGACTGCGCACGAACTCCGGCCTCTGCCCTCTGGGCTTTTCTGTTTTTTTTTGGGATATTCAGGATGTTCAGGTTTCAGCAAACCAATTCCAAATTTCCCTAAATAATTTCAGGAAATGATATTACCTTCCTGAGAAAGCGATCGGGATTTTCGGGTTCGGAAGCGATCGGGATTTTCGGGTTCGGGATCGGGATTTTCGTGTTTCGGGATCGGGAAATATGCCCACACACACGCACACGCGCACACGCACACACATGGGCGCACACACACACGTGGGCTTTACCGGGTACAACATGGCAACATGATGGGCTAACTTCAACCTCCGGCGACGGGTCTTCATTCGCTACAACAGAAGTTAGCCATTATCTTAATATGAATTCGGATCACCATAAAATAGAAGCATTTCCCTTTAAAAAAGAAAAAGGTATAACTTGTTTGACATGACAGTGCGTCTCACCGGTGTTATTGGCGTAATCACTGAGCTCTCATTACCCTTCCAAAAGGTGAAAAAGACCATGACCGATGTTTTCTAAACGGAAGTCATATCATGATATCATATGTTCCACTAATAACGGGAGTGTCGAAGCAAATGGGACTAATATTATATTATTCTCTTTCAATCACAAGTTCACAACTTTCACGCCACACTTAAAAATTGACATGTTTTCTCCGTTTTTTTTGTTTGACTCTTGACCAGATGACCTCTAAGCTGTATGGACCACGGTGGACTTGTGCCGTCCGATTCATCGGTCGAACTCGAACACATTCGCTTTTGGCCCACGTGACCCACCTAATCTCTGTAGAATTTCCACTCATGCTCCTCGATGCGAGCACTTCCAGTAACTACACAGACTAAAAATAAGTACAATAACTACCCAAACATTATCTGACAAATGTGGTGCCTAAACCGAAAATTGCCTTACATTTGGCACTGAATCACGCAGTACTTTCAGCTTAAGACAGTCGTTGCGCACACGGCTGATCTGTTATATTGACGAAGCTATATGGGCCGGGTCGGCACATAACATGGCCGGCCAGGTATACTATGGGCCCATGGACGTATTCTCCCAGCTTTTTTTCTTCCGAGTCTCTCGACCGGGTGCACGTCTTTTGTGGCTGCCAACGTTGCGAGCCATGTGACCCACGGCCGTTGCTCTTGATCCTCTCAATGACTTCTTTTTCCCACTCTCTTTTGCAAGGGTCCTGCCAATGATTTGTGTGTGCCATGCACTGAAAGCTATGAAAAGCACAAAGATATACGCGCTGTTTGCTAAAAAAAATAAGATGCCCATATTACAAAAAGCATACAAGCCGTTTTATCTTGATTGTTATAGCGTCCGAATGGCGGGTCTGTGTGTGTGGATGACGAAGTTTTCGTTTGCAATGTGGCGGTTCATGTGGAATTATTGCTCTTAAATCTCGGAGTCGATAGCATAAAACCACCAAGTTTTGTAAGCTAAATTTACCGTTTGGTACCATTGTTGTAGCCAAATCTCGGAGTTGATAGCAGGAGCATATACGCGCTCCTTGCTAGAGAAAAAAAGGAAGATGCTCGAGTTGTATAAGGCATCTATGCTGTTTTATCTTAATTGTCATAGCATCCGAATGGCTGGGTGTATGTCTGTGTGTGGATGACAAAGTTCTTGGTTGCAATCTTACGGTTCAGGTTGTAAGTCCTTACTCTTAAATCTCGGATGCTCTTTTGAAACATATCACATATGGTTGCATTAGCACGGAAATACATTGGTGCACATGGGTACCAGCGAACCTCATATGTAAATAAAAAATTATTAATTCAAAAAAGTAAAAAATGAAATTGTCGTTTGGGCAAACATGATCAATTATTATACATGTATAGAATATTCGTCAAAGAGTAAGTTTTATTGCACCCTAGGTCAAAGATTTGCCTAAAAAAGCATTATAAACATATCGGCATAGATTTGCCTTTTTTTCCCTAAAGTCAATAAGAATCATTTCCTCAGCAAATCGTTTATACGAAATTCTTAATCATCTTTGAGCGCAGAAAAGATTCAGAATTTTTCGGACCTTCTTTTGAATTTCTTAATTTTTCCACATATCAAGTGCGTTGATACCGAAAGCATTAGTCCACGTCTGCATTAGCACTAGTGTATGGTTTGCACATTTTGAGCTAGCGTTGATTTGGTGTTTGCTGCTTGAGTGCTAATCATCTTCGTTTTCTGCATCGAAGTGTACGGTGCTTCCTTGAAATGTTTTTTTCTCGAGAAACACGGAGCTCACGAGCAACAGTGACTGCCTGATAGTTTAAACCGATAAATCTTCAGATCAACAAAGTCACGTGACAAAGGGTTAACTCATCAATACCCATGGTTCGATACCTAGGGTTAAGATTAGAGGGGAGAGACGTGGTGGTGTTGGTAGTATCGTCGGCTGACAAGCGAGGTTTACCCAGGTTCAGGCCCCCGGAGGGTAACACCCTACTTCCTGCTTGTCTGGTTATTAATGTATGAGTTGTACAATGGCATCATGGCGAGATGATGATCTCACAAGGGCTATGGTGGTTTGAGTATTGCGTGCCCTAGATCGGCGGCCCTCCCAGCCTTTATATAGGAGGCTGGGTTTCGGGGATCCACAACCGACTAGGTTTACAGGTAAGGTAGGTTTCTACCGACTTAGGGTTTACTAAACTTGGAGTATACGTCATCTTCTTGGGCCACCTTCATGGGCTTTGGTCGAGGCCTGTCCATGGGCCTTAGCTCGTACGTGCACCAGGTATCCTCATAGCAGAACACCCGAAGGGTGCATCCCCGTCACTAGCCCCCGAGTGCTTGGTCGACTCGAAGAATCGGGCAGGGACTCCTCCATAATGCACATCATATTTTGCTTGTTTTGTAGTATTCCTGGTAGATCAAGTATGCTGTGGGTATTCGATTGTTTTGTTTCGTATATTTATGAGCCGAGATTGCCTCGTATGTACATGTTAAGTCAGAAATTCGTCGACTAATGTTTTGTTTGTTATGCCTAGGGATATTGGCATAGTAGGCCTGGTACACTCGACGGATCGGGACCACTTAACTGCACTTTTGGGCAAAACCTTACTAGCCTACCTCAAGCCCGAGTCCCCGGACTCGAACCCGGAACAAGCTGGTCAGATTCGAGTCTTGCCGCGGAGGTCTTACAGAGTCGATCTGCAGCATAACTTTGCAACCTAACACGTCCGCTAGGATTTTCTTCATGTCTGTTGACATGGAAAGTTGCAGGGGTTACACTGCTGGCAGTGGTCCCTGGCCCAACTCGACGGATCGGCAGGTCTTTCCTTTACACTATGCGTGCAGCATCCGAGGTACATATGCGGCGGACGCAATCCCGGGAATTTGTGATAGAGTTAAGCAGCTAAGTCGAAATAATCTTCGACTTCTTCTTTTGAGTAACTGTGTGTCGTTTTTCTTATCGGGTGCGCGACAGCGCTCCCGATGGGAGTAGCCCCCGAGATTATGCTTAATTGCTTGCAGTTGAGGATGATCTCAACTTTCTGAAACTTGTGCAATATTCGATAAAAAAATTAATTCGCTCCCGATGGGAGTCATGCACACTAAGTAGATGGAACGGTCGAGTGACCATATTTGCTCACTTTGAATTCCACCCTCGAAATGAACTAAGCGGTCGAGCGACCGGCTTTGCCTTAGTTTTGATTTTCACCCTCGAACTCGACGAGGCGGTCGAGTGACCGGTTTTGTCTTAGTTCTGATTTTCACCCTCGAACTCAATGAGGCGGTCGAGTGACCGGTTATGCCTCGAGAGGACTCGAGTGCTTTTAAAGGGAGATGCTTGTGGTGACGTCAGGGATGACGCATTTGATGACTGCGCCTTCTGACCGATGGGACGTGACATATGTGGGCCCAGTTTTGCAGTGCTGACCGAAAAAAACGGTGCCGTTTGAACTGGATTTGACCGCTGAAGCGCGGTTTTCACGGCGACATGATATGATGGTCTCCTAAATTCCCGTGCGTAGTGGGCGAAGTGGTCGGCGACGGTTGCCCTCCGTGACTGCCACGTGTATGGCTAGATGTGGAGTGCTACCCACGATCTTTCATCAACGGTTGGGATCTGTAGCCTGTAGGAATAAGTACGGGACCGGCGTGGTAAATCAATTTTACTTGCCATTTGCTCCCCGCCGCCTCTGCTTCTACTTCTTCTTCCTCCTGCCTCGCGCTCTGCTTTCCTAGCCAGCGTAGCCATGACCAAGACGGCGAAGAGGAAGGCTGCCGCGGGCGCCGCAGCCTCCACTGCGCCGGGCGCAGGTGGTGCGGCGCCGCTGAAGAAGAAGGCTGGGGGTTGGACGAGGTCCAATATGACAGCCTCAAAGCTGGACGGATATCGGCGGGATGGGTGGCTGCCCTCCGCCGCACTGCTGCCAGCGCGCATCCCCGGCGACGAGGTAAGCCCTCAACCTAGAGAGTGCGAGCGCGTGTGCTTCCATGATTTCGTGAACAGGGGCTTCTCTTTCCCTGTTCACGATTTCGTGTGCGCGCTGATGTATGCGTATAGGGTTCAGCTGCACGACTTCACCCCCAACTCCATGCTGCACATTGATGTGTTCTTTGTGCTTTGCGAGTGTTTTCTGGGGGTGCACCCACATTGGGGTCTTTGGAAGAAGATCTTCAATGTGAAGAGGAACGACGGCCCGGACGGCGTGTATGCCGTTGGCGGCTTCAACATCCAGGCTCGCAAGGAGGTCGAGTACTTCGACATCCAACAGGTCGAGTCAGCACAAAACTGGCGTAGGAAATGGTTCTACGTCAACGCACAGCACGAAGGACTGCCCGCTTTTGATGCCAACGCGCCTCTGGTGAAGACTCGAGCCTGGTTGCACCAGACAACCGCTGCGGAGGAGGCCGAGGCGAAGCCTTTGATGGAGAAGATGTCCAAACTTATGAAGACTGTCGGCCGCGAAGTGAGCGGCCTTCATTTGATTGCAACTTTCATCAAGCGGGGCGTGCAGCCTTTGCGGGTGCGAGCGCACCCGATGTGGGTGTTCCAGGGCGCGCACGACCCGACACGCTTGGCGGGAGAAGAGGGCTTGCCATCAGCAAGGGAAGTAGAGACCAGGGTGCGGTCGATCACCAAACTGGCCGCCAAGGACAGCTTCCCTCTCGACTGCCCGGCCAACGCGTTCGACAGCGATCATCCACTGCCCATGGTACGATTTTGACTTCTGTTTAATATTCATGGGAAATATATGCTTGTTAGCTGATGTATGTACTTCTGGTATGTGCATAATTGGGCGCCTGCCAAGCGCTTCCCTCCACTTCCCAAAGATGGGGAAACTGCGGAGGTGGAGATTTTGTTGGCCGAGAGCGAGGCCGATGATATTTCTCTCGCCTCTGCACACACCCCTACGGAGGAGGTGGAGGAATCCGAACAGGAGGAAGAGGAAGAGCTTCCTCTCAAGCGACGACGCGTGAGAGAGACAGCGTCGACTGCACCTAGCAGCCCTCCTCCTGCTGAGCACGACGAGGATTCGGGTTCCTCGTCGCCCGATGCGAGAGACGTCACGGAGGTGACTCCACTGCGCGCGGCGCCTCCTGAAGATGCACCTGGGTTTTCCGCGCACCTGGACTACACGACCATGCTGATTTCTGACGATGAAGATGCAAGGTGAGCCTTTGCTTGCTTTACTCGAGTTTCATGAATGGTTCCGCCTTTGTCTTCGTAGTCTGATTGATGTTGTGCAGCCCGGCCAAGGACACTGTGTCGAAGAACGATACGGCGCCCCTTACTCCCGAGGTTACAAAATCATCGGAAGATGCGGTTCGGGTGGAGAGGACCGCCCCGGCGAGCATGCCCGCCGGTCCCAAATGAGACGCGCCATCTTCTTCGGGTGCGACGCAGCCGGAGCGCCGTGATCATGTAAGTTCGGTGTGAGACCTAATATGTCATCGACAGCGCTCCCGATGGGAGTAGCCCCCGAGGCTATGTGCAACTAGGCACAGTTGGGCATAGGCTCAGATGCTTATGTCTTGCTTGTTATACTGCAGCCGTTCTATCGCACGATGCTAGAATCGGGTGAAGCCTATCTGCAACTGGAGCAGGAGCGCGACCAGGTGCAGGCCAAGCTGGAGCAAGAGCGCAACCAGACACAAACCCAGCTGGAGCAGTCGAACAGTGAGGACCTTCTCCCCATTCCTGCCGGTTTGTGGGCGAAGATTTTGACCCAAGGCTCACATCTTAACCTCTGCAGGCGAGCGAGCGGCTGCTCTGACTCGGGTGCAGGAGTTAGAAAAGGAGCTTGCGGCTGAGCGTGAAAGGCTTAAAGAGGTGTGCGCCCGCGAGATGCTTCAGGCAGAGCGGCTCCGCTCGCTATCTCATGTGATGGGAGGTAAGTACCTTGTGTCGTTCGATATTTGACTTGCATATGGTAATCTGGTTCTAAACCTTTATGCTTTTGATATGTAACAGAGGCCATTGGGGCCGCGCCTGCCATGGACGAAGGGTCCTTCGAAGATGTGGCGGGTGCCTTTGACAAGATATGTGCCCAGGCCAGAGAGGCTCTCAACCAGTCCGCGGGTACGTTGACAGCTGTTCATCGGCTGGTTTTTCCGAAAGGCACGCCACCCGCGACCGTAGAGGGTCTGGCCGAAGTTTTCGGGCCTGGGACGTCCACATTGGCCAACTAAGCCCGCACCCAAATGGTAGGCGGCTCAGAGACCACCTTCCTTCTTCTGCTGGGCCATGATATCGCAGGTGACTTCGAGAAAGCCGTAGCTGGCTTTCCGAAGAGACCCGACGGAAAAACTGTCGTGACTAGTGCGATTAAGGAGCAGGCGGGAGCGCTGTCGAGGAAGATGGTGGCGATGATGGAAGAACGTGTCGCCTTCCTTGCTGAGCGCGCCGCCCGCACCGCTAGGTCTAGGTCGGAGTCGATGTCGTAGCCGACATGACTGTCCCCTTTTGTCTCGTGTAATGAATTTGAATGTCGTATGGGGCTTTTGATTAATGAGATCTTGTGATTTGCACACCTTATGCCTTCAGTGTGTATGTGGAATTTGGAAAAAGACAGCCCCCGAGCCTGCTGGTCGGGGTTTTTTGCGAGTGATATATGGAACTTATGTTTGAATTTTGCTTTTATGTAGCCTCAAGCGTGTGGCGCGTCGACTGGTCAAGCTTCGGGGAGTTCTTCTTCCAAGCCACGCATCCGAAGTGTAAACGACCAAAAGCTTATTGACTGCCTTACACAGAAGTTCACCACGATGGAGAGAGAGTTGAAGGAAACGAAGGACGCCCTTGCCGATCTTCAGTCGAGACCGTCACCAGCAACGGAGCGAGAGTTATTTCTATTGGCAGAGCTGGACAAAGTGAATCTTCAACTCGAATGTGAGTACACTCGAGCCAAAATATTGTCCTTGTCGAGCTTGTCGACGAAATGTCACTGTGCTATGCTTGTGCAGGTGCTTGCTTTGATAAACCGAAAGAGGAAGCTCGACTGCGCGAACGTTTGGATGATCAAGCCAATAGACCGGAGTATTCGACCCACCCTTTCTGGTCAGATCGGGCAAGAAGTCGAGTTCTTGCTCAGCTTCAGAACCGCGCCTGACGCGTGGCCATTGTGCTCGAGACCTGCAGGCTGGCCTTGTCCAGAGTGCATCAGGCGTTGTTTCCCTTAAACGAACAGCCGGGAGGTCTGCCAGCTTTGTTGGAAAAGTTCCGTAAAGGCAAGGCCATCAGGAGATTTGTACGAGAACAGCTCATCGGCGGAGCAAATGTTGCACTCGCATTTGTGCGGACCCACTACCCGAACATTTTATTGAAGAAGATCGCTCGGGGACCCGCGCCCGTGCCTGGTGGCGGGCATGTGCCTATGCAGGAGCACTACCAAGAGACTCGCACGGACGCGCTGGTCCTGATTCATCGAGTGTTGAAAGAAGAGGAGGAATGGGCCGCACCAAAGGACGAACCTGCAGAATAGGCTAGGCATGTATTTTGTAGAAATTTGTATAAAGTTACCTGATGAATTTTCTTGATCTGCCTATATGTAACACATGTATGGGGCTCAGCCCCCGAGTATAAGTTCTATAAAGTTTTCATGTCGCGCAGCCCCCGAGTGTTCGGGTGAGTGTGAGAGGTTCTATTTTTCGCGGTACAGCCCCCGAGCATTCGAGTGTGGCTGCAGAGCGTTTATGTTTTTTGCTTGAACTTTGTGCGGCGCAGCCCCTGAGCCTTCGGGTGCGTCGTTGTTTGTGTGTATATTTGACCTGTTGGCGCAGCCCCCGAGCGTTCGGGTGAGGCCGCGGTTTTGTTGTAGAAGATTAATGTTTGTTGAGAGCGCAGCCCCCGAGTATTTGGGTGTGGCTTGTGGTTTTGTCTGCGTATTATTTGTGCGGATAGTAAACAGAGAGAGAGAGATAGAGGAACACTGATTATATTCCTTTTTGAATGTTAAGCTGCAGGCCGGCTCATTAAAAACCTTCCAGTCCCCTTAGGTATCCTTGTAAGGAAAAGTGCGCGTCTGAAACCTGCAGCTATCCGACATGTTGCCTATTACATTTGATGACTGAGCAGTCTAAGCATAGAAACGGCGCAGGTGCGCAACGTTCCAAGGATTGTGCGAAGGTTCGCCTGTCTTCGCGTGCTTCAGCCTGTATGCGCTGCCATCAATGACCTCGGTGACGATGAAGGGTCCCTCCCATGGAGAGGCAAGCTTGTGCACCTTCTTCTGCTTCAGTCGCAGCACCAAGTCGCCACCCATGAAGGACCTGGTGCGCAGTCGACGGCCATGATAGTTGCGGAGGTTTTGCAGGTAAACAGCTGTACGAGCGAGCGCAATGTCTCGTGCTTCGTCCAGTCTGTCGACGCTATCCTCGAGTGCTTCCTCCGCATCTTCTTCTTCGTATGTCGTGACCCTGGGTGCGTCGAACAGCACGTCGAAGGGTAGGACGGCTTCCGCGCCGTACACCATGAAGAATGGTGTGTACTGTGTCGATCTGTTTGGAGTAGTGTGCAGACTCCAAAGTACGGACGGGAGTTCTTCTACCCAGGCACCCGCAGCTCGTTTGAGTGGCACGAATAGCCGCTTCTTGAGCCCACTGCATACAAGTCCGTTGGCCTTTTCCACCTGACCGTTCGACTGCGGGTGCGCCACCGATGCGTAGTTCAGCTTGATCCCCTGGGATTTGCAGAAGTCACGGAACTCTTCGGCTGTGAAGTTTGTACCGTTGTCGGTTATTATGCTGTTGGGGAACCCGAAGCGGTAGATGATGGACCTTATGAAGTTCACCGCCGTCGTAGCAGTCGAATTTGTGATAGGGACCGCTTCGATCCACTTGGTGAATTTATCGACTGCCACCAAGAGATGCGTGTGGCCTCCACGCGAGGATTTTCTGAGCGGCCCAACCATGTCGAGTCCCCATTGGGCGAAGGGCCATGCCAATTGTATGGTTTTGAGCTCTGATGCAGGCGCTAGTGGCCTTTTTGCGAATTTCTGGCAACCGATGCACCTTTGAACTATGTCCTCTGCATCCCTGAGTGCGGTTGGCCAGTAGAACCCTGCTCGGAAGGCTTTAGCTACAAGGACTCAACTGCTCGCGTGGTGTCCACAAGTTCCGGCATGGATATCCCGAAGGATGGCCCTACCGTCTTCAAGTGCGATGCATCTCTGAAATATCCCTGATATGCTGCACTTGTATAGTTCTCCTTTGATAATTGTGTAAGCTTTGGCTCGTCGAGTGATCCGACACGCCTCGACCGCGTCGTCCGGCAGCTCATCTCATAGTAAGTATGCAAGGAAGGGATGTGTCCAAGTTGGTTCGATCAGAAGAACTTCGACCGGCGGATCCTGGGTGCTTGGCGGGGCGTCCTTATCGTATGTGGCCGGAGTCGAAGGTGCTACAGGCTTCTTTACCTTGATAGATCTTTACGCAATACGCTCGAGGAAGACGCCAGGTGGTACTGGTGCTTTGGTGGAGCCAAGGTTGGCTAACATATCTGCTTCCTCGTTGCTTTCGCGCCCGATGTGGCGTAACTCGCAGCCGTCAAAATTGCCCTCCATAGTGTTGTATAACTCGCGATAAGCGATCATGTTGTCTGCAGTGGCATCGCAGGCTTTCATCGTTTGCTGCACCACGAGATTTGATGTAGCGCACCTGCACTTAGAAATTGGCAAGGTACCTGTGTATAGTGCAAACCCCTGGATCGATTCATTTGCACACACAGTCTAAGATGAAATATCACAACATTGTATCAATTATTACACGTGGATCCAGTACTTAGGAAAATATCCTTTACAAATTGCATAGCACGAAGCTAGCTTTGAAAGAGTAAAGCAGCGGAAATAATAATCTTCATGGAGTCCTCATCCTTTGCATGTGCCACAGGCGAAAACATGTTGGTTGCAGACTCGAAACCCTTAACGAAACTCACTCGTCGTCAGAACAATCAGCAACAAATAAAAATTTGCAACAGAGTGGGTCAGATACCATTAAAAATGGATCTGGCAAGTGACACTATGTGGACACTTATTGGAATAACTCTATAGCCTATATGCATATTTGGCTGGTGGAGTTCAAGGCTGTTTTGCATAAAGCCAATTTTTGCCTAACACTTTGTAAAGCTTTTCTTCCAATTTAAGACAAGTATGGCTTGAAAACCATAGTCTCATCTACCCTTGTTCACCCATCAAAATTTTACTTAGAGAAATAAGATGTTGGGAGCCTCCGTTGCCATCCTTGATCAGCTGCTTGAATTGTCCGTAACCGGGGACACGGCTAAGTACTTAGTTTTTAACTCTGCAGAGGTTGTGCACTTTCACCATTAGACCCAACAAACCCAAACTATCCTCAAGCACTCAAATTGTGCTAAGGAAAAGGAGAGAGTTGAGACAAGATTTTTCAGAAGCCTTTCCTCATCCCATGCCGCCTTGACCCGTTCCCATTCTAACCATCTACCACCACCTGTCAAGACGGGACGAGTCCACGCAACTTAATCCATCAAGTCAGAGCCCATATGACTAATGGCTGCACGGTAACAACTTCACTTAGACAAAACATTGGTCCCTTTAATACCCTGGGTGGCAACCACAAGTGACCATCCCTTAGAGGTCACCCCTAAGAGATGACACTCAACCTTTCCATCATCTTTTCAAAACCAAGTCCACCCAGGTGATAAATTACTTAGTAGAATTAAACTTTAAAGAAAACACATTTGCATAGCATCAAATAATCTACTAAGTTATCAAAGGGGTTCTAGACACAACTAGTGTAAAGATATGGTGGGTTTAGCATCTAGCGATAATACTATCCAACACATGCATATAAAGAAATACACTAAATAATGCATATAAAAATACTTAGGAAATTTCATGAGGGGTGTGCCACTTGCCTTGGCAACAGGAGTGTAGAAGTAGCGGTTGCAACCACCTTCGTCTCTCTCCGAAATCTCTAACACAGCAATCAATTCACAATAAACATACAATCTAAATGCAACACTTAGAAAAATATGACATGCATGAGATGCAGAATGATACAAAGAATTATGGTATGAAAGACATACAAAACACATTTAGGGAAAGACATAAAATAACAATATCCCATTTGGCTAAGGCAAGGTCAAGGTTGAGCTCAAAGTAAACTTGAGAAATAACAACTTGAAAAGTTGTAAGGCTAGTTCAAGTCTTCACATGTTAGATCTTCAAAATATCTTCAACTCCTTTGTAGTTTCATTGATCTTCAATGGTCTTCAATTAGCACTACTTAGTCTTAAACACCAAGGACTTGGTCTATGTCCAAAGTGAGTCAAAATAGAAATGAAGATAAGATAGAAAGAAAGAAGTAGTTGGTCTTCCAAGAATCTTCTCCAGGCTTCCTTGTAGCTTTCTCCTTGGTGCGTTGACTTCATTTAATTCTGTAGACTTGATGGTTCTGAAGACTTGATTTTGTTGGCAGCATCAAGGTTGGTCTTGAATATAACCTAGTCACCATGAAGAGAGAAGAAGGAAGAAAGAGAGAAGGGAAAGAAAGACTTAGAAAAATGTAGGTGGTTGGTCTTCGTGAACTTCCCCTTGATTTTCTTCTAAGTACCTTGACTACTTGGAGATGCTTCTGGAGTTTGTTTTTCTTGGCTAAGTCCTTCATTGGTCCTCTAACTTCATGTTGAATTTTCCAAGGATAACAATGCAAACTTTTTCCACTAATTTCTAACTTAGTGGTTTTTGACTAGGAGGGTTAAAAGGGCTAACAAGCATCACCTCCAAAATTCTAAGAGGAAAGTCATGTAAGAAATGCAAAATATTTCTAAGGACTAGAGATGCATGCCATGCCATGAAATTATTCTAAGTTAATGCAAGGCAAACAAGATGGTCCAAAAATGACTAAGGACCAAGGCCATAACACTTGGGGTCGAAATTTAACTAAGGACTAAAGCTAACGCATCAAGTCTAAATAATTTCTAAGGAAAGTAAACAAAAATAAGAAGTGCAAAATAATTTCTAAGGAAAAGGTATGAAAACAATTAGTTGATAATTTTTCTAAGGACAAACCTTTGTCATATCACGTACTTAGGATATTTTCTAAGGAAACCACTAAATTTTCAAGATGCTAAAATTTTCTAAGGACAAGATCTAGTATTAATAAGATGTTGAAAATTTCTAAGGAAAAGTGTTGCCAAATTTATTTATCAAAAATTTCTAAGGAAGAAAGAAATACTTTATTTGGAGAGGCAGAATATTTCTAAGTACTTTTGTAACTAAGTTGATCAAAATATGACTAAGTCATTTTATTAGTCGAAAATATGAAGAAAATTAATTTTAATCAATTTTAATTATTAAAATACCACCTAAAAGCATTTAATTCATATTAATTACGAAAAACAGAGAAAAATACTTTTACAAAAATAATAGAGTAATCCTACGGCCAAATATTAACTAAACAAAAATATACCAATTGGAATTATTCCAAAATCAATTTTTTTTTAAAAACAAGTTATGTTCAAAATACTAATAAAGCCACTTTTGAAAATAAACAAAATTAATTCGGCAAAACATAAAATTAACTATGCCAAAAGTTTCTACGTGTCATAAGCTTTCCAAAAATATTTTATTTGTAAAATTTGGCCAAACCAATAAAAAGTAGTGATAGATCTAAGTTCTAGGGTTTTTCTGCAAAACTGCCGGTCATCGGTTGACTGTTGACTCTGACCGCTGACGTGGCGATGACGAAGCGCTGACTGGGCGCTGACTTTACGGTTGACTACGAATTTTGACCAAAAATAAAGTTGCTCGGATGGAAAAACAATCTTAACGAAAATTGTAGAGAATTACGTGCTCTTTCTAACTATCACAAATATATCATAAGTGGATGAATATATTGGGCACAAATCGCAAATTACCTTTCTGATCCGAAACTTCAAACTCGAAAATCTCCTAGCTCGCTTGACCAAAAGAGGTGAGGCTTGGGGCAAAAGAAGGATCTTGATCAGGGGAACAACTTTCGTAACTACGGCCCGAAGATTTGAGATTGTTTTCTCCTCCGAAAATCGTCAAAAGCAATCTGTATTGTACAGAGAATTCCGTACGTCAAAATCAAAAGAGTGCAATAGCAAAGTTGTAGGTAAGGGTTAGATCTAACTTATCACCAAAGGAATTTTGATTTGAAGAACCGAGCACGAAGAGATCTAAGAATTACGACTTCAGATCTGAAGAATTGCGATTCGAAATTCTTCCTCCACGGTTGATGAAAAGAGTTGAGGCCTCTCGGGATGGAAAGATATTGAACAGACCTACAATATTGCTTCAGCCTCCGGTGCGATTCGAGATCGTTTTGTTGAGTAAATAAACGAAATACGATTTCGCTGGTTAGGGTTTCGGTGGAACGAAAAGGGGAAGAGAGATGACGGCGGCTACAGGGGTTTATATAGGCCAAGGGTCGGTGGAAAAGATTGGGCTCGAAGTTATGAACGCGTAGGATCAAGCGGATCCGGATTTGGAGTCATATTTGTCAAGATATTTGCGTTTAAGTGAAAACGATCTAGAAAACCGAAATTTTCTGGAGTCTGGTTCGAACCCGAGCGACCTGGTTCGCTCGGTCCAGCTGGGCTGGCTTGTTGGGCCGGCCGGTTGGCCCGTTTCGCTTTTTTTTTCTTGTTTCTTATTTCTTTCGTAACTTTTGTTTTAAAACTCAAAATGACCTCAAACCAGTTTCTAAAAATTTGTAAAAACAAAGGGTGAAGTTTCTATGACTAACACTTTTACAAACCTTCCTCCTCCTTTGATGTCTCTTTTGAAGGACTTTGAAGATGTCTTCCCTCAAGATGTGCCACCCGGACTCCCTCCTCTTCGCGGCATCGAGCACCGCATCGACCTTGTGCCCGGCGCACTGCTACCGAACCGCGCACCGTACCGCACCAACCCCGAGGAAACCAAGGAGATTGAGCGCCAAATACAAGAACTCCTAGCCATGGGACACATACGCGAGAGCTTGAGTCCGTGCGCCGTGCCCGTCATCTTGGTGCCCAAGCACGACAACACTCTTCGCCTTTGCATGGATTGTCGCCCCATCAACGCCATCACGGTGCGATATCGCCATCCTATCCCTTGTCTAGATGACATGCTTGATGAGCTTTGCGGCTCCTCTATCTTTTCGAAAATTGATCTTAAGAGTGGTTACCACCAAATACGAATGTGTGAGGGTGATGAGTGGAAGACCGCCTTCAAAACCAAGCTTGGTCTTTATGAATGGCTTGTCATGCCTTTTGGCCTTTCCAACGCTCCCTCCACTTTTATGCGCCTCATGAATCATGTTTTGCGTCCTTTCATTGGAAAATTTGTGGTGGTCTACTTTGATGACATTCTTATTTATAGCAAGTCGTTGGAGGAACATACTTCACATGTGTCTCAAGTTTTGTTGGTTCTTCGCACCGAAAAACTCTATGCCAATCTTTCTAAGTGCACATTTGCCACCAACAAACTTGTCTTCTTGGGTTTTGTTGTCTCTTCCGATGGGGTTGAGGTTGATGATGCAAAGATTCAAGCCATTCGTACTTGGCCTTTTCCCACATCCCTTGAGGAGTTGAGACGTTTTCTTGGTTTTGCCGGATTCTATCGCCGTTTCATCAAAGATTTTTCCTCCATTGCTTGTCCCCTCCACGAACTTACAAAGAAAAATGTACCTTTCGTTTGGGGACATGCTCAAGATTTTTCTTTCAATGAGCTCAAGCGGTTGTTAACCGAATCACCACTCCTCGCCCTTCCCGATTTTTCGAAAACTTTTGAAATTGAATGTGATGCGAGTGGGTTAGGAATTGGTGGTGTTCTTATGCAAAACGGTAGGCCCATCGCTTACCATAGTGAGAAACTTGATGGAGCTTGCTTAAAATACCCCATTTATGACAAGGAATTGTATGCTTTGGTTCGTGTTCTAGATGTTTGGCAACACTACCTTCTCCCTAAGGAGTTTGTCATACATTCGGATCACGAATCGTTGAAATATTTGAAAAGTCAATCTAATTTGAACAAAAGACATGCTAAGTGGGTTGAGTTCATTGAGTCTTTTACCTTTGTCATCAAATACAAAAAAGGTAAAGACAATGTGGTCGCGGATGCTCTATCCCGCAAGGCCAACCTACTTATACGTCTTGATATTAGTGTTCCGGGTCTAGATGAGATAAAGGATTTGTATGCTTCCGATGCTTTCTTTGGTGACATTTTTGCTCAATGCTCGGAGCACAAAGCAGTTGGTTATTACTATTTGCATCAAGGTTTCTTGTTTAAGGCTAACAAACTTTGCATTCCCGAGTCTTCGCTTCGTTTGCTCCTTTTGAAGGAATCTCAAGGAGGAGCGCTCATGGGGCATTTTGGACGCGACAAGACCTTGGCTATGCTCACCACCAACTACTTTTGGCCCCACATGTACCGTGACGTCAATCGCCTTGTGCGCCGATGTTCTACATGTCTCAAAGCTAAGTCTACTTTAAACTCTCATGGCCTCTACACTCCGTTACCCATTCCATATAGACCTTGGTCCGATATTGCTATGGATTTTGTATTAGGTCTTCCATGCACTAAAACAAACAAGGATTCTATATTTGTTGTCATTGACCGATTCTCTAAAATGGCAAATTTCATACCATGCAACAAGACCGACGATGCTTCACATGTTGCTACCTTGTTCTTTAGGGAAATCGTCCGTCTTCATGGAGTGCCCAAGACCATCGTTTCGGATCGTGACGTCAACTTCGTGAGCTACTTTTGGAAGACATTGATGGCCAAGATGGGTATCAAGCAACTCTTCTCCACCGCCTACCACCCTCAAACGGATGGTCAAACCGAAGTGGTCAATCGAAGCCTTTCTATACTCCTTCGTGTGTTGATTAAACCAAACTTGAAGAATTGGGAAGAGTGCATCCCACACGCCGAGTTCGCCTACAATCGAGCAATACACCGAGCAATGAAGAGAACACCTTTCGAGATCGTCTATGGCTATAACCCCTACACCGCGCTTGACATTCTACCACTCCCACTCCGTGAGCAAGTTAACATGGACTTCGACAAGCGTGTCGATTTCATGAAGAAGCTACATGAGGAAACAAGAGCTACGCTTGCGAAGCACAATGAAGCACATGCTAAGAAGATGAACAAGAACAAGCGCGCCATGATATTTGAGGAGGGTGACCTTGTGTGGCTACACCTTCGTAAGGATCGCTTTCCGGAAGCAAGGAAGTCCAAGCTTCACCCTCGGGGAGACGGCCCTTTCAAGGTTCTCAAGCGCATCAACGACAATGCCTACAAGATCGACATCTCCAACTCCAAGCACTTGGTACATGACACATTCAATGTGGCCGACCTATCTCCATACTATGGTGAATCAAGTGATGAGGAAGACCAAGAGTCGACGACGACTCTTTTCCAAGGGGGGGGGGGGGGAGATGATGTAGTGCGCCCTACACATGACACGCCAAGTGGCCCAATGACAAGAGCAAGGGTCAAAGCTCTCCATGATAAGGTGAATTCACTCCTATTTATGTGTGACCTCGACACCCCTTTGAATGGGTTGCTACTTCATTCGGATACTCTATGCATACTCAGGAACCACCTTGATGACGACCCACAATGGAGTGGAGAAGATGGGTAAGAGGAGCCCCAAGATGATGGAGAAGATGACCAAGAGAAGACTCAAGAAGGTGACCAAGAGAAGGCTCAAGAAGATGGTCAAGGAGAGGAAGCAGAGACAGGGCGGTACTACCGCCCGTACTGCCGCCAGAAGGCCCCCTCTGCGCCAATGTGCGGCACTGAGGGCGGAAGTACCGCTGGCACTACCGCTCCACCGAGCCAGCGGTACTACCGCTCCCAGTGTCGCCCAGGACCTCCGTCTGCACCGATGTGCGGTACTACTGCCCGGCCAAGCGGTGCTACAGCCCCACCAAGCGGTACTACCGCCCGCGCCGAGTCAGATGCGGTTCAGACCCGCACCAGCGGTACTACCGCTGCTGCGGGAGCCAGCTCGGGTTGGAGGCCCATGTGACCTTCCCCACCTACCCCCTTTTGGGTCAACACTATATAAAGGACCCCTTGCTCTAGATCTTGGGTTAGACTATGATTTGGGATTAGAGTAGAGCAAGGTTCCTTCATCTCAAAGTGTCTCCTTCCTCCTTTGGAGATGAACCATGGCCTCCCTTCGTGGAGATGAATCAAGGCCTCCCTTCGTGGAGATGAACCAAGGCCTCCGCTTGTGGAGATGATCTTCCTCTTGTAGTAGAACTACTTGCTAATCTTTCATCTTAGGGTGACTCTATTGGGTTGGTTTGGATTGACCAATTGGACAAACAATCCTAAGAGTAAGGTGTGCTTGGGAGAGGAGAATCGGGGGCTGCCATTGGGGATTTGTTACCGATTGAATCTTGCTAAGTTGCTTCTTGCTAGTTATCTTGTGATTTGTGTGTTTTCCCCTTTGTGTTCTTGTTGTGTTCTTCGTGTTCTTCGCCCCTCTGCCTCAAATCCGTGAAGATCGGGCCTAAACCGCATCAAATAGGTGAGAGCCTTAGGGTGACTTCTTTTAGGTTTATAACCTAGCTTCCAGATTCCCCATAGCAGAAGCCAAAAGAAGTCTCCTGCTGTGCTTAAGCAAACCATTCCTCAATGTAATGTCTCAACAAATGGTAAACACAAAAGAACGAAACCTTAGAAGCACCGGCTAAGTAAAAGCTGATACTAACATCACTGCCACTACCATTATGGACCCTAAAATTTAAGATGTTACTTAGCCGTTAGAGCATCTCCAGGGCCTCCAAATGACCCTCCAAAGCACATTTGGAGTGTGGCGGACAAAAAAGGCCCACCAACGGCACCCTCCAAATGCTAATTATGTCCGGTTAAATGTCTGACTTGGAGACCCTCTCGGGGTGCCGGACATGCATGCGGACATCGTTGCATGCCTACTGGCCCACCTGCAGTGACACACAGCAATATTTCCTCTACGTACGCTAGCCGCCCGTGCAGCTCGCCGGCTACCTCAACCTTCAACCTGGCCATGGAAACGAGGAGCTCCAGGCCATGTCCAGCGCGCATTTCGCGCCATATGAACCGCACCGTCGACCTTCCTCGACTCCTGCAAGCACGGCATCCGGAGGAGCACGGAAGCCACCGCGATGACCTCGTCTTCAACCTACGGCCGGGCGCACGGTGTCGTCGTCCGTGCCCCTACAAGCCAATCCGTCATGTCCTGGAGGTGCGGCGTCGTCGACTATGTCCAGAACCGGAAGAATTCGAGTTAGAACGCAAGGGATTGTCACCGACAAGCTCATCTTCCTCCTACGGCCGGACGCGCGGGGTTGTCGTCCCCGTCACTACGTGCTTCTCCAAGCCAAACCATCATGTCCTGGAGATGCGTCGTCGTCGACTACGTCCGGAACCCGAAAGATTCGAGCTAGAACTCAAGGTGCGTGCGTTGCTGCAACTGCGCGGCGCTGCCGGTCGAGCTCGGCCATTGCCGTGCCGTCTGGTTTGGGCAACGAAACGATCGACTGAACGGTGTCCGTGTTAATCACTCATCATATAATTCGTGGAGGGACTTTCAGTGTCAATACCAGTTTTTTTGCGTTACTGATACAACTTATCAAAAGTAGTGGAGGTGTTAGTATCATCGGGAAGGAGTCAGCCATCTCACGCCGAGGTATCTACGCAGAGAACGAACAACAGGAAAATGGCGAAACAGGGCGACTCCTTTCAAGGCACCATGCGTGCAACTTCCAGGCGAGCAAAGGCAAAACTTGGGCGACCGAGGGGAGCAAAAACTGAGAGGTGCCGCTGGGCAAAAGCGGCCACCGTGATGCCGCACGCAAAGTCATTTTTTGCCCAAAAGGGTGCCGCGCTGCAAATTGGCTGCAGGCTGAACAAGCCAAAGATGTGGTTTAAGCCTTCAAGGGGCAGCCAATTGGCCTGACTACTATCCTCATCTCGCATGGCTCATCGAAAGACGGATCAACCAAAATTGTACGTATGCATAAGAGCATTTCCACCGGGGGCCTCCAAATTTGTGTCCGGCACCCAATTGGGGGTGCCGGACATGTGTCCGGCCAAATTTTGGAGGCCGCCCACAGCGGCACACTCCAAATAGACCCCCCAATCAAAACGAACATTTCTACAAACACCTTGCGGGCATGGAGCTAGAACAACAGCGAGATTGAATTCGAGATTGAGCACAAACACATAAGATACTAGCAGGAGCTACCACAAAAACAAGGCATCAGCCACTAGCCAAATTTTTCTAGAATCGAAATTTTATAGCAAGAACAAGAAGCAAACTAGAAGCAGTGGAGCGTGCACGCTCTGGCTGGTGGCCGCCCGGCGTAGCTCCTGGCCGACGCGCGCGTGAACGCCGCGCCGCGCAGCCACCCAAGGAGGCGACGCTTGGCCCCTGCTCGTCGAGGGTGTCGCAACCTCGCCCTGCTCACGCCTCCTGCCCCCTGCTCGCCCACGTCCGCCACGGCTAGCGCCCAGCACACTGCACGTCCATGGCTGGCACCGTGCTCATGTCCTGTTATATCAAAGCTCCCATGTCGACCAAATAACGAGTCTGCGAGCACCCGGCTGCAATTCTGAAGAACAAGTACTAGAAGAAGACATAACCATATCCTGGAAGAACCAAATCCACGGACTTGGTAGCGCAAGCAAGTGATGCCTGTCAGGTCCAACCTACTTATCGCTTGATCAACACACACACGAGAGGGAGGTGAAGGTTGAGAGCAACCAGGATTCAAACTGCGTCAACACCGAGCTACAAATATGAAAAAAGCTAACTGAAAACGCACGGGTCCAGCCACCACGCACGGGTTACCAGAGTCCACGAAAACACGTTTTGAACAACGGTGCACTGCGGCCTGAGCCGGCGATGCATTGGTCCTCAGTGTTGGAATTTACTAGTATTTACTAGCACAAGATAAATTCAGAAATTTTCATTGGCACATTATTATATTTTGTTAATTGGGAAAATTAATGAGTCATTGATTAATTAGTAACGGTCACGTTTATTACGGCCGTTTCTAATTCATTAACAGACACGGTTAATACAGCCGTTTCTGATTCACAAATTAATGAGTCATTGATTAATTAGTAACGGTCACGTTTATTACGGCCGTTTCTAATTCATTAACAGACACGGTTAATACAGCCGTTTTGATTCACAAACACGTTTATTGTGACCGTTTTTAATTCATAAACGGACGTGTTTAATACGGCAGTTTCTAAATCATAAACAGACGCGTTTATGAGGGCTGCTTTGACTCCCAACCTGCACTATATAACACTGAACCAAGCCAATTTTGATATATACGCGCAACACATGGTCTCGCACCACCGTTCCAAAACCTTGCACCGCCGTCTTCCAAGTCTTCTCCATCCCGTCTTCCGGCGTGCACCGGTTGAAGGGACAGTAGGCCTCCGGAACCCGCCTCTTGTGATCCTGTACGGGAGAGGGGCGATCAGGTTTTTGGGAGCGCACTCGCGCGACTACTGGCATCGAGTTCTTCCCCAACGACGACTTCTTCCCCGACATCGGCAGCCTCTTCATCGACGACATGGGCGACAACAGCAACGCCAACGCTTCGGCTGCCGCTGCACCGTATGATTACTTGATCTTCCTGTTTACGATACTGCTACAGTTTCTGCTTGTAGTAGTTGCTTTAGATTCGTTCTATTTATCTACTATTCAAGTAGATCGCATGATTAGTATAATTCTGGTTATTCTAGTCATAAACTATTTACTGTTTTCGCGGATTAAATCAATAGCTAAATTGCTTATATTTTCAACAATCCAAAAACCTGATTATAGGCAATTTGCTGCGCCTGGCTTTCTCGCGTCTATGAGGCCGTTTCCCTTCAAAGGGGTACAGTATAAACGGTGGCGCATGAGAGCAGTTTACTGGTTTCAAAACAGTAACTGCTATGCTGCCACCAAAGGCAAGCCTGAGGGCGATCTCAATGCTGAACAACTGGAAGCTTTTGAGAAGCTCGATACCCTTTTCAAGGGTGCCCTTCTGAGTGTTCTTGACGACTCCATTGTGGACTCGTATATGTCGTTTGATAACGGCAAGGACATGTGGGATGCGCTCGAGGCCAAGTTTGGTGCCTCGGACGCTGGCAGCGAGCTGTACGTCATGGAGCAATTCTATGACTACAAGATGACTGATGAGCGCTCTGTTGTACAGCAGGCTCATGAGATACAGTCACTCGCTAAGGAACTTGAGCACTTTAAGTGTAATTTACCGGACAAGTTTGTTGCCGGTGGCATTATCGCCAAGCTTCCACCTTCGTGGAGCAACTTTGCTACTTCTCTGAAACACAAGAGACAAGAGTTTTCCGTTTCGGATCTCATTGGGTCGCTTGATGTTGAAGAGAAGGCGAGAGCAAAGGATACACGTGCTCGAGTTGCTGAGGCTGGTTCTAGTGCCCATGTGGTACAGAAGAAGAATTACCAGCCCCCCACAAGCCCAAGTTTAACAAGAACAAATCGGGGGTAAAGGCAAGTCTGACGATAGGCACAAGCCTTCACAGTCTACCAACTTCAAGAAGAACAACAATAAGCCAAGGAAGGGAGCATGCCATGTTTGCGGTGATCCGAATCACTGGGCACCTCGCTGTCCTAACCGCCATGAGCTTCGCACATCGGAGAACAGCGGCAAGACTGCCAATGTTGTCATCGGCGACACTGAGATGAAGGAATCTGGGTACGGTATATTTCCTACCATTCTTTCAGTTTGTCATTCTCCTGAATGGTTGATTGACACTGGTGCCAATGTACATGTTTGTGCTGATGCTTCCATGTTTTCTTCTTACCAGGTCACAGGGACTTCTCCCGTGCTGATGGGGAACAACTCACATGCTTCTGTTCGTGGTGTTGGTACGGTCGATCTGAAGTTTACTTCGGGGAAGACCGTGCGCCTGAAGAACGTTCATCATGTGCCCTCCATCAATAAAAATCTCGTTAGCGGATCTCTTCTGTGTCGAGATGGTTATAAGTTGGTTTTCGAGTCCAATAAAGTTGTAATATGAGTGCGGAGGCTTGTTCCGCCTATCTTTGTCAGATATTTGCACCAAAGTTATTAATCATATTTGTCACGAATTTGAATATAATGTTTGGCATTCACGACTTTGTCATATTAACTTTGGTTGCATGACGCGGCTAGCTAATTTGGATTTAATTCCGAAATTCACTACTGTCAAAGGTTCCAAGTGTCAAGTGTGTGTGCAAGCTAAGCAACCTCGCAAGTCTCATACGGCTGCGGAGGCAAGAGACTTGGCGCCACTGGAACTTATACATTCAGATCTTTGTGAGATGAATGGCGTGTTGACAAAAGGCGGAAAGAAATATTTCATGACGCTTATTGATGACTCCACTAGATATTGTTATGTGTATTTTCTGAAAACAAAAGATGAGGCTTTAAACTACTTCAAAAACTATAAAGCTGAAGCAGAGAACCAACTTGATCGAAAGATTAAAAGGCTAAGGTCTGATCGTGGTGGAGAATATTTTTCCAATGAATTTGATTCGTTTTGTGCGGAACATGGTATAATACATGAGAGGACGCCTCCCTACTCGCCTCAGTCAAATGGAGTGGCTGAAAGAAAGAACCGAACTCTAACTGATTTGGTTAACGCCATGTTAGACACTTCGGGACTGTCTCAGGCATGGTGGGGGAGGCTCTATTGACAGCTTGTCATGTCCTAAACCGAGTTCCCATAAAAGATAAAACTGTTTCTCCATTTGAGGAATGGGAAAGGAAAAAGTTGAAACTCTCTTACTTACGTACTTGGGGCTGTTTGGCGAAAGTCAATATTCCAATTCCCAAGAAGCGCAAGCTTGGACCAAAAACCGTGGATTGTGTTCTTCTGGGCTACGCTTTTCATAGCGTTGGTTATAGATTTTTGGTAGTCAAATCTGAGGTATCCGACGTTCATGTTGGTACGATTATGGAGTCGAAGGATGCGACTTTCTTTGAGGATATCTTTCCCATGAAGGGTATGCCTAGCTCATCAAATCAGGAGATACCTAGCACATCTAGTCAGGAATTAGCTGTTATTCCTGAACCTACCATTTCGATAGAACACACTGATAACCCTGTGGAGGATGACAATGAAGCTCCTGTTAGGAGCAAGAGACAGAGGACTGCAAAGTCCTTTGGTGATGATTTCATTGTGTACCTTGTTGATGACACCCCTAGTACCATTTCAGAAGCCTATGCATCTATTGATGCTGACTACTGGAAGGAAGCTGTTCGTAGCGAGATGGATTCCATCTTGGCTAACGGAACCTGGGAAGTCACTGATCGTCCTTATGGGTGTAAACCTGTAGGATGTAAGTGGGTGTTCAAGAAAAAGCTTAGGCCTGATGGTACTATTGAGAAGTACAAGGCGCGGCTTGTGGCCAAGGGTTATACCCAGAAAGAAGGTGAAGACTTCTTTGATACTTACTCACCTGTGGCTAGACTGACCACGATTCGAGTGCTACTTTCATTGGCTGCCTCACATGGGCTTCTCGTTCATCAAATGGACGTGAAGACAGCTTTCCTAAATGGAGAGTTAGACGAGGAAATTTACATGGATCAGCCCGATGGTTTTGTAGTACCTGGTCAGGAAGCAAAGGTGTGCAAGTTGTTGAAGTCCTTATATGGCCTTAAGCAAGCTCCTAAGCAATGGCACGAAAAGTTTGAAAGAACTTTAACTGCTGCAGGTTTCATTATAAACGAATCTGACAAATGTGTGTACTATCGCTATGGTGGGGGCGAGGGAGTTATTCTCTGTCTGTATGTCGATGACATACTGATCTTTGGAACCAACCTTGATCTAATCAAGGAGGTTAAGGATTTCTTATCTCGTTGCTTTGAGATGAAGGATCTAGGAGTAGCCGATGTTATCTTGAACATCAAGCTGCTGAGAGATGGTGATGGTGGGATTACACTGCTTCAGTCTCACTATGTGGAAAAGGTCTTGAGTCGATTCGGGTATGACGACTGTAAGCCTTCTCCGACACCATATGATCCTAGTGTGTTGCTTCGAAAGAATCAACAGACTGCTAGAGATCAACTGAGATATTCTCAGATTATTGGCTCGCTTATGTATTTGGCTTGTGCCACGAGGCCTGACATCTCTTTTGCTGTGAGCAAGTTGAGCCGGTTTGTTTCTAATCCGGGAGATGATCATTGGCATGCGCTCGAGAGAGTTATGCGTTATTTAAAAGGCACTGCGAGCTATGGAATTCACTACTCTGGATACCCGAGGGTACTGGAGGGTTATAGTGATTCAAATTGGATATCTGATGCTGATGAGATTAAGGCCACGAGTGGTTATGTGTTTACACTCGGTGGTGGAGCTGTTTCCTGGAAGTCTTGCAAGCAGACCATCTTAACGAGGTCAACTATGGAAGCAGAACTCACAGCGTTGGACACAGCCACTGTTGAAGCAGAGTGGCTTCGAGAGCTTTTGATGGACTTACCTGTGGTTGAAAAACCAATACCCGCTATCCTTATGAACTGTGATAATCAAACTGTGATACACAAGATTAAAAGTTCTAAGGATAATATGAAGTCATCAAGGCATGTGAAGAGGAGATTGAAATCTGTCCGAAAATTAAAGAACTCCGGAGTCATTGCGTTGGATTATATCCAAACGTCTAAGAATTTGGCAGATCCCTTCACAAAGGGTTTATCACGTAATGTGATAGATAGTGCATCGAGGGAGATGGGTTTGAGACCCACGGTATGAGTTGTCCACAGTGGTAACCTACTCTATGTGATCGGAGATCCCGTGAATTAGAAGTGGGAGACAAGCTGTTGGGCAGCTGAGAGGAGAGTATCCTTATATTATATTTCCCACTCCATGAAGATGCAATACTCTTCTATTCTGTATGGCAGGTTGATATTTATCTTAATGTATTCCAAGTGGCTTACTTTTATAAGCGGAGATGTTGTCCTGCAGAGCATCTCTTGAGGAATACACCTATATGAGTCTGACTGTTAAACGTCGCAGTCCGTGAGAGTTGGGTGCTCTTTAATAAACTCATGAAAGGTCTTGGAGTATGACGCATAAGCTCCACCCGCGGGGAAGCCTTGCGGCAGCTCAGTATTGGTCAAGGGCTTGTGTGAAACTAAGTCGCAGCAAACTTGTAGTTCAAGGCATAGTCCACTATCCAAGTTGTGATCTAGTGTAGCATAAGTTTCTAAGTGGAAGTTCAACTTAACAGTCTCCACTGAGTACCGGTATATAAAACAATGTTTTGGAACTGAATGATGAGATATGAGCCAATGAGACTTTGTGGGGGATTGTTGGAATTTACTAGTATTTACTAGCCCAAGATAAATTCAGAAATTCTCATTGGCACATTATTATATTTTGTTAATTGGGAAAATTAATGAGTCATTGATTAATTAGTAACGGTCACGTTTATTACGGCCGTTTCTAATTCATTAACAGACACGGTTAATACAGCCGTTTCGATTCACAAATTAATGAGTCATTGATTAATTAGTAACGGTCACGTTTATTACGGCCGTTTCTAATTCATTAACAGACACGGTTAATACAGCCGTTTCTGATTCACAAACACGTTTATTGTGACCGTTTTTAATTCATAAACGGACGTGTTTAATACGGCAGTTTCTAAATCATAAACGGACGCGTTTATGAGGGCTGCTTTGACTCCCAACCTGCACTATATAAAACCGAACCAAGCCAATTTTGGCATATATACGCAACACATGGTCTCGCACCACCGTTCCAAAACCTTGCGCCGCCGTCTTCCAAGTCTTCTCCATCCCGTCTTCCGGCGTGCACCGGTTGAAGGGACAGTAGGCCTCCGGAACCCCGCCTCTTGTGATCCTGTACGGGAGAGGGGCGATCAGGTTTTTGGGGAGCGCACTCGCGCGACTACTGGCATCGAGTTCTTCCCCAACGACGACTTCTTCCCCGACATCGGCAACCTCTTCATCGACGACATGGGTGACAACAACAACGCCAACGCTTCGGCTGCCGCTGCACCGTATGATTAATTGATCTTCCTGTTTACGATACTGCTACAGTTGTAACAACCCAAAGTTTGAAAACCTAAAAACCTGTATAAAATTTTCACTTTTGCATCACTCATGCATCATGGCATCCATATTGCATTGCGAACTACACACAAATTGGTTTGGCACCAATTACAAACAAATGCCAAACTTGCTCCAACCAATCTCACAACAATGAAGGCACTTAAACTTGCAAAACAAAATTACTTGACATGTTATATTTGTCAAGGAAGTTCCAAGTGTTCAAAATAGTATTTTGCACTTGCTCTAAAAATCCCAAATTACTATCTTCCTGGTTTTAGCAAAAATGCCATATCCAACCCTTCTAAACAAAAGTGGTTCAAAACATTTTATGTGGAGACACCTAAAATTGGTGGAGCTTCTAAATGTTAAGGGGAGCCTCCACAAATATTCTCATAATTTTTGAAAGTGTTTAAGTGCTTTAATTAAATCACTGAATGTGCTGATTTTTAAAAGGTTTTAAAAAGAAAAGGGAAAAGGACCTAACTGTGAAGGGAGAAGTTTGGTCAGGGGGCGTTTTGCGAATGTGCATCCCCTTCCTCCTGTAGCCATGCCGTGGCCGTGCCGCGCGGGCATGCCTCGCCGGGCCCCCTCCTCTCCGACTCTCCCCTGCAAGGAGAGCACGCCACCACGAGCCCCACTTGCGTCTACTCCTCCTACCCGATTCCCCGCTCACCTGCTCCCTCTTCCTCTTGCTCCCCGCCATGGCCGCACCGTAGCACAGCTCCGCCGCCACGACGCCGTCGACTGAGAGCTCCCCGAGCCAAGCCTAGACCGCCGCAAGCTCCGTCGTGCCGTGCTCTTCCTCCACGCCGGAGGAATCGACGCGGGAGGGCCGCAATCGACGCCGAGTTCCCCTTTCTTCCCGCACTCCGGCCGCGGACGCCGCGGACAATTTTGCTGCCGTCGCTGCTTCCCCAACGTCGCTGTCTCCTCCCACTCGCTGAGGGTGAGCACGCGAACCCCTCCATGCCCTTCCCCTTGCTCTGGTCTCGCCGTAGCCACCGTAGCAGCGCTCCCCGTCGCCGTAGACTCGCCGTCGCAACGCGTTGACGCCCGCGTCGGATTTAGCTCGGAATACATCCGGAATTCCGGATGGCCGGAAAATTCCGAGTATCTACTGACTTCATTCCGATCGAGTCCAGTAGCAAATCGCGTTCCCCGGATTGAACTCGGAATCAACCCGGATTATTCCGAGTGATTCGGAATTCCGACTGGAATCCGATTTGGTCCAGTACCAAAAGAACTTCCTGTTTCATATTTCTGGTTCCTTTTAACTTGGATAAATATTGTACTGATTCTTTTATTTTCTTCTAATTTGGCCAGGTAAGTCCATTGTTGTTTAAACATAAATTGAAAAAAGGACATAAGTAAAAGAGGAAATAAAATGTAATAACTTTTTAGCGGTGCATCCGAAAAATGTGTGTGTTATACCGAATTGTTTAGAAAAGCATGAACTATCCAGAATCATCATCATCATGCATAATTGAGCACAATCACAATAATGTACTTCTAATAGTATTTAAAATCATTAAGATTGAATATGGGGTTTATTCCAAATAATGCAATAAATATAATGTGGACCCCATTTAACTTGTTGGTCATGTTCAATGCTTTTATGGTGCATCTAAAATGTCATGCCATCATGTGTTTGCGCATTGCATATGTTAAACATGTGTGGTGATTGATTGTTCTTCCGGTGTTGTTTGTGCATCGGTAGACCAAGGAGCTGAAGTGCCACCCCTGTATCGCGACGATCCGTACTATCAGCCGTATCAACAAGGCAAGCGTAATCCCACCTCTGAGCATGTCCTATCCTATTTTCCGCAAATATTTTCTCCACTATAATATTGCATGCGGTTCCAAATGTCAATTTTATTGGATTAGAGTATCCTATAGTTGCATTAAGATTCCGATGCCATTACCTGTTTCCCTCCTATTATCCATAGGATTGTATTGTTGGCCTGAAATACTTACTATGCTATGTTGATGCTTAGCCATGCTTAGTTCAATGTTATGCGTCCGATGGATATGTCATGTTGGGAACATATGTGGAAATGTTCGGATAAGGGTGGAGAAATCGTGGTGACAGGTAATAAACTGCTTAAAGGTGGGGATGAGAGGCCACTGTGGTTGTGGTGCTTTGTCTCGTTTCCGCCGCCTAGGTGCGAGTTCTTTACCTCTTGAACCAAGACTGAGCGTGCAACCATGCGTGAGGCCTATGCATTCGCAGTGCAGGAACCCTCATAGACTAAATAACTCGGGCGGGACTAGCCAGGGTCCTCTAGTTTGAGCTTCCATTTGCGCGTGCGTGATGATGGTGGTATGAACTGAGATGAGGATGGTGGTGTTTAGGAAAATGACTGGCCATGGGGCAGGGTGTTGGATCCGCTGCTCCGTCCTCACTGATGATCCTGGGTTAGTCCTTAACGAGGGAGAAGTCGACACCGCTCCCACCCAGCCGGCTTTCCAAGGAAGAGAGCTAATGTTCAGGTAATGGGCCGGACGGGACGCTTGGTAAACATTGTACACCCCTGCAGGGTTAAATCTTTTCGAAAAGCCGTGTCCGCGGTTATGGACGAAGTTGGGAAGTGAAGGTAAGATCATAGAATAACTTGAACGGAATGATTAAAAACTGGGTACTAGAGGTACCACTCAAGATTGTAAGGTCGACTTCCTCGAGGGTGATTCGGGGAGGTGCCTTGGTGAAACAGGTTCGGTGATGATGATGAGAATGAGAAGGTGATCGGAAGAAAAGAGTTACTTCTTACCCCTTTTGAAAATATTCTGGTTAGTCGATGCCATGGAGTTATGTTTTTATTAAATAAAATCAGCTTTATGCAAAACAGCCATATAACCTTGAAAGCCTCATCGAGCTAAAGCTCTATATATAATCTTGCGAGTTCATCGAAATCAACGTCGTTTGTTTTGTTTCAGAGGAGGACTTCACCGACCTCGAAGGTGGGTTCTTTGTGGACGTCGACGAGTAGTCTGGGGTTCCCAGGTGGCAGCTGGGGACATCCCGGAACAGCTGGCGCTTGAATGATTATTTGTAGGCCTCTTAGGCCATTATTTGGATCTTGTTGTTTAGAACAACTTAATTCGCTTCCGCTTGTTGTAATGTTGGGTCTGTGACCTCTGGTTGTATTTTGCGATCTTTCTCTGTATAAGAGTTGAACTATACTGATTTGTGTCGTAGAGTCTGTGATGTGCCAGTTGTTCCACAAGTCTTGATCTCTCTATTATGCATTGATAGTTGTGCCTGTGTTAAGGCATCAATCGGGGTGTTGTGTTGCCAATGATCCATTCTGAGCAACACCTGCCAAAGGTTTTGGCCGGGGATTGGTAAACCCGTAACCTCCGGTTGTATCGCTTAACCGGTGACACACAGCATCACTGTATAGCAGTCGGGTCGGGGCGCTACAAGTTGGTATCAGAGCAGGACTGCCTGTAGGAAACCCTTCTACTGGTCGACGTTGAGTCTAGTGTTTGTGAAAATATTTTGAACCAAAAAAATGAGTTGTGAAAACCATCTTAGGATTCTTTTTACTCCTTACCTGGTTACACTCTAATCTCGGAGCAATCTTACCTCGATTTGAGTTAAAGGTTTTACTACTCATCTGTTAATTCAAAATTAGGAGTATCTCGGGGTTGGGTTCCACCTTTAGTGTTATGTGTCCAGTTGCTCCCGCTGCGTTACAATCAGATATCAGCTCAGATGTTTGAACACTGTTACTCCTACCGAGTCTAGTCACTTGTTCCTTTTTGGGTTTTAACCCAAGGTCTTGAACCGAAGGTCCCGGATTGTGCTGTGAATCTGGTATATTGAATTGTGTGGGTTGTTACCCATGTGATCGTTATGCCATTTATGATTCTCGGCACATGAAGCTGATCTTTAACCCAAGTCCTTATGTGGTTTGTGTGGTAAATGGTTGAACCTTAATTTCCCACACCTCAACTGGCCATGTAACTTCAGCTCTTCCTTAGCCTTGTCTTAGGTTTTGTCTTGGAACCATCGGGGTTACGACAAGGATTCTCCTAGCGAGTCTCCCAACTATGTTCGTGACTACTGCATCTCTCCTTTTTGAGCATGGTTATCACAACTGAGTAATAACCGGTGCATCTTCAACATCTTAGGATTCTCCTGAGCATGTTTCTTACTCTGATCTGCTTTCCGACCTCTGTCTGTCTTTTGACAGTAAAGTCTTATCGTGCATTGGGTGTTCCGATGCAAGTTACTCTTGTGGTTTGTCAAGACTTTCCACTTCGTCTTGTTAGGAGAAACAAACTCCAGTACCTTGTCCACTTCTCGGGCTAGGTCAAAGTTTTGTATTCCACAGAATAAGAGGTTTATTAGTCTCTGCTTCTGTTCCATCCTAGAGTAGCACGATATCTTGGTATAAAGAGTGTGCAATCGTGCTAAGTATCATGATCCTCTTGATGAAGTGATGCTCTCACACTTTGTTACTCTCCGTTCTCCGAGTGACTTGTTACTCCAGAATGATAAGACGGGAGCAATGATGCCGCTATCGGATATTCTTAGCAGTTCTTACTGTGCGGAAATGCAGGGATATCCATTGCCCTCCTTAGCATGATTGGTTAGCCAATCAATAAGCTGAGTTTGACAGTGCTACCAAGTCCGTTGGCTCTGATGCACTCCCTCGGTCAAAGAGCTAGCTCGAACTCAAGACATACCGGTGGAATCGTGATATTCTGGAGGTCTTTCCAGAAGTATCGCCAGGTTGTCACCTGACCGTGATGTTGAGCTTATGAGTAAGCTGGTTCTCTGAACAACTACTTTCTCCAAGAAAATCGTGCTGGATGTCCCGAATTATTCGGTTGAGCTTAAACAACTTGGAGAGTTGAAAGACCAAAGCCCTATCTGATATAGTTCATTCTCAGTGGGATGTCTAGTGTTACGTGTCGAAGCAAGGTGGTATCTCCTTTGTGGATATGCTATCCTACAAATCTTTGATTTGAATTGGGTTATCGTCAAATCAAACTCAGACCAACCTACTTGAATGTGTTAGTCTGACCAATACTTATGCCCCATTCACGTGACATATGAGTCTACCGTCGTGGAGTATCTGGATAAGTTTGTTGTTGAGCCCATCAACTACATTCTTATTTCCTCCATGTTTGAGGAGATTCATATTGGATACTGGGTGCTAGCATTGGAAATTTGTTAGAACTCACCTTGTGTCGTCACAAGGTATGCGTTCTGACGTTAGAAGTGACTTTCTCTGGTTCACGTGCAATTGCTGAAAGATGTCGCCGTGGATCTGAGTAATTGTCTGGGTTCCTCGGAATCCTCTCAAGTCAATCATACATATGCAGAAGGTTCTTGGGATGGTATGTGGTTACCTCCATCCTTGAGAATTTCATCTATGCATCTAAGCCACTGATTGAATTGTTCCAGAAAGAGAGGAAGTCTGAGAACTTCTTCGTCTTCTTTGGTGTTTCCCCACAAGGACTAAATCGTGTCTTGTTGCAAGTAAATCAAGTAGGGTGGCTGTCTTCTGACAAGTTGCTAATACTTTAGTTCCGCAATCTCGTTCCTCCTTTAGAGTTAGACCTTCTTGATGGGGGAATAATAATCCGGTAGGCCCATGAAGAGGGAAGCATGACCCGCCAGGCAGGAGGCCCGGCGAGGCCAACTAACCACCAGATGGGCCGGGTTATGATATTGGGCCAGCATCTTGGCGGTAATCCGGCTAAGGAAAGAGATGTTCCAGAAGGTCCAGAGGCGGTTCAAGAGGCGGTTCTAGACTTGGAATACACGAAGGACAGAAGAGTAGGAGTAGGATTCAGAGTTCGGGCAGAACCCGGTTCATCATGTACGCGACCAGGAGGCCCGGTATCTATATAAACCGGCTCCTGAGTCATAGCTAGCAGGACTTTCGTAACCCCAAGCATAAGCGAGAGAACCATCGAGAGAGACACACAATCCTTGTAACCTAGATCGAGGTCCGGCTCTGTTGTCGTAGCCGGGTCATCGAGATCGAGATCAATAATAAGATAGCTGGAAGTAGGTCTTTATCTCCAATGGAGAGGCCAAACCTGGGTAAACCTTTGTCCCCTGTAGTGCTAAACAATCTCCCAGACGCCAGAGTCGCCTTGCCCAAAAACATAAGCTACCCCAAAGTAGCATCTGCCGTGTTATCTACCCCACGACAGTTGGCGCCGTCTGTGGGAATCGCGTCCAAAGGTGTCACCATCATGGGAGAAGCAAGGCAAGGGGTCGAGAACTTCGTTTTCGGCCATATCACAGTCAATGCACAAGGAGAGCTCATCGTTGATGATTCTGGCTGGGGGCCGGAATCAGATCTACTTGAATCAGGTGATGTTATTCCAACTGGCAAATTTAATGTTTTTGTGGGCATGATTACGACTAGATCTGCTAGTGATGGAGACTTTGAATCTGTGTCAGGAGCCGCCACAATTGTTCAATCTGATGGTGAGGAATCAGTTGGCACGGCAGAAGTCGAGCTGGCCCTGGACACGCTGGAGGAACAGCTGGATGACCCGGCACCAATCCCGGGTGACGTGGTGGACTGTGCCGAGTCAGAATCCATCTTGCCCCTGTTTGAAGGCTGGTTTGGATATGATGTGGAAGAAGAGGATGATGAGGAACAAGAGTACAGTCCAAGCCCGGTTCGGAGGGTAGCAGTGTACACCGCGCAAGAATCACCTTCAGCTGTTGTTCCACCGGCCTTTACCCCGGGTCAACAGCAACAGCTGCCCCCGATTTTGGAGCTCGCGGATCAGAGAACTGATGGTGAGCCGGCTTCGGTGTCAGATGAAAGTGAAGATACGGTGAGGTACAGAAACAGTTTTGGGTTCCTGCATAACAGGGCTCAAGGAGAGGAAAGAAGTAACACGGCTGCTGCCCCGGCCTTGTTTAACAATGGCCTGGTCTTGGACCTATCAGCACTCACAAGGTTGGTTACCCCAGAAAACGCAGCAGCAAGAGCAATAGAGCTAGATACAGCACGCCGGGCCTTGGAACAGATGCGCAGGGACGCAGAGGTAGAGAGGCAAGAAATAGAAGCAAGAAAGAGGCAAATAGAGGAAGAGGGAAATCGTCTTAATGAGATGACTAGGGCTTATCAGAAGAGGCACCAGAGTCGGCTGACCCAAGGAGAAAACGCCATAAATCCAGCCGTATTGTTTAGAACTCTAGAAGATCAACCAGTTGGTGTAGCTCAGGTGGCTCTAGTTGCTAGAACAAGTGTAGAGCAAAACAGAGGAACAGGGAGAACCGGTGTTGTAGCAGCCGCAGTACCGGGTTTGCCCGCTGGGGAGCCAGGGGAAATCCGGGTCTGCCACCCAGGACACCAAGGTTTCACACGCCGCCGGGTCACTATTCAAATCCGGCGGATAACGTGTATGCAGCAACCTTGGCACTTGATCGAATCCCGCTGGGAGATTCACCAGCAGAAATTGAAGCCCGGCGTGCCATTGACATGTTACGCACTGCAGTTGTTCAGCAAACTCAGTATTCAAGGGAGAAAAGTGCGTTGCATTCCACAACATATCGTAGCAGGAGCCGCAACGGAGGTAACCCGCCATTGGCTAGGCCTGCAGCGGCACAGCAGCAAAACCCGCCCCAGCAGAATCAGAATCAAAACAATCAGCAACACCAACCCGCCCCAGCAATTTCTATAGCACAACAGATAGTTAATAGATCACGAGCGGGAAGAGGTGCAGGCAATGAAAACCCGGCGCTAGCAGTACCCGCAGCAGGAGTACCACAAGGAGGACCGGGTCCTGCGCCAGCCGCGTCTGCAAGTTCGCCAGGTAATATCAATATTTTAGCAAGTTCTTCTAACTTAGCCGGGCCAAAGTGTCTTTCAGATACCATTAGAGCGGAGCCTTTCCCTGAGAAGTTCAAGGAGCCAAGCAAAATATCCAACTATGAGCCAAGCATGGACCCGGCGAGCTGGTTGAGCAGCTACGAGATGGCAATGTGCATACGCAACGCCACGGAGAATGTTTGTGCAAAGTATATGTATTTGATGATGAGTGATGGTGCAGCCAAGTTGTGGTTCAAGAATCTGCCAGAGAAATCTATCAATTCCTGGGATGAGTTGAAGGCAGTTTTCATCAAGCATTTTCAAGGTACCTGCAAGCTTTGTTTTCCATTGAAGATCTTGATCGTTGCGTACAGAAGAAGGGCGAGTCAGCACGTCATTGGATGGGCCGGGTCACGGAGATCCTGCACTCTTCATCTGGTATTGAGCCCAAGGATGCAATTTCATCGATGGAAAAAACTTGTAAGTACGCACCATTGGTACAGAAGCTGGGTCGCATGAAAGAAGGGCACCGGGTTAAACCGGTCACCATGGCAGAGTTGATGGATGCTTGCAACAGGCACGCAGCCACGGACAAGACCCAGGATGAGAACGAGGAAGAGAAAGGGAAAGGAAACGTGAACAATGGTGGAAGGAATAACAATGGCTCGGGAAACAACAACATTAACCAAAATCAGCACAAGCGTGGCCATAATGAGGGAAATTCAGAGCTAGTGGCAAACACCAATGCCGGGTTTCAGAGGCAAAGGATGGATGGGAATTATCAGGAAAATAGAGGTTATCAGGAAAACAGAGGTTACCAAGGAAACAGTGGGAATTACAGTGGTGGAAATAATTATCAGGGCTCACGTCCAATGAGCACTGAAGAAGCTTTCAGGATGCCGTGTCCTCGTCATAGCAAGATGGGAAGACCCGCCAATCATTCATTAGCGCAATGTGTAGATCTTAACAGGTGGAAAAACAACGAGGTACAGCGAGCTTTGCAGGGAGCGAGCAGAAGTGGAGGACCCGCCCCGAGTGCTGCGAGGCCCTTGACAGGAGCAAACGCGGTACCTACGGGTAACCCGGGTCAGAACCAGAACACGAGTAACCAAGGAGGATTTTCACAGCAGCCAAGGCAACTTGGTCAGTATCATATTTACACTAGTGGCACAACGAAAAGAGAGAGGAAGATAGTCAAGAGGGCGGTTAATACAATGGCTGTTGGAGTTCCAAGGTACTTAAGGTGGTCAGAACATACAGTTACTTGGAGTAGAGCAGATCATCCAGAGGTGGTGGAGCACCCGGGTCTGCTTGCGTTGGTTGTGGCTCCCCAAGTTCACGGCTTTGAGTTAAAGAAGGTTTTGATGGATGGTGGCAGTAGTATCAACATCTTGTACTGGGAGACGTTCGTGCGTATGGGTTTGAAAGAGTCACAGCTTCAGAAAACATCAACAATTTTTCACGGTATAGTTCCTGGGAAATCAGCCACACCAGAGGGTAAAATTTCACTAGAGGTTGCTTTTGGCGAGTCTATTCATAATTTCAGATCAGAGTGGCTCACTTTTGAGGTGGTTAAGTTTCCAAGTCCATATCATGCGTTGTTGGGAAGGCCGGCCTATGCCAAGTTCATGGCAAGGCCGTGTTATGTGTATCTCCAGTTGAAAATACCGGGTCCCAATGGGATCATTACAGTACATGGCAATAGAGAGATTGCGGAGAGTGTGACGAGGGGGATGCAGCCCTGGCAGAGCACGCTTGTGCTAAGGAGGAATTGAAAGCTTACAGAGCAAATCTTGACCCGCAGGATAGCAAGGCACTCAAGAGGCCAACAACAGAAGATGATAGGGCGAAGTTCAAAGCAGCAAAAGATACTAAGATGGTGGATTTTGTGCCTGGGATTCCTCCAAGCAGTTCGCCATAGGGACCAACTTATGATAAATAGGAAAGCGCGCTCATCGAGTTCATCCGTGAGAATCGGGATGTTTTTGCATGGACACCTAGTGACATGCCAGGCATTCCAACTGAACTCGCTGAGCACACTTACATGTTGATCCTAAGGCAAGGCCGGTAAAACAGGGAATGAGGAAAATGAATGCAGAAAGGAGAAAGCAATTGGAGAGGAGATAGCCCGGCTTTTGGAGGCCGGCTTTATCATGGAAGTGTTTCATCCAGAGTGGTTAGCTAACCCGGTTTTGGTTCTGAAGAAGAATAACGAGTGGAGGATGTGTATTGATTTCACGAGTTTGAACAGGCATTGTCCCAAGGACCCGTTTGCACTGCCGCGCATCGATCAAATCGTGGACGCAGTTGCAGGCAGCGAGCTCTTGTGTTTTCTGGATGCGTATTCAGGTTATCATCAGATCAAGCTTAACAAGGAAGATTGGGAAAGACGTCGTTTATCACCCCCTTTGGTGCTTTTTGTTACAAGACCATGACTTTTGGGTTGAAGAACGCAGGAGCAACTTATCAGAGGTGTATTCAAATTGTTTTCATGATCAGATTGGGCGCAATGTCCATGCTTATGTTGATGATGTGGTGATCAAGTCAGAAAAAGCCGAGTCATTTATCAATGACCTTGCAGAGACATTCAAAAATTTGAGAGAGTACAAGATGAAGCTCAATCCTACAAAGTGTGTGTTTGGAGTTCCAGCGGGAAAGTTGCTTGGTTTCATTGTGTCAGAGCGTGGAATTGAGGCAAACCCGGAAAAAATTAGAGCCATACAGAGTTTGAAGAAGCCAGAGGATTTGGGAGATGTTCAGAAGTTGACAGGCTGTGTGGCTGCGCTAAGCCGGTTTATTTCCCGGCTCGAAGAGAAAGCAATTCCTTGTACAAGTTATTGAAGAAAACAGACAACTTTGTGTGGAATCAGAAGCAGATGAGGCATTTGAGGCTTTGAAGAAACAGTTATCAGAAGCGCCAGTTTTGGCGGCGCCGGGTCCCAAGGAACCCATGCTGTTATACGTCGCTGCCGGGCCTCAAGCTGTGAGTGCCGTGGTGGTGGTTGAGCGTAAGGAGGAAGGAAAAGAGAACCCGGTACAAAGGCCGGTCTATTATGTTAGTGAGGTATTATCGAGACAAAGCAAAGGTACCCACACTGGCAGAAGCTAGTGTTTGGTGTTTTCATGGCCAGTAGAAAGTTGAAACCATATTTTCAGGAGCATCCAATTACAGTGGTCAGTTCTATACCCTTAGCAGATATTATCAGAAATTCAGAAGCTACAGGAAGAATTGCCAAGTGGGCAATCGAGATGGGGGATTATCACATTGATTATGTGCCTCGTACAGCTATCAAGTCTCAGCATTGGCTGATTTTCTTAATGATTGGACGCAGTTGAGTGCACCACCCTCACCCCGAGTCTCAAGTCTGGGTTATGCATTTTGACGGGTCTAAGCAAGAGCAAGGATCAGGAGCTGGAGTTGTGTTAACTTCTCCCAAAGGTGATAAGTTGAGCTATGTTTTGCAAATTCACTTTGATTGTTCTAACAATGTGGCAGAATATGAGGCCTTGTTGCATGGTTTGCGTATGGCAAAGGAGATGAACATCAAGCGTATCAAGTGCTATGGGGACTCAGACCTTGTGGCGCAGCAAGTTTCAGGAACTTGGGACAGGAAAGATGCAACAATGGCGGCTTACAGGCGAGAGGTGGATAGAGTAGCCGGGTTCTTCTCAGGCTATCAGGTGGATCACATTGACCGCAGAAAAAATGATGCTGCAGATGCTTTGTCAAGACTCGGCTCACGCAGAGAGCCGGTTCCACCTAATGTTTTCTTGGACGAGCTATGGACCCATCAGTCAAGCTTCAGGATGCAGAAGAGCTGGCGGGTCAGGAAGACCCGGATTCACAGTTGGTAGCAGCAGTTCATGAGATTCCAGAGTGGACAGAGCCTTACCTAGCATATCTTTTGCGTGGAGAGCTGCCAGAGCAGGAAGTTATAGCCCGGCAGATTGTGCGCCGGTGCAAGGCCTATGTGGTCATAGATGGCGAGTTATACAAAAGAAGTGTCTCAGGAGTGTTTCAAAGATGCGTGTCTGGCAAGGAGGGCCGGCAAATTCTGAAAGAAATTCATGAAGGAGATTGTGGTCATCATGCTTCAACGAGATCTTTAGTAGCTAAAGCTTTCAGACACGGTTTCTTTTGGCTTACAGCCCAGGCAGATGCGGAGCGCCTGGTGAATAGGTGTGATGGTTGTCAGAGGTACGCTAGGCAGATTCATGTGCCGGCTCAGGAATTGCGCACCATACCTTTGACTTGGCCCTTTGCTGTTTGGGGGCTTGATATGGTGGGTCCTTTTAGCATGTCTCCTTGCAAGAAAACCCACCTCTTGGTTGCCATTGATAAGTTTACAAAGTGGGTTGAGGTGATGCCTGTTACAAATTGTGAGGCGGCTACTGCAGTCAAGTTTTTGAAGCAGATCATACACAGGTTTGGGTATCCTCATAGTATTATCACAGACAATGGTACCAATATGTCACTTGGAGAGATGGCAAAGTTCTGTGGAAACAATGGTATACGTTTGGATGTTGCGTCTGTGGCTCATCCTCAGGCTAATGGGCAAGTTGAACGAGCAAACCAAGAGTTACTTAGAGGCTTGAAGCCACGACTCCGGGTCCCGTGTCTCAGAGCCGCCGGAGCGTGGGTGGAGGAATTGCCATCAGTTGTTTGGGAATCAATACAACACCCAACAGATCCACAAGGATGACCCCTTTTTTCATGGTGTATGGGGCAGAGGCAGTTTTGCCAAGTGACATTATTCATGACTCGCCTCGTGTGGCGGCTTACGTTGAAACAGAAAATGAGCAGACCGGCAGGATTCTGTGACCTGTTAGAGGAGAATAGAGAGCAAGCATTGGAAAGATCAGCAGTTTATCAACAGATTTGAGGCGGTATCATAGTCGCCGGGTTAAAACTCGCACTTTCCAGGAGGGTGATCTAGTGCTGCGATGGGTGCAGTCCAAGGAAGGGATGCACAAGTTATCTCCTCCTTGGGAAGGGCCCTTCATCATAAGCAAGAAATTGAACAATGGTTCATACTATTTGGTGGACGCTAGAGAAAAATCAGAGACAGTCAATGACACAACACACTCCACCTTTTCCATGGAAGAGCGTGAGAGGCCATGGAACATTGCGCAGCTGCGCCCATATTATACTTAGCATGAGAAAGAGAGATCCTATGTAATACACGATGTAACAGGCAGCAGGTTTCAGACGCGCTCTTTTCCTTACCAGGGTACCTAAGGGGACTGGAAGGTTTTTAATGAGGCGGCTTGCTGACCTAACCTTTTCTATCAATAAAGTGAAGGTTGAACAGAAATTTGTCTTGTTTCAGTTTATGTTTCAGTTTTTTAGCCAGTTATTTTTTCTTTATATACATTGTAGTAATTCTTTGTTCAGCTTGGTCCTGGGGGCTTCTTGTTGAAAGTGCTAAGTTATTTCCCCAGGACCCGGCCTCTATGATTATCCGGGTTTCAAAGATTGTAACCCGGCAGAGCAGTTTCTAGCTTCGTATTTTGAGATCAGCAGTATATATGTTAAGTTTCAGTATCAGTTGCTTTTAGTTGTTTTATATCTTGAGGATGCCCAAAGAGTGCGTCCCACCAGTATTTTGGATCAATGGGGTAATGTGGCATAAGCCCTTTACTTTATAAACATTGATCCAGGTCTTGGGGGCTCTTACTGCAATAGTATGTAGCTGCAATCCCAAGACCCGGCTTTTATGCCACTAGTATTCTTGGTTATCTTGCTGTGCAGCTGATGTGACTCGCGATTATATGGCCTGATTGCACACCTGGAAATTCAATCAACCATGAAGCCCATTGGGACTTGGTTCGACCCTGTTTTTCTCAGAGAAGCTGCGCCAGGGTATCCATGCGAAAGCCGGCTCACAGTTAAAGAAACCAAAAGGGTCATCAAAACCACAGAAGGACAAGAAATTTGACATTTAAGACATGATAAGATTCAACCAAAGTTTCACAGCGCACGAGCGCACATCGAAATAAGGTAAAGTTATTACAATAGCATGCCCCAGGGCCGAATAAGATAAGTTTTTATGCAGACACAGCTGTTGCACAATTGTTTAAGAACCGGCTTCAGGTGCCGGGTTAGTAGAAGGAGTGGTGGCTGGAGTGTCATCCTTGGCGCTTGCCGAGTCATCTTTTGCCACCTCTGTTTCTGCTTCCCGGGTCTTGGGGGCTCCATCGTTGCGCCAAGTGATGAGGTGAAGAGATTGGAAGTAGCTTTCGTCTTCATCTTCCACTGGGGCTCGTGAAGGAGGAGGCACAGTTGGAGTTGATGAGCTTGGGGCAGCAGAGGAGCTGGGAGCAGTATGTTCTGCAGCAATGGATTCCTTGTAGCTCTGCAACAGGTCGATGCGTTGAGGTTCGACGTCCATAATTTCCTTATTGGCCTCGTTGTAGCCATACTGGACGGTGTTGAGCTTCAGATTGTTGGCAATTTGGGTGGCCACGAACCGGGTCTGCTTCATAACCCGGCCGTAGGCCTTCCTGTCAAAGGGAGTGCCATCTGCATTATACTCAGGAAAGCCCGATGCAAGTGGAGCCGGGTCAAGGTTGGGATAGTAAGCTTTAGCCAAGGCTAGGCTGCGTATTGCCCCGGCCCTGCATGCAGATTTCTTCAGCAATTGAATCCAGCCAGGCATTGTTGACAGATGGCCCAGCACCTCAGTATAAGTGCTGGGCGGGTTCTCCCAGTTCCTTGCAGCCTTGATGACCTCACAGCTCCCAAAGTATAACTGGCGAACCAGTGTGTACATGCACTTGATCTTTTCAGTTGCGGTTTTGCGGACGTTGCCGTCACGCGAACCTGCAAAGGAGAAAATGCAGTTAGAGCTAGTTCAAATTCCGGGTCTGGTATAGGCAAGATTTACCGGGTTTGAGAAAGTTGTACTCACCAACAAGTGAAGAGACCATGGCAGTGACCATTTTCTTCAGGCGGGTCAGCTCGCTGGTAGCTGAGTCCAACTTCTTTTGGAGGTTGGTCAGCTGCTCTTGGAAATTTTCTTCATGCTCCTGCATGTCCCGCTTCAAGTCAGAGTTTTCTTGCGTCAAGGCAGTTATTTTTTCTTCTAGGGCTTGCAGTTGGTTTGTCCCTTCAGCCCGGGTCTCAGTTTCAGCTTTTAAGGCTCCTTGGAGCCGGGCCACTTCTTCACCGGCCTTGCTCACATGTTCCTGTTAGACACGTGAAAAGAAATATGCAGTTAAGCCCCAGGTTCCTGAGATAAAGTTAGCCTGGAACTTGGGGGCTACAAAGTTTAAAGTTTGCAAGTGAAAGGTGAAGTCCCAGGTCGCCGCAGGCGTGCAACACGGCACTTGGGGGTTACACATGTGAAAAATTTGAAGTTATCGAAATGTTAGTCCCAGGTTGCTGTGGACAGTTAACCCGGCACTTGGGGGGCTACAGTGTTTGAAGTTCTAATTTGTGTATGGAGTGAAACATGCAAAGTCCCAGGTTGCTGTGGGCAGCTAACCCGGCACTTGGGGGCTACAGTGTTCAAAATTGGTTTTACGCAGTGTACAGTTTCAAAGGATAAAAGTGTGAAAGTCTCAGCTTGTCGTAAACAGACAACCCGGGCCTTGGGGGCTACAGGTTGAAGTTTTTCGCTAAGTTACTGGTGTTTCAAGCACCAAGCTCATCAACAAGTGATAATCTTGGAGCTTGGGGGCTAGTATGGTTATAGTAATACAAGAAGTAAAAAGGCAGGAAAAGTTGAATACCTGGTATCGTTTTTGGATCAAGGAGACCAGTTCAATCTCCAAGTTCTTGTGGTGAGCAATGCGAGAAAAATATTCTTCGCACAGGGCCGGGGTGGACATGGAGTCCAAAGTCGCCAAATCCAAAGAAGGAACTGGGTCCTTGCCCTTGGTAGATGGATCCACCTTGATTTCAGGTGCAGTGACTTTGGCAATAGCTTGAGAAATGCCAGGAACCGGGCCTTGATGAGACCCGGTAATCTGTACTTCCGGGTCAACTTCTTTGGTTCCAGATCCATTCCCGGGTGATGGGGCCTCAGGAGATGGTTCTGGAGCAGCTGGTGGAGGGCTTCTTGGAGATGCAATTAAATTTTCAGCAGCAGATTCCTCCTTCTGGCCCGCCTCCTCGACTTGCACCTCCATTACAGAGGGCTCAGTTGTAGTAGGTGGAGGAGACGCGGCTGGAGAGGAATCCGGGTCTTCCTCCACGATAGCCTTAGCGCTGAAACAAAAGAAAAGCAGTTAGTCACAGGAGAGATTACCAAGTGCTAAAAAATGAAGAGGTAGTGGAGCGTTTCTAACCCGGCATTGATATGAAAATCCTCGGGCGTGCTAACAGCGTCCGAGGAGGAATCTGATAAACGAGAGCGTTTAGGAACCCAGATTTTGCCAGCCAAAGGATACTTTTTGCTGGGCGTCTTCTGGATGGATTTGGCCCAGCTTGACAAAGAGCGTTGAGGGATACCTGAGCTCGGGGATACGTGGGCTGATGAACACCGGGTCCGGGGCCTCTTGTTTGCCTCGGTCTCCTTCTCGGCTTCCTTTTCCTGTGTTTGTGCTTGAGTTTGAGATAAGTTCATCATGTAAGTTGAAATGCGAGAATATGGCACCTTTGCAATTACGGCCCGGGTCCTCTTCAGAGGAGTGGGTGCAGCAGCTTGTGGACCCGGCAATACATCTGGAGCCGGGTTAGAGGGGCCTGGAATAAGATGAGCCGGATTATCGGTAGAAGGGTCCTTGTTGGGGACCTCGCTGTTAAGCAAGTTGAGGAAGAGCCGGCCTAGGGAGTCTAGCTCACCTTCTTCTTCTTCTTCATCTTGGTCATCACTTTCTGTGTCCTCTTCAGCAGAGGACGTGGGGGTGTAGTCTGCGCTCCACCACTTGGAGTCCTGAGAAAAAGAAATTTGGCAAATAAGACAACATGCAAGAAATACCGGGTTATGATTTGCAGAGACATGAAAAGACAAGTTCTTACCGTAGGAGGTTTGTTCTTGGTGCTGAATGGGGCGAGCCCGTTCAACGCGATGTCAGTTTTCTTCTCACCAAGGAGCCTCTTGGCGTTCTTCACGATTTGGTCATCCAGAAGTGTGATTTCTGAATACCGCATGCTATCAGTTGTTTCTTCAGTATATTCGCAGAAAAGCCGGGTTCTGATGCTGAGAGGCTGGATGAACCAGCCAATCCAGCACTTCACCAGGTCAGTCCCATGGAGGCCATGGGCCAGTAGAGCTCTGGCCCGGCAGTGGATGCCTTCAAGTGCTTCCCGCTTCTCTGGGCTGGCGTAACTGTTCATCTTGGAGTTGTACACCAGTGGGGAATTTCTGAAGGTCGGGAATTTGGCCTCGTCTGCTTCAGGAGAGGTGTCTTTGCAGTAGAAGTAGGTATTTTGCCACCCCTTAGGGTGGCTGGCCAAAGCGAGAGCCGGGAAGGTGCATTCTTTTCGGCGTTGAATAGAAACACCCCCATATGGGCCAAGGGGCTGGTTTTTGCGAGACGGGTTACAATAAAAGATTTCAAGGAAGAAGTCAAGGGATGGAGGAATTTGGAGGTAGTCCTCACAGAAGACGACGAAGTTGCTGATGTTTAAAATGGAATTGGGCGCCACGTCCATGGGAGTGAGCCCGTAATATTTAAAGACTTGGCGGAAAAAGAGGGAACCCGGGGGCGGAGACCCCGGGTGACGTGATCTAAGAGTACAACGACCTCACCTTTCTCTGGAGTAGGCCGAGTCTCCTCTCCAGGAGCGCGCCAGTGGATCTCGTCTTGAGGCGGGAGCTCACCCCGGTTCACGAAAGATTGAAGAGTGGTTTTGGTTGCACTGGACCTCGTCCAGTTCACTGGAGCAGCAGTAGCTGCAGCGGAAACAGATCCGCCCGTAGCGGAGCTGGGAGGTTTCTTCGCAATTTTCTTTGCGGCCTTGGGACCCCTAGTCTTGCTCTTCTCCTTCACCATGGTTATGGATCTTCGAGGTGCCTAAACAGTAACAATGGCGAAGAACAACAAAGACGCTAAGAACCCTAGTTCCAGATGCAATGCGGAGAAAGAAATACGGGTTGAATCTAGATGAAATAAAGGCTGGAATCGTATGCGTGGTACGGATAAAAGTAAGAATCGAGGTTACCTTGGAGATGGATCGAGATTGGAGGGCTCGATTGAAGATCGGAGTTCCGGCGGCTGCGGTGACAGTGACGCGAGCGTGAGGTAGGGGATGAACTCGAGAATGGGGAAACTCACTCTGGGGGTCGTGGCCAGATATTTATAGCCACGGTGAAAACCCTAGGGTAGCGTGGTAAAAGTGAGTGGATAAGGTTAGTATCTTCTCCTAGAAGTCAACGAAAAACGGAAGAGACAAAAAGAATATTCCTTGACCAATTTATGGTTAACAGGAAGGTTAGTGAGGTTAAGGTTTTCACTAAGTGATTGGGTGTGAAACTCGGAGATACGTGACACAGTAAGAGAAAGCCGAGTTACGGTATAACCCGCCAAGAAGAGCTGGCCTAACAAAATAGAAGGAAATGAAACTTGATATCTTGTATGTATTTGTTATTCTTTGCATTTCAGGTGGTTAACCCGGCAAGCCAGGATACCAGCATTGATCCAGAAAGCAATACAAGAAAGAAGCAAAGCGTGGCAACCTGGTTACCTGGTTAACCTGGGGGCTACTGATGGGGGAATAATAATCCGGTAGGCCCATGAAGAGGGAAGCATGACCCGCCAGGCAAGAGGCCCGGCGAGGCCAGCTAACCACCAGATGGGCCGGGTTATGATATTGGGCCAGCATCTTGGCGGTAATCCGGCTAAGGAAAGAGATGTTCCAGAAGGTCCAGAGGCGGTTCAAGAGGCAGTTCTAGACTTGGAATACACGAAGGACAGAAGAGTAGGAGTAGGATTCAGAGTTCGGGCAGAACCCGGTTCATCATGTACGCGACCAGGAGGCCCGGTATCTATATAAACCGGCTCCTGAGTCATAGCTAGCAGGACTTTCGTAACCCCAAGCATAAGCGAGAGAACCATCGAGAGAGACACACAATCCTTGTAACCTAGATCGAGGCCCGGCTCTGTTGTCGTAGCCGGGTCATCGAGATCGAGATCAATAATAAGATAGCAGGAAGTAGGTCTTTATCTCCAACGGAGAGGCCGAACCTGGGTAAACCTTTGTCCCCTGCAGTGCTAAACAATCTCCCAGACGCCAGAGTCGCCTTGCCCAAAAACATAAGCTACCCCAAAGTAGCATCTGCCGTGTTATCTACCCCACGACACTTCTAGTCCAGCTCCTGGGGTTTCTAGCAGATGTAATCCGTTGGTATCCTTTGCAAAAGCTTCCTATTCCTACATGTGGAGTCTGAAGTAGCTCTACACCGGACCAGATCTAAATCTCAATCAGAAACGATAGTTGGTGATCCTCAAGAAGCTTGTTCCCGATGTCTAGAAAATCAAGAAGTGTCCCCGATACCAACGTTTGCGGAGTTTCTAAAGTTCCCTCGGTCGATCTTCCCGACCCTTCTTCCGTGATCTGAAATGCTCCTCCGTGAGGAAAGTTCTACTTAAGCTGTGTGGTAGAAGTTTGCCTCTTCATCTGTTGGAATCTTGTTTCAACACTCTCCCTCAGGAACTCAAGGCCTTGTGCAAAGTTCATATTCCCAATCGGGTGGAGAAACAGTTGTCTACCAACTGGAAACTTCTTATCAATCTCCCGTCACCCGCATGTGTCTCCTAACTGTCAATCCAAGGGATGCGTGAAGTCTCATCCTAGGATTCTACTAGGAGGTACTTGCTCATGGTGTACTCACCAAGATCCATCCTTCCGGAGAGGTTCCCTTCTTCCCTATGGTGTACTTTGATAGTGACCTCGAAGTGAAGCCGATGAAGATCTTCATGATGCCCTCGGTCAACCTCTTCAAGAAAGAAAGCCACCCGAAGCGAGAAGATCGTGTAGTACCGTTGTAACCTCTTTCCCTCTTTCCTACTCTAAGAATCTCGGGACGAGATTCCTGTAAGGGGGGTAGAATTGTAACAGCCCAAAGTTTGAGAACCTAAAAACCTGTAAAAAAATTTCACTTTTGCATCACTCATGCATCATGGCATCCATATTGCATTGCTAACTACACACAAATTGGTTTGCCACCAATTACAAACAAATGCCAAACTAGCTCCAACCAATCTCACAACAATGAAGGCACTTAAACTTGCAAAACAAAATTACTTGACATGTTATATTTGTCAAGGAAGTTCCAAGTGTTCAAAATAGTATTTTGCACTTGCTCTAAAAATCCCAAATTACTATCTTCCTGGTTTTAGCAAAAATGCCATATCCAACCCTTCTAAACAAAAGTGGTTCAAAACATTTTATGTGGAGACACCTAAAATTGGTGGAGCTTCTAAATGTTAAGGGGAGCCTCCACAAATATTCTCATAATTTTTGAAAGTGTTTAAGTGCTCTAATTAAATCACTGAATGTGCTGATTTTTAAAAGGTTTTAAAAAGAAAAGGGAAAAGGACCTAACTGTGAAGGGAGAAGTTTGGTCAGGGGGCGTTTTGCGAATGTGCATCTCCTTCCTCCTGTAGCCATGCCGTGGCCATGCCGCGCGGGCATGCCTCGCCGGGCCCCCTCCTCTCTGACTCTCCCCTGCAAGGAGAGCACGCCACCACGAGCCCCACTTGCGTCTACTCCTCCTACTCGATTCCCCGCTCACCTGCTCCCTCTTCCTCTTGCTCCCCGCCATGGCCGCACCGTAGCACAGCTCCGCCGCCACGACGCCGTCGACTGAGAGCTCCCCGAGCCAAGCCTAGACCGCCGCAAGCTCCGCCGTGCCGTGCTCTTCCTCCACGCCGGAGGAATCGACGCGGGAGGGCCGCAATCGACGCCGAGGTCCCCTTTCTTCCCGCACTCCGGCCGCGGACGCCGCGGACAATTTTGCTGCCGTCGCTGCTTCCCCAACGTCGCCGTCTCCTCCCACTCGCTGAGGGTGACCACGCGAACCCCTCCATGCCCTTCCCCTTGCTTTGGTCTCGCCGTAGCCACCGTAGCAGCGCTCCCCGTCGCCGTAGACTCGCCGTCGCAACGCGTTGACGCCCGCGTCGGATTTAGCTCGGAATACATCCGGAATTCCGGATGGCCGGAAAATTCCGAGTATCTACTGACTTCATTCCGATCGAGTCCAGTAGCAAATCGCGTTCCCCGGATTGAACTCGGAATCAACCCGGATTATTCCGAGTGATTCGGAATTCCGACTGGAATCCGATTTGGTCCAGTACCAAAAGAACTTCCTGTTTCATTTTTCTGGTTCCTTTTAACTTGGATAAATATTGTACTGATTCTTTTATTTTCTTCTAATTTGGCCAGGTAAGTCCATTGTTGTTTAAACATAAATTGAAAAAGGACATAAGTAAAAGAGGAAATAAAATGTAATAACTTTTTAGCGGTGCATCCGAAAAATGTGTGTGTTATACCGAATTGTTTAGAAAAGCATGAACTATCCAGAATCATCATCATCATGCATAATTGAGCACAATCACAATAATGTACTTCTAATAGTATTTAAAATCATTAAGATTGAATATGGGGTTTATTCCAAATAATGCAATAAATATAATGTGGACCCCATTTAACTTGTTGGTCATGTTCAATGCTTTTATGGTGCATCTAAAATGTCATGCCATCATGTGTTTGCGCATTGCATATGTTAAGCATGTGTGGTGATTGATTGTTCTTCCGGTGTTGTTTGTGCATCGGTAGACCAAGGAGCTGAAGTGCCACCCCGTATCGCGACGATCCGTACTATCAGCCGTATCAACAAGGCAAGCGTAATCCCCCTCTGAGCATGTCCTATCCTATTTTCCGCAAATATTTTCTCCACTATAATATTGCATGCGGTTCCAAATGTCAATTTTATTGGATTAGAGTATCCTATAGTTGCATTAAGATTCCGATGCCATTACCTGTTTCCCTCCTATTATCCATAGGATTGTATTGTTGGCCTGAAATACTTACTATGCTATGTTGATGCTTAGCCATGCTTAGTTAAATGTTATGCGTCCGATGGATATGTCATGTTGGGAACAGATGTGGAAATGTTCGGATAAGGGTGGAGAAATCGTGGTGACAGGTAATAAACTGCTTAAAGGTGGGGATGAGAGGCCACTGTGGTTGTGGTGCTTTGTCTCGTTTCCGCCGCCTAGGTGCGAGTTTTTTACCTCTTGAACCAAGACTGAGCGTGCAACCATGCGTGAGGCCTATGCATTCGCAGTGCAGGAACCCTCATAGACTAAATAACTCGGGCGGGACTAGCCAGGGTCCTCTAGTTTGAGCTTCCATTTGCGCGTGCGTGATGATGGTGGTATGAACTGAGATGAGGATGGTGGTGTTTAGGAAAATGAGTGGCCACGGGGCAGGGTGTTGGATCCGCTGCTCCGTCCTCACTGATGATCCTGGGTTAGTCCTTAACGAGGGAGAAGTCGACACCGCTCCCACCCAGCCGGCTTTCCAAGGAAGAGAGCTAATGTTCAGGTAATGGGCCGGACGGTACGCGTGGTAAACATTGTACACCCCTGCAGGGTTAAATCTTTTCGAAAAGCCGTGTCCGCGGTTATGGACGAACTTGGGAAGTGAAGGTAAGATCATAGAATAACTTGAACGGAATGATTAAAAACTGGGTACTAGAGGTACCACTCAAGATTGTAAGGTCGACTTCCTCGAGGGTGATTCGGGGAGGTGCCTTGGTGAAACAGGTTCGGTGATGATGATGAGAATGAGAAGGTGATCGGAAGAAAAGAGTTACTTCTTACCCCTTTTGAAAATATTCTGGTTAGTCGATGCCATGGAGTTATGTTTTTATTAAATAAAATCAGCTTTATGCAAAACAGCCATATAACCTTGAAAGCCTCATCGAGCTAAAGCTCTATATATAATCTTGCGAGTTCGTCGAAATCAACGTCATTTGTTTTGTTTCAGAGGAGGACTTCACCGACCTCGAAGGTGGTTTCTTTGTGGACGTCGACGAGTAGTCTGGGGTTCCCAGGTGGCAGCTTGGGACATCCCGGAACAGCTGGCGCTTGAATGTTTATTTGTAGGCCTCTTAGGCCATTATTTGGATCTTGTTGTTTAGAACAACTTAATTCGCTTCCGCTTGTTGTAATGTTGGGTCTGTGACCTCTGGTTGTATTTTGCGATCTTTCTCTGTATAAGAGTTGAACTATACTGATTTGTGTCGTAGAGTCTGTGATGTGCCAGTTGTTCCACAAGTCTTGATCTCTCTATTATGCATTGATAGTTGTGCCTGTGTTAAGGCATCAATCGGGGTGTTGTGTTGCCAATGATCCATTCTGAGCAACACCTGCCAAAGGTTTTGGCCGGGGATTGGTAAACCCGTAACCTCCGGTTGTATCGCTTAACCGATGACACACAGCATCACTGTATATCAGTCGGGTCGGGGCTCTACAACAGTTCTGCTTGTAGTAGTCGCTTTAGATTCGTTCTATTTATCTACTATTCAAGTAGATCGCATGATTAGTATAATTCTTGTTATTCTAGTCATAAACTATTTACTGTTTTCGCGGATTAAGTCAATAGCTAAATTGCTTATATTTTCAACACCCAGTACTGCTGACATGGACAATCAAACCAGGAGAATGCCCTCGTCGTTCCAGGAACCGAGCGGATCAAGACACACGCTGACAATGGTTTATAGTTGAGAGTGAAATCTGCCCACGAAAACTGCCGATTGACAAGACGTGTGCGTCGCATTACGACAACCCGTGCTTTCCTTGTCTTGTTCCTCGCTCCCTTCCTTGTTGAGCGTTGGATCCGAGAACGACGGGTATCGCAGTCTTGGCTGCCTTTACTTGTCCACCGATTTGCTTGGACTCACACAAGAACACGCGCGAGCATCGCGTGTTTATATATATTAAGATAGAGAATGAAATTTACAAGAATTTGACATGACTATGCCACAGCCGGCTTGTCATACTCAACACCTACGTGATTGCTTGGACTCACACGAGTGAGTATCTCAGAAAAAAAAAAAGTATCTCAGTTCACTCTCACCCCTTCTTCTCTACTCTACTATAAACCCGATCTCGCACCTTAATCGCGAATCCTTTACTGCTGCTGGGCCACATGTTCCAGATCGCATGGAAAGGCTGCCTACTTCCACGCTCGCCACTCCTCATTTTTTCTTCTTGTCCGACCGGGATTTTTTGACGAGGAAGCCAACGAAACAACCACACACGTGCTTGCGCCTTCGCATGTCTCCCGTTCCGTTGCCACGTTATACTCCCTCCGTTCCAAATTAGTTGTCTTCCATTTGCCAAAAAGTGGATGTATCTTGTCTTCCATTTGCCAAAAAGTACTAATTTGGAACGGAGGGAGTACTAGTGAGCGCTGGTGTCTGTTTGACTCTTTGGGACAAGAGGACATGAAGGTGTGTGCCTAACGAAATGAAAGGCTCAGTCATCAGATGCAAAGGTTTGACATTCTATTCCGTTTCACGTGAAAATTTTCTCCTACACCTTAATGCTGGAAAAAAGAGTATGACGCGGCCGGTTACGTGGAAACAGTTTGAAGCTACTCCGAGTATGTACTAGTCAAACACTCGGTTTGCTTTAGGTCAAACACTCGGTTGATTCACTATGATCCAGCTTATTACCTTCAAGTTACAACAGCTGGCACTCTGGCAGTAAGCAGTGGTGCCGTCTAGCGAGCTTCAACCATGTGCTTTACTATCTAATTTGATCTCACCGACAAGATGCCTCAGTTAAACAAGGCTGCAGCACGGACAATTTAAATATAGTTAAGCACACATTAACCGGGGAGGAAGAGGAGAACTCGTACTTTTGTCTTAAGATGGATTTCCTTTGCAGCACAGCCCAAGGATGGCTGGTGCTTATAAGACGCAGAGTCATATATCTCATATGTACTTAAGGCGGTGAAACTAGTAATACGTACTATCACGCACTGAAACAAAATTGTCAACACACACAAACAAGCGAATCCTCGCTCGAACTGTGTTAGTACAGAGTACTGGTTCTTTTTTTAACAAGGGTGGGGCCGCAAGGACCCCGGTGCTGCAATTATATCATTCCATGTGATGGGTACAATTTACACAGAGGCCCTTTTACAACACTCGTCCTAAAGAACCTACTATTTGAAGATAAGGTCTCTGTTCTTATAACAAGCTCGCCAATACAAAAAGATAAAAAAGCAAACAGGTGCCTGGGCTTCACCGTCGCCGGCGACCTCAAGGCGCTGGATGCACCGAGATCCGAGAGGGGAATGCTCGACGTCTCTCCTCCGGCGATGAACCACTGCCACCGGCCAGCTCGAAGTATCCGGGGACGAACCACTTGGCGACAACGAGCTGTCGAGCTCCGACGCAGCGTCAGAAGGGCCTCCTGTGCGGAGGTTGAAGAAGGGCCACCATGCCGGCCAAAGATCACGGCGGCAAACTTGGCCACCGTGTGTATCGCTCGAGGCTGCAGCAAAGGACCTCCCAGCTCGGCAGCCACCGAGTTCCTCCATCCATTTCCCTCGCCACCACGGCCGGCCGAGAGGGAAGAAGAAACCAGAGATGCTCCGCTAGAGAGGACACAGAAATCGAGCTTATGAGAGAAGACTGGTTAAGCATGCGTCTATATATGCCTCTCCACGTGATCCATCTTCTTACAAGTTACAACCAGGTGGAAGCATGTGTCATAACGCATCTGGTTCCCGGCCAAACAGAAGCTTTTCTTCTAGGCCGGAGCGGAACTGAGTTTGGGAAAGAGCATGCAAAGTTCCCAAGGTGGTTAATTGGGAGAAATCGAGGTCAAGTACTAGAAATTTCTTTATTATATATGAATACGTGTAAAGAAAAGTCTTTGCGACACATGATAAGAAGAGTAAAGTCTTATGCGTGTACTCAAACTATGTCTAGGATCTCACATAACTCTTTGAACTTCGAAAAATCATCATATGTGTCTCCAAAGTGTAGTTTACGGCTTCCTTCATAAATGTCTATTAAGCAACCGACATATGCTCTGTCTTTTTATGAAGAAGAACATGATTGAGCAGTTTATAAGGAGGCTGGCCAAAAAAGATACAAACTCGAAACCCGCACATGTCTGTTTCATGAGGAAAACCTGACCAAGAAACCCCACCATTCGAAACATACATAGATTATTGAGCAAAAATCTGACCATTGGTGTGCAAGTGCCACCGGCTTGTTTCGTGTGTCCTGCTTTTACTGAGATTGAAAGGCCAACTGCTCATCTTTGGCTTTGACATTGTTTTAAGAGGATCTGGATATGGCGGTCATAATGCTCGTCATTGTTTTTTTAGACCGACTACAGTACGGGAAGCCCCTACGATTATTTTATATTATACGAAAAGGGTGGGAATTACATATGGACTGAAAGAGTCAAGGAGCCATGACTCAGACGGGGTGGGGGGGGGGGGTGGGGGGGGACAAAGTTAATCAAAAAACAAGGCAATGCGGTCTAAAAGGGGCTGCACTCTGGCAGACTTTACTCTAAACTAATGCAGTAGCAAGTCATGTTTAGCTCTCCTACGCCAGCTTTGAAGCGACGGCGCCACCCCGTTGAAAATCAGATCGTTGCGTTCCTTCCAAATATTCCATGCAGCCGAGGCAAAGAACTCCAGAATGTTGGGGTGTAAGGAGGCACTCATAGCTTCTGTGATTCTATCTCTGGGGTCTTATTCATAGTCCAAGTCACCCCAATGCTATCCCAGCAAGTCCTCGCAAAATCACACCTGAAGAAAAGAAGCTCATTATCCTCAAGAATTGAGTTCTGGCAGAGAACACAATTGGGCCCGTCGTCGATATGCCAATGTTTCCTTAACATCATGTCCTTAGTGTTTAGACGATCATTGACAAGTAACCAACAAAAAAATTTCAGCTTTGACAGACATCTGGACTTCCAGAATTTTGCAACCAGCAAATCTTTGGGCACACATTGAAACATGTATCTGTAATAATCCGCTGAAGAGTAGCTAGATTTCCCCCAAACAAAGCTCTTGTTGTCTGACTCATGATAGGTTTCAGTTTGGCCCTCACATAACTGTTGCATTGCTTGATATTCCTCAAAGGCCTCCAAGGACAGAGGTGTCGAGAACATGGTGTGCGGTTGTTGGCATGTTAGCATCTTGTGGACGCTTGCATCAGGTTGTTCTACAAAGGAGAACAAACGAGGTAATTTATCGGCCAGTAGAGTATCCTCGATCCAAAACAGAGCAGTTCGCCCATCACCTATCTTGCAAGTAGTGATGCTTCTATAAATCTCTGACATGCCAAAAATATCACGCCACCAAAAAGAGCCTCTTACAGATTGTGCTTGGGGGGAGCATCCGAATACAGGGACCAGACTAGATTCACCCAAGGGATATCTTGTTTCTCAAACAATTTATGCAGTTGCTTCAAAAGAAGAGTGTTATTTTGAAGTTCTAGGTTGATCACCCCCAGACCTCCTTTATAGGCTTACAGACCTTGTCCCACGCTGCAAGACCAGCGAAGGAGGTTGAATCTTCTCGTTTATCCCAAAGGCAGTGGCGTCGAGAACGATCAACCGTCTTGATGAAAGTTTTATTAAGTTTAAGGGAGCACATCAGAAACGTGGGCAGAGCAGAAAGAACCGAATTAACCAGCATCACCCTGCCACCATGAGGAAGAAAACGAGCACACGTATTAAGTCTCCTTTCAATCTGATCACTAACGGGAGCCAAATCCCTGACAGTTGGCCTTGTCGTGCCCAGCGGCATTCCAAGATAAGTAAAAGGGAGTGTGCCAGTGGAGCATTCAAAAGCTGCCGCAAGTTCCACCATCTTCTCCTTGGACACATTGATGGGGAGAATACATGACTTTGAGTAATTTACTTTCAAGCCTGTTGCAGCTTCGAATTCTTGAAGCAGATCTTTTAAAACTAGCAGTTGAGTTGGGCATGCTTGCATAATCAACAGTGTATCGTCAGCGTATTGAACAATGGGGAAGTCTGTGCCAGGGATTGGGAGAGGTGCATGGATGAGCCCTTCATGAAAGATATAGTTCACCATATACTGGAGTAGATCGGATCCAGCCACAAACAATGTCGGTGATATAGGACCGCCTTGTCGAACACCTCTCTTACAGGCAAACTTTTCCCCCGGGGTACCATTCAGAAGGATGGAGGAAGTGCCACTGGTCATGATTGAGGCAATCCAACCGACCCAACGATTGTCAAAACCTTTGCATTTCAAAATTTCCAGAATAGCCTTGTGCTCAATTGTATCGAAAGCTTTGGCAAAATCAAGTTTCATAATGATGCATTCCCTCTTGGACTGCTTGCACTGGTGAATGTACTTATATGCCCAAGCCACACAGTCTTGGATAGTCCTGGACTTCAGAAAACCACATTGGTTCACATGAATAAGTTTCAGAATTTTGGTTTGCAATCTATTAGCAATTATCTTGGTAAGAAATTTCAGGCTAGAGTTTAGCAAGGAGATAGGCCGATAGTCATTAGGACCTTCAGGGGCATTTGTTTTTGGCATGAGAGTGATGAAAGAATCATTTATACTCTGAAGGTTGACCTGCCCACTCCAGAAATCCATGCATAGATCATAAAAATCCCAACGGATGATGTGCCAACACTTTTTCAAGAACAATCCAGTGAAACCATCAGGTCCTGGTGCTTTTGCATTTGGCATGTGCTTTATTACATCATCAATTTCTTGCATGCAGAAAGGAGTAGAGAGACTATCTAGATCATCATGTGGCGTGATGTATTTTCTGAAATCAAAATCTACAGAATATCAACAGTGACACCCAGTCTCTGTTTATATGCATGCCACAGGACTCCGGCCTTCTCTTCGTGCTCTACAGCCAAAGAGCCATCATCACGCACTAGGGAGGCAATTGAATTTTTTCGGTAGCTAATAGTTGCCATGAAGTGATAATATGATGTGTTTTTGATACGTCTCAAACGTATCTATAATTTTTGATGTTCCATGTTGATATTATACCAATTGCTACATGTTTTATATACACTTCATAGCATTTTATGCATTTTCTGGAACTAACCTATTAACAAGATGCCACAGTGCCAGTTCATGTTTTCTGCTGTTTTTCCGTTTCAGAAAAGCTAGTCGGGAAATATTCTCGGAACTGGACGAAAATCAACGTCCATCCCTATTTCACCAGAAGACTCCATGGACCAGAAGGACAAGTCCTGGGGAGGCCCACGGCCTCCACGCCATGCCTGGGCGCGACCAGGTGGGGGGTGGCGCCGAGGGGTGGCGTGGTCGCCTCGTGCACCGCCTCGCGTTGCCTCTTCGCCTATAAAGACCCTCCTGACCTAAAACTCCGAAAAAGACTCGACGATTTCTCCAGAAAAGCTCCGTAGCGCCGCCGCCACCAAAAACCCTAATTCGGGGGACAAAAGTCTCTATTCCGGCACCCTGCCGGGACGGGGAATTGCCCCGGAGCCATCTCCATCGACGCCACTGCCTCCATCATCGCCGTTGCTGCCTCCCATGATGAGGAGGGAGTAGTTCTTCATCGAGGCTGAGGGCTCTACCGGTAGATATGTGGTTCATCTCTCTCCCATGGTGTGATCTATATGTGATCATGAGCTTTGTAATCTAGTTGAATCCATAGATGTTACTCTTCATAATCTTATGAATATGCTACTCAAGTGGTTTTATTAATGTAAACTCCGAAGTCACCTTTGTCCCACAGTGCGAAGTTGACAGTGTGCACACCGTGTGTGACTCTTTGGATTAAAGATTATGCGAATACTTGCCATGAGTTGTTCTTGTGTTGGATGTCTCTATGAAATTGTGGCGTTTGTTTAGTACTATTTTGGGGCGCTCATAGTGACAGCGCGGGGTGCCCTAGAGGTGGAATACATACTTGAGGCATGCTTTTATAGCCCTACACAGTGGATTGGTGTTCGTTATCCAACGGGAGAATAGTTCGGAGTAGCAGAGTGAAGAGGAAGTATTTATGTATTCAATTATATTATTATTGTTGAGAGTGTCCACTAGTGAAAGTATGATCCCTAGGCCTTATTTCCAAGCATTGAAACACCGTTTACTTTCAGTTCTGCTGCATGTTTGCTCGCTGCCATTTTTATTTCAGATTGCAATTACCACTTATAATCATCCATATCACTTGTATTTTAATATCTCTTCGCCGAACTAGTGCACCTATACATCTGACAAGTGTATTGGGTGTGTTGGAGACACAAGAGACTTCTTGTATCTTAATTGCAGGGTTGCTTGAGAGGGATATATTTGACCTCTATCTTCCTGAGTTCGATAAACCTTGGGTTATTCACTTAAGGGAAACTTGCTGCTTTTCTACAAACCTCTGCACTTGGAGGCCCAACACTGTCTACAAGAATAGAAGCGTGCGTAGACATCAGTTTTCCTCCCCAAGTTTTGCCCAGCGAGCAGTACATCTTTGCTTCCAATAGCTCTGTTTACACTTCAGCAACCCATCCAAGTGTTTTTTGACAATCGATCAAAAAATTCCATTCAGACAGGTGCAAAGGACGCTGGTCTTCCAGCTGATCAATCATAAGAATGGCTTCATTACAATTGTCACTGAGGGTATTTATGCGAGAGGTACTCATGCACCATTTCTTGAGCCCTTTTCTAAGTAGCTTAAACTTGGAAGATAATCGCTTGGCACTATCCCCAGGACAGTGAATATTCCAAATAGATTCAACAACTTCCAAGAAACCAGGGAGAGAAATCCAGTGGTTTTCAAAGCGGAAAACAACAACTTTTGGAATAGAAGTTCCAACCGAGACTACACATGGCACATGGTCAGAAGTCGGACGCTGTGTTTGGGAATTTTAGAGTCCAAGCAAGGGAAGTGAAAAACTAGTCAAGTTGGACCAGTAGTGGATCAGACTGCATATTGGACCAGGTGAAAGCTCTGCCCTTGATAGGGAGTTCAACTAGGCCATGATAGCTAATGACCTCGTTAAAGGTTTCAATATCTGCTAGGTTTGCACCATCTCTGTTCCTGTTTTCCACAGACCGATAGAAGTTGAAATCGCCCACTAGGAGCCATGAATTATCAACGTCAATATTCAAATGAAACAACCAAGCAATGAAGTCTGCTCTGGCAGTACCAGCACAGGGACCATATATATTAGCAAGAAAAAAGGAATCTTGTGAGAGCGTAGAATTGAAATGCACCACTAAGCCACAGAACTCCTGTAGGATAATTTGGCCAATAAAGTTCTACCGGACCAAAGGATCAAAAGGCCACCAGAAGCACCATCCGAAGGGAAAAAAGCATATTTATCAAACCGCTTAGGTGCAAAACCTCGAATGAAAGCATTATCGAAGTTAGTTCTCTTTGTTTCTTGGAGGCAAACAATCGTAGCACCACTTTCTTAATCTTACTACGAATATGAGGCCATTTAGAAGGATCAATAATCCCACGAACAATCTAGCTCAGCACATTCCAGGATCTAGTTCTCAAAGTTGATTGCATTGCGAGGATAAAAACAACCAGGTTCAGCCATACAGGCAATAAAACATAGCGAGATAAGTGTTGACGACAAGGTCAAACAAGCCAAATAACAATAATAAAAAGACGACCAAAACAAGTTAGCGGGTGGCTGATCCATTAAGCTTGGCGTTCTTGGAGAAGCTGTTCATCCGTGAGCTCCTCCGGTGCGATGTTGCACTTCTCAATGCCCATACGACGCATCTGGTCCAGGGAAAGAGCATCAAGTTTCTTGGCCTTGGACGCCGTGCGTTTTGGAGGATCATTCGAAATGGATTCATGTTTGTACCCAGCATTGTGCTGCCTGGTAGCACGACGAGCAGATGGATCCACTAATTTAGGCACTAGATCTTTCTTCTTTCCTCTTCCACGAGTAGCGATACCCGGAGCGCGGGAAGACGCCTCGTTTGAAGACTGGGCCTCCCCAAAACCATCTTCAACAATCAAATGGGCTTTTGATGGGCCATCCACCACTGCAGAGACAGAGCTAGCAGGCTCCAGCCCAGTATGATCAGAATTGAGGCCGGTAGCAGTTGGCGCCATCACAGAAAGATCAAAAAGCTCAGTGGATTCAAGTGTTCCAGCAGACAGCTTAATATGCAGTATCTTCCGAGCAGTCACCCCTTCAGCTTGATCAAGCAGTGAAACAGAGTGGAACAGGTGAAACAGAATTCTGTGAAAGAACAGAGTTGCCAGCTGGGATCCAACTTCGACAGCATTTGCATCAGAAAAAGTGCTTCCAACGTCAGTTAGACCCGACCCATATGTGATACAAGCAGTGGCAGGGTAAACATACTGCCATAAGAAGATACAGTACCGAGTAAAATCAGGACCAGTCAGAATGAAAGAACTGCCATTTTCCATGAACTGTATCTTCACCGGTGGCTTGAACTGACTGAAACTGCCATTCTGCAACTGGGGCCCAAATTGGGGCACAGAGTTGTACATGTCGTGATAAACCGAGCTGAGAGGGGCTGACAAGTCCATCTGCAGAGTAGGACCACCCCCACGAATGAAGACCAAATCCCCTCCAACCACACCATGCATGTGGCGCTCAGTAGCAGCTTCCACTTCTGACAACTCGTTTTCAGATATGCCAAAAGCCCAGGTGCTCGGGTCCTCAGTTGCATTCCTTTCTGACTGAATTCGGCATATTACTTGTGCCGGGATTCGCTTGGTCCGGACCAGCCAGTCTATCTCGGATTGGGTGACATCCGAGCCTTCCCATCCGGCGCGCTCGCTTTCTTCGGCGGGAATGTTGGTAGGCTCCGGAGTATTGCTGGCCGACATCTCTGCAGTGCGGCGAGGAAATGAGAATCGGGTGCCCGTGTCGGCGGCTGAATCTGCAAAAGAGGCACAAGTTCACCGAGATAAGTATCTCGGAATGTTTGGGCAACAGAGGAAAGTGCATAAGTGGCAGGAAACACAAATCTGTGAATAAGTGTTTGGCGGAAAGATCTACGGAGAAGGATAAATAGAGGATAAATGCAAGATTTATAATTTGAAACCTAGGAGAATCTACGGAAGAAGTGTTACAAGGATAGTAAGAAGCACAGTGGAGAAGATCTACAGGGGATCTAAGCAACTAAGTTCAATAGCATCTACGGAGAGGAGGAGCAAGTTCATCGAGAAAGATGAACAAATTCATCGGAGAGGATAAACACGTTCATCGGCCATGTCAAGGGCTAGAAATTTACCGGAGTTGCGGCGGCGATGCAAGGCGAAGAAGCGCAGGGCTTGTCGGAGTTGAGTGTGTCCGGCGGTGGCGCGAGGAACTCCGGTCGACGAGGGCTCGCGGGGTCCGGCGTAGTGCGGTGGTGGAGAGCGCTGCGTTGCGGCGGCGATGGCGTAGGAGAGGAAGAAGGAGAAGAGGACGGAGAATGATGAAGAAGAGGTTGAGGGATCCCTCGCTCCCCTATTTATGGGCGCGGGGCGTGTGCGGTTAGCGTTTTTACCGCACACGTTTCCCGTAACTGCCGCGCGGATTAAACGCGCACGATCTGCGCGGTTGCGGTATTTGCGGCTGCACGATCGGCCACATCGTGGGCCACAAGGTGGTAACCGCCCGCGGCGCGATCGTGTGCGGTTACTGGCGCGGGAATCGAGGAGGCACCCCACGGTCAAACGCACTCAAGTGCCCATGCGAACGTGACATCACGTGACGTGGGCGGCGTGCGTGCAGTGATAAGCCTGTCCACGCACAGGAACCGAGGTAACACGCAGCGTTTCTCTGCCACGTGCCGTGGAGAAATCTTCGAAGAGATCGTGGGAATCTTTTTGTGTCGGAGAGACCGACACAAGGGCAGGTCTCGAAGGTTGTGGGAAGCTTGGTCCTTGAAGCTTGAGATGAACCGACATGAGAACGGAGTTGTTTTATGTCGGAGAAACCGACATAGGGGTGGATGTCGGAAGAGGTTGGAGTTTGGATGCTTGTTGGTTTGACTTTGTCCGACGTAGTTTTGTCGGGTGCTTGGTGTGGTTGTTTCGGTTGTTCAAACCTGCTGTGGCCCTTCATCCGAGGCTGCAGGACCGCACCAGCTTCGGGGACTAATGTCGGGGGGCTACCCCCGGGTAGGGTCATGGTATGGCATGAGCAGTGTCCAAAAGTGGACCGAGGTACATAAAACCGACATACCCGGGCCCAGAGGAGGCCGGGTTACGGTGTTGGTACAAACCGACATTGGCAGACCAAGATGTCCCGGGGCAGGAGGAACCGAGGTACCATGGTGGTGCAAACCGGCATATACTGACCGACATATACCAACCGGGGTATGTTAACCGACATACCAGTGTCGGTATTCTGGTATCTTCTCTTATGTGCAGGTGAAGCTCGAGGAAGAATAATCCAGCATATCCATGCCGGGTTAAAGCAACGTGGTGCCTTGTGTCGGTTGAAGTCAATGCTCCTGTCACATCGCGTCTGGCACGGAAGCGCCTGACACGGGAGCGTGCAGGAGGAGCGAGATGACAGGCCATCATTCCACCGTTGACTCCGGTTTATCCGGGAACAGACTGCGAGGCAGAGGTATGGGCCTGCCTTGTCCTGTCTCTGGCAGAGGGTACCTTCTAGGCGTGCCGTAGAGCTGCAGGAGATGGGCTTGTCACGTCCTGTCTCTGACAGGAGTAACATCATGACATACCTTTGGCATGGCTACAGTGTTCCGGGCGAGGTGTTCCCGTAACTCGGTTTTAACCTATAAGTAGGGCTTCACCCCCTCCTGCGTGAGGGACGGCCAGAGGCGAGGCACAGAGAGACATTTTCCCCCCTTAGCTTCATCTTCTGCCTTGTGTTCATCACCATTGTTGAGATATACAGCTCAAGGAGCAGCTTGTACGCTTGATACCGAGATATATACAGAGAGACAGGCAGGAGTAGGGGTGTTACCTCCTCACGAGGGCCCCGAACCTGGGTAGATCGTGGTGTGTTCTTGTGGTTGTGTGTTCATCCGTGTGTGCTTCTTAGCGCGCTAGCCCTCTCCCGGATCCACCAGCGTCCATCGGCCCCACACTTTAGCCATCCTATGGCATCTGCCGTGATACCACCACGACAATCCATCATAGATGGACCATCGTATCCAGTAAAATCTCTCAGACTGAAGCCCTGATAGTCCGGCTCCACATGATCCACAATTGGCCACTGTCCCCAACCATCTTGAACTTCAGGTGCTTGTTGGGCAGCCTCCTCCCATTGATTGACTGCATTCTGCTGCAGCCATTCCTGAACATCCAAGTGGTATTGCTGCGCCACCGTCAGGTAGGGAAGGTTGCGAGGGTGTGGCGTAGCATTCAGAGGCGGGGCTGGCTCTTTAGTTGAAACAGGATCATTGTTGCTAGTTCGGTTATTTTGGAAAAACACAGGAAAAGACCAGGATCTGGTAGCAGCGCCCAAAAACTCTGCATTTCTTGTCATCACCACACTGAAGGGAACAAGCCGGTCTTCCTTGATGAGAAGTTTAGCTAAAACACGAACTTTGTTGACTCCTGGGCTGTGCCAAACTAATAGAGTACCAAACATGGAAATCACCTTGTGAACATAATATTGGGTCTGGTAGTCTAGTGGAAAATTCACCATCATGACCCATAGCTCATGAGAGAAAACAGGCATTCGCAGGTTAATTCCTTCATCATGTGGAATAATAGCAAAAGTACCCCCGGTGTCCCTATCTAGTTCATGCGGCCCAGAACTTATGATCTGATCACGAATAGCAGGGGAACCAAAACTCACTAGCCCAACTCCTAAAGCAGAGACCGCACGGTATGAAACAGGAGCCTCCAAATCTCGGGCCAAAATGGTGCAAACCTCATCAAGCATCTCCTGCTTGTCACCATCCAGAATGTCGTAGTCGACGGTGACGATGCCGTACTGATCATGCTGCAGAGGAGGTGGGCCGACCATGACATGGCAGCGCTGAATACGATCTACAGGACCATCATCAACGGTGACTGGCCTTGGCAGGAATTGATTGGGATTCACTGGGTAGTTGGCCATGCCGCCCTTGCTCAGCGACGGCAGAGAAGCGGGCCGGGAGGGTTGCGGCGGAGCAGATGATGGTGGATGGGGAGTGACAGGCGGTGGCTGGGTGGGTGGAAGCGGAGGGGACGAGGTCGAAATGGGGTTTGAGGGAGGGGTGTAGCAACCAAGCAAGGAAACAACATGGAGAGGGATTTGCCGGCATAACCTCCGGAGCTGAATCGTCAATTACAGTTATTGCTCCCTGATTCCGTTTAGGCACCCAGATTAGATTTGCTTAGTCTGACAACCAAATGCGGTATGTCCAATGTCTTCGCAGCGCAGACAACGCACAATCTAGGCCTTCTTAGGGCAGGATTTTCTGAGATGGGCGACTATCTCGCAGAACCCACATTTGGGCTTATTCATACAGCTCTTCCTCCTGTGGCCCAATTCGTTGTAGTTAAAGCAAACGATTTTAGAGCAGGCCGAGCAGCTACGGCCCAGATCAAAACAAGCTCGACAACCAATTCCCGGGCAAGATGCGACCAGATGGCCAATTACGCCACACTTAGCGCATTTGTTTAAAAGAGAATAAATGACCTCCAAGGACGGAATCATCGGCAATTCAAACATGAAACCAATTTCTTCATCAGAATAATGCGCAATTTTAGCGTCCATTAAGTCCAGTAATAAATTTGAGCTCAGAGATTTGAAAAAAATCCATGTTTGAGTTTGACGTAAGCTGCAAATCAGCAGACAGACAGGTAATAGAACCAATTTGAATTTGCATGTTATCCGAATGATCCACCAGCTTGGAGGGCGACTGAGGTAAGGAATGTGCAGGTTTAGGACTCTTGAAAGAACCAAATTTGATTGAATCCCTTGGAAGATTTGCACTAGACGAAACATTGTTCTTAAGAAAGTCCAAATTTGAGCGAACTGCCAAATTACCTCTAGCACTTTGCCTTTGAGAGAAATACTTGTCAAACCAAAGGTCAGCGGCCTTATTGATACCATCAGACGGAAAAACCTTTGGATCACCATGAAACAACTTGAAATGACACGAGAAATCCGGCCAAACACGATCAAGAAGCCCATAAACAAAATGGCTAACTTTATTGGATGCCACCGAGAATCAAAAACGTTTGTCCGAAAGTTTGAACACTCTGAAATCCGCAGCAAAACCACCCAAACAACATTGCAAGGCCAAAGCAACCGCATCCTCCGAGAGATGAAACGAGGCAAAGGGAGAAGGTGGCGACCAAGATGAATTCCTTGGTTGACACCGAGGGGAGAAGGAGACCGAGGAACCAAAACGACGACGCACCTGACCCTCGACCACAAGGCCGGGCGAGAAATCCCAGTGGAGAAGCCCTTCCATCGACACTAAGCTTGAGGAGAATCATGGCGAGGTGGGGTGGCGTGGCGGAAGGTGGGAGGAGGAGGGGAGATGAGAGCCATTCTATGTGTGTGTGTCTATTTTGTTTCTTGAACATGGCCCTGAAGGCCCATCATTGTTGTCATGTTTGTGTCGTCCGGCGATACCCCAGACCTAGTTCAACTAGTTAGTGTGGTCGTCTGTGATCATAATTTTGAGGGGTCATACAAAACATCCATGGTTATGAGTTTAACCCCATCAAGTTCATCAAGAAAACCGCTCATATTGCGACATACCATTAACTCAAGTAAAGATGAAAACTTGAACCTTCAATGCCAACATCGTCTTTACTCCTTTTGAAATAGGGGGTCTCCTTCCACATTTCCACATCATCAAATGGGACTAAGGCCTGAGTATAAAACTTGTAGGTAAATTAGTCCCCTAATCTTAGTGTCAACATCACCAAATCACTTAGGATAACAATTGACCTTTACCCCCCCCCCCCCTTTTTGGTGAACGATGACAAGTAGGATTAGAGTTAATACAGATATTATGATATGCATGCATTGTCTTAATGAAGTAAGGAGATGTTCCCCTAAATTTATGCACTTATTAAAATCTTTACTTTTGAATGCTAAGTGCACACAATTAGTTTCATGGAAACTCCCCCTAACTCTTTATAAACCGAGGGTAACGCAAAGACACAATATGTGTCATAGTGAGAAACTTTGCAACCCAAACTAGTGGGACATAAGAGAAATAACATGTAACGAACATCAACATCAACCACACTCTCATCAGCCGGAGCAAACATCGAAGGCACACCAACGAATAGGTCATTAGCTGAGATAGGTGGCATAGAAATATCAACAAAGGAACACTCTAAACTCTCCTTTAGTAGTTTTTTTGAAAGTCCCCTTTAGTAGGTGTTCTGATGAGGAGTTATTGACGAAATGGAGAGCCTTGAGCAAATTACCACTGACCTGGTGCTTAACGAGGACCATGCCATAATGATGTGGAAATTGCATAAGTATGAGATTTACACATCCCAATCAGTGTATGCAGTGTTGAATTTTAGGGCAAATTACCACCGACCTGATGGTTAATGAGGACCATGACAGAATGGTGTGGAAATTACATAGTTCTGAGATTTACACATCCCAATCACTGTACACAGTGTTGAATTTTAGGGGGTTACACCACAAGTCTTGTTGCGGTTAGTTTCGCAAAGCGCTGGAGTCCATGAGATGGCTCAACCTGATCTGATGTTTTTGGTTTGGCTACTGCCTTAGAGCATCTCTAGCAGAAACCATAATCCGACCCGTAAAATAAGTATATGGGGACCCGTAAAACGATTTTAAGGGTTGAATTCCTGCACGCCAGAACAGATACTGCAAATCGAACCGCAAATTCAAACAAAAGTTGTTCGCGTTAAAATTCAGAGAATTAGTTCTTCATTTATATGAGTTCATACCTTCATACACACATATTTTACATAATTTAGCTAATCTACGGTTAGATCTATACGAGCAAACACTAAACCTAACCCTAACCTATGCAAAAGGGGCCCGGGACACCTCACCGGGCCTCGCATTGCGTCGGCGCTGCCGCCGAGCTCACTCATCGACAAAGTCATCGGAGATGAAGACGAAGTCGAGCTGGCGCCTCGCCTCCAGGTCCCACTCCCGCTCCCGCGCGAGGTGCTCCTCCTCCTGCCGGAACCCGCGCTGGAGGAGCTGGGCGTTCTCCGCCTCGAGCTCCTCGGCGACGTTGCTTCTTCACGCGGCGGCGCTCCGAGCGTATGGACTTGGCCTCCACGAGCTTGAAGGGGACGCTGTAGTCCTCCAAGCCGATGAGCTCGTCGTCGCCGCTGCTGTCTGTGTCAATGTCGCTCTCCGCCTCCGCGAGCACGGTCGCCGACGACGGCGACCGCGAGCGCACGACACCGCGGGAGCTCCTGGCCTTGGCGTCGTGGCGGCCGATCCCGACCATCCCTTGCCCCACAAACTCGTTACGACCATGGACGGAGCGGGCGACGCGCCGTCTCTCCTCCTCCGCCACGGAAATGGGCAGCGGCGTGCCACGGCCGCGCCCGGCGGCCATCCGAGCCCTAGCGATGCCGCGGGTGTTGTTGATGGGCCACATCTCCGGCGGGAGGGGCTAGGGGGAGGGAGAGGGAAGCGCGACCGTGGCTTGCTCGCCAGAGGAGGTGGATTTCGTACGACGACAGCGAGGGTTTTGCGGCGGGGAAGTGCCGGCGGTGAACCCTAAATCGACCGCGGCCCCGTACATATAACGGTTGCACGGGTCGATATACGGCCCACCGTAAAATCTTTTACGGATCATCCTTTTTTAGGGCTCCAGTCAGCCGAGAAAACGGCCCGGACCCGTAAACTGGCCCGAGTTTTACCGGTTTCACCGTTTTACGGTTTCTGCTAGAGATGCTCTTAGACGCGTTTTCGGTGCTGGAGTTCAATGTCGTTGAAAGATATAATAGCTTTTCATTTTAGGCGTTCCTTTTGGTCTAAAAAAACATAAATATGTTTTTATTTTTTTTGGGTGTTCAGGTGAGGAGAGTGACAATGCAGTAGATTTAACTTATAGAGCCTGTCTCAACGTTGGAAAGGATAAATATAGGAAAAGGTTTGTAATCACCCAGGGGATCGCACGCGACGCGTCCCCCGGGTCCAGCAAGCGACGCGTGTCCACACGGGCCCCGCACGACCGCACTCCACCACGTTCCGCTCGTTCTTATCCCCTCCTCGCACAGGACGCCGGCTCCCGCTGCTCCCCATCTCCCGTCTCCAACCAGAACGCCAGCGCCCCACCGCGCTCCCCCGCCGTTCCTCTCTCGAATAGGACGCCGGCTCCCGCTGCTCCCCATCTCGACTCCGACCGCCTCCTGCTGCCCCGGCCCGCGTCCCCGATCTCGAGAAGGGCGGTGATGACGACGACCTCCGACCACCTACTGCTGCCCCGGCCCGCGCCGCCGAGCTCGAGAAGGGCGGCGACGACCTCCGATGCCTCCTGCTGCCCCGTTCCACGCCCTCGAGCTCGAGAAGGTGATGCCATGGCCGAGGACTCAAGGTCCTGTCGCCATGGCCGGGGCCACAAGCCTTCGAGCCCGTCCTTGTCGTCGTCCTCTCGGGAGCCGACGAGCTCGCGTCCGAGCCACCGGCGTCGCCCTCGGCCCCGAGCACGCCGCGGCTTCTCACCCCGAGCACGTCGCGGCGGTCCTAAAAAGGGCATGCCGCCGGAGCTACAAAGGCGGGGCTCGTTGCTGCAAAGGCATGCCGCCGGAGCTACAAAGTCGAGACGGCGGTGCTACAAAGGCGGGGCTCTGGTGCTGCAAAGACATGACGCCGGAGCTAGAAAGGCGGGACACCGATGCTGCTCCTCCCCCGGCTTTGCTCCTCCGCCGACGGTGATGCTCCAATACCACAATTGTTTTGCACCATATGTTTGGTGTATTTGCATCACAAGAGGAATTCTTTTGCTACAATTGTTTTGCTTTTTTGCTCATAAGTTTCGTCAGAGGATTTGGCCTAATTTTTTTTGTTGATACGAAGCTGCAATTATCAATTTTTTTGCTAAAATAGTTTTGTGGTTTTGCTATAATTATACAAACTTTGTGCTACCAGGTCCTCGTCCATGTCTCTGACAAAGTCGGTTTTGCTACAATCGTTTTGTGGTTTTGCTACATTTATACAAAGTTTTTGCTACGAGGTCTCCGGCGAGCTCTCCGGCGAGGTTTTTTCCATGTCTCGACGAGGTCGATTTTGCACCACACGAGTTCTATGCATTTTTGCATCATAGGATGAACTTTTGCTACAATTCTGTTCTGCGGATTTGCTACCCAAAGCAGGCCGATGTTGCTGCCATTGGCGGGGGCCTTGCTACCATCTGGTCGGAGGCAGTGCTACCAGCGGGCGGCGGTGCTGCTGCGAGCCGTACCTGCCAAAGCCCCGCGGTGATGCTACGAGCGAACGGCGTCGATGAGCCAGGCTGCGACGATGTCTCCGTCGACGTCTTCTCCGGCTCCGGCGACGGCGGGCGGAGCGGCAGGGACGGGGAAAGGTTCTGCCTTCTGCGCAGCTCCATGAGAGGAGGGATTTTTCTAGGTGTTTTTTTCTGTAAGTGGACGAGTGGTTCACGCGAAGTCTGGACCTATTCCTTTTCGTTGACCAGTACACGGGACACGTGTCGGTCTCTCCACCCGGGGATCGGACGGAAAGATCCCGGAAACGCCTAGTTCCGTCGTAAATATAACGGGGGCAGATAACTCACGTGCGTCTGCTCGTGTCAAACATCCACCCATACATGCATACACCGTCGTATATAGATGGTCAACAGAAACAATATCTCACTTCCATGTCCTGGCGATGTTTGGCTGTATCAGTATCACTGATGATTAGATTCCCATTGCGGCCTTCAGAGTTCAGACTGTCGCGTGTCGGAGGGCCCTGCACTCTGCCCGCCATTGATGAGCACTAAAATTTGCTGCAGACGGCCCGGCACGACCGGATGGCGGATGCACGTCGACGGCGAGAACGGCTCGCCGGAGTTGCACCGGTCGGAGGCCAGCTGTGCTACACCCGACGCGGTCAACCACGGTGCAGACGAAGGCAATGAACGCCTGACTGCACGTCTGCACCACGCAAAATGTTCGGTTCCTGCGCGAGCTGACATGCGAGGCCCAGCTTCGTCACACTCACACAGCCCCGTTCGGTGCTTGCATCAGACCAGACCGCCCTCACAGGGTCACCCACGTTATTTACTCCTCGTCCACCTCGAACACCTCACCCCTCACGCTGCCTGCACGCTCTTGTCTCCTCCACTCTCCCCATCTCCTCCCGCGCGCGGAGGAGGAGCACCTGCAGCGTGCGCGGCAATGGCCTCCGCCCGCCTCGTCGCGCTCGCGGCAATGGCAGTCGTCTGCCGCTCTCTGCTACTGCTAGGCCCGGCCTCCGCGGCAGACGACGGGGAGCTGCGGGCGCTGCTGGCACTCAAGGCGGCGCTGGACCCGACGGGGCGGCTGCTGCCGTCGTGGGCGCCCGGGCGGAACCCGTGCAGCGGGTTCGAGGGCGTCGCGTGCGACGCCGGCGGCGGCGTCGCCAACGTCTCGCTGCAGGGGAAGGGCCTGGCGGGGACGCTCTCCCCGGCCGTCGCGGGTCTCCGCTCGCTCACCGGCCTCTACCTCCACTACAACGCGCTCCACGGGTCCGTGCCCCGGGAGCTCGCCGGCCTCAACCGGCTCACGGACGTCTACCTCAACGTCAACAACTTCTCCGGGCCCATCCCGCCCGAGATCGGCGCCATGGCCTCGCTGCAAGGTGAGCAAAAAAGTCAGAGCTCTGCTTCCTCGCATTGTCTCCTCCGGCCATGCCATCTTCGTGTGCGTGCAATTTCTTGGAAGATTCTTGCTCGTCTAGTTGCATGTGGACTCTCTCTCTATCACGGGCAAAGCATTGCTTGGATTGATTCGATTCCTTCTTCTTTTTTATTCCAGTCTACTCTGCTTAGCGTTCCATGTTCTGTTCTTGGGCTACATTTTCCTGAATATGATTTGGATGGATTGATTTACCCTTCCCTAATGCTGCTGCTAATGGTGCTGTGTGCAGTGTTGCAGCTGTGCTACAATCAGCTGACGGGGAGCATCCCCACGCAGCTCGGGCTCTTGACCAGGCTCACCGTGCTGGCCCTGCAGTCTAACCACCTCAATGGCGCCATCCCTGCCAGCCTCGGTGACCTGCCCGAGCTCATGCGGCTGGACTTGAGCTTCAACCACCTCTTCGGCTCCATCCCGGTTAGGCTGGCCAGGCTGTCTCGGCTCGCGGCTCTCGATGTCAGGAACAACTCGCTCACCGGCAGTGTGCCCTCCGGTAACTAGTCGAATCGATTCCTGAGTGTGCAATTAATGTGTGTTCCGCTCAGTTTGGCTAATTATTCATGGTTCGTTACTTCGTTTGGTTTTATTCCTGCAAGAACTGGCGAAGCTGGAGGGTGGATTCCAGTACGGGAACAACACTGATCTCTGCGGCACCGGGCTCCAAGATCTCCGGCCGTGCACTCCGTCGGACCTCATCGACCCCGACAGGCCCCAGCCGTTCAGCGCCGGTATCCCGCCACAGAACAGCTCCGGTGGGCATTGCAGCGGAACCCACTGTCCCCCATCGACGAAGGCGCTCGCCGCCGTCGTCGTTCTCGCGGTGATCCTTCTCGCGGCGACGGCGGCCGGTCTCTTTGCGTTCTCCTGGTACCGGTGGCGCAAGCAGAGGACGGCCGCACGCGCACTGCCGATCATGACAGCCGTGGGCGGCCGGTGCAGCACCGAGGCGACGGCAACTACCAAGGAGTCGTTCCGCAAGAGCGCGTCGTCCACGCTGGTGAGCCTGGAGTACTCCAACGGCTGGGACCCGCTGGCCGACGGGCGGAGCGGCGTCGGGTTCTCGCAGGAGGTGTCCCCGAGCCTCCGGTTCAACATGGAGGAGGTAGAGTCCGCGACGCAGTACTTCTCGGAGCTGAACCTCCTGGGGAAGAAGAGCTCCAAGGGCGGCGGCAGCTTCGCGGCCACGTACAGGGGCACGCTGCGCGACGGCACGCCCGTCGTCGTCACACGGCTCGGCAAGACCTGCTGCAAGCAGGAGGAGGCGGAGTTCCTTAAGGGCCTCAAGCTGCTCGCCGAGCTGCGGCATGACAACGTCGTGGGGCTCAGGGGGTTCTGCTGCTCCAGGGCCAGGGGAGAGTGCTTCCTCGTGCACGACTTCGTGCCCAACGGGAGCCTGTCGGAGTTCTTGGACGTCGGAGGTGAAGACGCCGGCGGTGGTGGCCATGGCGGGCACGTCATTGAGTGGTCCACGAGGGTGTCCATCATCAAGGGCATTGCTAAAGGTATAGTGGCAGTGGAGCTCCACTCATCCCCTTTGTCACTATCTAGCTATCAGCTCTCGAACACCGCTAGAGTGCTCTAGTACCAGCAGCCAGTAGATGGTGCTAATGACCAAATCTTTCTGCATTCATACTGTCCACAAAGTAGCAAAATTGCTCAAATGCTGGCTAGTTGCTGCTAGTTGTTCTCTGTGCCAATGGCATGCAACATTTGGGCTCAGAATTGCCTTATGCGTAGATGTGAGACATTGCCAACTTAATTTTACTGCAAAAACATTGAAAGAGAAATGGCAAGTTGTTGCTAGTTGTCATCTCTTACTGAGAAATGGCAAGCAACATTTGGGCTCAGATTAGTAGAATTTGCTTTTGCGTAGATGTGAGGCATTGCCGTAGTACATTTTACTGCAAAACACACTGAAACAAATGGCCTATCTGTTTATCGATGCTAGGACTGTCCTGGTTGTTCACATGTTTTTGGGGAAACCTGTGATACGACGTAGCATAGTCACATTTTGGAACTGTGTAGCTTGTAGGTACTCAAAGAGCTCTCACTCACTCTGATGTGTCTCCACACTGCCAAATAACTTTGGCTACCTGTTATTTGCAATCGTTACTGAAAATGATGGTCTTAAGCAACCTGTACTATGCTGGCAGCAGACAATGTTTGAGTATTTTTGCAAGGCAATGTTGCTTACCAAAGTTGTTTGGCAGGAATTGGGTATCTTCACAGTAATATGGCAAACAAGCCTCCTCTTGTTCACCAAAATATATCGGCGGACAAAGTTCTGGTGGATTACACCTACAAGCCTCTGATATCTGGTTCAGGCCTGCACAAGCTCCTCGTCGACGACCTGGTCTTCTCGACCCTCAAGGCGAGCGCCGCCATGGGGTACCTTGCACCTGAGTACACCACCGTCGGCAGGTTCACGGAGAAGAGTGATGTCTATGCGTTCGGGGTAATTGTGTTCCAGATACTCACGGGTAAAAGCAAGACGACGCAGCTGCCATTCGAGTCCGGTAGCGTCGATGAGCTCATTGACGGTAACCTTAATGGATCTTACTCAGCAACCGAAGCGGCTAAACTGGCGAAGATTGCATTGATCTGCGCCAGTGAAAACCCTGACCAAAGACCCACGATGGAAGAGCTGCTTCAAGAATTGGACAGCTTGTGATGGATGGGCGTACAATGTAACTTCATTTTGCAGCCCAATGCCTGTTATCTACTTATCTGGGATCACTGATCGCTGATCTTAGAAGCAAATGAAGCACCAATTAATTACCTCTTATCTATCCTAACATCTTGTATTATGCCAATGGTTTATTCTTACTGTTGCTGAGTAAAGCCTGCGTTGATAGTTAGCTTGGATTGGATGTGCTCTTTGGTGTTAGGTGAATGCAGACATTTCTTGCAACTCTTTTTTGCTCAGCCCTTGTTTTCCTAGACAGTGCTCAACCTTGTGACTCCAAGTGTAGAATCAATCCTGTATTTCTGTGCACAAGTTTGGATCGATCATGTGAGGCTGTGATGCCTCTATCCAGGGAGGAAAATCCAAGAGTCCAGGAGAGCATGTGAGCTATAGATTGTTGTATTGTGTTGTTTGTTGCTCATGTTTTGTCCAGTACAGACTCCAGCCTTGTGATCATACAGGCTGATGCAATCTCGCAGACAAAAATAGTGGTCCTAGCTTTTCTATGGTAGCTGCTATGGTGCCAGACAAAATAGACTCTACCACAATAAAACTATACTGCTCACTAAAGAACAACAGCTATGGAGAGATTGAAACCAAAGCTGAGGCTGTACCTCTGAAAGTTTATTTGGGATGGAGTCCTTGGAGTTTAGAGCATCTTCACTTGCGCTTCCAATAGTGGCAAAGTTACTGGACGGACTCAATAACGCGTCCGGCAAACCCGCTCTGCGCCTCGTCTGTAGGGAGGTAGGAGGGAGTGTCCAGTAACCGCGGCAACCCGCGCCGATGTGAGTGGCCACCGATGCCTCTTTGGCGTGCCCGTCGATGGTGCTGGTACAAGCTTTAGGACTGGAGGCTACGTGTTCGACGGAATGCCGAACGATGAGAACGCCAACATGGTATGAAACCGACGTCCAATGCCTCATTTGTTTTGTGTTTGTGACAGGAAACGGATGTCTGCGTAATTGTTTGCGATTAGCTTGAAGTTCGGTCATCTTGGTCGGCATGATCCGGGGTGGTAGCGGTGTTACCGCCGTGACCGGTGCTCCGAAAGATGAAGAGGAGGAGGAGAAAAAAGAGGCAGACGGTGAGGGGGTCGAGGTCGAGGTGCAAGATGTTGAGACCGGGAAGATACTCAAGACGAGGAAGAAAGGCACTAACGAGAAGAGGTGGAAGACCTCCAAGGACGAGTGCCTAGGTGGCGCATGGAAGCTTGTGACCGACGACTCAGTTGTCGGCCAACCAAATCTACGACCGGTATTGGAAGAGGGTCTAGGTGCAATTCAACAAGACCAGAACATATAGTGACTATGCCAAGGTGCATATGGACCGCAACTGGATTGCCATGTCGCATAGGTGGAAGAACATATAAGCGGATTGCAACAAGTTCGACGTGGACCTTGAGCAAATCCGTGGAAGGAAAGTGAGCGGTTAGACGATGGCCGACGAGTTGCAAGATGCTCTATATGGTCCTATCGAGACAACAACAAAGACATATTGCTTTGTGAAGATTCAACATAACAAGGGGTGGGAAGCCACCCGTCACGATCAATGGCGGAGCTAGAAAAGTCAACACCGGGGTGCCTACGGGTGCCAAACATGATAAAAATCATCTTTTGAGGGGTGCACAGATGGTGAATTTTTTTTGTTTTGCAAATGATTTATTTTTTACCCGGTGTCTTTTGCACCCCCTAGCCAAGCTGTAGATCTGCCAATGCTCGCGATCTCAACGGCGACAACTATCCCCATGGGTTGGATCAATACATCGCCGCCTCGGAGGGACGCCCTGTTGGAAACAAGAGGGCAAAGGCCGACAAGAATGGTGCATCCTTATCGACATCCGTGCAAGCAACCATTGACAAGTGCCTCACTGAGGTGACATCCATGTCGAAGCAAAATGCAAGCACTTTCAAATAAAGTTGGTCATCCTTGATGACCAAGCATGACAAGAAACTCGCCGTGGAGAAAGAGAAGGTCGCCATTGAGAAAGAGAGGCTCACCATTGAGAAAGAGAAGGCCCAGTCAGCTTTCATCCTGGCCGACACGGCAATCAAGGCGCTCTCGAAGGTGTCATAAGTCGTGGTCAAAAAGACGAAAGAAAACTCCAAGATCTTGACCACCGCCCTTTCGGGCTAATCACCACCGGGATTACGGATATGCCATAGAGGCAATAATATTAAGTTATTATTTATACCAGGTTCATTATTAATATTTATATCCTATTCTATAACTTTTATGACACTTGAATATGAGATCTAAAGGAGAACTCATACACATGCGTGGAGGGATAGACAAACAAGTGTTTCTCATCGAGCCTCTAAGATTAGCTTGTATGTTGTGTGATGATCACATTTTTCCTGATCATGGACTAAGTTAAGTCAACAACTGCAGAACAATAGTACTGAACCGACCCAATTATATGACCTTACTGTGAGATTTTATTCGTTGTTGTTGATAGCAATGATATTATGAAGTTGTCATTTTGCATAACTATTAGATCATGAGAGTATCTAGTGAACACATACTTGACTTCTATTCTTAAATTATCATCTAACGTCATTCTGTAACTCGATGATCATAACGGTGCTTCTAAGGTATATTCTAAAGTATGCACGGAGATGGGATTATTCAAGAATATGTTTTTCTCCTCCTGGCGATGGAGAGATACGCTCAGAGCCTTCTAGTATTACGATATCATCTTATCATCTGGCCAGACATAGCGTGAAAGTTGTCACGAGGATATCAGAATACGAAATGAGAAAAGTGAGAGAGTTATTGTTACGAGAATAATGGGTATAGTGATTAAAGAGTTTAATCACAAGGATACCAACATCTAACCTCGGGATATCATTAGTATCGTGAAGCAAAAGGATTAGCAACATAAGTAACGAAAGGTTCGATCGATGTATCCGTGTATGCATGGGAACCATCATGGACGTCTAGCCGTCCACGGTTCTGATACGTCTCAAATGTATCTATAATTTTTGGTTGTTTCATGCATATTATATATCATTGCCACATGTTTTTATAATGTTTTTATATCATTTTGGCACATTTTATGGAACTAACCTATTAACAAGATGCCCAGTTCCAATTCCTGTTTTCTGCTGTATTTTTGTTTCAGAAAAGCTAGTCGGGGAACTTTCACGGGATCAGTTCATAATTTAAGAGATTTATTTTTACGAAGAAACAAAGACGGAGCTAGGAGGGCGCCTGCAGGGGGCCCCACAGGACCCAGACGACCCCAGACGCAGTCAAGGGTGGACCGCGCCTAGGCCCCACCTAGGCAGCTCCGAGCCCCCCTCGAGTTGCCCTTTCGCCTATAAATTTCCTTTGTCCTGAAAACCCTCGGTAACCGATCATATTTTCTAGAAAACGTTCGAGGCCACCGCCATCGCCAACCCTAGATCGGGAGGGTTCTGAAGCTCTTCCCGGCACCCTGCCAGAGGGGAAAATCGTCACCGGAGGCATCTACACCACCATGTCTGCCTCCGGAGTGATGCGTGAGTAGTCCACCACGGGGCTACGGGTTCATGGCAGTAGCTAGATGGTTGTCTCTCCTCCTAGTACTCCTTTGTTTAGATCTTGTGAGCTGCCTAACATGATCAAGATCATCTATTTGTAATGCTACATGTTGTGTTTGCGGGGATCCGATGAATTATGGAGTCATTGACATTATTGTTCAATTTAGCTATGATATGTTTTATTTATGATCTTGCATGCTCTCCGATGCTTGTGTATGCTTTGGCCGAAGTAATTACTTGTGTCTTTAGAGAAGTATTTATGCTAGATAGTGGGTTCATGCCTCTCTTGTCTGAGCTCGAGTTGACAGAAACGATTAAGGCTTGAGATGTGTTGTTGCTACTAGGGATAAAACAACGGTATTTATTGTTATATGTTGTAACCATTGCTTACATTACGCACCATGCTTATTGCAATTATCTGTTGCTTGTAACTTAATACTTTCGGGTGACATGCTGGATAGGGATCCCAGGGTGGATTATTAGTCATAGATGCAGTTGGATAACGGTCTATGTATTTTTACGTAATGACAATATTAAATGAAACGGTGAACTTTGTGTCATGATAGTATTGTGTTGCGCCCATGTTTGTCAATTGCCCTGCTGTAATTTGTTTACCAACATGTTTATCTTTGGAGAGACACCACTAGTGAACTGTGGACCCCGGTCCTATTTTCCTATATTGCTTACAACCGTTTTCATAGATTTTCCTAGTCATTTGCTTGCTGGACATATTTGCTCTCATATTATTTTCCACCATACGTTTAATCCTTTGTGTTCAGCAAGCCGGAAAGATTGACACCTCTCTGTTTCGTTGGGACAAAGTAGTTTGTCTGTGTGTGCGCAGGTCCACGTCAACAACTTTTTTCGGCGCCATTGCCATTGACACCTAGCCGAAGCCTTCTCCAAGTCCTACTGGTCGATAACCTTGGTTTTGCAATCAAGGGCAATTTTCTGCTACGCTACATCATACCTTCCTCTTGGGGTTCCCAGCGAACATGTGATCCACGCCATCAAGCTCTTTTCTGGCGTCGTTGCCGGGGATTTGAAGAAGACTTCTTGAACTACCCAGTCTCCTGCAACAGCTCTTTTCTGGCGCTGTTGCCGGGGACTTGGAAGCTTCAGCAAGGAGAGTTTCGCATGTCCTTACACTCTATTTTGTTATTATCTTGCTTAGTATATTTTTTTGTTAGTCTTGTTTTGCTTTTCGTTTGCTTTATAAATCAAAAACACAAAAGAATTAAAAAATCCAGCACCTAGTTTATGTTGGTTTTGTCTAGTTTTGTTTCTTCTCTTAATTATCATGGATAGCTCTACTTTTTATGCTATGTCTCCTAAAATGAAGTTCTCACTTTCAAGCAAGTAAGTGAAGAAAGTTTTAAGGATTCTTGGACTAGAATCCTAGAATCTTATGGAAGGACTGAACCTAGACTCACCTTGAGCCTATTCCTTAGCAGTTTTTATTTTGGCCTTATCTTTGCTATAGATATGCTTTGGACACTATAGCAAGGGGATATTTCCTTCGTGATGATGGAGATCAAGCCTTCAACGCTATAAAATTTTAATAGCATCATCTTCATCAACAATTAGCAAAACATATTCAACTCTTGAAAATATTGCTAACAGATTGGATGCTCTTGAAAAGGATATGTCTAGCATGGTAGAGGTTCTTAATAAAGCATCGCAAAGTATGATGAATAAAACCTTGCCGAACTGGTCTCCTACTTTTAAAATTGAAATCAATGGAAAGAATTTTTAGGCTTTATGTGATACCGTGACAAAGTTCTCTTTGATGCCTAAGTCCATTTATGATTCTTTAGATTTGTGGGGGCTCTCAGAATGTGGGATTCACCTAATTTTTGCTGATAATTCCATCAAAATTCCCTTAGGAATTGCATTAGACATTCATACAAAAGTTGTCGGTGAATTCATTCCTATTGATTACTATGTTATTGAATGTGAAGGAGAAGGACAAATTACACTTGGAAGATCATTCTTGAAGCTTGTAGGAGCGATCATAGATATGAATGAAGGCACTGTGAAGTTCCACTCTACAATAAGAGGCCATCATACCTTTCCTAAACATAAGAAAAAGGGTAAGAGATCCAAGGGTAAACGCTTTAGTCTTGCTGATATTGATAATACTTGATATTTTGCTATGGTGCCTAGCTAAAAGGCGTTAAAGAGAAGCGCTTATGGGAGGCAACCCATTATTTTTACTTTCAGTTTGTTTTGTTTTTCTTTGAGTCAAGGTGGCTGTTACTTGTAGCACCTCCTTTGTATCCTTTTTATTTTCATTTTGTGCGCCAAGAATAGCCTCTAATGAGAGAAAAGTAAATTTTGAGTTTGTTGTCCGGAAACAGATTTTTGTTTGTCACCGTACGAAAATCCAAAAAATCACAGAACGTGATCTGGAGCTGTAAATTTTTGACAGTAAGCATCTGGTTTTTTTGTCTACCTTTCGTTAGTTTTGAGTTTTCTGATTCGAGGTGTCCTAGTGTCTCGAAAAAATCATCTTTGCGTTCTGTTCTGTTTTTGACAGATTTTGTCTTAGTTTTGCATTGTGTCTTTTACAAGTGTTGAGTGAGGTTCTTTTGATCTAATAGCACCACTTACTGCTTTGTGAAAGTAGCTAATGTTGAAATAATTTTATGCAATGTGCTAAATGAGAACTGAAGGTGGATTATTTTGTTTGAGGACTAACCCCTCTAATAAGTTTGTGAGAAGTTTTGTGTGAAGAAAGTTTTCAAGTGCTGAGAGAACGAGGTGATGAAAGAAGATCAAGAAGGGATTAAAGCTCAAGCTTGGGGAGGCTCCCCTGGACCTCCACCAAATATTCAAGAAGTCTCAAGCGTCTAAGCTTGGGGATGCCAAGGCATCCCCTTCTTCATCGACAATTAATCAGGTCGATCCCATGAAACTATATTTTATTCCTTTACATATTATGTGTTGTTCTCGGCGCGTCATTTATGTTTTGCTTTAGTTTAGTTTTGTTTTGTTTTGCTTGCTGGTCTTTTCAATAATGGATCCTAGCATTCTTGTGTGGGAGAGAGACACGCTCCGCTTTTTCATAATACACTCATGCTCTTCACTTATATGTGTAGAGTGTTTAGTTTTTTTATTATCTTAGCTTCTGTCAGGATATGAGCCCTGGATACCCAAGGATCCGGAAAAACATCGGCCGGCTGGGCTCACAGCCAGCTCTCAAGACTCGTCCGGCTGGGCCATTCGCCAGCCGGCCACAGAAGACTCACCGGCTGGCCCAGCCGGCCACGGAAGACTTGCCGGCTGGGCATCCACCAGCCGACTCACTGAAGAATCTGGACCCGCCAAGAGCTATAGGACAAAGCCTGTAAAGGCACCGTACCTTGATGTGACCCGTCAGTCGGCAATGATGACTTATTCGGCGGCCGTACCCGGCCTGCCTGCTGACCTGTACGGGTGCAGAGTCGACCAGTCCCATCGCCACTGTTTAGGCATGTCAGCTGGCCAGGGCCTACGGAAGTTGACTAATCAAGCGGACCCTACTGGGTCCACCTGGATTAGACTGTACATTGTGAACCGACGTCCCAGCCTCTATATAAGGGGGGTCAGGTGCTCCACTAGAGGGCAGCTTCTTCCACCTCAAGACACACCGAAACTCTGATACAATTCAAGCAACACCATTGTAGTCCGCATACTCATATATACGAGTCCGTGCAGGAGTAGGGTGTTACCTCCACACGAGGGCCCTGAACCTGGGTATGTCTTGGTGTTCCCTTGCTCATACTCGATCCCGTCAGCGAGCACCGTCGTTCGTAGCCTTGAGGTCCCACCCACTTAGCTATCCTGAGATGGCACTGCCGTGCACGATACCACGACAGCTTCTAGCTCTTGTTTTTCATGTATCTCTTGTTCGGAGCTATTAGTCACTTGTAGTTAGGTTGTACTCTCTTGTGTTACATGCATATTTGCTTAGAGATTTGTTTCAAATAACTTGATTGGTGTTTGGTTGAAAAGGAACTATCATGTAGGAAGTGGTAAAAGAAGTTTAAATAGTCTTGTAGATCATTGTCTTGAGTAATTTAATACTTGCCAATTGTTTTGAGATATAGACTAGATGAATGCTTAAACTTGTGGATCATTTACTTAAGAATGGATTAGTGGAGAAATATTGTAAAGATTAGAATTATGATGCTTGTTCTGATTGTTATTTGTCAAAGTCTAGATATTATTTTTGCAATGGTTTGTTTGGTTAACAAGGAAAACGGTGTGGAGTATAATAGTTATGCTTAATGTATATCTTGTGGTCATTCGTGTATTGGGTTGATGATATGTGTTTGCTTGACACCTTGCTAAGCCTAAAAACTGTATTGAGAGGGAATGCTTCTCGTGCATCCAAATCTTTGAGCCAAATATCCATGCCATTTGTGTCCACTATACCTACCTACATATGGTATTTCTTTGCCACTCCAAGTAAATTTTTCATCTGTTACCTTTAAATATTCAAAATGTTACTACTTCCTTTTTGTGCCACTACTACTAACACTACAAGGAAACAGCTAATCACCGGCGTGCCTTTTTTGAAATCACCGGGGAGCAACGCCCACGCCCGTAACCTCACGCCAGTACTATTTTGGATCACCGGCGAGTGCCGGGGCCACACCGGTGATTCTCCGGTTATTACCGGCGTGTATCTCCGTGGGCACGCCGGTAATACGAGGAATAGTACTGGCGTGTCCCAGGGTCGCCACACCGGTAATGCCAATTTTGGAAATTCAAAAAAAAAAGAATGCTAGTGGCGTGCCTATCCTCTGCCACGCCAGTAATATAAATTTCTGGATTAAAAAAACAATATTCAATTTATACAGATAATCAACTTGTCCACATACATGCATCTACATCCAGTTCGTCCACTAGTACAGATTACATCACTTGTCCAAATACACACCATTTTCCATACTTGATGTTACCTAGCACTAGCCTGGATGTTACCTAGCAGTTTCCATACTTGATGGTGCTCGACCACCAACGACATCACACAGGAGAGGGATGACCGGTATTGTGGTGGCCGGAGGCAGCGGCAGCACCTCCGGGTTGTGCAGCTGTTCAGACTCCAGAGACCGCGGCCTCATGAAGTGTTCAAGTGTGCTGCCCTAGAACAGAGATGATCATGTATAAAGCATGGAGGTAATAAACATGGTCCAGTATGTTTGTTAGTAAATGCCAAAGTGGACAAGAAGTAAAAAAGAATTCATGCACTTATGTAGCTATGGTGCTACTTTTGGTCATAAATGGAGTATAAAACCTTCTTTTTCACAAATAATATTATTTGCAGCTAGCAAGCTTGGGACCCCAATATTCAGCAGGCATATCATGTCCAGTATGCTTGTCGCTAAGCGCCCGGGAAGTGGAATACAAATAAAAGGAATTCATATACTTCTCAGCTATGGTACTATTTTTGTCTACAATGGAGTTTAAGATCACAGGTTTGTTTACATAATAACCTTATTCGCAGATGGCAAGCTTGGAACCCCAATATTCAGCGGGCGCCCACTGAGAAAAGTTCCCTTCTCAATGTCTTCCAAGGCCGCATGTATCAATGGCAAACATAACCCAGCCGCATCCTTGAAGTCATTGTCTTCAGTTTCATCCTTTTTCCTAGTTACATAAATCCACCACTTGTTATTAGCTTGTGGTATCGAGGGAAAAAATCAGTGGGAATGATAGAGAAAAAATTGGAACACAGGTTTAATGCGAGTAGTAAACCCATACCCACACACATTAAAATGAACATAGAGCAAAGGAAATAGAGACGTGGCATATCACAGATTATGTCTGCACATAAATTCACGTTGAAATAAGTCCGGAGATAAATTAAACAAGAAACATGTTACTAGCAAGTATCTCTCAAGTGTCAGTGGTCCTAGGTTTAGTTTTTCTACTTGAACTTGAACATCGATGGGCATGCTATGGGTGGAAGCAGCAAGTGAGACGGGATCAATTCGTACTATCAAGTAGCTCACCGACTGGATTAACTGAAATCAGAAGATCACATCACGTACATGGTATTAGCGAGGTTACTGCTAATCCAGTGGGAACTGCTATCATTAATAAGTAGCCATACTAGGCAATAAAAAGACAGACAAGAAAATACTAATGGCATGTTTTACAGTGGTCATGAAAATAAGGTCCGAATCAAGCTACTGGCATGTGAACTCAAACTTGTTGATACATAGCATACACACAAAGCAATCAAGTTTTTCTTAGGATATTTGGAATAAGAATTTAATTGCAACCTTAGTTCAGAAACAAGTGTGCAATTGTGCAGTTAGCTATAGGTCTTAAGAAACTGGTTAAAGTAACGTTGTATTCATTTGTATACTGAAACCATAGCAACACCAAAGCAATATGTTCAGAAATAACATGTGTACTACAGTACCACAAAATCTGATTGAACTTGACAAACATATCTAAGAAAAGCCCATGTACTGTTGTTCACGTACAGGTAGAGAACCAGAACCGTGAAAACCAACATGTTAGTATTCTTTGAGATGGTGTACTGCTACCATGTTTTATTGTTCTAGATACACATGCCCATCTATGTTGGGTCAGCACACCGAGCTCCTTTCCTGATTGCCTAGAACTAACATATGCTTACTATGGATTTGTTTGCACATGCTGGCCCAATTAGCGATAGTAGTATGTATGTCCACATCCTAGCAATGCATTAAAGGCTTAATCAATTTAAGTAGAGAGCAGTATAATATATACAAGAGAGAATTCCTTGTATGACACTACTTGAAATTTCAGTTCCTTATTTGACACTGAAAACTTTTTTCTTCCCTATATGACCCTAGGTGTAAATTTGTTTCCTTTTATGACATTGCCGTTCGATCCGTTAATTCAAGACGTTATTTTTATTTTTGTTGGACCAAACTAGCCCTGTCCTCAATCCATTTGCATCGGGCATGTCGTCTTCCGCGCGGCCGCATCCGGCGTTGTACATGAATTCCCACCACCGGCCGGGGATAGAGCTGGGGCTCGGCTCGGGCCGGTACCGCACCAACCGGGGGCGGCGGCGTCGGGCGTGCTGGTGTGCCGGCCGAGAGACCCGAGTTTGGAGCTCATGTCCATCTTCTACGACTACGCGCCTCGACGCCGGCTCGACGCCCTAGAGCTTGCGTACCCAACGGGGGAAATCCATGGAGATCGCCGGCCAGGTCACCGCCGGCCCTGCTGCTTTGGTTGAGTGTTTCCCTATCCACACAGCAGTCTAGCACTATAGCCGCAGCTTCCGACCAGCTCGTCAGAAGGATCCCCGTGTAGCGCTTCCGTTACCCTCGACCGGGCCGCTGTCGGAAGGCTATCCCGGGCGCCCCCCTTACCTCCTCCTGCTCGGCTGCTCGTGCTCGTGTGTGCGGTACAACAGCGAGACGGCGTGGTGCTCCTCGAGCCGCGCGTCAAGCTCCGTGGAGCTACTGAAGTACGGGGGACATGCAGGATCCGCGCGACGCCGGTGAGGTCGATATGCATCCCGCACTAGGGTGAGTATAGTATGCATCAGCCGCCCGCAGTAGGCTCGATACAGTATGCATCGGCTGCAGAATGGGCTACCTCTTGGTAGTGATCGATATGCAAACTTTGGTATATATTGATTTGTAGCTGAGCTGGTGTTGTATTCGGTAGTAGAAGTAGGTATACGAGAGTACGAGACGATGCAAAATTTGTGGAGTAAAAATTTGAATTAAAGTCGGTTATGTGACCAAATGCCCAGGGTCTCGTTTGGTCATTTAACCTGTTGTTAAATTTGTCCCGTAACTTATTTTCGTCACATAATGCACCAGGGGTAAAAGGGTCTTCTAACATCCCAAGTTAACACCGTTTGTGTTCAAAATGCACTAGAGTGTCATATAAGGAAACAAATTTACAGCTAGGGTCATATAGGGAAGAAAAAAGTTTCTAGTGTCAAATAAGGAACTAAAATTTCAACTAGTGTCATATAAGGAATTCTCTCTATATACAACTAGCCGGAGGCTGCAGCACACACTATTTTTTTGAATTTTCCATTTATAAATTAAGACAAAATATCAGGATTACAATCTGTCCAAGCCGATTTCGCCACGCAGGGCGGAATCGAGCTCAGCAACACACCACCACACTGCTCTCTCCTACTCAACTGGCATAAATCATGAGCCACAGAATTACAAATTCGATCAACTTTCACAAAAAGCACATCTCTGTCTGGAGGTTTTTTCAATCTAAAATCTCTTGCAATAAGGCCCACTTCCGACCTATCTAAAACATTGTCTCTGAACGGTTTCACCAGTGATGCGCAATCAGTTTCAATGATAATATTACATCCTCCATCATTGCTTAGCACCAGTTCAAGGCCATGAAGGCAAGCGAGCGCTTCCCCCATGGCAGCTGACTGGCAGTGCGGGATTACATCCCACGCCGAGGCAATAATGTTGCCTTCATGGTCTCGAATTACAGCACCCCAAGATCCTGAGTTGCTTTCAGCAATGAAGCTTGCATCCACGTTGCATTTAACCCATCCTGTTTCGGGTTTCCTCCAGTGATCTTTTGTTAAAGATCTCTCTTGTATACCTGCCAAGGGCTGAGTACTAGCACCAACAGCAATCGCCTTTCCTTTTCTGTCAGTTAGGTCCTTGCCAGCTGCTATCCCCTGCACAGTAGCTAGATAATTTTGTAAGAATCTGATTGAATTATCAACCGAGGCATCACCTTTGTCGAAGATGATGTTGTTTCGGTGGTGCCACGCCCTCCACCAGATGAACATCATTTTACTACGCAAGGTTTGATCTAGACTATCCAAGAGCACAAGAACCCAGTCAGGTCCTGTGAAGCGCAACTTGTCATCCGTTGGTAAATTCCAGACTTTTGACAGCCCTTGTCTCAGAGCTATAGCCTTGGTGCAGTTCATGGTTGCATGGTAAACTGTTTCACTTTCCCTCCCACAGATAGAACACATGGGGAGTACATTGGGAAGTCGCCTGCTTCTATTAACCTGTACAGCAAGGCTGTTAGTTGCCATTTTCCAAGTAAAATTTTTTACCTTGGGTGGAACGTTAGTGTTCCAGATCGTTTTCCACAACTTTCTGTCTCCATTGCTGCTCATACTTGAATTAGGTGTTTCTGGGCTTCTAAGGTCCAAAGCTAAATTGTAGGCACTTCGAACAGAGAAGATACCATTTTTCTCAAACTTCCAGGAAATAAAATCTTCCTGTTCGTGTGTGGGGATGCGAATTTTGAGAATTTCCGCAGCATCAGGACCTATAAAGATTTCATTAACTAACTCCTCTTTCCAAGATTTGTTCTCATGATTGATCAATTGTTCTACTCTTCGCAGTCTAGAATTCCGCGGGTTTGCAGTGATCTTCAAATCACCTCTGGGAACCCAATTGTCTCTCCAAATTCGGATATTCTTACCATTGCCAACTCTCCAAACTATACCCTTTTTAAGCAGGTCAAGGCCATGCATGATACCTTGCCAGCCCGGAGATGGGTTTTGAATAAACGCTGTATCAGTCAAAACACCAGCAGGATAATACTTTGCTTTTAGGACTTTTGCACATAAGCTATCAGGGAAGGCAATTAATCTCCAAGCTTGTCTAGCAAGGAGGGCTTGATTAAAAAGGCAGGTCTCTAAAACCCATGCCCCCTCGCCCTTTCCTCTGTGTTAATTTCTCCCAGCTTAACCAGTGTATTTTCCTTCTTTCATTTTCATCACCCCACCAAAAATCCCGAGTCAACTTCATGAGATCATTGCACAAGCCCTCAGAGAATTTGAAAATACTCATGGGATATGTTGTTATAGCTTGTCCAACAGCTTTAATCACCACCTCTTTGGCTCCACTAGAGGAGTATTTTTCAGCAAAATCAGTGTACTTTTTCTTCAGTTTTTCCTTTACAGGTTGGAAACGGCCATCTTTCATGCGACCATCCGGAACCGGGAGCCCCAAATACTTTTCCTCAAAACCAACACTTTGGGTATTGAGAATAGTAGCTACATCCTTGCCATCATCCTCTGACACTTTGTTACCAATTAGCAAGGAGCATTTTTCGGGGCTAAGCAGCTGTCCAGTTGCTCTCTCATACTTTTGCAGAACTGTCTTGATTTTTCCAGCTTGCTCTCTATTGCCTTCAAAGAAGAGTAAGCTGTCATCCGCAAAAAGGAGATGAGAAATACCCGGGCTCCGTCTACATACTTTCAACTCTTTTATCTGTCCTGTGTCAATTTCTTTCTGAAGCAGTCTGGACAGACCATCAGCAACAAACAGGAACAGATAAGGAGATAATGGATCTCCTTGTCTAAGACCTCTAGAAGGTGTAAAACTATCCAGGATTGTGCCATTCAGTCGGACCGAATAACTCACAGATTTGACACACTCCATAATCCATCCTGTCCATTGATCAGCAAAGCCCAGTTTCTTAAGAATATCTTCCAAGTAACTCCAATCAACTCGGTCATAAGCTTTTGCTAGATCAAGTTTATATGCACAGAATTTACCTTTTCTGTCCGTGCTCTTCTGGAGTGAATGAATACATTCAAAGGCAATCAGCGCATTATCAGTAATTAATCTGCCAGGAACAAAAGCACTCTGGTTTGGTGCAATAATATCCTGTAGAATTGGCCTTAGTCTGTTTACCAAACATTTCGAAACCACTTTATAAATGACATTGCACAGGCTAATGGGTCTGAAATCTCTCAGACACACAGGATTTTTCTTTTTTGGAATCAGTACAATCACAGTGTCATTTATCCCAGCAGGCATTCTTCCCGACCTAAAGAATTCCTTCACTGCATATGTAATATCCTCTTTGAAACACCCCAATGTCGCTGGAAGAACCTGGCCGGAAAGCCATCCTTGCCTGGGGCTTTTAAAGGGCCAATTTGAAATAAAGCATCACCTATTTCCTGTTCAGTATACTCCTTGCAGAGTTTTTCATTCATATCCGGTGATATTTGTGGGGTTACCTCATTGGTAATGATGTCAGCACGGACTCCATGATCAGCCGTGTACAGGTCCTTGAAGAACTGTGTTGTCATTGTCTCCATTTCCTTTTTATCCGTGGTCATAGAACCATCCTCCTTTTGCAGTTTCTCGATTTTGTTTTTCCTAGCTCTCCAGGTTGCTTTGTGATGGAAGAACTTGGTATTATGATCCCCATCCTTGAGCCAATTAATTCTAGATCTCTGCCGCCAGTACAGCTCTTCTTGTTCCAGTAATCTATCCATTTCCATTTCCACATTCCTTTTAAGTTGCTCGTCTTGAGGCCGGTTTTGTTGGTTGAGTCTTTTGAGCTTTTTCCTTAATTTCTCCAGTCTATTGGAACTGATCCCACTGTCTTTTTACTCCAAGTTTGCAAACAGTCCATCACACCATTTAAATTTGATGCTATCGATCCCAGGTCCCTTGCTTTAGCATGATGGTTCCATGCTACTTTGACCTCCTCTGCTAAGGTTTCTTCTTTCTCCCAACAAGCCTCATATCTGCGGATTCGTTGTTGGGCTTCTACACCTTCTTCCTTTTCCAATTTGATCAACAGAGGGCAATGATCAGAGCGAGAAGAGGTTAAATGACTTACAGTGCAGTCTGGGTAGCTGTTCATCCAAGCTGGCGAAGCTACAGCCCTGTCTAGCCTCACCTTAACATTTTTGCTTCCCTTCTGCTGTTGTCGAACGTCCAAGGTGTGCCCTTGAACCCAAGATCATGGAGGTCACAGAAAGATAACATCTCCCTGAAATCAAACATCTGTTTTTCACTTCTTTTTTTAACAGAGAAATATTCATTTTGCCACATGCCTCATTAAAGTCCCCAAACATAAACCAGGGATATTCATCATGGTTTTAACTTTTTTAACAAGTCCCACATATGATGTCTCATATGGGCTTTAGGCTCCCATAAACAAACGTGCACCTCCATTTTATTCCCTTTTTCTCATCTTTAACGATTACATCAATGATTCTATTGTTTATTTTGAACAACTCGACATCTAGGCATTCATGCCAGAAGAGGGCTAGACCTCCCCCCTTCCCTTCCTCTTGGAAAGAGACTACATGTTTTAAACCTAGCCTCCAACGAAGGCCTTCTACAATGTCTTTCCTTTGCCTAGTTTCAGATAAAAACACGAGTTGAGGTTTGTGAGTGCGCACGAGGCGTTCGAGCTCCTGAACAGTCCGGGGTTCGCCCACACCCCGGGTGTTCCAGCCCAACGCGATCATTGCTCCTGACAGGCACGATCCTCCGTGCCTGTCAGTTGACCAGCGGCCCCATGGCTGGTTGCCTCCTTTTCAGCATCCTCCTTCTCACCTCCTTGCAGCACCTCCTGGCTAGTCTCCTTCATGCCTTTTGCTTTCTTTTCACCCTCACCCCTGAAGCGGATAATGAAGCTTCCATTTCCATCCTCCATGCTAGTGTCCTCTGATCCCTGCCTTTTTCCAAGGAACTTTGTCTTCTTCTTCAGGAAAGCAGCTGCAGTCTGTGTGGCATTGCCCTTCATTTCAGCATACAGACTTCCATCTTCCTTCAGGCAGTCCATGATGGGTGGGACAGGATAGGGTCCCAGTCCACCAGTTCCCTGCTTTGCATGTCTTCCCCTCCTCCTCCAGGTTGGCGAACCCCTTTTTTGTTTCTGTCCTTACGCCTCCAACGCATATTCAGTTTCAGGTTTTCAGCCGCAGCTGTCACCTGCTGGTCTGTTACCTGCTCCATCTCAGCACCCTCTCCAACCTTCAGGTTTGTGACTGCAGCAGCGAGGGCGTCTTGAACCTTCACTGGGACAGACTGCTCTTCTTCTTCAGCAAACATCATCTCCCTCTGTTTCTCCGGTATTGCCTGGTTTGGTGCAAGGATGGCTCCAGTAGAGTCACACTCAGGCGTCAGTTTCCATCCAGAGCTCGCAGGTGAGAAGTGCAGACTCCTTCTGATCTTTGTCTCATCAGCAGGAACATAATAGCTTCTATTTTCAGAGTGTCTAAACGGGGATGCACGTTGTTCTTCACAAAATCTGACCATCTTCTCTTCCTCGGGCAGCAGGCAATTGCGATCATTGTGGCCAAAAATACCACAAAAAAAGCAAAAATGTGGCGCCCCTTCATACTTCACTTCATACCTCTGTGGCTTGCTTCCAGTTTTTGCTGCAATAGGAACCCACCTCTTGATCGGGAGCTCCACATCGTGCTCGATTCTGAGTCTCAAGCACGAAGCCCACACATGTCCCCTGTTGTCCTTGCCAACCTCCCTCACATGTCCCAGGTACTTTTCTCCGATTGCTTTCCCCCACTTCTCAGACATGACAGCCATTGGTAGATCCAAGATCCTGACCCATATCGGCATCAGTTTGATGGGCACCTCTGCAGCTGACGACATACCATCATACTTTGCTACAATGAAAGCATCATTCATGTGGATCCATGGCCCTCCTTTAAGGACGTGCTTGTAGTCTCCTTCTTTCTCCAGGACAATCAGGAACTTTTTCTCTCCAATGCTCTTCTCTTCCATTCCCCCTTGAAGTTGCCAGACGTGGCGCATGCGGGTGAACAGGCTAGCAGTATTGAACATACGCTTTGAGTTATACCTTCCCACCAGCATCCATGGCATCTTCATATCTTTCTGTGCCTCTTCAAAATCAATCACCAGGACATCTTCATCCTCAGGTGCCTTCTCCTCTCTAGCTACATTTCCTGGCTTGTTTCTTCCCCTCCCAGCCGCAATGGCAGACGCCATGAACTTATTCTTCTCAGTTGGTGCCGCACTCCCAGCTGCGGCCTGCAACATCCCTGTCCTGATTTCAGCTGATCTTGCTGCAAACTTGCGTGTCACAGGTGTGATGTTATCCCCAGCAGAGCTTCCTTCTCCCTCTCCCAGTTTCTTCTTCCCCTGAGCAACCTCAGTCATTTTGTTCATGGTGGTGGATTGGTCTGTTTCTATGTAGCACAATGGATGTGAGAATACAGGCCTTCCCCCTCCTTTATCAGATATATACTCGGGTCCCCGATATCTTGCCAGCCAACATTGGTATGATATTCGAATCTTCTTTCTTCTGAAAGTATCTTCCCCAATAAACTCCTTTCGCAAAATTGCCAATTTGATTCCTAAACCAGTGATTTTCCTCTGGGGAGCCAACGAGAACTTTACTGCTATTGTGATTTCTTTCTCTGAATTGATAATTTCCTTCTCCATAAGGGGAAGGATATATCCTATTTGATCCTGATTTGATCGTGATCCAATTTGTTTCTCCAAGCCATCGCTACTCGGTTTGTTTTTACATTCCGAGGGGAGAATCTGCTCACCTGGAGCGATCGGTTCTTCCCAAATGCGACTCTCTAAATTGCTCCCTGCCTCTAGATCGATATCAAGGGGAATCGGGGTTACCTTTTCCGTCAGATTCCGTCTTCGTTGATCTTCTTCCAGAATGGCTATCGCAGATCTCTTCAACTCCGCGATCTCAGGACTCAATCTTGTGTTGATTTCTGTCCGATCCACCAATTTCACAATTGGTTTTGGATTGGCTCTGATCTTCTTCGCAATTTGCCGGATACGCTGTCGGAACTGCACACAGTCCAGCAGGCCTCCTCGAGGGAGACCGCCGTAATCAGATGGTTGACGCACCCGTTGAGCCGGGCCGTCGGTTGGTGGAGCTAGCACGGCGGCGCGCCTCACCGGGGAGGCGCTTGCCGCCGGCGGCGGCCCTGGCGGAGACAGTGCCCATGGCCCTGCCGTTTCGTCCGACCGTAAATTACGCTCCATCACTCAGAATTGCTGCAGCACACACTATGGAGTACAGATCGAGACTTGTAGCATTATCCAACTAGCAATCCAGATGCAATCAATATCGTGTACTGGTATACAACATAAATTTGCAATTTTCAGTCACTAGGCAGCACAGATGCAGAGGGACGAAAGACTAGAGAACAGCAGCGACGGAGGAATCTCACCTACAGCAGGGGGCGATGACGCCGTGAAGGGCAGGATACAGGCCTCCACGAACCCTAGCAGCGACCTCCACGCTCCCGCAGAGGCAGAGCTTCATCGGAGAGCTAATCTACAACAGAAATGATCTTGTCATTCACTTTTACCTTAGAAAGTGCAGTCTCGTGCTTTAATTCCTGCAGGTCACTATGGTTTTGTTCAAGACCAAATGCATGCGAATATGCATGAAGAATCTGCAACTCAGCCGGATAAGCATGCCTAATGTTCAACGAAAGGAGAGGTTTGTTGAAACAATTATACCCTCTGTAGAGCTCTCACGGCTTGATTTGTTATAATGTCAGTTTTATATTGAAAGAGTACTTAAGAAGGATGATTGGACGAATAACATATCTTTCCCAGCACTCCATAGGATGAGAAAAAACTTCATTTAGCACATTTGTAGGTGTACATTGCTTTACCTGATGAATCACCACAGTGAGAATTCTTCATCGATGCTTGGAGTTTCATCAAACATTTTGTGTGCATAACCTTCAAGAACCACTCAGATCTATGCACCTAAAAACTAATCCTGCACCCAAAAAAGAAAAAATAAGGCATGGTGCCTAGCTGAAAGTATAATACAGTACTATTGTTGCCATCTCGCTGCAACTCTAGAGAACACATTTGCTCCCCCATAATTTGGTCGAGATAATACCTCAAACACCTTAACCCCAAAAACATGTATAGGAGATATGCTGTGATCCACAATCAGTTAACAATCAGTTATGGGATGGTCTCAGCTCCACGAGGTGCTGCTAGGTCGAGGGTGCGCTACTTGCTAGCCTAGTTAGAACAAAGATGATGAAATAAGATAGCAGAAATAACTTAAATAAAGCACCGCAGTGGTGTAGTACGGGACTACTAGGGTGACCCGATCTTCACGGATTGACGGGGGATGTGGACGAACGCACGCAAGAACACGAGGAACACGAAGAACACCAAGAAGAACGCCCCGAACACAAGAACACACACACGATACAAGAACCGTTTCCCTTACCGGTCGGTCCAACCGGCCCAATAGAATACACACGAAGGTGGGAGATCGGCAAGTAGAAACAAGAAGGGATCTTGGAGGGTTGTTTCTCCAACGGTCAACCGAACCGCTCCAATAAAGTCACCCGAAGATGAAAGATTGGCTAGTAGTCAAGCTACAAGTAGAGGTCTTGAATCCGCGTAGGGATCTTCTCCACAAAGGGAGGAACCATCCCCACAAGGGGAGGAAGGTGACCGTCTTGAGGTGGGGAGCCTAGCTCTACTCTAATCTCAAAACATAGTCTATCTAGATCTGAAGGGGGTAGGTGCATATATATAGGTTTGACCAAAGGGTAGGTGGGTAGGTGGGGATTACAAGGGAATATTCCCTGCTGAACTGGCTCCGCAGCGGTAGTACCGCTGGGGGCTTCCTGAAGCTCCTGGCGTTCCGCAGCGGTGGTACTGCTATGCCTGGCGGTAGTACCGCTGGGCAGCGGTAGTACCGCTGTGGTACCGCTGGAGATACCGCTGGGTCCTCCAGAGGGCTGTCTTGGGCAGTAGCGCTGGCGGTAGTACCGCTGGCTGGAGCCTGGTGGTTGTAACAGCCCGAAATTTGTGAACCTAAAAAAATGTGGGTAAAATTTCCACTTTTGTGTTTCATTGCATCATGGCATCCATTTTAATTCGCTGAACAAATAAAAACCATGGGTTTGTCACCATTTAAAAACAAATGCCATCCTGGAAATAATTCAACCTTGAGGCTTATGATTGTTTTGGGCAAAACAAAACTTTCTTGAGCTTCCATATTTATCAAGGAAGTACCAAGAGTTAAATTGAATAATGTTGGAACTATAAGAAGATGCCAAATGTTTTATAAAAGGAAGGACATTCAATTTGGCTTGATCCAATTGAATTCAAATACTTTCAAAATCCTTTAAACTTTCAAAACAGAAGACATGGTGTGCTTCACCATGATGTTGGAAACCCCCATATTTCCTTGTGGTAAGATATGGAAGAAGAAAACAAATGCCACAATTTTATAAAGAGAAAATACCAAAAAATGCCAGAAATGAAACTCAAACAAGATACTACTGGAAACTTTCTTCAAATGGGCTGGAATTTTTACCATGGCCTCTTGGTGACAAATAAGGAGTTACCACAAAATTTCACAAAGTTTGGAGTTGGTTAAAAGCCTCAATTAAATGTTTTAAATAAAGGGCAGAAAAGAAACTAATCCATGTTTGCTCTACAAACTTTTTCAAAATGACCTGCAAATTTTACCAGTGGTGCTTAGTGGCAAATAAGAAATTTCCACCAAGTTTCATAAAATTTGAAGTTGCCTAAGTGCTTCAATTAAATGCTTTACTGATTCTCCAGAAAAGAATGAGAGGAAGAAAACAGAGAAAGGAAAGGTTCGCAGGGGGGTTTTCGCAAAATTCCATCGTCTCTCACCTCCGCACCCGCCGGGCGCGCCCTGGTCGACAACGCCACGCCGGACCCCTACCGCGCCATTGCCGGCGAGAGGGAGGCCCCCCACGACGCCCTGCCGCGCCCTCGCAGATTAAAGAGGCGCACCCACGCCGCCCTGCTCCCTCCTCGCTCTCTCCCCCCGAAAATATCTTCTCTGTTCTTCCCGCAACCGAGACGCGCGCCGCCATGGTCGCCGTGTTCGTCGCCGCAGTTTGAAGCCTCCCCGAGCCAAGCGAAGATCGTCACCGTCTCCGCCTCGACCACCGCGTCTTATCCGTGCAAGGAATCGGACCGGGGAGCTGGGAATCGTGAGCTCCATCCACTACTTCGCCCCTGCCGTCCGAGCGCCGCCGCGGGAAATACGCCGCCGTCCGTCTATCTCCGACCACGCCGAGCACACCCACGCGTCTAGGGTGAGCACGCCGTCCTCCGGGACATCTTCTTCTTCCTCCTCTTGCTCTGTAGCCTCGCCTTCGTGCGAGAGGCCGCACGGCCGTCCGCCATGGCCGCCGCATGTCGATCAAGAACGCGACGCCGTGTTCCTTTTTCCTCTGTCTCCTGCACGCGCCCGAGGTTCACCACCACTACCGCACCTGTTTGCAAACCACCACACGCACACAGCAGCGCCAGAGCGTGGTCGTCGCCGGCAGAAGTTCCCGTGGCGACTGAAACCTGTGGTCTGAATCTTGGTGTCGATGTTCTTTTTCGTCAGTTAAAACAGCGCCTCCTCAAAAGGGCTTTAGCTCGGTCTACTAACACAAACCCCGCACCACCCCAGTGGCTAGCACGTTGCTGCTCCACCCAGTAGACGTGTGTACGAATCCCATAACCTCCAGCGGCAATTTTTTTTTTTGGTTGGTTTTAGAACTTTTCTCTGGAGTTTAAATAAACCTCCAGATTCAAATCTTTAATTCTAAAATCCATAACAAATTGGAAAATGAACCAAATGAACCCATTCAAATTTCTATGGATCCATATTGAACAGCCCTACCTGTTGGTCTTATTTAGGCACAAATGTTGTTTTAGAAATTTTGCACTTATGAACAAATTACAGAAATGGCCTAATAAAAGTGAAACTTTGAAAATGCATATGTTTTGCTCTTTTAATCCAAATTGAGCAAATAAGGTGTCCAAATGTTTGTCTTAACAAACCCTACACATCCATATTTTATTTGGACATAATTGAATTAATTTTCTGCTCTGTTTAAATGGAATACTAGAAATTGCAGAAATGGAATCCCTTTTTGGAAATTCATAATTAATTCAAAATAATTCCAAAATTTATGTGTAATACCTCAAAATGTTCAGAGAAACATTTACAAACTTTTTTCAAGCAGTTCTACACAATAATGAACTTCTAATATCATTGGTAATTGCATATCCCAGGAATGGCAGATTCAATTGCCTTATGAAAATATTCACCAAAAAATTCATAAATGCTCAGAAAATTGCAAGCAAAATATCAAAATGATTAGGAAGAAAATAGCTAACAGAAAACATCATTCTCATGCATGTGTGATTAATAAATGGGTACTGGTCCTTTTTGAATTAAGATATACTTGTCATTAAGATAATTATGAGTTATGCCAAATAATACCAAATTATTTGGGACAACCCATTTAACTTGAGGATCATGTCTATGATCCATTAGATGCATTAGAATGTAATGTCATCATGAGTGTGCATTGCACCTGTTGTATTCTTGTTATTTATTTGTTTCCTTCCGGTGTTGTTTGTGCTTCGGTAGATCAAGGAGTTGAAGTGCAACCACAATACTTCGACGATTCTTACTATCAGTCATATGAACAAGGCAAGCGTAATCCCCCCTCTGAGCATGTCTCCTCCTATATTTCCGCAATTATTTTCCCCACTACAATATTGCATTCGGTTCCAAATGTCTTTTGCTTGGATTAGAGTATCCTACTAGTTGCATTAGAAATCTGTTGCCATTACCTGTATCCTTCCTAATATCCATAAGATTGAAGTGTTGGCCCGAGATAGGTATACTTGCTATGTATATGCTTATCCATTCTTAGTTTAAATGCTTAGATGTCCGGTGGATGTCTCATTGTTGGAACAGTTGATGGAATGGCCGGATGTGATGGGAAATGGTGGTGACGGATAATAAATTGCGTAAAGGCGGGGATGAGAGGCCACGGGGAATGTGGTGGGTTGTCTCGTTCTCGCCGCCTAAGTGCGAGTTCTTTACCTCTTGAACCAAGACTGAGCGTGCAACCATGCGTGAGGCCTATGCAATAGCAGGAACCCTCATAGACTAAATAACTCGGGCGGGGCTAGCCAGGGTCCTCTAGTTTGAGCTTCCATTTGCGCGTGCGTGAAGATGGTGGTCTGGACTGGGATGAGGATGGTGGTGTTTAGGAAAATGAGTGGCCGCAGGGCAGGGTGTTGGAGGCACTGGAACTTGCCCTACCGCCACTGATGATCCTGGGTTAGTCTCTAGCGAGGGAGAAGTCGACGCCGCTCCCACCCAGCCGGCTCTCCAAGGAAGAGAGCTAATGTACAGGCAATGGGCCGGACGGTACGTGTGGCAAACATTGTACACCCTTGCAGGGTAAATCTTTTCGAAAAGCCGTGTCCGCGGTTATGGACGACTTGGGAAAGGACGATAAGACCATAGAAAACTTGAACGGCATGATTAAAACCTGAGTACTAAAGGTACTACCAAGAAGACAAGGTTGACTTCCTCGAGGGTGATTCGGGGAGGTGCCTTTGTAGACAGGTGAAATGAATGATGGTGGGTGCTGATGGAGTTGATCAAAAGAAAAGAGTTTATCTTCTTACTCCCTTTGAAAATATTCTGATTAGTCGATGCCATGGAGTTATGTCTTTTATAAATAAAACTAGCTTTATGCAAAAAAGCCATAATACCTTTGAAAGCCAATCATCGAGCTAGTAGCTCTAAATAATCTTGCAAGAGTTCGTCGAACTCAACGTCGTTTTGTTTCTTTCAGTGGAGGACTTCACCAACACTGAAGGTGGGTTCTATGTGGACGTCGACGAGTAGTCTGGGGTTCCCAGGTGGCAGCTTGGGACATCCCGGAACAGCTGGCGCTGGAATGTTTATCTATAGGCCTCTTAGGCCATAATTTGTATCTTGTTGTTTAGAACAACACACTTCGCTTCCGCATGATGTACTGTTGGGTCTGTGACCTCTGGTTGTAATATTTGCTATCTTTCTCTATTATAAGAGTTGAACTATAATGCTTTGAGTCGTAGAGTCTGTGATGTGCCAGTTGTTCCACAAGTCTTGATCTCGCTATTATGCATTGAGGGTTGTGCCTGTGTTAAGGCATCAATCGGGGTGTTGCGTTGCCGATGATCCATTCCGAGCAACGCCTGCCAAAGGTTTTGGCCGGGGATTGGTAAACCTGTAACCTCCGGTTGTATCGCTTAACCGGTGACACACAGCATCACTGTATAGTATCGCGGTCGGGGCGCCACAGCGGTAGTACCGCTGCCTCTGGCGGTAGTACCGCCGCCTGGGACTTCAACAGTTCCTCTTCTTCTCCTTGGCTCCTCTTCCTTCTCCTCTTCCAAGCCCCCGTCTTGTCGGGCCTCGTTCCTCTTGCGCCTTGGTCATCCTCTCGTGTACGCGTAGTCATCGTGGCGAACCTATTATCATCAAGGTACGGAGGATGACGTAGTATACCATTCAAAAGGGTGGGAATTGAGTTATCCAAGAGGAATGAGTTCACCTTTGATGTCAATGGTGACTTGTGGTATGTTGGAGTGCTTGACATGGTGATGGTCCTAGGTTGGGCTACATCATCTCCCCCCCCTTTAAAAAGAGTCGTCCTCGACTCTTGCTCATCATCATGGCAAGGAGGTAGACGTGTAGACCTTGTCGTGAGGTTCACCATGTAATCGATGGGAATGATGTGGCACTTCTTCAATGTCCCTTCGTCTTTCAAGTAACCTACAAAACTCACAAGGAAGACGAAACAACACTCAAAGAGTAGCCAATTCTTGAAGGTTATCGCATGAGCGCTTATGTAGAAGGAAGTCACCTTAGCAAGATGTCGATGTGCTCTTCTTGCAAGATCTTCCGTCATAGGAATGCGTGGTTGAAACAACTCATGGATGCTCATCCAAAGGTACGACCTACACATCAAAGACCAAGCAAACCAAGTGTGTGCAAAATATAGGAGCATATCATCAATGACATGTCCATTCATGTTCATTACACCATTAGCACAACACACATATGTGAAATTTATAGCATATGCAAGGTCAATGTGCAAGCAACTTCTTGAAATGAACTCATGACAAGACATGCACAAAATGTCATTATGGTTGCAAACAAACCATTGGAAAGAACAAGTGTTCATCATATTTGTGGCAACACATAAATCATCCATGTGAAAGATCGAGGAAACATGCTTGTCATAGGGAAGACCAAAAACGCTATCATGATTGCAAACAAACCATAAGCAAGAGAAATTGTTCCACTTGTTTGATGCAAAACATGAGAAAGATTCTAGAGTTGGATTTGTTTCACAACTCACATGTATGCTCTCAAGAGCTCATATTGTCAACTCATGTTCAATTGAGGTTGACATTTTCATGCGGTTACCGGCACACACAAGGCACCATATGAAGAAATTATGTGCACGGTATATGAACACATCATCCATCATGAAGTGTCTCTTCATTTGCACATCACCAACCACACAAAAATTAATTGGAAAATATGACATATGTGGATAGTCACTATGCAAAGTGAAGGATGGAACAAGGTCCATAAGAGAAAACGAAACATCTCCAAAATTTGAGAAAGCTATGGGGGTAATCTCATTATCAAGCATTTCATTATCATTGCAAGCAACACATGTGAAAGAGAAATTGTTCAACATGTTGCATGCTCCAATGGGAGAAAAATGGAAACATTCATAACAAGGCATGCTCATGGCAAAATCATTACAAATAGGTAATTCCACTTGATCAACCTTGGTTTCAAACAAAGTATCACAAGGGAATAAGAACGAATCATATGTGACCTCAAAAGAATCATCCATAGCATGCAAACAATCATTGTTCATCATGTCCACTAGCGGGATCATGGTCACATCAACACCCATACCTTGGTAGTCTCGCTCATGTGAAGTAGGTGTTGAATTAGTAGGGGCTTCCATGTAGCCGACTTGTCCATCTTGAATGAGACATGGGGTGGCATCATCATCATCCTCCATGTACATCTTCTCCATTTGAGGCATCATCAAGTCGAGGAGTGGCGTCTCATCATCCATGGAACCCAGCACACAATGAGAAAACACACTAGAAGTAGAGGTTAAGTTGTTAGAAATCGAAATGTCCTCACAAGACCTATCAACTACCTCTCTCAACTCAAGTGGTGTATCACTCATTCCCTCAAAGTGAAAGCACTCAAACTCACATATGGTGGAGGCACTCAACTCACTCAAGTGGGCTAAGTGGCTCTCATGCTCACATGGGATTGGTACCATCGCATCATTCAAGCACATGAGGGTAGGCTCAATGTTCTCAACTCCAAACGCCTCCAAGGTTGAAGGGAAACTCCCATGCTCAACCTCCTCAACCATCGCGCCTCCAAAGGTCAATGCCATAGTGTAGGCATCATCACTCGACTCCTTTGCGGAAGGGAAAATCCCATGCTCCGCTTCCTCACTTGACTCCATTGCCGAAGGGAACATCCCATGCTCGGCATCATCATCACTTGACCCATGGTCATAGGTGATAGCATTCTCCATGCTCGCCTCCTTGGTCGAAGGGAAAATCCCATGCTCGACCATCTTGTCATCTCCTTGGTCACCGTCTTGTTCACCAGCTTGGCATTCCCACATCATGTGACCTCTTCTATTGCATAGTGGGCACAAGAGATTGGGACATTCTCGTGGATCATGGTCTTGGCCTTGGCAATTGTCGCATAGGAGGTCTTCATCTTGCCATATGGGTGCCAGTGTGGTGGTGGCACTTGGTGTTGAAACCATATCATGAGAAGTGCTTGAGAAGTGCGCCGTCTTGGTTGTGGCCTCATATGTGTGACCATGCTTCTTCCGGTGTCGACGTAGGCTTTTCGCGACGAAGTTGTCGAAGTCGGCCATGATCTCATCAATGCAAGACTCAAACTTTGGCAATTCGCCGAAGGTGAACCTTTGAGCTCTTGTTGGCGCCAATGTAGTGGTATCATGAGTTGTCTCCTTCTTCTTCTCATGTCGACATTGACGCTCTTGAGTGGTGGGGTGTCGCCGAAAGTCATTCGGATGCTTCTCTTCATGTTGACGACGACGTGCTTGTTGCCTTGGCGACCTTGTCTTGGAGATTCCACTAGAGCTTGGAGATATGTTTCGGCGCTCGGCGAGTGTGTCGATGTCGGCTTCAAGCTTGGACATGTTGTGGTCCACCTTGGCATCTTTCTTGTGGCGCCTTGATGAGCTAGATGAAGGATGTAGGCTCTTGGCAAACTTGTCCATGGCATCCTTGAGATTTTGGAGCTTGGCCTTGTCGATGCACTTCTTGGGACGCCGCCTTGTTGTCGACGTAGAATGACGAAGCTTGGCACTCTTGGCGATGTCCTTGTCATGGCGCCTTCGTGAAGTTGATGGAGAGTGTCGAAGCTTGGCACTCTTGGCGATGTCCGTCTCATGGTGCCTTCTTGAAGTAGATGGAGCTCCAAAGGATGAGTGCATGGTAGTCTTGTAGGTGCACCGTGGAGCTCCAAAGGATGAGTGCATGGTGGGCTCGTAGGAGCACCGTCTTGAGCTTGAACCATAGAAGGTTGTGCCATGATGTTTGGTGGTGCCGCTCTTGACCATGGTAGAACCAAAGTTCTCGTCGGAGTACTTGGAGTAGTAGTCGTAGTAGTTCTCCATGTCGGTGAAGCTTGAGCAATCTTCGGAGTCATAGTCGGAGTATATGTAGCGGAAGTCTTGGTGATGATCCCTCATGTCATGGGGGTCATTGTCGGTGTAGTCGTAGTAGTCCCCATGTCCTCAAAGTTTGAGGCATCATAGTTGTTGTGGCTCATCATGTACTCAACATCATCTTGGCCTCCATAGTTGCATTCGCTCTCCCTAGACATGTTAACTCACAAGACAAGTGTATATATGTGGAGTGGAAAGGAACTAGAACACAACCTCTCACCTTGTAGATAGTATTGGACGTCGTGGACAACCAAGGGAAACGATCACAAAGTAAAATGCTTGTGTTCAAGTATCCAAAGCAAACTCCAAAACACACACGACTTAAAAGTTGGTAGGAAGGTATGGTAGGTGGAAAGCAAATTGAACCAACCGAAAACCAAGATATTGTCAAAGCAAGTAGAGAACCACGATGATCACAAAGCAAATACAAGTCAATCTCAAAAGATAGGAATGTAGTTCAAGGAAACACACGCGCGGAGAGATAAATGGGACTCATGCAACCAAGAAGTGAGCTAAAGAACCATATGATCCTAGCGAAGACTATAAGCTCGGTGTTGCACAAGTACAAGGAGAGCTACTAGCTCGATTGCAATTTATTGGTGGGCTACAAGATTTGCACAAAATGTACCACCTACAAGATGTTCATCGAGCTTGCGCTTTCCTACAAGATATATGGCAAGTGGTGTTTCTTTCTTTTCTTTCTTTTGATTTGGCACTTTTTGCTTCTTTTCTCTTGTCTCTTCGGGCTCTTTTCTATTTTGCACACCCACTTCTTTGATGCCAATACAAGATATATGATATGAACTAGCGCACAACTTTTGCTCGGAAACTACACGGTGCAAATGTGCAAAGCCCAAGGCTAGCCTCAATAGGACATGGTAATCGCAAAGATATAGTGTGGCTTTCAACGGAATGGCAAGGGGTAAAGATTGGCGATGTTATACCTTTCGTCGATGTTCTTCACCCTTTGTTGTAGAAGCTTCGTGCTTGCCCACGGATTTTGGTGGTGGTGGATGATGGATCTCCCACAATGGTAACGAAGGTCTTGATCGTAGCTTCGAAACGAGCCAAAGAACACCAAAAACGGAGTCCGGAATCAAAAGATATGGTCAAAACAATTTTCTGAAATTTCAGTTTTTCGAGGTACCGCTAGGAGGGGCGGTAGTACCGCTGGAGGTACCGCTGGGAGCAACAGAAAGTGATTTTTGGCGGTACCGCTGGCGGTAGTGCTGGTAGGGGCAGTAGTACCGCTAGGGGGCGGTAGTACCGCTACGGAACGCAGATTTTGCTCCAGCACGCGAATTTTCGCGATTTTGGCGGAAAAACTCGCCGAAAAACCTCAAATCGAAGGGGCAAATGATGGAATTAGGCCATGGGAACGCAAAGGAAGGTATATCAACAAGTATAGCAATAGATCTATGGATCAAAACCTGCAAAAACGCACTCAAATCTCAGATCGGTCCAAAGCAAATTGGGGCCTCGATTACTTTGTGTGTTCTATGATGGCCTCAATTTTGCCGATTTTCCACGAATTCGAGGAATTTTTGGAGCCCAATTCCGCCCAATTTCAAGTCAAACTCGTGCAGATCCGTGCGCAGCGGTACCGGAGCGGTACCGGACGGTACTACCGCCGGGCAGCGGTACTACCGCCAGGGCTTATTTTTCAGAATTTTTTTCTTTTCCTCGGTTCGTTTTTGGCATTACCTCTTTGGTTTGAGTCCTTTCTTGGTGTGCCCTACGTCTACGACATCGACAAGCTTCCGCAGCAACGCATCATCAACGCCAACGAGTCCTTGGTGGCGTCGTCGCTTGGCGTTGATGATGCGTTGCTGCGGAAGCTTGTCGATGTCGTAGACGTAGGGCACACCAAGAAAGGACTCAAACCAAAGAGGAAATGCCAAAAACGAACCGAGGAAAAGAAAAAATTTCTGAAAAATAAGCCCTGGCGGTAGTACCGCTGCCCCCAGCGGTAGTACCGCCCGGTACCGCTGCCGGTACCGCTGCGCACGGATCTGCGCGAGTTTGACTCGAAATTGGGCGGAATTAGGCTCCAAAAATTGCTCGAATTCGTGGGAAATCGGCAAAATTGAGGCTAGGGAACGCAAACAATGGTGGAGGGGGTCCTAAAGCAACAGATCCATGGACAAAAACTACCAAAAACGCAACGAATCGACAGATCGGCTCGAATCAAGGCAAGGCTATTTTTGGTGGAAATTTTCAAATTTCTCAAAAACAAAGAAAAATTTGGTGGATTTTGGTGGAAACACAAATCAAATCCGTGTCAACCTAGAGCTCTGATACCATGTGGTGTAGTACGGGACTACTAGGGTGGCCTGATCTTCACGGATTGACGGGGGATGTGGACGAACGCACGCAAGAACACGCGGAACACGAAGAACAATAAGAAGAACGCCCCGAACACAAGAATACACACACGATACAAGAACCGTTTCCCTTACCGGTCGGTCCAACCGGCCCAATAGAATCCACACGAAGGTGGGAGATCGGCAAGTAGATACAAGAAGGGATCTTGGACGGTTGTTTCTCCAATGGCCAACCAAGCCGCTCCAATAAAGTCACCCGAAGATGAAAGATTGGCTAGTAGTCAAGCTACAAGTAGAGGTCTTGAATCCGCGTAGGGATCTTCTCCACAAAGGGAGGAACCATCCCCACAAGGGGAGGAAGGAGACCGTCTTGAGGTGGGGAGCCTAGCTCTACTCTAATCTCAAAACATAGTCTATCTAGATCTGAAGGGGGTAGGTGCCTATATATAGGTTTGACCAAAGGGTAGGTGGGTAGGTGGGGATTACAAGGGAATATTCCCTGCTGGACTGGCTCCGCAGCGGTAGTACCGCTACGCTTGGCGGTAGTACCGCTGGGGGCTTCCTGAAGCTCCTGGCGTTCCGCAGCGGTGGTACCGCTATGCCTGGCGGTAGTACCGCTGGGCAGCGGTAGTACCGCTGTGGTACTGCTGGAGATACCGCTGGGTCCTCCAGAGGGCTATCTTGGGCGGTAGCGCTGGCGGTAGTACCGCTGGCTGGAGCCTGGCGGTAGTACCGCTGCCTCTGGCGGTAGTACCGCCGCCTGGGACTTCAACATCTCCTCTTCTTCTCCTTGGCTCCTCTTCCTTCTCCTCTTCCAAGCCACCGTCTTGTCGGGCCTCGTTCCTCTTGCGCCTTGGTCATCCTCTCGTGTACGCGTAGTCATCGTGGCGAACCTAGTATCATCAAGGTACGGAGGATGACGTAGTATACCATTCAAAAGGGTGGGAATTGAGTTATCCAAGAGGAATGAGTTCACCTTTGATGTCAATGGTGACTTGTGGTATGTTGGAGTGCTTGACATGGTGATGGTCCTAGGTTGGGCTACATCACGCAGGCTATAGAAGGTGTCGCTGAAGAGCAGCGGGAGGAGCACGAGGCAACCGTGCTGGCGAGCTCGGGAGCAGCAGCTTGTCGTGGAGGTGGTCGACAGAGGGGGCTGCCATAGGAGGAGATCGCGGCACGGAGCCATGCCCTGCGCTGGCCTGCTTCTCAGAGACCGGCAGGGGACGCAGCGGCCGGAGGGATCCAGCACAGCGCCGCCACGGCACGAGCCTCTAGCTGCAGCCGCCGTCACTGCCACCTGTCGCCGCCGCCGCCTTGCTCGCCGGGGAGGGAGAGGGATCGGGGTGGTCGAGGTCCTCCATGGCGGCGACCTTGGAGGCGGCGGCACTTGATGCCGCTGACGATCAGTATCGATCCGCAGCGGCGGTATTTGACGGCGGCGTGCTGCTCGCAGCTGGGCTTCCGTCCGGCCGGCGGAATCGCAACGGCCGCCGTCCCCGGCGGAATCTGCATCCTTGATGCGCTGCCAGCGATGGAGCGGAGGGGTGCAGTGGAGAAGAGGGCGGAGGATTTGGTGGGCGTCGGCGAGAGGGAGGTCGGAGATCGAGCGGAGGAGCGGCGGCGGCGAAGAAGAAAGGGGATCGAGGAGGGTCGAGGAGAGAGATGGTCGGGGAGCGAGGAGAGAGATAAGACTGCAGATTTTTTTTACCTAACGCGCGTTTTTTTTCGTTCTTTACCGCCTAGCAAGCTGTCGGTGGTTTGGTAGGTGGGGAACTGATTCGATAGGACATGGATCACCGGCGAGTGCTGCGCATGCACACCAAAGATAACACACTAGTTTACTGGCGTGAATTTTCAACCACACGCCAGTAATCTTTCGCGTCAGATTTGGCCGTCTGTGCCCAGCTATTACTGGCGTGCCGCCCAGAGTGACACGCCGGTGATAACCTATAATCACCGGCGCCACGTGTTTACCTTTGGAATCTAGTCCCAAACTATTACCGGCGTGGATTTAACGTTGCCCGCCAGTAATTAGATGCCGACTATTAGCCCTTTCCTTATAGTGTAAACTCATGAGGAAGTAGTGGGTGGTCTTTATTGCATCTGTTTAACATACTTTCTCAAGGACTTGTATGATTCATCTACTTGTCCATTAATTTTGCAAAAAAAACTGACAACGGGGTGTCCAGCCCCATAAAAGATAATTTACAGCTTTCACCAAAAACTCTCCTCACATTTTGTTCCTGTGAATTCAGTAAAACATCTGTATGTGTAAACAAAGAAGATAAAGAGGAATGATCTACTTGCTGCAGAAATAACGTTCCTTACCTCTCAAAAATTTATTTTTATGTCTCTATATGCTTTCAAAAACTAAAAAGCTCTAGCACACGATTAATCTCTGCTTCCCTCTGCGAAGGGCCTTTCTTTTACTTTTATGTTGAGTCGGTTTTCCTTTCCAAACTTTATCTCTCAAGCAAACGCATAGTATCAGTTGTGGTACAAGTCTACTATATTTTATCTTTATGTTTAACTGTGAAAACTTTATATTGATATTATCTTGAGATAAATAAGTTACAAGTTGAAGTTTTTGCTGAAAACTTAAATCTTTCTTTGTGTTGGTTAAACACATTTGCCGAAAGTTTATTGCTTCTTGTGAGCTATCAAGCTTGACGAGTCTTATAATTTTCATGTCTCCAAAATACTATCCATGAAAAATTCTTGCTTAGATGTTACACATGGTTAAACATTATTTGTTTTATATCAACTATAGACCATTGTCTTGGATCACTTAATTCAGATCATATGCTTTACATTAGTTGATCAAAGATGTGTTGGTAGCATGTCACTACCAAAAAATATTTTTTTATCATTTACCTACTCGAGGACAAGCAGGAATTAAGCTTGGGGATGCTGATACGTTTCAAACGTATCTATAATTTTTAGTTGTTCCATGCATATTATATATCATTGACACATGTTTTTATAATGTTTTTACAACATTTTGGCACATTTTATGGAACTAACCTATTAACAAGATGCCCAGTGCCTGTTCCTGTTTTCTGTTGTCTTTTTGTTTCAGAAAAGCTAGTCGGTGAACTTTCTCGGAATCAGCTCATAATTTACGAGATTTATTTTTACGAAGAAACAAAGACGGTGCCAGGAGGGCGCCTGCAGGGGGCCCCACAGGCCCCAGACGACCCCCAGGCGCGGTCAAGGGTTGACCGCGCCTAGGCCCCTGATACGTCTCAAACGTATCTACAATTTCTGATGTTCCATGTTGATATTATAATATTTGTTACATGTTTTATATACACTTCATAGCATTTTTATGCATTTTCTGGGACTAACCTATTAACAAGATGCCACAGTGCCAGTTCCTGTTTTCTGCTGTTTTTGTATTCCAGAAAAGATGTTCTGGAAATATTCTCGGAATTGGACGAAACTTGGACAGAACCTTCTATTTTCCCGACACGTACACGGAGTCCAAAGGAGAGACGGAGGCGACCGAGGAGGCAGCCACGCCAGGGGCCGGCGCGGCCCCACCTCCTGCCGCGCCGGGGGGTAGCGTGACCCCCTCGGGTGCCTCCAGACGCCGCCCTTTCGCCTATATAATGCCTTTGTCCAGAAAACCCTAAATACACGAGCCTCCATCCACGAAAAGTTCTGTAGCCGCCGTCGTCGTCAACCCTAATTCGGGAGGGTTCTGAAGCTCCTCCCAGCACCCTGCCGGAGAGGGGAATCATCACCGGAGGGCTCTACATCACCATGCCTGCCTCCGGAGTGATGTGTGAGTAGTTCATCCTTGGACTACGGGTCCATAGCAGTAGCTAGATGGTTGTCTCTCCTCCTTGTGCTATCATGTTTGGATCTTGTGAGCTGCTTATCATGATCAAGATCATCTTATTGTAATGCTACATGTTGTGTTTGCTGGGATCCGATAAATATTGATACTATGATCAAGTTGATTATCAATCTATCTTATATGTTATTTATGATCTTGCATGCTTTCCGTTACTAGTAGATGCTTTGGCCAAGTAGATGCTTGTAACTCCAAGAGGGAGTATTTATGCTAGATAGTGGGTTCATGCCTTCGGTAATCTGGGTGAGTGACAGCAACGTCTAAGGTTGTGGATGTGCTGTTGCCACTAGGGGTAAAACAGCAATGCTTTGTCTAAGGATAATTGTATTGTTTACATTATGCGCATTACTTAATGCAATAATCTGTTGCTTGCAACTTAATACCAACGGGGAACACGGATGTCAACCTGACGGTGGATTATTAGTCATAGATGTTGTTGGATAACGGTCTATGTATCTTGTTGTAATGCCCAATTGAATATCATAGTAGTCATCTTGTCATATATATGCATTGTCATGCGCTCTCTATTCATCAATTGCCCAGCTGTAATTTGTTTACCCAGCATGTTAGTTATCTTTTATGGAGAGACACCACTAGTGAACTGTGGACCCCGGTCCATTCTTTTACACTGATAATACAACCAACTGCAATCATTGTTCCTTTTCATTCTCTGCAATTAAACACTATTTTCCACACCATACGTTTAATCCTTTGTTTACAGCAAGCCGGTGAGATTGACAACCTCACTGTTTCGTTGGGGCAAAGTAGTTTGATTGTGTTGTGTGCAGGTTCCACGTTGGTGATCGAGTAAACGGCGCCACCAACAACCTTCAGAGGTGCCTTTTACTCCTACTGGATCTGACAACCTTGGTATCTTACTGAGGGAAAACTTGCTGCTGCACTGCTTCATACCTTCCTCTTGGGGTCTCCCAACGAACGTGTGCTTTCACGTCATCAGCCCCACCTGGGCGGCTCCGAGACCCCCTCGAGTTGCCCTTTCGCCTATAAATTGCCTTCCTCCCGAAAATACTCGGTACCCAATCATATTTTCCAGAAAATGTCTGAGGCCGCCGCCGTCGCTAACCCTAGATCGAGAGGGTTCTGAAACTCTTCCCGACACCCTGCTGAAGGGGGAGATCGTCACCGGAGGCATCTACACCATCATGCCTGCCTCCGGAGTGATGCGTGAGTAGTCCACCACGGGACTACGGGTCCATGACAGTAGCTAGATGGTTGTACAGCGCCACCAACAACCTTCAGAGGTGCCTTTTACTCCTACTGGATCTGACAACCTTGGTATCTTACTGAGGGAAAACTTGCTGCTGCACTGCTTCATACCTTCCTCTTGGGGTCTCCCAACGAACGTGTGCTTTCACGTCATCAAGCAACTTTTTCTGGCGCCGTTGTCGGGGAGTAAGAGGATTTCTGCAAGGGGAGTCTCACGCTTCCAATCTCTGTACTTTGTTATTGTCTTGCTTAGTTTATTTTTATCTTGTCTTGTTTGCTTTATTTATCAAAAACACAAAAAAATTAGTTACTTGCTTTCACTTTATTTTTTCGGCTTACTTTCTTTTATATCATCATGCTTCTCCCTAAGTTTACTCTAAAAGATATACCGGTGGGGAGTGGGTCTATCATTGGAAGAGATAACATTGAAGAATTCTTTAGTCATGTCAGTAGACTTAAAGATTTTGAAGATAGATCCTTGGTAGAACTTGCCCCTAATTACGAAATTGCTGCTGCCTCTTTGGTTCACATGTTGGAAGCTAGGTTTGTCAATCTTAATCCTATAATGCAGCAAATGTTTCTTAAACTTCATGATATGGAAGATGGTGAGAAGAAAGATTTTGTTTTAGAAACTCTTCTTAAAGAATTTGGTGATGTTGCTGGGGAGGCTAGAAAAGTTTTTATTCATTTTAAGATGCTTGGCTATTTTATTGATATTGCTAATACACTTGAGAAGCTTGAAAAAGATAGGCTTAAGTACACTAATGAATCCAATTATGAGGGAGAAGTTAAAATACCAATACCTTTTAAGCTTGTAGGAATGCATAAGGCACTAGAAAAGAATTTTGATTGGATTGTTCCTGAAAATCTATTTGATGAGGATAGTGTGCCTATAAGTAATGAAAGGGGAGTTTCTGAAACTTATATATATAAGATACAATGCATTGTTGAGAAAACTTCCAACCTTTCTTTTGATGCTTCTACACTTGGTAATACTTGATTCTTGCTTTCTGTGCCTAGCTGAAAGGCGTTAAAGAAAAGCGCTTATGGGAGACAACCCATTGTTTTATTTCTGCAATTTTTCTTTTCTTTTTGAGTAAAGGAGTTGTTTACTTCTGTAACAACCCCTTTGTATCTTTACTTTTTCGAATTGTTGTGCCAAGTAGAGCCTCTAATAGAAAGATGATGCTAGATTTGGATTTCTGCGCAGGAACAGATTTTTGCTGTTCACCGTTTTGTTCTTATAACATTGCCAGAAAATTGAAAAAATCTGCAAATTTTTGTGCATGATCCTCAGATATGTAAGCATCTTTTGTTAGTTTCGAGTTGTTCGATCTGAGCAACGTAAGTGCCTCGAAAAAATTCGTCTTTACGGACTGTTCTGTTTTAGACAGATTCTGTCTTTTATTTTGCATTCTCTCTTTTATTAGTGTTGAGTGGAATTCTTTTTTGGGTGGAAGAGCTTCACATAACATCAGTGGCAGTAGCTAATGTTTCAAAAATAATGGTCATGTTTGTGTCCTTATAGAACATGTGAGTTTTTGATTGTGCACTAACCCTCTAATGAGAATTACTCTGAGTTTGGTGTGGCGGAAGTTTTCAAGGGTCAAGAGAGGAGGATGATATAATGTGATCAAGAAGAGTGAAGAGCTTAAGCTTGGGGATGCTCCCATGGATCACCCCAGCATATTTCAAGAAGACTCAAGCGTCTAAGCTTGGGGATGCCCAAGCCATCCCCTTCTTCATCAACAACTTATCAGGTCATCTCTAGTGAAACTATATTTTAATTCTTTCACATCATATGTGCTTTACTTGGAGCGTCTGTGTGCTTTTATTTTCGCATTGTTATTTTATTTTCTGAGATCAACTTGTTGGATCCTATCAATCTTGTTTGGGAGAGAGACACGCTCCGCTTTTTCATCTGAATACTCCTATTCTTCACTTATACTTGTTGAGTATTCTTGTCTAGCTACTGCTATGCTTTTAGCTCCTGTTTTTCATGCATCTCTTGTTCAGAGCTGTTAGTTCTTTTAGAGAAAGTACTCTCTTGCTTCACTTATAATTGTTTGGAGAGTTTGTGTTGAAATAAATTGATTGGTGTTTGGTTGGAACAGAAAATGCTGCATGTGGTAGATGGTATAATGGAAAAGACTTACATATTCTTCTAGATCACTGTCTTGGATAATTTGATAATTGCCAATTGTTTTGAGTTATCAAGTAGTTCATGTTTAAGCTTTTGTATCATGTGGTTAAAACCTATTAGTGAAGAACTACCGTAAAGCTTGTTGAAATCTGGTTTGTATGATTGGTATCTCTAAGGTCTAGATATTTTCTAGTAAAAGGGTTTGGTTAACAAGGAAGACAGTGTAGAGTCTTATAATGCTTGCAATATGTTTTCATATGAGTCTTGTTGTACCGGTTGATATCCTGTGTTTGCTTCAAATAGCCTTGCTAGGCTAAACTCTGTACTGAGAGGGAATGCTTCTCGTGCATCCAAAACCTTGAGCCAAAATCCATGCCATTTGTGTCCACCATAACTACCTATATGTGGTATTTCCTTGCCACTCCAAGTAAATTTTTCATGTGCTACCTTTAAACTATTCAAAACTTTTATTACTCCTTTTTGTGTCAATGTTTACCAAGCTCATGAGGACGGGGTGGATGTCTTTATGTCACCTGTCAAACAGACTTTACCACCGGACTAGTGGCATATACATCCACTTATCCATTAATTTTGCAAAAAGAGCTGGCAAATGGGGTGCCCAGTCCCAATCTATTATATAATTAAAACACAAGACAAACAACGGTCTAGATTCATCCGTTTTAAGTTAGAGCATATCAAAGGTGGAGATTAAGTACATGGATCTCACGTGGAAAAGTAAATAGCTAGCCCGCAGGCAAGTTTGTACGGGACTGACTCTGTTGGGTTCGTATGAAACATGGACTCTATGCTTGATCATCTATCGGCTGAGATGAGAGCGCAGGGAAAAATTATGCCATATCGTACCTAATCGTATCCCATACTAGGGTTTGTGTCGGAGCAGCAACGGCGGCAGAAATCGGAGGCGAAGGATCGTCCGGCAAGATTGAAGCGGCCAATGGCGTCATCGAGATCAGAGAAGCCGACGCGAGGCCACTGGTGTCACAGAGTGAAGCTCTGCATGTCAATCGCCAATTCACCATGCTGCATGTAAGACGAGGAGCTAACGTGGCCAGGGAGAAACTTTCCCTGCAGGCAAAGGCAGACTCCTCACGATGATGTCAACTTTCGGCCGGCCGGCTAGCCAGGTACGTATATGTATCTACCGATGACAGTATTTCATACCGGAACATTCATGACTGATTATACGTACAAAATTAATCCAAGCATACAGCTGCACAAAATTAATATGTTACTGTAATATTAGCATGCGTAAAAGCATCGTAAGCATCATCGAACTAATACGGAGTAATAAACAATTGCAGTTCAATATATTTTAATGGGGGTTGTAGAAAGAGAACATGTACAAGATTTTCGCGTGCATATGCAAGGTTTTGCAAAGATGACTAATACGGTCGCGCCGGGATGCACGCGGTTCTCCGCGTACCCGACTTCTGATTATAGGAGATAATAGCTTAATCCTCTTATATGGTCACCTTCTTTATTACCTGCTGTAGGCCTGGAAATCAATTAATTACGTGTGCTATCTCTGACTGATATGTTTGAAGCTCTCGGTCATATTTGCAGAAATTTGTGGAATGGTCACGAAATATTGGATTTTTGAAGAAAAGGATAGCAGACTAGCAGTATGCTTTTCCGAATCTTGGTTTCTTTGAAGTGAACATAAAATATTGAAGGATCGGCCATGGAAACACTATTGTTCCACCCGTGCATTAGATTTTGCTCCACTTATATATCTGTTTAAGATTTTTGTTGAGCTTACCAAGTATTTTACTCAGTGCAGTTTTTTTTGTTGTATTAGTGATGCTAATAAACAGCGCTAACTGAATTTTGTTTTCTAGGATGTGCTTAAACAAACAATGCATCTATGTTTGATTTCACTACTTTGATAGGAAGTCCAAGAACTGCATGAGTAATTCAAAGTGAAGGATGCGGCGGACAGCATGGCTCCATGTGAGGGGAGGCTGAGCGATTCTATATTGGACTCAAGGTGAACTCTACGCAGTTTTGTTACAAGGAGCAGATCCAGCGAGACGGGACAATTGGCTGCTCTTTCAATTGAGACTTTAAGTATCTTCATTTTCCGGTAATATTTAGAGGTTGATCAATTGTTTCAAAGATTTCATTCTTATCATAATTGCTACCAAATCAGTGTAGGTATCCAGTTTGGTTCTCCTCACAGGATAAGCCTTTATGGTAGGCTGAATGTATTTATTCAAGAACATCTAATAAATCGTTTGTAGTTCCTGTTCCATGTGCAGATAATTTAGTCTCTCCTTCGGTTCGACATGAATAAACAAATTTTAATGAAATTCAGGTTTTATTGGTGATTAAATAGACTGCCATCTCGCAAGGGATTGACGCATTGTGAAAGAAAAAAGATTGGCATGAATGTGTGTTTGTTGGTTTGACGCCGGCGGCGATGAGAAGCAAAGTAGCAGCGATTCACCAGTATTTTATTTGTGTTCGCATCCGGGGATCTCACCGAGTAATAACCGAGGCTAAACCCTCTTATTTCACTCCTATGCAACTGGTGATTTTTGTTTGTATCCTCTACAAAGTTAGTTCCGGCATACGTTGTATAACCGAAAATAAATAATTTTGCACTGCCCTTACTTTAGTTTGTGTTTGAAGACTTTGGTCAAATGAGGTTATCGAGGATACAACAATTCTATCTTTTTCTTTTGTAGTACAAAAACACAATTTAGATGGAGGAATTTGAACCATTTTAGAAACTAAACTATGGCTCAAAATAATTTCCTAGGAAATTAGGGAGGTTATATTCCTTTAGAGTTTCATTGTATCCAAGTTGATATTATTTTTGTTGCACGCAGATGTAATTTCCAGGATTCAACCAGCTCACCGAGCTACATCCTTCAGGAGACACTACATTATTTTCAACATAGTATGTCTCCTCTTTTTCTTGATATATTTCATATTCTAATTTGGTTTCCTATTTGTGAGATATGTAATGTATTCAAAATTGCTCATCTCCTATGACACTACCAAATACTTTCAAGGTTAAAGGAAAAATATTCAGAGTTTACAATGATAAAAATAAAAATGGGGACCTTTTGTGAGCTGGTGTAGATGCATGGTGCTACTGAAAATATTTAGTATTCTACCTCGGCAGAACTCATATATTTCATGATGCATCTACTTACCACAATATATGCGCTGTTTCAAATTTTAGTTAACTCTGAAGTAGCCTAAAACGCATGACTTTCAGGAGAACAAGAAAAACCTAAGAATTTGATGCTCAATTGGTAATCGTTGATCTCAGTTATACGTGTGAATGAAACATTTTTTTTTCAAATGTTGCAAAACCCCAGCCATGTGTCGAACACACTATCTTAGACAAATATACAATGCACCGTGTGCAGCGGAATATTATCTTTGCACAATGCATTTGCTGTCTCAACACAGATTATTCCCTACACAAAGTCATCATCTCGGTATATCCGTTCGACTACAATCGGGGGGGCTAAAATCTTCTTATGGTTGAGTGCTTTTGCTGCATAAGATCTAACTACTTTTGCTAACGAAAGACTAATCATTGGCTATTGATTTCATTTGCTTAGGGAAAACATTATTATTATGGGCATGCCGAAAGAAAAGATATACTGGAAGCACATTGAACTAGATGTTTTTAAAAAAGATCTCGAGGGAGAGACGGTATTCAACAGGTTCATGGGAATATTTGTTCAAGAATATAGATGGTGACGCAAAAGTGGAAACATGGCTCAGATCACTTTACAGATTCAAGTAATAGTACCTTTGTGTGTAAAGTACATCAATGGTTAAGATTGACATAATTATTTATTAACTTGCAGAAATGCGATTGCAAAATGAATTTGATACCTACTACAATGGTTCTTAGGATCGGTAAAGTGTGTTGGTTTATAAATACATCATAACATATGTGATCTATTTATGACATGCAATAAGTGTGGAATTAAAAGAGAACAATAGGTGAGTTAAGGTCATGAAGCTGGCAAAACAAATCCCAAGCTAAAATTTCATAAAAACTAGCCGCGCAAATGCGCGGGCCACCCAGCTAGTTAATTACAACTTTAACCGCTTAATTCTCTTCACATTTTTGCCCTGATTTATCAGTCAAGCAATGACAAACAGTGAAATATCTGCATGTGTAAAAAAAAGAGAAAGAGGGATGATCTGCCTTGCCGGTAGAAATAACGTCCTTCATGTGAGCCGCTCTTAAAAGTCTGGTTGGCAGGGGTCATATTGTACTTTTCCATTTTCTGATTCGTTGACAATTAACATACACCTCTCAAAACTTATATTTTTACTCTCTATATGATTTCAAAAACTTAAAAAGATCTAGCACATGATTTAATCCCTGCTTCCCTTTGCGAAGGGCCTTTCTTTTACTTTTATGTTGAGTCAGTTTTCCTACTTCTTTCTATCTCAGAAGCAAACACTAGTGTCAATTTTGGTGCAACAATTTTTTATATGCTAGTATATTGTACTTATTATATTGCTTTGTGTTGACAAATATCCATGAGATATACATGTTGAAAGTTGAAAGCAATTGCTGAAACTTAAATCTTCCTTTGTGTTGGTTAAATACCTTTTACTTAGAATCTATTGCTTTATGAGTTAACTCTTATGCAAAACTTTTTGATGCTTGTCTCGAAAGTACTATTCATGAAAAGTTTTTGCTTATATGATTCAGTTGTTTGCTCATTATCTATTTGTTAGCAAACTATAGACCATTGACCTGGATCACTTCATTCATAACATGTGCTTTACAATACTATTTGATCAAGATTATGATGGTAGCATGTCACTCACCTCAGAAATTATTTTGTTTTTATCGTTTTACCTACTCGAGGACGAGTAGAACTAAGCTTGGGGATGCTTGATACGTCTCAAACGTATCTACAATTTCTGATGTTCCATGTTGATATTATACCAATTGTTACATGTTTTATATACACTTCATAGCATTTTTATGCATTTTCTGGGACTAACCTATTAACAAGATGCCACAGTGCCAGTTCCTGTTTTCTGCTGTTTTTGTATTCCAGAAAAGCTGTTCTGGAAATATTCTCGGAATTGGACGAAACTTGGACAGAACCTTCTATTTTCCCGACACGTACACGGAGTCCAAAGGAAAGATGGAGGCGACCGAGGAGGCAGCCACGCCAGGGGCCAGCGTGGCCCCACCTCCTGCCGTAAAAATAAAGGGCTCTACATCACCATGCCTGCCTCCGGATGATGTGTGAGTAGTTCATCCTTGGACTACGGGTCCATAGCAGTAGCTAGATGGTTGTCTCTCCTCCTTGTGCTATCATGTTTGGATCTTGTGAGCTGCTTATCATGATCAAGATCATCTTATTGTAATGCTACATGTTGTGTTTGCTGGGATCCGATGAATATTGATACTATGATCAAGTTGATTATCAATCTATCTTATATGTTATTTATGATCTTGCATGCTTTCCGTTACTAGTAGATGCTTTGGCCAAGTAGATGCTTGTAACTCCAAGAGGGAGTATTTATGCTAGATAGTGGGTTCATGCCTTCGGTAATCTGGGTGAGTGACAGCAACGTCTAAGGTTGTGGATGTGCTGTTGCCACTAGGGTAAAACAGCAATGCTTTGTCTAAGGATAATTGTATTGTTTACATTATGCGCATTACTTAATGCAATAATCTGTTGCTTGCAACTTAATACCAACGGGGAACACGGATGTCAACCTGACGGTGGATTATTAGTCATAGATGTTGTTAGATAACGGTCTATCTATCTTGTTGTAATGCCCAATTGAATATCATAGTAGTCATCTTGTCAATATATGCATTGTCATGCGCTCTCTATTCATCAATTGCCCAGCTGTAATTTGTTTACCCAGCATGTTAGTTATCTTTTATGGAGAGACATCACTAGTGAACTGTGGACCCCTCCATTCTTTTACACTGATAATACAACCAACTGCAATCATTGTTCCTTTTCATTCTCTGCAATTAAACACTATTTTCCACACCATACGTTTAATCCTTTGTTTACAGCAAGCCGGTGAGATTGACAACCTCACTGTTTCGTTGGGGCAAAGTAGTTTGATTGTGTTGTGTGCAGGTTCCACGTTGGTGATCGAGTAAACGGCGCCACCAACAACCTTCAGAGGTGCCTTTTACTCCTACTGGATCTGACAACCTTGGTATCTTACTGAGGGAAAACTTGCTGCTGCACTGCTTCATACCTTCCTCTTGGGGTCTCCCAACGAACGTGTGCTTTCACGTCATCAGCCCCACCTGGGCGGCTCCGAGACCCCCTCGAGTTGCCTTTTCGCCTATAAATTGCCTTCCTCCCGAAAATACTCGGTACCCAATCATATTTTCCAGAAAATGTCTGAGGCCGCCGCCGTCGCTAACCCTAGATCGAGAGGGTTCTGAAACTCTTCCCGACACCCTGAAGGGGAGATCGTCACCGGAGGCATCTACACCATCATGCCTGCCTCCGGAGTGATGCGTGAGTAGTCCACCACGGGACTACGGGTCCATGACAGTAGCTAGATGGTTCTCTCCTCCTAGTACTCCTTTATTTAGATCTTGTGAGCTGCCCAACATGATCAAGATCATCTATTTGTAATGCTACATGTTGTGTTTGCGTGGATCCGATAAATTATGGAGTCATTGACATTATTGTTCAGTTTATCTATGATATGTTTATTTATGATCTTGCATGCTCTCCGATGCTTGTGTATGCTTTGGCCGAAGTAATTACTTGTGTATTTAGAGGGAGTATTTATAGTAGATAGTGGGTTCATGCCTCTCTTGTCTGAGCTCGAGTTGACAGAAACGATTAAGACTTGAGATGTGTTGTTGCTACTAGGGATAAAACAACGGTGTTTACTTCTATATGTTGTAACTATTGCTTACATTACGCACCATGCTTATTGCAATTATCTGTTGCTTGCAACTTAATACTTTCGGGTGACATGCTGGATAGCGATCCCGGGGTGGATTATTAGTCATAGATGCAGTTGGATAACGGTCTATGTATTTTGACGTAATGCCCATATTAAATGAAACGGTGAACTTTGTGTCATGATAGTATTGTGTTGCGCCCATGTTTGTAAATTGCCCTGCTGTAATTTGTTACCCAACATGTTTATCTTTCGGAGAGACACCACTTGTGAAGTTTGGACCCCGGTCCTATTTTCCTATATTGCTTACAACCGTTTTCATAGATTTTCCTAGTCATTTGCTCGCTGGTCATATTTGCTCTCATATTATTTTCCACCATACGTTTAATCCTTTGTGTTCAGCAAGTCGGAGAGATTGACACCCTCTCTGTTTCGTTGGGACAAAGTAGTTTGTCTGTGTGTGCGCAGGTCCACATCAACAGCTCTTTTTGGCGCCATTGCCATTGATACCTAGCCGAAGCCTTCTCCAAGTCCTACTGGTTCGATAACCTTGGTTTTGTAATCAAGGGAAATTTGCTGCTACGCTACATCATACCTTCCTCTTGGGGTTCCCAGCGAACATGTGATCCACGTCATCAGGTTCCGCTGTTGGTTTTTGTCGGAAAGTTTTCCGGCCATGTCTGTCTTTTATCGAACGTGCTGGGTCACACACTTAAGGTGATTGGATCTTTATTGATAGTTATAGTAGGTAGTAGATTTGAGAGACACCGAAAACATGGCGATGTTACCGGTGGCACTTAGAAAGTGTTTCAGACCATTTTAGTAGAGATATGTGATGTCGGAGAGACACCGTAAGTGTTCCAGGAATTTTATAAGTGCACATGAGATGTCTCGGGCCCGCAGAAAGTTTCTATAGCTGTTGAATTTATTCCGAGATTTTATGGACGGTATATATTAATACGAAGGGTTTCGGAGAAAACCCGGGAAAGGGAGGAAGTGCCGGGAGGGGGCACTGGGTGCCCTGGGCTGTGCCACAGATGGTGGGGCCAGCCGCATGGGCCCCATGGCCCACCTAGGGTCGACGCATGCCCTCTGAGAGCTTCCCTCCACTTTCCTTGTGGAGGAAGGACTCCTCCCAAGGCCAATTCGGATTGGTCCCTTGGACCTAGTTAGACCAGAGCAAAGGGTGGGGGTGGCGGTCGAACCCATCTAGGGTTGGGGGCCGGTGTTGTACCAAGGGGAGACCCCCTCCGCATGTTGGTCTCCCTCCTCCCCACTTATACACCTTCCCCTCTCCCTTGTGGGAGACACACAATTGCCTCTAACCCTCTCTCTCCCTCTCTCTCTCTAGATCTCATGTGTTGACAATTTGCTTTACCTCTCATATAGATCATCTAATCTACACCTACGTCGAAAGGTCGTTCTCTCATCGTTAGCACTAAGTGTTGGACGACGGAGTGCTGACGGATTGAAGTGTTGGACACTTGGATAATGGTGGAGGGATCATACCTTTGGTCTTGTACGTGGAAGAGCGGGGAGTCGGCGACATTCTCACCGCTAGGCTTGGTCGTGAGAATCTTCATCAGGCTACACTCACATCTTCACCAACACCGCCTTCCCCTAAAGGTGATGGTGAGTACTAAATCTAATCACGAAGTTACATCTTCATAGGTTGATCTTGGCTATTACATAGTGAAGCAATTTTTTTTGTTTCGACGCAACCCAACATGCTTGGTTTTTTATCTCGCAATGATGCATCTTGCGTGAGATGGGTCTTCTACCGCCAGAACCAACGCCGAAGCCAACAATGGGCACGATGCGAGAGACACCGCTAGAGCCATCGACGGGCACGACGCAGTTGGAACCAACACAGGGCACGACGACGGAGACAACGGGGGTGATCGAGGCCAAGATAGAGACATAGGAGGATGCGTCGACCATTTGATTTCCATGCATATTGGATGTTGTAATATGATCGCCATACCAGTTGATGCTTTTGTGTAGGATATTTGAACTTGATCGTCGCGCTTTACGTATTTTGGTTAACAAAAATATTGGGAGCGTCTATTGGGAGGAGGGACCGGCGAGGGAGCCACTCCCAAGAGCTCAACAACTAAGCCATTTTGGCCAGGTTTGTCCACTGCATGTTCCCTCAAATAGATGCACAACATGCGCTTATTCTGCCTCTACTCAAGCGGCTTTATCTTCGCGATTTCGGCGTCTCGAAGGAGGCCATGGAACTTCTGCTTGGCGGTTGCACTGCGTCGAAGAGTCTTGAGATTATGGTGGTCCATGGGTTTAGTATCTTATGCATTGTTTCCACGATGATCCGAACAATTACCGTCTGTTCCTAGTGGGACAGAAGATCCCTTCACAACAGAGCAGTAGAAGATTGTCACAATTTGGTTGTTAATGCGTCTTCCCTTGAGAGATTGGTTGTAGTTGATCCATATGGTCCAACAACTGTTAGGGTCATTCATGCGCCCAAATTGACATTGTTGGGTTACTCGTGTTCTGAGGTCTCCAGCTTTATATTGGATACATAAACGTTCAGGTGGTAAATTCTTCTTCTTTTGTTCTTCTTTTTTAGACTTAGGCTTTGTAAATGTAATAATGTTGATGGGTGTATGCTTGTTTGGCTGTTGTCCACAAATATGGTTCCCACAAGGTTGACCTCCTCTCTACGCGCAGTAAAGGTTTTGGCACTAGAGTCAATCGGCCCGAACCTGGAAGAGGTTGATCGATTGCTTAGATGCTTTCCGTGCATTGAGAGGTTATACATCGAGGTGAAGCTCTTCTCTCTTAGACGTTTGTGAAAAAATATATATTTATTGGTAGTTTTCCTCAAGCTTAGACTGAGAAATGTAGTGTTCAAAACTGCAGATAGAGAAAGGCCCCAAAATGAAAAATGGGCATCATTATGACAGTAATAATCCCATCGAATGCCTTTATCACGGGCTCATGGATATTATTTTGAATGACTATCGAGGCTCCACAACCGAGATTAAATTCGACAAGTTCTTTGTTCTGAACACAAGTGCTCTCAACTTTATGAGGTTTGGCGTCAAATGGGTGTACCACAACAAATGGTATGATGATCAACGTACGAAGTTAAAGCTGAATGACAAAGCTTCTGTAGAGGTTGAAATTAGTTTTGTGCGGTCATGTATGAACATAATAAATACCATGGAAGACGTACACGATTTATCGGTGCCTGGTCACTATGCAGAGCAATTGGACTTGAGCATGGAAAGCATACTGTAATTGGAATTTTATCCTTTTAATATTTGAGTTTGAACCTTTGTCGCATGGGTTCTAATTATATATATGTCATCATGAGACGTAGATCTTTGCGGCCCAGGTTTTTACCTTGGTGGTTGCATGTCATTTACCGACACTATTTTATTATCTATGTCTATTATTTTTCTAATTTAGTTCTCAACCTGACATATGGAAATATTTTTTCTACCCATTAGTTAGGGTCGTGCGCCAAGACGCACCCCTAAATATGCAAAAAAAAACATGCATGCTAATATCTACTCTGTACTTGCAAGTTTATAGATATCTTTTCGTGCAACATGTTTTAACAAAGCCATCAAGGTTGATTGATTCTGTTCCCGCTAATGTTTTCATCACTTCTTGCAAAAGATGTTATGGAGTTTGTAAAACTGATAAAACAATGCACATTCATACGTTTAAAGAGGTCATATTAATTAACTTTTTTTTTTGAACGAGAGGAGTACAAACCTGCGTACAATCAGAGGATACAAACAGAAAGAACAAGCGCAGATTCATACAGAGAGTGCTCAGCACAAAGCACTACAGCAGCAAAGAACTGCTGAACCACCAGAGCTCCTCTACGCCGACGAACACCGGAGAAGAAGAGACCAAACCTCGAGCCGTCTGGAAGAAGGAGGACCTCCAACGTTGAAGAAGACCGCATGATCCACTCGCCGCAAGCGACGAGATCTTGTCGATGAACAAGCACGGCCAAGCCACCCCCACGACCAGCTCCAGCACCACCTGCCGCCGGGACGGCCAAGCCGTGCCAGAACCACCACCACCACGCCAACCTTCCCAGCGCCAGAGCCGAGCACCCAACCTCTCCGCTCTGGAACTCCACCTCCAGGTGACTCCTCCCCTCGCCTCCACGGCTGGCCGGAGAAGCCACGAAGAAACAGAAACCAGAGGAACCACCAAAAGCAAGCGCGCCGCCACCGCAGCTCCACCCCTCGCCACCACGGCCGGCCAGGGGAGGCAGAGGCACACGCCAGCAGCAACGACTCCTGTACAAGCCCCATGGCTCCGCAGTGACGCCGGAGAACTCATCACTGCGACGGCGGAGCCAAGGCACAAAAGCTACATCGAGGTCATCACCGCCGCCACAACCACCTCGACTGGCCACCAGGCTCACAGATCTGGCTGTCGCCTGCAAGTAGGCCACCAGCAGCAGACCAGGAGCAAACTTATTCAGCACCGCCGCCATCTCCGCCGAGAGCAGAAAGAAGGCAAGCACGAAAACTAAGCAACCTAGCTAACCTAAACTAGCTGCACAAGGGTCCGGCCGGCGATTCGACCCCCCTCCCCCCTCCGAAGGCCCCGAGGCCGACGGGAAGGAGGAGGGCGGCGGAATCGCCGGCAAGAAACGAGGTCGCCTTCGGGTCGCCGCTCTCTACTGTAGCAGGGAGGGGATAAGACCGAAGAGCTTTCCCATGTCGAGGTCATATTAATTAACGCGGATAATGAATACATACTTACTAACTTATAACTTATATTGTAGGTAACTTTATTACTTTTTAGGATTGTCGTGTCCTTAATAGTATGGTGGATGAGGTGAATTTGGTTCTCGATTACGTATGGATATATATTTATATTTTGCTACCCGTTACTTATTAGCATTGTGTATGGCGTGTATAAGACAAAGGGATCGAGGGGGCGTGTGGCGCACCACTATATCTAGTTGGTTAACCAAGCAGGCTGTAAACGCGTACTCTATTCATATATATATCCTCCGAAATGAAAAAGTACAACACGAAAGTTGTGTGAAACAGCGAGATCGATATTCTCGTGAAAGGAAATCTTAAACGATCGATCGAGTACAATGAATTTGACGAAATTCATCTGAAAATGATGCGAACTTCAGTCCAAAATTAACAACCTACGGTGCACGAAACTCGAAATCGGTCACGAGAATGAAACATACCCGTCGATGCGCACATATTTTGTGTACATATTATTTTAAATTGAAATATAATTGTGTAGATTTAGTTGAAATTCTAGCAGCCTCTCATTTCCCTCTTCACACAGAAACATATATCACGTCCGATCATATATGGGTGCATCTCAAGATACTCCCTCCGTCCAGAATTATTATATCCTTTTAATAGGAGCACGACGACCAAGGCATGAGCTAATTGGAAGAGAAAAATCCTTACTTTACCTGCGACTATTTATTAGGCGAGACAATAAATATTGCATGCAAAACCATATTGCCCAATAAGCATAAAGAGGTAATTATATGCAATGATCTACTGTGTGTTTAGAGGAGAAGGTAGGGCGTTGCACACTAATTAAGACAAAAAATTAATGCTAAACGGTTCTTATTTCTAGCTAGTTTTGGGATAAATAGATTTTTCGTTAGAGCAAGTTTAATAGTATAGCCAACAGCCAGCTATAAGATATTGGCATGTCATATATAACCAACCCTATAGTCAATATATAAAATAGTTAGTTATAAACATATGCTACTTTATTAAGACATTACCCACTTTTCACTCTCTCAATATACCTAGGAGCATGTGCTGCACCTTGCTCTTACATGAGTACGCTTCCCTTCTCTCCTCTTCTCCTCCTCCATGTAAACACAAATACAATATTTAGTACTCCCTCCATTTCGGTTTATAGAATATATTTGGCAAATCTCTATAACCTAGGTGAATGGGGATTGGCCATGTAAAATCTATCTCCCTAATATTTCACCCAATTAGCACTCTCATATTTAATGCCTACATTAATTAGGGAAAGCCCAAACCCAATCGGTTTTCATACCGTTCTTGGGAAAGGCCAAAACCCAACATTAACTGTTCGTAATTAATGCTAATTGTTGCTTATTCTTGGAAAAACCTGGTTTTGGAATTGCATCCTATAAACCGGAATGGAGGGAGTATCTTATAGCGTGCTGACTAGACCACTTGGGGCTTATAATCCTGGACGGACAGAGTAGTTAAATCAATCAACTATATTAATTGTTGGCAGTTTTTCATTTGCCTCTCCAATTGCTGGTAGTTAGGCCATCTCCAGCCGTCCCCCCCAGAGCCCCCCCAGGAGGCCTTTTTTGCGCCGCGCCGGCCGAAAAGCGCCGTTTTTCTACCACTCGGCCCCCCCCCCCAGAAGCCCAGTTAGCGCCGTTTCGGCGGAAAAAAGCGCCGGCGCACCCAGGCGAAACCCAGCCCACTGGGTTCGGCCTGGGGAGGCCAGCGGAATGAGAAGCACGCGTGGGGCAGCGCTGTCGGCGAGACAAAGCCTTTTTCCCACCCCCGACTCGCCTTTCCCTCTGTCCACCTCGCCGTCGCCTCGCCGTCGCCGCCACCACCCCTCCTTCGAGCCCCCCCCGTCGAGCAGCTAGGAACCCCCCCGTCGAGCCCCCGCCCAGTCGCCGGCGCCGCCCACTCTCCTCCGCCGCGATATAGCCGGCTGGGCCGTTCTCGGAGCGAAGCGCGGCCAGCCCGCCCGCAAGGTGTTCGGCGATTCGCCCGGCCCAAGGCATGGACTCCGACGACGAGGAGATGCTCGCCGAGCTCTTCGACGAGGAAGATCAGGCCGACATCGACGACGAGGAACACCTCATGGTCTTGGCCTGTCTCGCCGGCTTGCTCGTCAACAGCGGGCCGCGTCGTGTTGGATCGACGCGCGGGCGCCGCAAGAGCAAGCAAAGGCAGCGGTACGAGGGCTACTGCATCCTCTACTCCGACTACTTCGCCAACAATCCTACGCAGGACGCGAAGGTGTTCCGGCGCCGGTTCAGGATGAACCGCGAGCTCTTCCTCCGGATCATGCGCGCCATCCGGGAGTTCGACCCCTACTTCAAATTGAAGAAGGACTGCACCGGCACGGTAGGCTTTACCTCAATTCAGAAGTGCACGATGGCCATGAGGTTGCTTGCATATGGTGCTCCCGCAGATTCACAGGATGACTATCTGCGCATGAGCGAGTCCACGGCCCTGGAGTGCTTGAACTATTTCTGCCGGGCAGTGGTTGCAGTCTTTGGCCCAACGTACTTGCGATCACCCAATGCGCAAGACACTGCTCGCCTCCTCGCAGAGAATGAAGCAAGAGGCTTTCCTGGGATGCTTGGTAGCATCGACTGCATGCATTGGGCATGGAAGAACTGTCCATTCAAGTGGCAGGGGATGTACAAGGGAAAGGAAGGAGAGTGCTCCGTGATTCTCGAGGCCGTGGCTTCATATGATATGTGGATTTGGCATTCATTCTTTGGTATGCCAGGAACTCACAACGACATCAATGTCTTGCAGTGCTCGGATGTCTTTTCCGACCTTGTCGAAGGCCATGCTCCCCCTGTGAACTACGAGATCAACGGCACCAGTACACAAAGGGCTACTACCTTGCAGATGGCATCTACCCCAGGTGGGCAACATTTGTGAAGAGCATCTCCAATCCTGTGCCAGGAAGCGCGAAGGCTTGGTTTTCCAAGTGCCAAGAGGCTTGCAGAAAGGATGTTGAGCGGGCATTTGGCGCGCTGCAGTCTCGATTCGCTGTTGTCCGGTACCCAGCTATGACTTGGTCGAAGTCCAACATGTGGGAGGTGATGCAGTGTTGTGTGATCTTGCACAACATGATCATTGAGAGTGAGCGGGATCACCCGGTGCCTGACAGTGAGGCAAGTGCACCATACTACCGTCAGGGTCCTCTTGCAGAGGTTGATCACCAGGTGCCGGCATCATGGACAGCCTTCCTCACCACGCGCCGGGAGATTCGAGACGCTGGAACACATCTAGCTCTACAGGATGATCTGGTGCAGCACTTGTGGGCGCGCAAGGGCAATGGCAATGCCGATAATGACGATGCCAATGCCTAGTACGATTTGTTTTATTTGCTTGTATTGTTGAACTATTTATTTGTGTATGGATTTGTACGTTAAACTATTTATTTATGTGTGAATTTGTATGTTAAATTATTTCTATGTGTGAATTTGTATGCCAAAAAAGGGCCGGCCTTTCTTTATGCCGAAATAAGGCCGCATCGCCGGCTGGGCGGTTCACGGCTGGTAAACACGCCCCCCAGGGTTCGGTTTCGCGCCGTTTCGCGCCGCGGCGGCCCAGAAAAGGCGGCGTTTTGGCCCCTGGGGGGGCACAACGGCTGGAGATGGCCTTACATCGTGGAAAGAGTTACATGGCTACATCTCAATGTAGTCAAATGAATTAATTAGCATGCGTACTTTTAGTTACTAGCTAAGATGAAGACTACACCTTAATTTGATATATATCCGCATTTTAAGACTTTTAATTGCAATTAAATCTTTTTCAAAAAAATAATTGCAATTAATCTGGTATTAATATGATTCCTATCGACCGAGTGCGATGAATTTGACAAAATTCATCTAAAATGGATGCTTGAAATGGGTCACAAGAATGATGTGTGTACAAATTATTTTGAAGCGAAATATAATTGTGTAGATTTAGTTGAAATTCTAGCGGCCTCTCATTTCGCTCTTCACACACAAGTATATATCACGTCCGGTCAATATATGGCTACATCTCAATATAGTCAAATAATTAATTAGCATGCGTACTTTTAATTACGAGCTAAGATGAAGACTACACCTTAATTTGAGATATATCGGCATTTTAAGACTCTTAATTGCAATTAAATATTTTCCAAAAAATAATTGTAATTAATTTAGTATTAATATGATTCCTATCTGAGAAGGCACGCATTGATATCAGAATCACTATATAAGATGTGCCCTTTGGTTTGTACTTTGCAACTCCGAGGCATAGAAACCAGATAAAACTTCCTATCTCGCTAAGATGAAGACCGCAAAGAAGCTACTCTTGACTCTTGCGTTTGTCTTCCTGGCATTAGGTATTATTTTTATGATGTTTTGCTTCGTCCACTTTTCCACCATGCTATCGGTGATATGGCTGACTCATTTAGTTTATCCATGTTTTTTAAGATGTTGTAGTTAAGGCATGGACAGTGACCGGCACTGAGAATTGTACATCAATACTTTCGTCAACGCCATTTGACAAGTGTGATCGTCCAAGTTGCCTGAACATTTGTCGTGCGTTTGCGCTTTATCCTAATGGATGTAACGGGTGTAATTGGACAGCTGAGTGCACACCCCGAGGATGCATCTGTAATGTGTGCGGGCCAAAACAACAAGAATGAGAGACCGATAGTAGCTAGCTTGCAGATTTGTGTTTGCGGGTAAGCTTGCAGAAATATGATGGTATGTTCATTGTAATAAAAATGACATCTCGTAATGTTGTTTACAACTAGGAAGCTGGTGATATTAATGATTGTAAAGGTTTTATTTCAGTGTTGTTAAGCAATGGCGAGGCAACAGCAGTAATATATAACTAGACTTGATTACACCGCTCATGTATTGCTTTACATCAATAATACATGCACTAATACATAATTAGATATGGCTAAATCTTTTTACATAGGGGATACATTTTTTCCCGAAATGGGGAGCGAAGCCCCCATCCTCTGTAACATTGGGCATACATGGAAGACAACATATTCTACTTGGACGACATATTTTTGATGACGAAAGCTTGAACGAAATAGCAAAGTAGGTTTCCTGGTCTCCCAGACAGCAATGCTCGGCACGTTGTCCTCATCGTCGAAGGGAATGAAAATGAGTTATAGGTGTTTGGTGAAGGAATCAGCATTAGGAAAGGAAGATAAATCCCATAAGAGATGATAATATCTGTATTTTGATCTCATCGTGAATATAGATCAAGTAAAATGCAACCGGAAGTAAAGGTCTCGGCAGTAAGCACTGAACTGAGATGAACCAAATCTCATCTCATGATAAAAATGTTAGTTCTATGTGAAATAGAAATCGCTATAGGAGATGAGAAGTTCTAGGAGCCTAAGGAGAAAACATATATATTCCATACCTGCCTGTCCGATGAAACAAATGAAAACTGAACTACAGTGGACCGTGTGAGAAGACCGCCAGAACTGCTGAACTGCAGTGGTAGCAACATACTCCAAAGGGAGCTGGGTGCTGGGCGGAAAGGGCGTATCGCTGTAGACACGGCTCTACCAGTGCCGCGGAGTTTAATATAAAACCTAGCATCCATGGCAAAAAGGTCGCACCTCGAGTTTCGAGGATGGCGTAATTGAGAAGAATAGATGGCGTGATAAAGCATTTCATTGAAGATGTTAAAGGCATACACACTTGCATTACAAAAGTTCCAGCTGCTGCAGGAGTATCAAATAAATTAGCACAATGCACAAACACAACTGTTGCACCGGTAGCAAACGCAAGCTAGCCCTAACAATAGCAACAACATCTTGGCACCTGAACTAAAAAGCGGAAGAGAATGGGCACTTCAGGAGCACGTACAAGACTGATCTGAAAACAGCTATGAGTCAATGTACCGAAACCATTTGAAGCACTCTCCATTACGATATTCTCAACTGAATGCAGTGCATCTCAAACAGATGAAAAATTTCTCAGAGCCAACACCTCCTAGTTCTTTAGATGATCTAGATCACACCAAACTTTATAGTTACCTGAGAACTGAAGATCCTGGCGTGTAGATACACCCTTTGTGCACCTTGGGCTTAGTACAACCCGTATGCAATAGAGGTATAGTTACACATGGTGTGCAACTAAGGCGTAGTTACAACCCATATACAATACAAGTATAGTTACACAGAATGTCGAAAGTCACTTTGGCTCTCGAGGTCTAGGATTCTTATTTTTTTAAAATAAAAATCATATATAAAACTTTTCAAAAATCTGAAAACAAATCTGGATGTAGTCAACGAGGCACCCTAGAATCATGTAAACTCACAATCCGAAATTCTTTATATTATGTGCTACACAAAAATGAAAAAATCTTATATATTTTAGGGTTTTGAAAATATGTTTAGTTAGATCCACACATTTGTCTTTTTTGTACAGATCTGAATATAAAGTATTTTAAATTTAGATTTTACACCTTCGTGGGATACACCATTGACAAAATGCATTATTTTACTATCAGATTTTAAAAACATGAAAAATATGATTTTTTTTAAATAGAGCGGGCAATGGAGCTCGGGAAACAGAAATCTCCACTCCACACTGTGTGCATTTTAGGATTAATTAGTTATAACCCGCATTCAACTGAGATGTAGTTACACATCTATACTTCTTATAAAGCAAAACCCCACTAAGTGCATTAATTATTTTTCTATCTCAACATGCAAGCTATCCACATCACTCATTCTCTTAGCCAACCAAATGTCCATGTCATCCCACTAACATGAATTAAAGCCCATATTTTCTTGCATGCAACATATCCACATCATATACTTTTCATCTATCCAATTATCCACGTCACCAATTTTAACCATCAAATATAAAAAAATCATGTCAATTAAATTTAGCCTTTCGACAATGTGAGCAACTGAACCTTCCATATTTCTATAAACAACTTCACATTTTATGTTTCTTATATGCCTTTGTTTACACAATAATTTTTTAAAGAGATTTCCGCCGCAACGCGCGGGGTATCTTTCTAGTATTTGTAACAAAGATGATAGCTTTGAGAAGTAGACACCTTTACAATGACCGACTCTTCCTAAAACGAAAGCAAAAAATATCCCATAAAAAATAAAACAAACCCACAAAAATAAGATGAAAATAAACTGAGAACAAATAAAAAGAAAGAAACAAAATAATAATAATAATAACTAAGGTAACACAAAATAAGGAGAAAGGGAAAAGCAAAACTATGATTATATTCTTGTTTTACCACCACAGGATAAGGAACAAAAAATAAAGCTAGTCCAACGCCACGGGGGCGCCTTTGTGCCGCGCGTTAGTGCCCCGTAGTTGAACCGCCGCCTGCATGCTTCTTCAGCTGGGCCGGCCCACGAGCTTCGCGCGCTGCTGGTTCAACATTTGAAACGAGGCGCGCTTTTGAAGCTGCCAACCAGAGTTCGACCCCCGTTCTGCGCTCATTTCGGGGGTTTTTACTGTTTAACGTTATTACTTGTTTCCTCTTCCAGCAAACATATTTCCAGCAAAATAAATTAGAAAAGAGACTGTAACTCATTAACTTCAACGCCAAAAAACTGTTGGCTTTGAGATGAAATCCTCAAAATATGATGAAATTAATAAACCATCATGTGATTGACCTTACAGGAGAAATATAAACCATTTCCAAAATTAGAACCAATTTAAATTTGGAACCATTTTCAAGATTTGGTACCATTTTAAAAATTTGGAACCATTTTCATAATTTGGTTCCTTTTAAAATATGGTTCCGACTTTTGAAAATGGTTCCGAATGAAAAAAATGGTTCCGATTTTTTAAAATGGTTCCGATTTTTCGAAAATGGTTCCGAACCAAAAAATGGTCCCTTTTAGAATATGGTTCCGAACCGAAAAATGGTTCCAATTTTTGAAAATGGTTCCAAAAAAATAAAATGGTTTCGATTTTAAAAAATGGTTCCGATTTTTCAAAAATTGTTGCTTTTTGAAAATGGTTCCGAACCGAAAAATGGTTCCGTTTTTTGAAAATGGTTTCGAATGAAAAAATGGTTCTGATTTTTAAAAATGGTTCCGAATTTTCAAAAATTGTTGCTTTTGAAAATGGTTCCGAACCGAAAAATGGTTCCGTTTTTAGAAAATGGTTCCGAATGAAAAAATGGTTCCGATTTTTCAAAAATTGTTCCTTTTTGAAAATGGTTCCGAACCGAAAAATGGTTCCGAATGAAAAAATGGTTCCGATTTTTAAAAATGGTTAGATTTTTCGAAAATTGTTCCATTTTGAAAATGGTTCCGAACCGAAAAAATGGTTCCTTTTAGAATATGGTTCCGAACCGAAAAAATGGTTCCGAATGAAAAAAAATGGTTCTGATTTTTAAAAATGGTTCCGATTTTTCGAAAATGGTTCGTTTTTTGAAATGGTTCCGAACCAAAAAAATGGTTCCGTCTTTTGAAAATGGTTCCGAATGAAAAAAATGGTTCCTTTTAGAATATGGTTCCGAACCATTTTCGAAAATGGTTCCTTTTTGAAAATGGTTTCGAACCGAAAAAATGGTTCCTTTTGGAATATGGTTTCGATTTTTGAAAATGGTTCTGAATGAAAAAAAATGGTTCCGATTTTTTGATAATGGTTCCGAACCAAAAATGGTTCCTTTTAGAATATGGTTTACGCTTTTTGAAAATGGTTCCGAATGAAAAAAAATGTTTCCGAATTTTAAAAATGGTTCCGATTTTTAGAAAATGGTTCTTTTTTAAAATGGTTCCGAACCGAAAAAATGGTTCCGTCTTTTGAAAATGGTTCCGAATGAAAAAAATGGTTCCGAACTGAAAAAATGGTTCCTTTTAGAATATGGTTCCGAACCATTTTCGAAAATGGTTCCTTTTTGAAAATGGTTCCGAACCGAAAAAATGGTTCCTTTTAGAATATGGTTCCGAATGAAAAAAAATGGTTCCAATTTAAAAAAATGGTTCCCATTTTTTGAAAATGGTTCCTTTTTGAAAATGGTTCCGAACCAAAAAAATGGTTCCTTTTAGAATATGGTTCCGATTTTTTGAAAATGGTTCCGAATAAAAAAAATGGTTCTGGATTTTAAAAGGTGTTCCGATTTTTCGAAAATGGTTCCTTTTTGAAATGGTTCCGAACCAAAAAAATGGTTCCGTCTTTTGAAAATGGTTCCGAATGAATAAAACATTGCATAAAATGTTTTTCAACGATTTTAAACCCATCATGATCTGCACTGTATGATTTACAAAAACCAGCTGAATTATTTGAAGCTACGGCCAACATATTACATCTTCCCAGACCACATTAGAAAAAAGCCATAAGATACATCAGTTCACTCTCTTTTGCTTCATCTTCAGGTGCTACACCTTGCGCTTCTTCATCTTCTCAAAGGTTGCAACGTTTATCTCGTTCATTGTAGAGTGGAACATTTGAAAAGCCTTCAACATCCTGTACTTTGGAATTATTTCCTGCATAATAGAAGACAAGAGAAAATAATACTACGAACAGAGCCCAAAAAAGCATTACCAAAATAGTTAACCTACAAGAGAAAAAACTTCAACCATAGTAGTTGCCAAAGAAAGCAAACACAAATACCTTTTTGAAATCCGCCATAAACATTCCATTGAAAATTTCAGCATATAACAAGATGTAAAACCCACATAATGCCTAAGAATCTGATAGATTGAAATTTATTGAGAATAAGATAAATTTAAATGAGCATAAAAACAGTTTGTTGAACTAATAGCAGTGCATCTGTTAGGTAACTTAGTGTATTGCATTTGTTGAACTTCTCAAAATCCTTGCAACGAATATTCAGCTCTCTGCAAACAGTTTTCAAGTTACACACCGGCTGGATATGCTACAAAAAACAGTAAGATGGGTACCATAAAAAAATATATCAGGATATAGGACATACAAAACATCTACACATAGGAACAACCGTGAAAAACAAGCAAGACATGGGTAGGTTTTCGTCGAGAAATGCATATCAGTCAAACAATTTAAACTGAGAACACAGTGACTATCACGCAGAAAACAAAAAAAAATGTTCTGCTTAATTCATCTCCCTCTCCATTAAAAATGGAGCTCCCATTGAGGGAGAAGAAGTGAAACAAAATACACAATGGATATTTTGCATTGAAGACAAGCAAGTGTCCACCCCTGGGGCGCCCTCTCGCGCTATCCACGTGGCGCCCAGGGGATGGTTTTGCTCGTTTCGTTTTGTCGTTTCTCCCCTTGGTTTTGTCCGTATCACGCTTGCTCCGCTGGCCTTTTCCTCCTCTTTCCCTTCCTCTCACGCCTCTCATGGCGCCAGAAGCTAGGGTTCCTCCCACCAAGCCGCCACCACCACAGGCCACTCCGGCCGCTGTACACGCTGCCGTCCCGGACCTCCGTTGCCACCACTGCGCCGCTCCTCTCCCTGCCCTCCTCCACCACCACGGCGTTCTCTACTCCCCGTCCACTGAGTTGAGGATGGAGGCAGGGAGTCCTTGGTCTGTTTGGTGGAGCGCAGCTCCCCTCCACCACGGCCAGCGCCCAGCGAGGGGCGTCATGGGCGTGGAATTACAAGGCCCAGATATCTCCGACCTGTAAGTGGCAATCCCTCTCTCTCCTATCTTATTTTGGCTGATTGAATCATTGGGGCGTGTAGAAGTGACGACGGGTGGAGCCTTGGAGGATCGATTTATTATGTGATCTGATTAGCTCGTTAGGATTTAACACGATAGGGGTTGGCTAGGTATTGTCCAAGATGGTTTGCTATTAGGTTTCAGCTTGGTTGTGTAAGGTACACATGGCTTTATTCTTCGAGGATTGATTTTCTTTTTACATGTCTATGTTCTTGCAAAATTCAGTGTCGTGGTGGTGTCACGCAGATGCCATAGATGGCTTAAGTTGTGGGCTCGCTTGGGCGTTGGGGAACCGGGGAGGGTGCGCACTCAAGAAGAACGCATGAAGAACAACCAAGAACTCGCTAGAACAAACAAGAACAAGCAGAACCAAGAAGAAGCAAAGAACACCACGATGTACCCTGCTTCGGGGCCCTCTCGTGGAGGTAACACCCCTACTGCAGCACTAGCCTACTCTCTTTATATCTCAAGTGTTTACAAGTACAGAGCGCTCCTTGAGCTGTATGAAGAACAATGGTGAAAGCTCTAGGAGGAAGATGAGCTTGGGGGGAAATGATGCTCGTTGTCCTCGATCCCTCTCACTGGAGAAGGTGGTCGCTCATTTATACATTAACCGAATTACTATAAGGCCCCTGGCCGCAGATGGTAATGGCAAGGACAAGGGGAACAGGACAAACACTGGCCACTGTCACTCAGCCCAGCTCACCCTCTGTCACCACAGGTCTGTCTTTACCTCTTTGAGCTTAAGGCCGCATAGACCACAGAGGCCTAGCCACTGCTCCTTTCCCGAATTAGCCGAGTCAGCGCCTAGGGCCTTGCGATCCGGAAAACCTGTGGCTCGACCTTGCTGTCCTCTGAACCTCGGTCAGTAGAACTGCAGGTCCCGTGACCTTACTGACATTACTTGGCCCCTGTGCCATATCCGGATTACCTTATCCGGGTCCTTCCTGACCAACCCGGCTAACTTAGCCGATACTTCTTAATCTGATCCGGTTTGGCTTTACCGGATCCCCTTTGTTTCTTCCCACACTTTAGCTCGATAGAGAGCTAACCGCATTTCCAAGAGATTCGGCCCAGGTGATCCGGCTGAATATTGATCCGGCCAGCCCTTTAGAGTTCTCAACACCACATCTTTGCCCTACCCGGGGCAGCCCCCCGATAGTAGTCCCCGAAGCTGGTGCGGTCCTACAGCCTCGGCTGAAGGGCCGTAGCAGGTTCAAAACCAATACCATTAACCGAATTACATTAACTCATCTCCGAATTTCCCGGGACGCTTGGCAGGAAATCTCTGCGCAAAGCCGCGTAATCCGGGTCTCTGATTTGACATGTCACTGTCAACACATTATCCGGATCCACCGGGTACTCAAGTGAGTTTGACCAAACGACCGCGTCTCCTCGATTTCTTCGTTGACCTGCACACCCGATCCGCACGACCGCTTCCAATTCTGTGGCCCAACATGTGTTTGGAATACACCGCCACAGCAGCGACCACAGAGTTTCTGGGTACAATTGATCTGGCCACGCTCCGGAAACCGTGCGGTAGTGCGCCAGTTACTGGTGAGCAGCTATAAATAGGGGCGCAGGGGGTTTTCTCTCCTTCTCCCCCACACCTCCATCGCGAAACCTCCAACCGCGCCATTGCCGCCGCCGCATTCTTGCCCTTGCGACCTCGCCACGCCGGAGAAGGTTCGCCGGAGCTGCGCATCGCGCCCTGCACCGCCGTTCCATCACCGAGCCTTTCCTCGCCGTACGCAACCGTGAGTTCTTCTTCCTCCGGCCATGGCCACCGCGACCAAGTTCGTACCCACGAGGAACTTACGCCTGTTTCTTTTTGTAGATTCATTCCCATATAAATCCATGGTTATGCCTTAGCACATTCCGTAGATCCCTTTTCTAGGTTTCCTACTAGATTGCCTTAGATTAGCTTGCCACCGTTTGAACAGTTCTACTAGCCTTTTCACTTGAATTCTTTTTCTTTTTACCGCTGCGGTAGATCTTGTGTAACCCTAGACTTTTGCGGAAGGTGTTTGTGATTGCCATCCGAATCACCTTCTCTGCTGAACCCGGCTAGTTTCATCCGGGATAATCTTAGCCGAATCACTTTAGATCTGGTTCGATTATACCATTATCCGATTCATTTGACTCGGCCCTATCCGACTTCTTGCAGGATTGATCCGGATATGGCGAAGCTTCCTCCCGGCAGATGGGAGGGTTCTGATGTGACAAAGGACGATCTGGAATGGCTATTAAGCACCCGGCGTATAACCTCTCAAGTTATATGCCGCAAACCGGGGAAGGAACTTGCACCGGTCACCGAACCTGGTGAACGTGTGGTGTTTCTAGCGCACTTTGAGCGCGGATTCGGATTGTCGGCGAGTGATTTCTTCCGGGCTTTCCTAGATTTCTTTGGCTTACAGCCTCATCACCTCCCGGCTAATGCCTTCGTTTCTCTATCGGCCTTTACTTCCTTTTGCGAGGGCTATCTCGGTGTCTGGCCGACTGTCGATATATGGGCAAAGTATTTCCACCTCCGCAAGCAGACTATTCCAGGCACCAAGCCGAAGCTGATGACTGCTTGTGGTTCGGTTAGCATTACGCCGAGGACGGGATCCATCTTTCCACGTATCACTGGCCTAGACACCGTCAAGAAGTGGCAAAGGACTTTCTTTTATGTGAAGAGTGCTGAAGGCCATGATGCCCTCAATCTGCCCGAGTTCAAGATCGAGCCACCCACGGCCGAATTAAACTTCGGATATAATCCGGCTGAAACTATTGCAGTGCTCCAGACAATACATGAAACTCTGGAGGACCTTGTGGAGAAGGGTCTGGACTCGGACGATCTCCTCGGACCTTTATCTGCCGCCGGGTTAATCCTCTTCAAAGACGTGAACACAAGATATGCCACATGGGTGGTCTGCTTGATCCTACCCGGATCAGCAAACACGACCTTAGCCGAGTTTCCATCAAGAGACGAGTAAATGCGATTGCTTATACCGAGATGTCGGATAAGTGGCGGTGGGGCGTAAAGCCGTTTCACCGAGATGCACTTCCACCACAGGTTAGTTCACCATCTTCCGAATTCATCCATACTTCATCAAAATGCCATCGGACTAATCCGGATTTACCTTGACTCTTATGTAGCTGTTTGACCGCCAAGCTACTGAAGATGGAGATCTCCACCGAAGTATGGGGAGCGGATCGCAGCCCGTTGCGCGAGGGCGAAGAGGATGCGGATACGGATGATTATCTGCCGATTCCGCGCGCCAAGCCAATCCGCAAGGGTAAGCAAACAACTATTCACAACGAAGATGAGGATGATGATTGCCGGATCCTAGATCCCATTGATGCTATTCCGATTTCATGGTCACCACCTTGTGTTCCAGCCAAAGAAGATACTCAAGGGACATCTCGGAAACGCGCTGATGCGCCCGGATCTGATGCCCCTAAAGCCAAAAGAATCAAGAAGGCTGGCTCCAAGCAGAATCGGCTCAAGCCCATGCCTACCACGAAGGGTAATGCCAACTTAGCTTCATTTGCTTTCTTCCTTTACTAACCGAGTCATAATCATCCGGATTAACTGTTCACTTTGTTTTATGTAATGACGTCATCGTCACCGAGCAAACTCACTCATCCATTTCTTCTCCTATTCCTCCACTAGATTCGGCTATGGAGAACCAATCTCCTGAGAGGGCGGTCCCCTCTCCAGCGCGTACTACAACTGCCAATATTTCCCAGCCTACTCCCGTATCAGAGCCGGTTATTGACTTGGAGAGTGAGGAAACCCTGGTTCCTGCCGAGATTCAACCTGGCCGCGCCCTCTGAAGGAGCTGGAGAAGGAAAAGGCTAAGGTGCCGGCTAAGCCCTTGCCTAAACCAGATTCTCGCCCTACACCCGCAGCTCAAGCCCTGCTGAATCAAGAGCAGCAGAAGAAGAAAAAGCAGAAGCAGCAACAGCAACAACAAATTTCCGAGAAGCAGCAAAAGGAGCAACATCCGAGGCAGACCCCGGGTGCGTCACCTCCACCCAAGCCGACTCAAGGTGCCTCTGGCACAACTCCAACCACCTCGGATAAGCAGGTGGCTGCTAGCAAGAAAGTTCCTGCCGCCCCATCAGCGATTCGATTCGGCCAGGCCCTGTCGAATCCCCGCCCGCCTAACAGCGATAAGCTCGAGTCCGCCAAGCAATTCATTGAAGCTTGGAATGATGCTGATCTCGCCAAAGGCTTCTCTACTTCAGCGCCACATCCGGCTGGCCCTAGTCGGATGTTTCAATCTCTACACTCCGTGCAGACCTCGGTTGTTGAAGCTAACCGGGTCTTCGAGGTAACTTTACCGAATCCTGCTTTTACTTTATCATTATCAATCTGCACTATTCCCAGTCCCCGAGATTCGGGTCGAACGACTGATACTCCTCTGAGTAAGAAAGTCATTCGGCTTGAATCTATAAAACTTGATCATGAATGTTGTCTTAACCGAGGAAACCGTGGGACTTCCAGTCCCCGAGTCTCTTTTCCAACTGATTCGGTTAATCTCGGGCCAGTCCCCGAGATTCTTTTGACGCCATTTGCATGTTTTCTTTCAGGAAACCATGACCGCTCGCAGCAAGCTCTTTAAGCAGCTCGCCCATCAGCATCAGAAGCTCCAAACTTCCTTCGATGGGCTCTGTCTTGAAATGGACAATAAAGAAGAAGAGCAGAAGCGCGCTTTAGAGGAGCAAAAGTCAGAGGTGACTCGGCTCCAGCGAGAGCTTAACCGGGTTGAAAAAGTGAAGGAGAAGGTCAAAGGAGAGCGGGATGCGCTGCAGAATGAAAAAGACACTATCCAGAAGGAGCGAGATGTTTGCAAAGCCGGACTTGCGGAGCGGGCCAAACTGGACAAGCAAATTCAAACGGCCATTGCCGAATCTGAAGCCGAAGTCAAAGCGGCGAAAGAAGAATTGAGTGCTCACAAAGCAGCCAGTGCGAAATGGCTGTCCGGACTTGCTAGCCTCAATGATGACATGGACCGTAAGTTTTGCCGAATTTCTTCTTTTCCTTCTGCTCTTATCCGACATATATTTTTGTGTTCCTTCTCGCTTAATTCGGTATTAGCTTATTTGTTTGTAGGAGAGTTTACCAGCATCCGGCTTCAAGCCGCCAAAGCTGTGAGAGACGCCCGAGCTGAGAGAGCTAAATTAACCGGTGCTCCCTTACCAGAGACATGGGACATTGAAGATCACATTACTACACTCAAGGCTCGGATTGCCCCTTTGAAGGATTCCCACATTGATCTGCTCAATGCAAGCCTCAAGGCTCACCGAATCTTGTTTCCTGAATCTCGGCAAGTCCGGTCTGCGGAAGAGCTAATCAAAGATCTGGATCAAACGAAGAGTCGGTTACAGCAATGGAGATCTTCGTCCGCCCGCGCTGGTGCTGATGCCGCCTTGATCTTTATCATGTCTTGGTATGAACTAATTGACCTCGCCAAAGTGCGCTCCCTTCGCGAGGGTTCTTCATGGGCCTCAGATCCTGACCGGATCAAGATCCGCGAGGAAACTGCCAACTTTATGGCCGAATTTGCAAACACCAAGCATCTTGATCTGGAGGCTCCGGTCTACTCTGATGGGAAGAGACTGAAGAAGAGGAATCGGACGATGCCTCCGTTGAAGAATATGCCGATTCTGAGGGCGAGTCTGATGATTCGGCTGACTCTGCCGAACATGTTCCTATCAAGTCCATCAAGATCCCAGCCTCTGACTCGGCTAAGAATACCAAAGCAACTCCGGCCCAGACTTCCGAGATACCAGCCACTGATTCGGCAGAGATTACCAAACAAGCTTCAGCTGATCCGGATACTTCCGAATCTGCCCAGCCTTCAAGCTCTCCACGCAAGGTTACCCCTGAAGTTCCTCCATCTTCTAAGTCCATTCCAGCAACGGAACCCCTGCAACCGAATCTACTCCAACCGAAGCTCCTGTAACCGAAGCTCACACGCCCGAGGCTCCTGCAACCGAAGCTCCTGTAAGCGAACCTGCTACAACCAAGTCTGCCGCTTCCTGAAGTGACAACGACAACGACAACGACAACGAAGCCTTTTTTTCCAAACAAGTTGGGGTAGGCTAGAGTTGAAACCCATAAGATCTCGAAACCAGGTCATGGTTCTGGCACATGGATAGCTAACTTCCACTCAGCCCTATCCATGGCTAGTTCTTTGGTGATATTCCAATCCTTCAGATCTCTCTTAACAGACTCCTCCCATGTCAAGTTTGGCCTACCACGACCCTCTTAACATTCTCATCCCGCTTTATCTGTCCGGTATGCAATGGCGCTTCCGGAGGCCTACGTTCTATATGACCAAACCATCTTAGACGGTGTTGGACAACCTTCTCTTCAATTGGTGCTACCCCAACTCTCTCACGTATATCATCATTCCTAACACGATCCTTTCTTGTGTGGCCACATATCCATCTCAACATGCGCATCTCCGCTACACCTAACTGTTGGATATGTCGTCTCTTGGTCGGCCAACATTCTGCGCCATACAACATCGCAGGTCGAATCGCCGTCCTATAGAACTTGCCTTTTAGCTTTTGTGGCACTTTCCTATCACAGAGGACACCAGAAGCTTGGCGCCATTTCATCCAACCAGCTTTGATTCGATGACTCACATCTTCATCGATATCACCATCCTTCTGGAGCATAGACCCCAAATATCGGAAGGTGTCTTTCTCAGGTACCACCTGTCCATCAAGTCTAACCTCTTCCTCCTCGTGCCTAGTAGTACTGAAACTGCACCTCATGTACTCAGTTTTGGTTCTACTAAGCCTGAAACCTTTCGATTCTAGAGTCCGCCTCCACAGCTCTAACTTTCTATTAACCCCCGCCCGACTATCGTCAATTAGCACCACATCATCCGCAAAGAGCATACACCATGGGATATCTCCTTGTATATCCCCTGTGACCTCATCCATCACCAAAGTAAAGAGATAAGGGCTCAAAGCTGACCCCTGGTGCAGTCCTATTTTAATTGGAAAGTCATCGGTGTCGCCATCACTTGTTCGAACACTTGTCACAACATTATCATACATATCCTTAATGAGGGTAATGTACTTTGTTGGGACTTTGTGTTTCTCCAAGGCCCGCCACATGACATTCCGTGGTATCTTATCATACGCCTTCTCCAAGTCAATGAACACCATATGAAGATCCTTCTTCTTCTCCCTGTATCTCTCCATAAGTTGTCGTACCAAAAAGATGGCTTCCATGGTAGACCTCCCAGGCATGAAACCAAATTTATTTTTGGTCACGCTTGTCAATCTTCTTAAACGGTGCTCAATGACTCTCTCCCATAGCTTCATTGTATGGCTCATCAACTTGATTCCACGGTAATTAGTGCAACTTTGAACATCCCCCTTGTTCTTGAAGATTGGCACTAATGTACTCCGCCTCCATTCTTCGGGCATCTTGTTTGACCGAAAAATGAGGTTGAAAAGTTTAGTTAGCCATACTATCGCTATGTCTCCAAGGCCTCTCCACACCTCGATGGGGATACCATCAGGGCCCATTGCCTTGCCTCCTTTCATCCTCTTCAAAGTCTCCCTAACCTCAGCCTCCTGGATACGCCGCACAAAGCGTCGGCTGGTATCATCGGAGGAATCGTCTAGCTCAATGGTAGAGCTCTCATTCTCTCCATTGAACAGGTCGTCGAAGTACTCTCGCCATCTACGCTTGATCTCTTCGTCCTTCATGAGGAGTTGATCCGCTCCGTCCTTTATGCATTTGACTTGGTTGACATCCCTCGTCTTCCTTTCTCTCGTCTTCGCCATCTTATAGATGTCTATTTCGCCTTCCTTCGTGTTTAGACGCTCCTTGTATATCTCCATGTTTAGACGCCCGACCCCTTGCCTCGCTCACCGCTCGCTTTGCGGCCTTCTTTGCCCCCTTGTATATCTCCATGTTGGTTGCGCTCCTGTCCAGGTTTAGGCGTCTGAAACAGTCCTTCTTCTCCTTAATAGCCTTCTGGACCTCAACGTTCCACCACCAGGTATCCTTAGCATCCCTTCTACTTCCCCTGGTCACCCCAAACTCCTCTGATGCAATCTTCCGAATGCAAGTCGCCATCCTCATCCACATACTGTTTGCATCGCCTCCTTCCTCCCAAGGGCCCTCCTCAAAAACCCTCTCCTTAAAAGCTTGAGCTGCCTCTCCCTTTAACTTCCACCACTTTGTTCTAGCAACTTTTGGACGCTTATCCCGCTGGACACGAATCCAAAAACGGAAGTCAGCCACCACCAGCTTATGTTGATGGACAACACTCTCTCCAGGTATCGCCTTACAATCAAGGCAAGCGCGTCTATCTTCTCTTCGAGAGAGGACAAAATCAATCTGGCTAGAGTGTTGGCCACTACTGAAAGTCACTAGGTGGGATTCTCTCTTTCTAAAGAGGTGTTTAGCTACGACCATATCGTAGGCTAGGGCGAAGCTTAAGACATCCTCCCCTTCTTGGTTCCTGATGCCATAGCCAAAGCCCCCATGCACCCCTTCAAAACCTGTGTTAGATGTACCCACATGGCCATTGAGGTCTCCTCCTATGAAGAGCTTCTCGCCAGTAGGTACTCTCCTAACCAAGTCCTCGAGACCTTCCCAGAACTCTCTCTTGGTGCTCTCGTTGTGGCCTACTTGCGGAGCATACGCGCTGATAACATTGAGAACTAAGTCCCCAACAACCAGCTTGACTAGGATAATCCGGTCTCCTTGCCTCTTGACGTCCACTACTCCATCCTTGAGGCTCTTGTTGATCAAGATGCCTACCCCATTTTTGTTTGAGGTTGTCCCCGTGTACCACAGCTTAAAGCCGGTATCCTCCACCTCCTTCGCCTTCTGTCCCTTCCATTTGGTCTCTTGGACGCATAGGACATCAACACGCCTCCTTATCGCCGTATCAACTAACTCCCGTAACTTGCCCGTCAGGGACCCTACGTTCCAGCTACCTAAGCGGATCCTCCTAGGCTCGGCTAACTTCCTTACCCTCCGCACTCGTCGAGTCAAATGCGAAGACCCTTGCTCATTTTTCACTACACCCGGGCGTCGATGCAGCGCGCCACTAAGGATGCGACGACCCGATCCTTGCTCACTTATCACCGTATCCAGATCAAGATACGGCGCGCCACCAAGGGGGTGGCGGCCCGGCCCTTGCCCATTTGACACCACACCCGGGTTCCGATATGGCGCGTCGCTAAGAGGGTTACGCCCCAACGAGGTTCTTTTGGGTTTCATCTCCATAAGAGTGGCTGGGTTTTTTCCGTTGGCTTGCCAAGCCTATCACAACCCTCCTCCTTTATCCGGGCTTGGGACCGGCTATGTTGAGACAACTCCTGAAGTGACTTAGTGAAAAAACGTTAAATCCCCGGTATGCCGGGAGCAGATGTAATAGACAATTTAAGTTCTTCCGAGACTACTCTTATTTGCTTAATGCGATCCGGACGAGGTTTATGTTGGATCATTTTAAACCGAGTCCCCGAGTCTGTTTTCTTGTTTACTATTTTTGCCGAATCTTTGCTCTTGTCTACCTTTTAGGTGTTTGACAGTCGAGTCACAAGATAGGAATCATAGCATACAATACTTGAAACATGCGAGTTATGGTTTAGAATCATCTAACATAAACAAAAAATAAATAACAGGGGTTAGTAAACGACATCTGCCGAATCGGTTTTGGACCGAGTCCCCGAGTCCATTTTCATGTTTCCCATATTCCTCATCTCTGCTCTTGACTACCATTTTGGTGTTTGTCAGTCGAGTCACGAGATCAACAACACAGCATACATTACTTGAATTTTGGGACGAGGTTCAAAGCAATTCGACACATGAACGGTATGGACAAAACAGTAATAAAAACACATGCATAGGACGAAGCAGTCCCCGAGTCCAGACTCGGATTGCTGCAATTTCATTTATGATAAACTGAAATACATACATTGCGCCCCTTAGGAGTAAAAGGGTCGAAGCAGAGCTACATTCCAGGGTCTCTTAGTTTCTTGTCCGGGTCTGTCCAGGCCATCCTTCCTTGGTTCCTGTGCATCTACAAGGTAGTACGAGTCATTGTGCATAGCCCTGCTCACAATGAATGGTCCCTCCCATGGAGGTGACAACTTGTGTCGGCCTTTGCTGCGCTGCACCAGCCTTAGTACAAGATCTCCCTCATGAAACACTCGAGGGCTGATCTTTCGACTATGATATCGTCGGAGATTCTGCTGGTATATTGCTGTCCGAGATAGAGCCAATTCTCTTGCTTCCTCTAGCAGATCCACTGCATCTTCCCGGGCCTCTTTTGCCTCGGTTTCAGTATACATTGCCACCCTTGGTGCATCATGTTCTATGTCAGTGGGTAGCACAGCTTCTGCCCCATAAACCAGAAAAAATGGCGTATAGCCAGTTGACCGATTCGGCGTGGTCCTTAGACCCCACAGTACTGATGGTATCTCGTCTATCCAGCATCCCGGAGTTTTCAGCAATGGTTCAATGAGACGAGCCTTGATGCCGGCCAACACCAGGGCATTTGATCTTTCCACTTGCCCATTAGACTCCGGATGTGCCACCGAGGCTATATCTAGCCGGATTCCCTTATCCATGCAAAACCGAGCAAACTCTCCGACAGCAAAGTTTGTGCCGTTATCCGAGATGATGCTATGAGGGTATCCGTATCTCAAAATAATTTCTTTCAGGAAAGTTACAGCCGAACGACCATCTACTTCCGGATTGGTTTCACCTCTATCCACTTGGTGAACTTATCCACCATCACCAGCATATGTGTCATGTTACCCCTAGCCGGCTTGAAATCTCCCACCATATCTAAACACCACACAGCAAACGGCCAAGTGATAGGAATTGTTTTGAGCGCCGATGCGGGTAAGTGTGTCTGCTTGGCAAACCTTTGGCATCCTTCACATTTTCGGACTATGTCCTCTGCATCCGCGTGAGCAGTGGGCCAGTAAAATCCATGCCGGAATACTTAGCCACCAGGGCTCTTGTACTGCAATGATGTCCACATTCTCCTTGATGTATCTCAGGAGCATCTCCTTGCCCTCGGCTGGCTCCACACAACGCTGTAGCACCTCGGTTGCACTCCTCTTGTATAACTCCTTGTTGATGATGGTGTAAGCCTTGGACCTCCTCTGCACTCGCCTAGCTTCGGTTTCATCATTTGGCAAACTCCCCTCCGACATGAACTTCATGATTTCTTCAGCCCATTCCGGTACTGGATGCAAAGGGAATAAGTGCTCATCTACTCCACTGGTTCGGCCGCCATTATTTCTTCTATCAGCTTCTGCCCATTCCCTAAGATTCGGTTAGCACCACCTTCTTCTCTGCTCCTCTTTCCTAAGATCCGGTTAGCAGTCCCCGGGTCTCGCCATGCAGTCCCCGGGTCTTCCCCAATGTACCGACATCAACATTCATAGGGACAGCCTCAGATTCTTGCTTTGGGATAAAAATTGACTCGGAATCAGGCGAAGGTTTGATTGAAGGGACCCTTAGGTGATTCAAGGATATCCGGGTGGAATTGCATCCCTAGACGACCCGAGTTTTGACAGGACATCAGCAGCTTCGTTCTCCAACCGAGGTATGTGCTTGTACTCGCAGCCTTCAAAAAATCCTGAAATTTTCTGGACATGAAACCGATACAGTGCCATATTGGCATCAAGAGCATCCCAATTTCCAGAAGATTGCTGCACCACTAAATCCGAATCACCAAAACATTCTATTCGGCGGATGCCGATGTCCCTAGCCACATTAAGCCCATGGATCAGTGCCTCATATTCGGCCACATTGTTTGATGCTGAGAAATGAATCTGCAACACATATCGCAATTGATCTTGCTTCGGTGACGTGAGTACCACCCCAGCACCTAATCCGATTTTGGTTTTGGAGCCATCAAAGTGCAACTTCCAGTAATTGTAATCCGGCTTGGGTGGCTCATACTGCATCTCGGCCCAGTCACAAAGGAAATCTGGTAAAGCCTGAGACTTGATAGCATCCCTTCTCTCATAATGCGGGGTGTAAGGAGATACTTCTATTGCCCATTGGCAACCCGGCCAGTCGCATCTTTGCACCCAATGATCTCCGCGATTGGAGCTTCACATACCACGGTAATCGGGTGTTCTTGGAAATAATGTTTCAACTTTTTGGCCGCCAGGTATACACCGTATGTCATCTTCTGGTAGTGAGGATAATTTTGCTTTGAGGTTGAGATCACCTCACTTAAATAGTACACCGGTCTCTGCACGGATTTACCCTCCTCTTCTCGCTCTACCACTATGACCACACTTACGACCCGGTTAGTGGCCGCAATGTAAAGTAGCATTGGCTCATTCGGCAAAGGTGACGCCAGAATTGGTGCAGTGGACAACATCTTTTTTAATTCGTTGAAAGCCGAATCTGCCTGCGGGGTCCACGTGAACCCGGTGCTCTTTTTCATCAACTGATACAAGGGCAAGGCTTTTTCTCCTAGCCGACTCACAAACCGACTCAACGAGGCTAAACACCCGGTGAATTTTTGTACATCTTTTAGACATTTAGGCAATTTCATTCTTTCTATGGCTCGGATCTTAGCCGGATTCACCTCAATACCTCGGCTCGATACAAGGAAACCGAGCAACTTTCCAGCCGGGACACCAAAGGTGCATTTATCCGGATTCAATTTCAACCGATATTTTCTCAAGTTCACAAATGTTTCCTCGAGATCCTCGAGGAGAGTGTGTTTTTCTTTAGTTTTGATGACGATATCATCGACATACACCTGCACATTTTGCCCATTTGGGAGTGTAAGCATTTCTGCATACATCTCTGATAAGTTGCACCGGCATTTCTCAAACCGAAACACATGACACGATAGCAATACGCCCCGTACGGGGTAATAAAAGCAGTCTTTATTTGATCTTTAGGGTTCAGTGGTATCTGGTGAAAACCAGAGTACGCATCAATAAAAGACAACAACTCACACCCAGCAGTAGAATCGATCACTTGATCAATCCGAGGTAAAGGAAATGGATCCTTCGGGCACGCCTTGTTTAGGTTGGTGAAATCGATGCACATGCGCCACACCTTGACCACCGCTGGTTCGTCCTTCTTCTTCTCTACCAGAACCGGATTGGATATCCAGTCTGGATGCAACACCTCCATAATGAATCCGGCTGCAAGCAACTTAGCCAGCTCATCAGCACCACTTTTCTTCGATCATCTGAGAGACGCCGAGTCGGTTGCCTCACCGGTTTTACATCCGGCCTGACAAATAAAGAGTGCTCTGCCAACTCCCTCGGAACACCAGGCAGGTCCTTAGCCGACCATGCAAAGATATCCCGATTCTCACGGAGGAAGTGACAGAGCGCGCTTTCCTATTTCTCATCCACCCGGCACCAATGATGGCCATGCGCTCCGGGTTCTCCGGGTCAATGGGGATCTTCTTTGTCTCCTTGGGCATCTCAAATGTTGCACCTCCATCCGGATTGGTCATAGCCAGCACACCGAGCTGAGCTGACTTCGCCATTGCCACCACCTCATGCATCTTGCTCTTCTCAGCTTGGATCACCAATGATTCGGCTAAGGTGGAACCGATCGTGGCACACTGTATGGCCTTTTTGTAATCTCCCGCAACAGTGATAATACCATTCGGGCCAGGCATCTTTATCTTGAGGTAGGCCACATGGTGGATATCATGAACTTGGCTAACGCAGGCCGGCCAAGCAGAGCATGGTATGGGCTCTCCAAATCTACCACCTCGAACTCGAGACTCTCAAGCCGGTGATTGTCCTTGGTACCAAACAGCACATCTACCCAGATCTTACCCATTGGGGAACAAGACACCCCGGGTACTATACCATGGAAGGTACAACTGCTCTGCTGCAACTGATTCGGCGAAATACCCAACTTGACCATTGTGTCCCGATACATGATGTTTATGGCACTGCCATTGTCAATCAAGACTCGGCTAAACCTCACGTTAAGCTTGGGTCCAACCAAAGTCGGATCCACCACCAGTGCATAGTTTCCTGGACTTGGCATAATTCTGGGGTTATCAGCCCTGCTCCAAGTGATCTCCTGCTCGGACCAATTCAGGTATTTTGGGACTGCTGGCATGACTGCATTCACCTCCTTCGCCCTTCGCAGCTGACTTTTCTTGTCAGTTGGCTCGGTCACAAAAACCACATAACTTTGATGAGCCTCCTTGTACTCATTACCGGGGTATCCACCTTGCCGACTCGGACCAGCACCATTGTCGTTGCCTCCCATGTTTACCAGGTTAACCGGCTTTGTGGCTGCCGGTCTTGGAGCTCCTGCGTTCACCGGGATTGTATTGGCTCCGGTTAAAGGCATATTCGGCCTGAAATTCGGTCTAGGAGCACCTCTCTGAGGTGGTCCTCTCTGACCCTCCGCCTGAATGCGATGATGCCAGCTACAATTCCGAGTTGAATGATTGGCCGGCTTGCGTGGGTCTGTTGTGTGATAACAGCAAGGCCCGTCTAATCTTGACTCAAAAGTTAGAGGAGGACTCGATCCATCCCACACTTTCTTTGGCCAGCACCTTGATTCGGCCTCCAAGCTGGACCCTCAGTCTTTTGTCTCTGACCATCTCCTGCTCCAGGATGGTCCATATTCACTGCAGCAACCTGATCTGAACCGTATCTATAATCCGGATCTCTTCTTTTGTAACCGAATTCATGTCGGTCATGGGCCTCAATGGTCCTACTCGGTTGTTAACCGGTTGCCTCCTGCTTGTTCCCACTGCATCCAATGCTGGCTGTGTCGGATCACCAAGAGCATACGTATCTGCTATCCGGATCGTTTCCGCCAGTGTCTTGGGCATATCCCTCTGGAGCTTCTGCCAGAGCGGGGTGCCATGTCGGCAACCCTGCGCAAACCAAGAAATCGCCTGCTCCTCCACGACACCTTCGCAAGAGTTGCGAATGTTGCTCCACCGAGTAAGAATTCTCGGTCTGTTTCCCGTTCTTCCTGCTTGCAAGCCAGGAGCTGAGGTCGGTTAGGCCTCTTGTAGGTGCTGGAGAAATTACTGTAAAATGCCTCCTCCAAGTCCACCCAAGAGTTGATACTACCCGGCGGTAAGTTATTCAGCCAAATCCGGGCTGGCCCTTCCAACATGTGCGGGAGATACCGGACCGCCCATCGGCGATTGCCCCCCGCAATGTGCACTGATGATACATAGTCTATCAGCCAATCCTGTGGCTTTGTGCTGCCATTATACGGCTTTGTGCTTCGGCCAAGCTGAAACAACGGCACGCTCGGCTCGTTCATGATCCGAGGTCCAAAGCATGGAGGACCCGGTGGGCCTTGCTCTTCTAGCTTCTCGGACTGGTAAATTCTATCCAACTTGAGACGCTGATCATCGGATCCAATGCCCGAGGTCCCAGTCTTGATGCAAGTGCATTATCATACGTCTGGTATCCGGCTCGCGCCATAGCCGAATTTCCGTCATCATAGCGGTAGCCCGCCTGGCCACCACCTTGCTGTTGCGCTCGCACAATCACTTGCTGCCCGGAGGACGAGGTGGTTGACCTCGGCCAGCCGAATTGCCCCTTCCAGCTCCCGGGTAGCCTTGTCCACCACTGTTTCTGCTTTGGCCACCTCTTCCTTGAGCGGCTAGCTGCTTGCCGGCATACTCAGCATCATAGGTCTGCAGCTGCTTGCTCTTACCCGAGTTCACGCTCTGGGCCCGGTCAACTCCGACGTGCGGGGATGACGCCTGCCCCTTGGATCTCTGGCTAACAGCCTTAACCGACACTACTACCCGAGAAACACCTGCATCCGGATTAGCTTTCCGGTAAGCCTCATTCTGCCGGTTACACACATCTACTAGCTCATTGACTCTCTCTGCCTGCCTTCGCCAAGCGTCCCCGGTTAGTGTACTCAACTCGGCTCGCGCTGCCGCTGCAGCCCTAAGATTCTTAGCCGGGGAGCTATACACCGGCTTGCCTGTGCCAGATCTATGACTAGTAGCCTTACTGAGCTCGATCCTGCAGCTCTAGCTAACTCGTCATTGAGGTCCTTACCCCGGTTACGCAACTCGGCTTTCTTGCGCGAGCGATGCACTACAGGAGTAAAGCCATCGTGATACCATTGGCAGCATTGTACTCTCTCATATCTCTATCAAAGGCTTGCCTAGACTCCACCACTAACCGGGCTTCTTTTTGCAACCTCAGGCGCTCTGCCTCTAGCTGAGCTACAGTGAGCTCTACATTTGCCCCAGGTGCCACTGGCCGAGATAACTTCTCCAGGACATCCTCTAAGGGAGCCTCCCTACTTGACATGCCAAGCGGGCCAACCGGATCCGGTTTCTCCTTTGGGAACTTGCCGTCCGAGTCGGCTTGTCAACCGGATCAACTGGCGTGGCCAGCTCCTCGGGCATGCTCTTGCTGGCATCTCCTTTGCCAGCCGCAGCACTTGTTCCAACCACCATTACCTCCACGCTACTCCCGGGGCGAGCGCTACGCCGTCCGAGAGCTGCGCGGAAAGAGGGAGGATCCTCAGCCACGAGCACCTGCGCCGGGTACTCGCGGACAGGCTCGGTGGCGACGTAGGTGACGAAGCTGCCGAGCGTCATGAGGAAGCCGTCAGCGGGGAAGGGCTTGTTGGCGAAGCACCCCGCGTTGTCGCTGATGAAGTTGAACTTGCCGATCTTGCAAACGAGCCCAGAGAGGACCCGCTCGCCGGAGCCAGTGACGGAGCCCGTCCGGAAGGAAACCCCAGCCAACGCCACTGCTTGCCCCACGGTGGGCGCCAACTGTCGTGGTGGTGTCACGGCAGATGCCATAGGATGGCTTAAGTTGTGGGCTCGCTAGGACGTTGGGGGATCCGGGGAGGGTTTGCGCGCTCACGAAGCACGCATGAAGAACAACCAAGAACTCGCAAGAACAAACAAGAACAAGCAGAACCAAGAAGAAGCAAAGAACACCACGATGTACCCTGCTTCGGGGCCCTCTTGTGGAGGTAACACCCCTACTGCAGCACTAGCCTACTCTCTTTATATCTCAAGTGTTTACAAGTACAGAGCGCTCCTTGAGCTGTATGAAGAACAATGGTGAAAGCTCTAGGAAGAAGATGGAGCTTGGGGGGAAATGATGCTCGTTGTCCTCGATCCCTCTCACTGGAGAAGGTGGTCGCTCATTTATACATTAACCGAATTACTATAATGCCCCTGGCCGCAGATGGTAATGGCAAGGACAAGGGGAACAGGACAAACACTGGCCACTGTCACTCAGCCCAGCTCACCCTCTGTCCACCACAGGTCTGTCTTTACCTCTTTGAGCTTAAGGCCGCGTAGACCACAGAGGCCTAGCCACTGCTCCTTTCCCGAATTAGCCGAGTCAGCGCCTAGAGCCTTGCGATCCGGAAAACCTGTGGCTCGACCTTGCTGTCCTCTGAACCTCGGTCAGTAGAACTGCAGGTCCCGTGACCTTACTGACATTACTTGGCCCCTGTGCCATATCCGGATTACCTTATCCGGGTCCTTCCTGACCAACCCGGCTAACTTAGCCGATACTTCTTAATCTGATCCGGTTTGGCTTTACCGGATCCCCTTTGTTTCTTCCCACACTTTAGCTCGATAGAGAGCTAACCGCATTTCCAAGAGATTCGGCCCAGGTGATCCGGCTGAATATTGATCCGGCCAACCCTTTAGAGTTCTCAACACCACATCTTTGCCCTACCCGGGGGCAGCCCCCCGACATTCAGGCTGTGCTTCTAGATGGAGAATCCATGATTCATATGGCCTTATTTTGCATTTCTTTGTTGGATTGACACATATTGCAGACATCCAACGAAAGATCCATTGGGAAATAGCAAGCACTTATTATATTTGACATATATAGTGAAGAATACCAAGTTTGATCAGCAGATCCTAACTAGGAAACTTGAGCCTGAGAGCAATAGTTAGAATAATTTTTCTTCTTCAGTGCTGCGTTGGTACCATACTGTTATTGTCGTGTATGAGTGCAATAACAACTGCAGGCAAAATGCATATGAGGAGAAATTTTCAGAAAATTGAAGAGAACAATTAGGTCAAACAAAGAGGAATGTCTTGAGTCATTCTGGGATTATGTCCTCTGACAAATCATCATGGCAGTGTTACCTCCTGGTGCCTCTCATATCTTTGTATGTAGTTAGTTTGGGTGCTCGAGGTGTCAAAGATGCCATAATTGGCCATGAAACTGGAGGTACTTACCTAAGACTACTGAATGACACTACATACTCTGTGATTGCAATTTTCTAAAAATTATATGAGTTCATAGCCAATGTGATTTTTAGTAAGTATGAACGCAATGCAGGCAACAGGTTACAGGTGGGCTCTCAGCCTCATGAAGCTTGCTACATCTCGGTGACCAACTTGCATCCTATAGTAGAGGAGGTAAAGCTTGTTTGCTGAACTACTGATCTGAATCCTATCATGTTCATTGCCAATCTATACACTGGAACCGCTCAAGCTTCGTCTCTAAATCAGTTTCAGGTTCCATGACACATACCTGCTGGTGAGATGCTGCAACTACGAGCTCATGTGCCACTACACACACAAGACCATCATGAACTGCAAAGAGCGATATAAGTATGCTTTCCTGCTAACTCTACATACCTATACGTTTTCCAGTGCAGAAATTTGTGTGACACAGCGTCATTAGTGTTGTGTACATGTCAGAAGTCAAATTTTGATATATTTCTTCTGATATTATTAATATTTTTCTCTTGAAACATTGCTTCATGTTGATTAATTTCATGCCCATATAGCTAGATTTTAAAGGCACATAAAAACAATCCAGTCAATGATCATTTGCTAGATCTGCATTTCCTTTTCATTTATGTCGCTACATGTTTCTGGCGCTTGCTTTGATGTTGATATATTATTTATCCCGAGCTATGGTGTAGTTGGATGATAACATGATAGTTTTTTATTGGTTTGGAGTGTGATACTGACTCCTGTGCCGAGCACGGCCTACTGCATGGGTTCACCCAAATGCGATGCCACCACCACCACCTCAAATATTTCCTACAATCACTGCTCTAATTCTTTGTGCATTACTTTGGGTATCTATTTTGCACATGCACATGCATACTCGATATATATTCTGCTATTTTGACCTTTGTCTGCAAACTAGATAACATTAGCATCAACCTGCTGGTTGTAGAAAGTCAAGGGGCGATATATGGAGAAGCTCGGCTTGGGGATTTGCAGAGGCTGCTTAGGACGAGGCAAGGGTTTATCTTAGTCCAGGTTGCTGGCATGTACACTGTGAGGTCTTCTGTGAATCCCCTGCTGCAGAAACTATCATTCTGGTACTAATGGTGAGGATTCAGTGCTCATGTGTCTCCTTAGGATTTTTTTGTACAATGTGCATGATTTTAGTGTGTATGCTTCCTCCCTGGAACAGAACAGCTGTAGCATTTATGTCTTCATTTGTTTTGAACAGGCTCAAAGGAACATTTTTCATACGCTCACACAGTTTAGCTTCTGATGGTCTAAGAGGTTAGCCCCTCTGTGCTTTTTACTGAAAAGGGTGAGAAAACCCTGAAGCACTGTAGTACTAGCTTTGTGAAAACCAGAGAAAATCTCCCTGTGACTGAACCCGGCGATTGAGGAAGGCAAATGATTGAACTTGCTTAGAGCTTCAGCGACCATTTTGATCGACTTTAATACTCTAGCATCTATTTGTCGTGCTACTTGTTTGAACTGTGTAGTTATGTTTGAGTTCTAAAATAAGAAATTTCCCGTATATAAGGTCTTAAATTTTGATGCATAATTTACTAAATTGTATTTCTGTATCGTTTAGGCCATCATAGGCGAACTGAAGAAATAACTAACTGAATAGGAAAAAATGTTAAATGTTTACTAGATAAAATTTGTGAAGTGAAGATGATGAATTTTTTTAATCAAAGATAATATTGCTAAGGTATGTGAGTAGTTGAGAACTTGAGGTCGCTTCCATTCAAGAAAAGTAGTTATATTTGAACCAGTATTAAGTAGGCTCTGCATGCAGCTCTGTTGTCAATGTACATGGAAGTAAAAAATGATGGCCATTATATATGCAAGCAAATTATGATCATTAACGATCTATCTGGTTGTCACACGTTTCTGTCTCCTATGTTTAGTAGGCCAATTAGTGATTATCATGTCAAGTTCCATTGCTGGTTATTCTTCCAGAACTAAATTTGCAATAACTCCTAGCTTATATTGCCGATGTCCTGAAAAGAGTACGTAGTGCAACCAGTCTACTACTAAACATAAGATTGTTATCTGAACTGTTCTAATATAAATACACGCATCTAACTAAGTAGGATTACTTATGTTCATCTTACTGATTTCCTGTCTTAACAAACATTACCCCTTTAAAACTAATAATGCATAACACTTACTCACTGACTACTCCCCTTGCATGGGTGCGTGCTGCTGCACATATAATGTATGAGGAAAGGAGATGACCAAATTCATGAATGAATCAATTTGTGTCTTCTAGAACTCGAGCGGCTCGATCCTCTGGGCTGCTGGCCTGACTGCACCCCACCTTGCAACACCTAGGAAGATACTAGGATCTTTATTACATTACTAACAATACCTACATTTAGGAGGAGGTACATTACCTGACATATTGTGAGCAGGTTTATGAAACTCTAAATGGACACACCCAAGCTGCACTACTAAATCGTTGGCATATACAATCCATGGAAGTATTATTCAGTAATATTTAGAAAGTAATGCCCGTTTGCTATGCTTAAATCTGATAGACAAATTGTCATTAAGTGGAGTCACGTGGGGCTTGAAAAAACTGTTGTTTTTCCTCTTTTGTCCAAATTATGTATGACCCTCCTTGATTTGGACAAAATGTTGGTCTTGGTATTCTTGTATGCTTCAGACTTGGAGGCACAAAATACATACTTCTCTCTGTAAACTTAATTTGGTCTAGGTTCTTGGCACTTTCCATTTTCTACTGTAATTATTATTTTTGGAAAAAAGACAACTTATATATCATAAGATATGTGAGATAGCCCTTAGTAAGTGTAGTCACATTAATTTCTTACTCCTTTTTCACAACTATTGAAGTAATTAAAATATATAGAGACATCTCTATTAAGTGCTTGATGTTTTCAGCTTGTGAATTTACTATGACACTATCATTTCAGCTTCTGAATTATGAAATTCCTGGCAAGTAGCTGATGTTGTCCTGATTTGTGGTACTTCTTTGTGTCGGTGCTTCTGTAGTTTGACTGATTTAGCATCAAGCATTTAATAGAATTGACTCATGTTCTCTTCATTATTTCCCTTTTTATTCCGGATGGCACATTTATCTGTAGCGTGTTCTAACATTTTGATATCACTTTTTTGTTGGTACTCATATGTGAAAGGAAACAATGTTTCTGTCATCATGTTTGTTGAATGAGAATTACCATATAGTGAGAGATATAACCTCTTATGTTAATTATAGTTGTGATTAGGATTTTCTTAAGAATATATTCGGTTACGTTTTTTCTGGTTTCAAGGTTACTGATTTAAAAATAACACATGCATTCCTAATTGAATCATTTAGTGGTTAATGTGCACATTATAGGTTAGTCGTAAGTGGAACAAATCTTAATTCCCCTTTTCTTAATTTTCCTACATTCATTTTCAATTTTCATGACCATGGTTCTGATTATTAATTTGAGTTCCTGTGCAGGAAATGAGCTAGAAAAGCAAAGCTGGAAACATGTACACTGACTGACAGAACTAAAGTGAAATTTGCACAAGAGAATTATCTTTATGTTTTGGGCCATCATGTTAGTCTGCCATAGTGGCGGAGCCAGCACCATGGAGTTGGGTTCAGCTGAACCCAACAAAATTCTGTAAATGCTTAGTAAATCATTGGTTGTGAAAGAAAAAAAAATAGTCCTGAACCCATGTAATGTATGAAGATGAACCCATCAAATATTTTGGCTAGCTTTGCCCCGTAGCTGGCTCAGATCACATTGCAAGACATGTCCGACATTCACACCAAGAAAGCCATCTCTAGGGAGAAAGGAGTAGCCGATTGGTATTTGCTACTTCTTGGTAGTGCATTTCCTTCCAGTTTATAGTTATTCTTTTTGGTGTTAATTCACTGATAAGAACAACAGTGTACATGATAAGAATTCGGTGCTTATTTTTTGCTAATAAATTTATTACACCATTTTATTGCTATGTTAAATTCGGTGCTTATTTACTGACTTGCATACTGCATAATTTAAGTGCTATAGCAATATACATTGTGTCTTTCAATGGGTGTTATAATTGGCCTATGATTGGTATGCACATGATCGGCTAGGAGGTGCCCCGAGGGGCGCCCCAGCCTCTAGTAGTAGATAACCGGTCTCTAATAAGGAATATTCATCAAATTAGAGAGCATGGCAGATAACCTACAAAGACAAAACAAATTGAAGCATTGCTGCACACAAAATTATCAGCTAAGCAATTGAAGAAATGAAGCACACATACTTCTAATTAGATCAGTCAAATTCGAGATACATGTACAGCAAAAAGCCCCCAACTAGTTCTAGGCCCAACTAGTTCTAGACTCCCCCTCCACCGATTCGGCATGAGGATGGCTACGGCTGCGGCGGAGGCCCAACCATCGACTCCAGCAATGGCCCCTTCTTGGAGCGGAAACGATTCCATGGACGTGCCAGCCACAGGGTCACAGCGTCAGCAAATTCAAGACGACCTGAAAAGGTAGCATATGTCTTCAGAACTCATTACATAAACAAAGTGCACAGTAATTTAGTGCTGGAATTTTAGACAATTCAGTGCTGATTTATGTTGTACATCCTACATGAACACCTAAATAAAATCTTAATGGAACTTACATTAATGGGCCAAAATTACTAGCTAGCCATATCAATTGAACAAAGCATGAGAGCCTGAACAGGACTTCATTTTTCCTTAAGTGTTACATGTGTGCCTTGACTAAAAACAACCAGTGTAGCTGCTAGTACGAATACTCTAGTGAGACATGGATCAACCACCGTAGCTGCTACCAAAGATGAACAAATTAAGATGGATGCACAATTTCCAGTGAGTGTGTCGTCTATCCAAAAGGCTCACGAGAAAGAAGACAATGTTGTTTCCAATTTTTTGCTGTGAAGATGCACATGCTGGTACCAAGAAATTGATGCCAGAGTGGGGTGCGCTTGGGGGGTGGGAGGCAAAGTCATGAGGGCGGTGAGTTACCTGAGTATGCTCGGCCGCGAGATGTGCTGGAGGTCGCCGGATCCCGGGAAGATGGTGACCAGGAGCACGGAGACACGTCGATGCAGAGCAGGGAGGACCGACCGTCCGACGCTAGGGCATGGCGGCCGGCGTTGGAGACCAGGGGCGGCAACGCGGGAGGCTGGGGTAAGGGGGCGCTGGGGGGCGGAGACGGGCCGGCGACTCGCGCGGTAGCCGGAGGCTGTCGAGAAATCGGCGGCGGCGTGGCTGAGCTAGGGCTTCCGAAGGGGAAGCAGACGAAGGAAGCAGTGGGCCGGCCCAAATAATGCTTCGCGATGGATGCGGCGCTGGGTTGTGCGGCGCTAACGGGCGGCGTAAAGGATTCGCCCAACGCCACCCAGTAGTTTTCAGGTTTGGGCCCAACAACGAGAACTCAGCAAATAGTCAAATGGACCTAGAAAAGGCCCACGCCACTAACCTGTCCGATCTGCCTCCCAAATTCCTAACGGGTCAAACAGAGAGAAGACCCGATCCACGTAGCTTCGTCGCCTTCCTTCGTCCCGCGGCCTACACCACCTCCTCCCGTTCCCGCAGAGTCGAGACTAGAGAGAGATCGAAGGAGACCAACCGCTGCGCCGGGGACCCCTTTCGGGAGGCGTGCCGGCGGGCGATCGACAGCGGCGGCGATGTCGCCAACGTCACGGATCTTCGAGTACTTCGTGGTCTGCGGGCTGGGGCCGGAGATCCGGGCGTTGGACGGCGTCAAGGGCTTCCATGGCGCCGAAGAAATGTACATGCCCGCCTTCATCGACCAGTTCCCGCACTCGGGCCACGCGCTCTACCCGCCCCCACCCCCACAGCTCCCCACCGTGAGTCACAGATCCCGCCCTTTTCCGCTTGCTGCCCCCATACTTCCTCTCATGATCTGCTTAGGCGCTCGTCGCTCGAATTCTCCGTGAAATGGCCAAATTGGTTGTCATTGCAAAACATTCCTGTAGAGCGTTTCATTTGTCTGGCGTCTTGCTAACCTCGAAATGGTTGATCGTTAGAGGTGAATTCGTGATGCTCTTGTGTGTACTGAGTTTACTATTGTATATGCCAGTCGTGCACACAACTGTGCATCGGTGGAGACAGAAATTTAAGAACGCTTACACAAGTTCTAGGCCTCTGCGCTGCACGGTGGATTGTTGGCCTGCAGCGTGGTAGTGTTGTCTGCACACTCGCTGGCCTGCTGGGGATGTTCTTTTGCTAGGCTGCCGCACGATTCCACTGCTTGCTCGCCATCCTACTGGGTTTGTGCTGCCTCTAGCGTACGCAGTCACCTATTCATTTTGTTGTTTTGGTCGACCCGATTCGGTTGGGTTTGAAGTTTGATTGATTTCGACTCAAGGATGAGTGTGTAGGGCACCCAAGCCAATTTGCACACTAGACTACTAGAGCCTTAACCTAGTTGTGCCCAACAGAGAATTCCTCTTTGGACAATTACCTTTCACTCTCCTTGTTGAAAACCAATATCAAAAGTTCAAATTCCTGATATCTGGGGAAAATCTGTAGCTAGGAAGCGGTCCCTTGTCGGCTTCTCTATGCTGCATTTCTAGGACAAGTGCTTAGCTTGCTCCAGTGGTCTCTCTGCCTGTGCGCATTCGGGGAAATGTTATGTCAACTGGTGCTAGCAGGGAATTGGGTTTCAGTACATCTTTGTGTTTGGAGATGATTAAACATGGAAGGATACTGTTATCTTGTGATCGTGTGATGTATGTAGGGCCGGCTATTTTAGCATGTTCAATCATTTCCCTGCCAGGGTGACCTTTTTTACCAGCACATATAATTTACACCAAAATTAGTTAGCACTGTCAAAATCTGTAAGCCGCATATTGTCGAAAAAACATGTTAATGACACATAGGACGGAGAAGAAGGGGCAGGATGTGCTATGCACGTACTTTTAACCATTAGATGTTTTTTTATCAATGGGGTGGATAATTCCATGGCATTTTCCCAGCGACTGAACCTTGAACTTTAATAAAATGGTGGAGATATTGTCAGATAACTCAAAATAGAAGAGAATATTGTTAACAAGAGGAATGTGAACGATTTCTTGTTAGAATACTTTTAAACTGCCGAGTGGCAATCATGATACCATGTCTCCGTTTTATCCCCAAATCTTGTTTTATTTTAATCTGAACCTTTCTATCATTGACTGTTGATAACTGCAGTGTGTTTTGCCAGCGGGAGTAAGAATATACTCTTCTGGGTTGGACGCCAATGATGTCTCAACCTATCCACGGAGCTATCCCATAGTTTTGACAGGTATGATTCATCACTTAATTGATTTTGTTGATAGCTGGCATTTCCTTAACTCTGAACAAGTTTCCAACCCTTACAGTTTAAACTAATATTGCTTATGTATACATATCGACCTCTTGACATAATTTTCATTTCTTATAGAGGGAGATGGTTCAAAAATTTACGTCAGCTGTATTGCATTTCGGGATCCAGTTTGTGAAGATATAATTGAAGCCTACCAAATTCCGGTGAACTCTTTTGCTGATAAATGCATCTGCTTTGTGTCCCATTCTCCTTGTTTCCAAGTCCTTCGCGATGCTCTAGAGGAAATATTTGTCCTTTGTTTTTCTCCTGCCGGTTGTAGGTAAACTTTATTGTTCATGCGTTGCCTTTGGCTGTATTGCTCTGGATTCAACTTTTTCATAGCTTAATTTTTGTCGGCTCTGGTTCCAGTAAACCTTTGTGGGACATAATATCCCATGTGGTGTCAAATGTTCCGCTACCAACACCAGGAAAGGATCGTGTTTTGTTTGCTATTGATAATTGCCTTCTTTCTGCGGAAACTCCTCCAAAAGAATGGCTTCCTCACGCTGATGTATGGTATCCTTTTCCATGTCCTGTTATGTTTCTTAACCATATTTCAAGTACCGTTGTACTTGTAGAAACTCCACTGTGCTCACATCCAACCAGTAATATCAAGCTTACTGTCATTGCAGATATCTTTCCAGCCATTGGTGCAGTGTCTGGATGTTGACAAACTAATACTGCTCTTCACTGCTGTTCTGCTTGAAAGAAGGATATTGCTAAGATCAAATAAGTCCGTTGAGTTTCACAATGCAACTTTGGCCACGTTCTTACATTCTACTATCTCAGTCTTAGCTCTACATATTATTAGTTTTATAAATGAATGAATTGTTACTTTGGAACAATAAATTGAGTGGTGGAAGTGTTTGAAGTTTATCTAAAGTTTGATGTTCTTTCGTTTTGTTTCACAGGTATACACTATTGACTCTAGTTTCAGAAGCCATATGCCATTTAATATACCCGATTAGGTGGCAGGTAGGTTTCGTTCAGCTATGACTTATTATTCTAAAGTTTGGGTGGGCTTCACAAAATATGTGAAAAGAATTGTTGCGATTGAGGAATTCATTCATGTTTGTTACAGAAATTCTCATTATTGTAAGCTATGCTTATGCTGTGAATTATTTTATTTGGACATGCTGCAGCATGTCTACATTCCAATTATATTCTCCAGTGGCGTTGACTACATTGATGCTCCGACTCCCTACATGATGGGACTTCATTCAGGTGTTGACACATCTGGGGTAACAATGGATGGTGTAAGTTGCAACATTAATATGAACTTTCCGTTAGCTATTTTTGTATGTCTTTGCATGTCTCTGTTCTCATGTACAACTTTAGTAGGTGAAAATAGCTTTATTTAGATTTTGCCGCACTGATTTTTTTGCTGATTGGATCATTTTTCTTCAGAACCGATGTTTGAATGCCTCATCGCTCCTATTTGATTCATAAAGTCACCACATAATCTCTATGTTTTTAGTTTTGTAACCTTGAACTAAACACTAGGGTCTGTGCAAGGTATCTTATGGTGTTTTGAGAGTGAAGAAATTTGGTTCAACCTATTTCAAGTATTTGTTACTAGTATCTCGAGACTTCAGATTTTTCTTCTTGATATGGAGTTAATTTCCATGAGAATAACAAGAGAAGTTGATTTGCAATTATGATTCTATATACCACATGGTTTGCATATACCGAATAAATTTTCTGACCATGATTCGGCACTATCGCTCCAAGTTTTGTTACTTAGTTTTGCCAACCAATGCAAACTTACTTTTTCGCTTGTTTGTTATCTCAAACTCTAGCCAATGATGTGATAATAGTAATACATGCGATCGCAGGTAGTGGTGGTTGATCTTGAATACAATCGGATAACGACTACAGAAGAAATTCCTCCTATACCAGAAAGCGAACATAGTTTTTTGCGTGGTGAGATATTGAAGCTACTACAACCTAATGTAGTAGGCATTGATTGCATGAAAATCAATCTTGGCAGTATGGGTGACCATTCTTTAAGGGCTGCCACGAAATCATGGGGACAAGAGCATGATTTTCAGCTTAGGTATTGTTTGCTACTTTTTAACGTTTGATTTGTATCTGTGCACTCATTAATATGATGCCCGTGCAAGCATTCCACTGAACGTAGGTCTAGTACCACACTCACGTTCTACTGAAGGTAGGCCTAGTACCTTGGACAAGAATGTGAATAGATAATTTATAGTGTACACACAAAAATATATACACATGGAAATGAAACCAATATCAGTTCATGTAGACTATTCTGGATCAAGCAGCATAACCTCACACTAGAGCATGGGAAAATTATTGGAAATTGAAAGTCAAAGAAAACATGTTCAACACTATCAGATATGGAGTTTATTATTCTTTATTGCATGATTTGATTGTCAACTAACTCGAAGACTATTCCGGGTCTTCATATTACTACAAACCTGAAGTCTGAAAGCCATGATCTTGTTTAGGACTACTTTTTCCACTGGGCATCATGTAACTATTTTATTAGTTGATTTTTTATGCAGGCTGATATTCTTGAGATTCTTTGCACAGATTATGAGTGGTTACCGTAACTTCATTGTAAGCCATCATGCTATTCAAATTTCCGAGTGTTTTTTGTCTACTAAGTTCTTTGGTGGTAACTCGATATTGCTTGTCAGGATAATGCTTTACAAACTGGTTTCAATGCTCAAGCATTCCTTAAAAAGCGTTCTCGAGTAACAAATCAGCCTGTCGAGTCCATGTCAATGGTATGCTTACAATTCCTGCTTTACCCTCTTTTATTGTTTATTTGTGGTGCCTATGTTGTCCATTCTTATCTGATTGCAATGTTGTCATCATTGGCCATTTATATCTTCGAGTATTTGTGAAATGAAATGAAAGGAAAACTTGAACCTGGTCAAGTATCTTTTGGTTCCTCAACGTAGGTTGCGTCTATTTGGACCCTAAACTCTAAATGCTACCATTGGTCAAAGGAACTTTGGATGCGAAGCGCAATTTTTCCCCTTCCGATAAAAGAGTCACGTATCTACTAAATATCTGTTAGGCCATTTGCCAGTGCTCAGAAGATCTGATTAATTACCTCCAAAGTCCAGGGACCAAAATAATGCCCCCATAAACTTAGGACACATAAAGCCTGATCACGAAGTGTCGCACAAAATTTCTCCCTTCCGATAATGATCATGAATGATTTGTGTCTGAAAACGAGTCAGAAAGAGAATGTGCTATTCACAAAAAACAACTGTGCACCTTATTCCAGTCACATTTGTGTATATGAAAGTCATGAGCCACAGTTTCGCACAGGCCTAACCTATTGCTAGACGGGCTGTCAACATATATACAACATTACATCTAACACTGAGTCTTAAAATTTGATCCCTTGGTTCCTTTCTTGTTGATCTGTTCAACATTTATCATGAGTCTGCTATCTGCATATATGGGATTAACACATTCCGAATTGAGAGTTTACTTTGTTCTCATCTGATAAACTAGCTACCAAGTGCTTTGGTGATCGATAATCGAAGGTTTTGGGTCTGTAGCTCCCCCCCTCGTTGTGTGGTGCTTGTTTGGGGGGGGGGGGGGGGGGGGGGGTGTGCCACCAGAAATCGGGCTTGAAGTGCTCTTAAACTTGTTGATCCTGCTGACAGAACTTAATATTTCATTTTTTCCGCTGATGTCAACTTCTGTTTGTTGCTCACAATACCTACCTGCTTTATGATTGCGAAAACCAGGACCCGAACTCGAGACCTTGGCTCTGATACCATGTCATGTTTCATGCAATAACCAACTATCCCAAAAGTCCGAACTGATGGAAAGGGCTAGTACAATCCACATATACACTTCAACAGAGGCCACTCTTCTAATTTAAAGTTAGTTATGTTATTTATTTTCTTCATAGCCAGGTAGGTAAAGCATACACATAGTTAACTAAAGAGTACCTTAATGGCCTAACCTTATATCATGTGTCTGCATTTTAACATTGTCGCTGTTTGCCAGCTTGATAATATCCTTAAGAAACTACTAAATTTGATGTTCGTTTGGCAGATTATGCAGTTTATAGAGACTCAGGGATTCTTGGATTATCTGGAAAGATGCAACAGTGCAGAAGAATTCACCAATAACCTTCTTGATAAGTTGCAGGACGCAACTGGGAGAGGACAAAGCCCTCTGGCCATCTTTCCTTCTCATGTTGCTGATCCTGAGATCATAACAATAGCTGATTCTGAGATTGAAGGTTCAGGTACTTATCTACGTGTTCTTTTTTGCCTAACACCTATTCTCTCCGTCGTGTTTTCACACCTAACCACTGCGTTTCTAGCAGTTTAAACCATATGTCTGTTAGCATCAGTTGACCTCAGGAACACACCCATTTAGAATTACACAGATGATTGTGCATTTTGTATATATCTAATACACTATTGTCTAGGAATTGCTCCGTAAACAACTTGAGTTATGTATCCCAGTACTGTTCAAACTTATTAACTGAAGGAACCATGTAACTATTGTGTTTTCTCCATGTTGAGGTTCATTCTGACTTGTAATGCCTGGGTTGTGGGGGCTGATTTAGTGCTGCACGTTTGTTGTTTTGGGAAACATAATTAGCCATAAACTCTTCTGCAGAACCAGGCAATAATCACTGTTATAAAAGTTTTCCAGCAAGTGCAAGAACAGAAGAACAAGAAGAAAAACGTAAATCAATTCTAGCATTAGCTAGTGGGGCTAGTAAGCAAGTACCAAGGTACGATGCCACACCTGCAAGTTTTTTCACTACTAACTTTTTCCAGTAACTATAACTGTCATGTCAACTGATATGTGTTTTCAGCTCCCCTGCTATTCGAACCAGTGGAGGTCCAAAGCCAGAAAGTCTGAGTCCCAGAGAGAGGGCGGTAAGTCATGCATACTGCTATGTAACTCTACAATTGTTTGTGTACATGCATGACAGAGTAGCTTTTCTTTTCTTGAAATGGTAATGATCCTTGTTTCAATATACAGGCTGAGAGAGAAAGGATGGTCCTGGATATAAAAGTAAAGCTCCAGGTAATTATCTGACCATTCTAATGCTCTCATTTACATTTTACCATGTTGTAAGTCATGATTATCATGGTTTCGTGGTATTGCCCAGAAAGAATGGTACTCAGCATGATCTAAAGTATGGTGGAATTTATTGGATGCCATGTTTATAAACCGTTTATATACTCTGCCTAAATATATTTGCAGTGGGATCCATGTGGTCAACCTTTTGAAACTTTGAGCAGTAACGTATATTATCTGCGAAACTATTTTATTTACTATTCCAAACTAATGTGTTGGATTTATCTTGCAAATTCGTTCCTAAGATTTGGTTTTGTAGTATTTGCTTGTATATTTAAGTTGGAGTGTGTGAAAAAGCGACTTAGATTTGTGAAGAGGAGTATGACTGCTTACTACTTGGTCCGTCTCACCATTCGCTATAACTTTTCATGGCGTTGGGAGTCTGTTCAAATATATGTTATATGCCATTGTAGCTTGCCATTTTATAGTGGTATGCATGGGTATGTATCATTCTTAGATCTAGTGTCTTGTTCTGTGCGGTTGGTGAGATTTTGACAAATATAGTGAAATGGAAGGAGTATCAGTCTTCAACTGAATTACAGCGGAACTTCCAAAAAACACTAAATAGAGAGGATTGTATCCAAATTAGAAGTGCAAGTTGCAATACTTACTCGAAAGTGCAAAGTAATAATCCTATATAGCAGTAGGAAAATTATTCAGCTGGATTTTATTGCAGACCTTAAGAGTATTGAGTTGATTGTTTTGATCGTCGGGCTTGTATTTAAGGGCCTGTTGTTTCAGATCCTAATTTGCCACCATTCTTTACATATTACTTGCCAAACTCTCCTAAGGTTAGATCAGCAAAATAGGTGCTACACTTTGTCACCATACTTTCCGTGTCGTTGATTATCCGAGGAACCACGCCTCTTGCTTTCCTTCTTTCCTTATGGCAGTTGTTATTAATTAATTTATTAATTTAATTGGCCAGTCGATGAAAGACTTTACTTTCATCTTCTTACCAAGACGGTGGTATCTCCCTTGAAGCAAGGAAGACCACCTATTCAGTTTCAGAATATAACTTACTTACTTCCTGAACATGGTTGCGAGGAACTCTTTTCCCTCGAATAGTGATGTTTAAGCATCCTTGCATTACATCCTGCAATTTAAAACAATGTTGTTCAGTTTATATATTTCGAACTCTTGGGTGCTGCAAACTCCTCCCTTAATAAAGAATTTTAGTCTGAACATTCTATCCTAGGCCCAAGGTTACAATTGTCATGGAATTGGTAACTACATAGAAATTACAGATTCTTGCTTCATACATGCACTATAAGCATGTAATTAATGAAGTTATTTGCATTTTTTTGTATCTTCAGGGACTATGGCTTCGTCTTCTGAGACTTGGGGCAACTGAGGATCCCCTTTCATCATTCGAATATGGCACAATTCTTGGTATCTTGAAGTTTCAAGTTCAAACCATATTGTTTCATTGCTTAACCTATTTATCTCTAGATTTCCTACCTACCCAACATGATTTTTGTTGCCTTTTTGCAGCTTTGATTGAGTCTGATGCAGAAGGCATCGGAGGGAGTGGCTTTGTTGAATGCATCAGAGAGCACATTCATTCGGTAATCTGAATCGTATAAGTTATAACTAGTGAATGTATACCTTGCCCCTTTTTGATCCAGGTCATATATAACTTTTCTACCTTATAGGGTTGGCAATGCCGCTTGACTGATGAGCAGTTTATTGCTGTAAAAGAACTGGTGAGGTTTATTTCTTCTGTGTAGCTAGCCACACATTCTGCATGGTATAAGTACTGGTTTTTGCAAACAGTTATTCCTGTTCAGGTCACTGATTGCCATGATATTAGCTGTCGGGTATGATGTAGGTAAATCTGCAAACTAGTTGTGATAACTGTTCAGTTCTATTTTCATTGCTATAAAAATTTGAGTTGCATATCAGGTGATGGTGGGTACTGCCTTTAGAACACTATATCCCGATTTAAAAGATAACCGTAATGCTATATTTTTCAGTGTCATACTTGGGCTGCTGTTATCAATAGAATCTTAACCGGCCAATTATAACTTCACTGCTATGAAAGCTACGCCGAGCTTTTTTCCTTTTACAGCCTTGTACAACTTGCATGTTTTGTATACGTGCAAAGCTGTCAATATGCTTATCTTTTCTTCTTTTCTTTGTTGTGTTGATTCTTGCAAACTCCTCATCATTCTCTCTTCTTGCAGCTTAAGACGGCTATAACTCTTGCCAGCTCTCGTGATGACATGTCAACCATTAGAGATGCTCTTGAAGTTTCTGCTGAAATGTACAGGAAGGACCCAAACAACGTTCAAGACTACGTTCAGCGTCATCTATTATCCCTATCAGTATGGGAGGAGCTTCGGTATGTCATGCTTAGCATGCGATTATTTGCTCTTAAGTTTAATTTTGTATGGTGCAATCCATACGTCATGTCATTCTCTAATCTACAAGTGTTGCCATGTTGACCGTGAACAACACATTAGCTTGGCATGTCGTCCAGCTTTGTTTTGAAATAAGTTGAGGGTGTCTATGACTCAAATAGAACTTTGAGGCTTGAATTGACAAATAGCATGTAGGTCAGTTCTCTTTATAAGGAAAAAAAAATAAGGAATTCTGATAAGTGAAGATAATGAAAATAAGTTGCATGAGACTCAAACAGATATTGCCTATTGTCAGCCGCATGATTACTCAGTGGCCTGTGTTGATCAGTCTCTGGAGTAAGTTGAAGGTTTATCAGGTGGATCGCACTTGATAGATGGGAGATCCAATTTTCATTCTTCTGTTTGCTTAGGTGCATTTCCATGTGTTCATTTCTGTTTCTAGTAAGTTTATTTCCATGTGTAATTTCAGTCATTCAGTGTCCATCTATGGTATGAATATGATACATGATTGTTTTTCTTTGGCAGCTTCTGGGATGGCTACTTTGAATACTTGATGGAAAACTGTTCCAACAAGTAAGTTTCTGAATTCGTTATGTATATGTTTCGACATCATGCGTTAGTATTGTTCGCTACACAACATAGGACAAGGCAGAATTTCTTGATGCAGTTTAAAAACGAACAGTAAGGAACATTTTACATGTATATGGTAGTGCTGTGCTGTGTGTGCGCTGTGCAAAATAACTGTTGCCTTGTTATGCTTCCATGATCTTCTAGACGAAAAAACCCGTGTAGTTGATCTCAAGATTTATAAAATTGCATTAAGTTGATTGAAATGAAACATGAAAAATATTGTGTGTCAACGTCAAAGTTCATCTATTCTCTACCAAGACAAGTTTTAGTAGTTGGGACAAGCAAAGTACCAATGCATCTATTTTGGGGAACTCCTTGTACTTCTATGTGTGGGTGCTCCCACTATCTCAACCATGAAGTGCTCCTTGAGAGTGGTGCACTTTGTCTCACCCTAGTGCAATCAATGTATGGTGAGAGAATGCACACAGTTCTCAGGGCGCATTCCATGGATGAAATAATGATGGCACCAATACAAGCACAAAATCTAGTATCTATATTTTTCCTTATCTTATCTCTTGCGCATTTTTCTATTTCTTCAGGTCAACAAACTATGTAACATTAGTTACTGCACAGCTCATTGTCATGGCAACTCACATGGTACTTAGCAGGTTATATCTTGTATTTGTTGTAAAATACAAAATTACTATCCTTACTGTTCATTTGTCTATAATGGAGGCTGGATTGGGACTACCTGATATTGATTCTTGGAATATGATCGAGAAAATAGCAGAGAGAAACAATTTGGGTTATAAGCAGCTTGTAAGTCGAACTAGACATGACAATGTTTTGATAAATGCCTGTTTTATAAACCTATTTTCTTGATAGTTGTTTTTAACTTCCCTCAGATCAAACTTAGAGCATTGCTCACACATCTGCAACAACTCCGTGTTGGCTATTGGGGGGTCCCTGTAGGAAAAAGCCAACCACTGCCATCATACGGCATGGCTTCCCCTCGTGCGCTTGATATATCTGATGAAAGCGAACAACCTGCTGAGGCATCTGTGTTAGGTCGAAGCTGGGTGCACAGTATGTTCAGTAGGGACAGAAGCTTAAGAGCTAGCTCTTTCAACCATGCTAGTAAGTTTTCAGCTATTCCCAACCTTCCCCCTTCAAGGACCTAAATGGAGTATTATCCTGACATCACCATATCTCGCTAATATGGCTTGTCAATTGATTGTCCCAGGTGATCCAAAGGCTGGTGCTACCGCAGGAAAAACAGACCTAGCTGCTGTGCAAAAGAAAACTCAAACAAATATGAGGATCCTTAGAGGACACACAGGTGCTATTACTGCTCTTCATTGTGTCACAAGGAAAGAGGTGTGGGACCTTGTTGGCGATCGTGAAGATGCTGGTTTTTTCATCAGTGGAAGCACAGATTGCACGGTTAGCTTCCTCCTGTCATGGTTATTTTATTTGCAATTGTTGCTTTAGTGTCATTGTTCATTTTGTTATGGATCACACCAGCAGCGATGTCATGGCCCATAGAACTTTGTTGTAGCATGATGTGCTCTCTCTAAATTTCACCAATACTAAGAGCGGAGAAAATTCTGCAAGGAAAAAGCAAGTGTGTTATGGTATTATCAAATTTTCATCAAAGTTAGGACCTTCTAGGCAAATTAGGAACACTTCGCGTTCAGTTTTAAGAAAAGAGTCAAAGTCCGATTCAAGTTGGATTATGATGGTAAAATAGACACATTTAGAAAATCAAAATCTCCCAGGGTCGCTTGGAATCGGCTGGTTACTTCTGTATAACATGTTGGGTAACATTATTTGTGATTCCGTAAAATATTGCCAAAATATGTACACCTATCGTTTACAGCCAATGCTTTTGTAAGTTTAGCAATACAGTATGTTCCACTCTAAATAAAAATTGGGTCGCGATTGCTCTTAGTGCTTCTTACTATTTGAGGGCTTCAGTAACATCTGCGTAATGGTTGTTCATTATCTTCATCTTATTTGTCAATACTTGTATTTGTCAAACTGAATATAAATTCATGTGCACTTTGTTTCAAGTTTATTGTTGCAGTGTTTGTTGTCATGTTATGTTTACCTTTTAAATGTTCTGATCATTGCTTTATTCTACTTATAGCTAATGCTGCATGACAGTGACATCTCTTGATCAGCTATTGTGATTATATGTGTCTGATGTGGACATTATGTGATACTTTGGTTCTCCATACAGGTCAAAGTTTGGGATCCAAGTTTGCGTGGTTCCGAACTTCGAGCAACACTTAAAGGGCATACTAGGTAGAAACCGTCATCCAGATTACTCTATGCAACTGTAGCTGTGTCGATATTTCATTATCACTTCTCTTATCTTGTTGTAGTTCGGTGTCTAGTGAACTAACTGACTAGAATTGTTCATCCGGGACACAGTATAATATCAGCAAACAGTCAAAACTTTTCTTCTGTTAACGTGTTCAAACATGTATGTTATTACCATTATTTAGAGAGATTTTTGCATAATGCAACTTGAATCATCTTGCCAATGCGTGGACATGGGGTTGCACGTAACAGTTTCACCCATTATATCTCCCCCTGTCAAAGCATGGCTCCGTTATGTTTGAAGTTCTGTTTTTTGAATGAAGGTACATGCTGGCCTTTTTTTCCTTTTCCTTTTCTTTTGCCGAGCATTTGATCAGTTCTACACTTGTTTTTCTTACGGGAAAAGAATATGCATGCATTGGTTCTGGGAGGAGCATTGTGCTTGATCTCATCCATAAAGTTGTTATGAATCTTAAGACGACAGTAAATTAATTGGATGAACCATTTTTAATTGCAAAGTATTGTAAAGGTGTTTTGTGGTTTTAGTACTGATACACTCTTGGTAGTTTTGTGGTTACCTGACTTGGTATATATCTTCAACTACTTTTGATTGGTCGTTGTCTTTCTTGCGGTATCTTAGAATATCCAGGGTCGTTAGCTTGGCCCACTGAATTTGGCTGCCCAAGTTCAGTCTAGATTTACTGCTGTTTACTTCAATTCTTGCAGGACAGTTCGTGCAATTAGTTCAGATCGCGGCAAAATAGTTTCTGGAGCTGATGATCAATCCGTTATAGTCTGGGATAAGCAAACTTTTAAGCTTTTGGAAGAACTGAAGGGCCATGATGCACCGGTTAGCTTTATAAATAGTACTGTCCTGCATACCCAACCCTTACTAAGCATATTCATGTACAATTGACATGGATACAGGTCAGTTCTGTCCGGATGCTCTCAGGAGAACGTGTTCTCACTGCATCTCATGATGGTACTGTAAAGATGTGGGATGTCAGGACTGATACTTGTGTTGCTACTGTGGGTCGTTGTCAAAGTGCAGTTCTCTGTATGGAATATGATGACTCAACTGGAATTTTGGCAGCTGCTGGGAGAGACGTGTATGCACTTTTTTTTAACTTTGAAATGTTTTTGGTGCTTTGATTCAATAGTAGCTCAAGCAACTTGGGTTACATTCTGTTCTGAAAAGTTCATTCCATCAGGGTGGCTCATGTCTGGGATATTCGTTCCAGTAAGCAGATGTTCAAGCTTCAAGGGCATACAAAGTGGATAAGGTAATGCGTTTGTTTAACTGTTGAGCATTCACATATCTGTGTGCTGGCTATTTCGACCAATAATTTACAGACGCTGACACAAATTCTGGTCAATTAAAGATCAATGAGAATGACTGGGGAAACGATAATTACTGGGAGTGATGATTGGACGGCTAGGGTGTGGTCTCTTACCCGGGGAACATGTGATGCTGTATTAGCATGCCATGCTGGTCCCATACTTTGTGTTGAATACGCACCTTCAGATAAAGGAATTATCACTGGTATGTGACCATTGCTTATTTTGAAAGCTAGGTGGCATGAGCTCTGCCAAACTATATCCATTTCAGATATCTGATCCTTGATTAATATGACAGGTTCCTCTGATGGGCTTATACGTTTTTGGGAAAATGAAGGTGATGCCTTATGGATTGTGAAAACAACTTGATTTTTTAACGCATTTGATTTTGTACCTTATTTAGGAAAAAAGCGTGTTTTGGCTTATTTATACACAAGGCAAACATACCATTCATCAGTAGAGCTAGATATAATGAACTGTGTGGCTGCGTATCTGCTGGAACCTACTCCCTCCGTATCAAAATATAAGATTTTCTAGCCTTTTTCTGCACACATGTATCTAGACATGTTTTAGTGCAAGGTTCGTGTGAATCTTGTACTAAAACATGTCTAGATACATGTATGCAGAAAAAGGTTAGAAAGTCTTATATTTTGATACGGAGGGAGTAATACCTACATTCTACTCCCTCCGTTCCAAAATACTTGTCTTCCATTTGTCTAAATTTGGATGTACCTATACACAAAAACATGTCTAGGTACATCCGAATTTGGACAAATGGAAGACAAGTATTTTAGAACGAAGGGAGTAATATATAAGGCGTTTTAGTAGGCTAAAATAGCCTACTAAAACGTCTTACATTTTGGAACAGAGGTAATACAAATTTAGTGAAAATTTGCCAATAAAAGGAAAAAGATAGTTGACTACATCTTGTTTTAATCTGTATAATTTACGAGCAGCTCCTGTATATGAAATAAAATAAAAGTACATGTGCCAAAAACTGGTGAGTGAAACTCAGGCGTTTTCATTTTCATTGTAGGAGGAATAAGATGCGTTAAGAATCTGACGCTTCACTCGGCATCGGTTCTGTCCATTAGCGCTAGTGATCACTGGCTTGGAATTGGTGCTGCCGACAATTCTATGTCTCTTTTCCATCGACCACAGGAAAGATTCGGAAGTTTCTCAAATACAGGATCGAAAGTTGCAGGATGGCAGCTTTATAGAACTCCCCAGAAAACATCTGCAGTGGTAATAACTGTTCATTGCTTTGTTCAATTCCTTATTTCATAACATATTTGCAATATGGATCAGAGAGAACCTCACGCATTAGAAGCTCAATACATTGATGGTAGATGTTCCCCTCTTTTAATCGCTTTCTTACAAGCAAAGCTATCAGCTTTTAGCAAGGATGCTTGCACGACATCTGTTACTATTCGTACTTGAGGTGTCTCACTAGCAGTGATGTTCGTAGCATGGCCTTGTGTTAACTAATGTACCACCGAACCAATTGTTCCCAATCCTGTTAGCATATGATGTTCCTAGCCATGTCATTAAATCACTTTTTTCTAAGCACCAAGGTTCATGGTGGGCAAATGCTCCGTGTTCTGATGTTCTTCTGGAAGTTGTCGTGTTAAATTCGAATAGGGTGCTTACTATTCAATTTGGGACAGTATTTCTAAATCCTCAATTTTCCTTGTGACAGGTAAGATGTATAGCATCAGACCTGGATAGGAAAAGAATATGCAGTGGTGGCCGGAATGGACTTCTTCGGTTGTGGGATGCTACCACAAGTATCTAAGTATTATAAGCTAGGATTTATGTTCGTGTAAAGCAATGGCGATTGCCTTGTGATGTTGTATGTCATTCTTTTCTGTTCTCTTGTAGAAATATAGGAACTCTGTTCGTTCCATCCAGTTTGTTGTCTCTAAAGCTGTATTGGTACCCCGTGCGAAATTTTGTCTATATCTTCAGGGTCACCCTACCCTGCCTGGTACTGCTCTGGTTATATGAAACCAGTTGTTTTGTACGAAATATGTGGAACCCTTGAGCTATTATTTTAATTTAACACGTCCTTACATGCATGCGTATATCATCCAAAAAAAAGACTTGACTACGTAGATTAGATAGATTCTCCTTATTTTACAGGGAAAATCATTCGTGACATGGATTGTTTCCTAGCCCGATCCCTTTGCCAGATTGGATTGCCATTAACTTGGAGATCGAGGCAAGGTGTATATTTAAGGACTTGGAGTCTATGGTGGAAATCAAGTTAGACAAGTTGCACCAACCAAATCTTTGGTTCGTAGTAGGCCAGCCACCATGTTCATCAGTGAAATCTTCATAATAGCGTAAGAAAATATCACAATGCACCGATCAGCGTTATTATCTGCATTGGGGCCTCCACATTCTTTGCCTTTGTTTGAGTTTTGTCTTGAGATCCTTCTGTCGCCAAATTTCATCTGTGATGAGAATGGGGCAGAGGTCCAGTGATAAAGATAGTTGTGGCTGAACCTAACAAACAGAGTTCGAATCTCATCAGGAGCGAATGTTTGGAATTCTCACAAAGGAGCAATTATTCTTTGAAATTAAACCATCAAGGGTTAGTCCTAGTTGGTCTCATTTTTCAAATTCATCTGTGATCAGCACGACATATACGGATATAACCCCCGTATATGATACATAAGTAATTCTTGCTTCAACCAGCCATATTCATGTGTGATGAGAATGGGGCAGAGGCCCAGTGGCAAAGATAGTTGTGGCTAAACCTAACAATCAGAGTTAGAATCTCAGGAGCGATAAAATTAAGCTACCAAGGGCTAGTCTTGGTGATCAGCACAACATATACGGATATACCCCTGTGTATGAGACATAAGTAATTCTTGCTTCAACAAGCGTCCACCAAGGTAATCAGAATCACGATTTTTGATTGGCCTCTATGGTAAGATCACAAATCTTATGATCATAACTACCAGAGCTGTAAAGTCATGGATTCTACTAACTAGAGTAGTTCAGTGATACTCAACCAGTTTAGATCACGAAGTCGTAGAATGTGTGATAGAATTGTGATCTTGACTACCTTGGTTTCCACTGTGGGGCGATATGTCGATCTCGTTAGGACAAACTTGTCTTCAAGCTTCGCTACACATTCTTGACTTCTTTCAAGATGATAAAAGTCGAATAAATGTCGTACGGCACCAATGACGTCCTAGCGACGCTTGGTTTGGTGTTGTTACGGAGCTCTGAAGATTTTGTCCTCGTCGGTCTTCATGGATAACGGGTTGTTCTTGGCGTGACTCCATGGGCACCATCGGTGACAATGTTGTCTTCAACAACCTCTTCGTTTGAGCCTTTGCCAGCAAGATCCTTGGCTTAGTCTGGCGATGCCAGCGAGGCTGCCTGCCTAGATAGGTGTGATACCCCTGCCGATATGCTTGGTGCTACTGCCTATCTCCATTGTACGCAACGTTCTACTAGTGCGGCGATTCAAATCATCCTTTGCGGGTCTTTGCAGGTACTTCAGTGAGTGAATTTTCCGGTGTTGTTTATCGCAAGAGAGAGCTATGGTGGCACAATAATGACCAGTTTGGCTATAGCTTTGTCGAGAAGTTTGAGGCTTATGGTCATTACTGTAGTTTCGTCTTTGTTTAGAGCTTTTATGCGTTCACTTACACAATCATCTGGTTGCAAATTTTTTCTTCTTTATATAAACAAATTTTAATGTCACAAAAAGAAACTACTCCAGTATATCCTAGCACTGAAGCGGCAGGCCATCAACTGACATGTACTCCCTCCGTTTCTAAATATAAGATGTTTTGGATGTTACACATGTTGTCTACATACATACACAAATGAGTGAACATACACATGTATTATGTCTAGATACATTTGTGTACATGTGTATGTGGACAAAGTCTAAAACATCTTATATTTAGGAACGGAGGGAGTAGTACTCTGTACAAATGCCATTCTGCCAACTAAAACCTAAACATATCTACTGCTCCTGAAGTCTTCGTGGTCTTCACCAACCTGCAGAGTCCTACTGCTTACAGATTACCGTTTTTAATTAAGTACGACTGCTCGCGGCCGGGCTTGCCCGACATGGAATCGTTCCTGCATGCCATGGCTTGCCTCGGGACACAACGAGCTGCGTGCTACGCGGTGAGCGCGATCGGAGATGAGGTCGCGTCGTTCACCGCCTTGGTCATCGCCTCGTGGAAGGACGCCTGGTTCCAGTCGCCGTCCACGACCCGGAGCTTGATGCTGGCGATGGCCTTGAGCAGCACCTGCGGGGAGTAGGTGTCGGCGTCGACGGACAGCACGCTGACCTGCTCCATCCACCGGAGACACTCCAGGATGTGCAGCACCAGCTCCACCACGTCGCACTCCACCATCACCATCACCGTCAGGCTCACCACCTCCTCCGACGCCTTGCTGATCTGGACCTTGGCTCTCTGCCGCCTCGGCTGCTGCGTGCCGCCGTCCTCCTCGCAGGCCGGGATGTGCTTCTCCAGCTTGCTGTTCTTCTCCTCCAGCTCCGAGACTTGCGCCTCCAGGGTCTTCAGGTAGCCCGCCGCCTTGGTCAGCACCGTCGTCTTGTCCTTCTGCCATAGTATCATTTGACACGTTATAATCAGTATGATAGTACCTATAAATCAGCAGGCTAGCCTGAAAGAATGAATGGTTTTGCCAAATGGCTGATCTGCCGACTTTATTTTTTTAGGACAAGATCTGCCTAATTTGCTCACTTGAAAAAGGATAGCTTTTGCAGTACTTCCATTCCATACGAAAAAACCTTTGCTGTTTCCTGGCAACCACTCAAAACTACTCCCTCCGTCCCAAAATAAGTGTCTCAAAGTTGTCCAAAAGTGAATATATCTATACTTGTTTCATGTCTAGATACATCCACTTTTTGACAAATCTAAGACAATTATTTTGGGACGGAGGGAGTACAAGGTGATGTGTTTGTCTAGGTGGCAAGAGTGTTTATCTAGTCTTTTGGGCCTTTTCTCTTGATACCTTGGGCACCCACCGCTGTCAACCTGTCTATTTGTGGGTCACTAGAAAGCATATGACCATCCTTCCTATCGCCTTCCTATGCTGATGTTTACTAGCAGGAAAAACAAGAACTGTTTGACTAGACAAATGTGCTTGACTCTCGACGAAGTCCTCCTTTCCAGGTTGGCAAGGTTTAAATCATCCTTGGAATCCTAGAAACTAAAGATAACATATCCCTCTCTTATCATTAAAGATGCTTTTATATTATATTATTACTACGTTCCTGAGTTCTTGCTTTAGGTGTTCAATTGAATGCTTAACCTTAACAATATTATTGTCAAGTAACTAAGATGTTTTAGTATTTCCCCCGCAAAAAAATGTTTTTGTATTTATTAAAGTCATTTTCATACGACTGTCCATGCATAATTGCGTACATAATCTAATTTTATGGGGAAAAGGATAAGAAGAGAAGTTAAGGTTGAATCTAGTGGAGTACGTCTACTTTCTTTCCGAAGCTTCCATGCATGTACCTTTCGAGCTTGTCCCCACATACATATCTTTATTTTTATCTTATTAAAATCTAGTGGTCCTTCTAATCACCTTCCTGTGTCAATGTCCTTGTCTCTTGTGGTTTAAACAAGCAAACAATAATCTTGACAAGTCAGGACGAAGGAACCAAGACTGCTCCTGTTCTACCAAGTCTCCTTTGAAAATTGCAGCGAGCAGGGAGGATCCTCTGCCTTATAAACAAAAGGAGGAATATGTGTTTATATGCTTTATTTAGCCATTTTCGCCATCCTACCAACGAGCAAGAGACCGAAGTCTGGCAAAATTGGATATTTGATGCATTGACATAAAATTTACTTGTACACATGTAGTGTATCCTATTATGTTTGTTTCATTGTATTATAATTTCATTCTAGCATAGGAGACAGTCGACGCCCTTGATTAACTACTTTAGCTATCTACAAATAAACTACTTTAGGAGCAAAAGGAACTACTAGAGCATAGTTGAGATTTTGGAGCGGGTGTAAGTGATGGTGATGTTTTTATACCTTTGAGCACGGAGGAAGGAGCGACCTCAGCGCCTGGAAGCTGTCGTTGAGCTTCTCTCGTCTCTTCCTCTCTGACATCATGTGGTAGAGCTGGCCGCTGTTGATGCTCGCCGCTGTTGGATCCTCCAGATGCTGTCCGCTGCTAGTTCTCTCCGGCGATGAGGCGAGGCTGCTCTTCACCGTCACGTGGTGGCCACCATTTCCTCCTCCACGCAGCTGCGACGCCATGGCTGGTGCTTGCTGCTGCATGCTGCTGTCCCGGGAGAAGGGCTTCGCCGGCGAAGAGGCCGATGAGGAAGGGGAGGGAGAGGACGAGGACATGACCGCCATCATGGCCCTCATGATCGCCTCGTCGTTGTGGTCGAACGGCTGGTGCGCCACTGGCAGCGGCGGCGCGTGTTGCCGCGAGGCGAGGGCGGCGGCGTGGTCCAGCGTGATGGACCCCGAGGAGCCGCCGCTGTCGAGGGAGAGGGACCGCTTCGACGAGAGCGACGACGACGTCGAAGACGGTAGCACGAAGCTGCCGTCCGCTCCTCCGAAGAAGCCGGTCGCGTCCATGTCCGCCATGCCGTCCACCTGCACTCAGATGAAACAAAACCCCGATTCGTGTAAGCGAAACGATCCAAATTGCAAAGGGAGCAACTGCCAAGAACATATATTGAGTTGCTCACCTCATCAGTGGAAACCATGAGATCAACGTCGGCGACCCCGAAGTAGGCATTGTCGTCAACGATGGAGCTTACTGCAGAGCTGGTCATCGATATCAAGTGAAAAATGTTAGCAATAAGAGCATGATACTCCATTAATTCAATAGTGAAGATTCGAGGAAAATGAACATTATCCAAGCGTGAGCCAAGGGACATACTCGGTGAATGGTTGCCAGAAGGGATCGGCGAGGCCGGCGATGTCGACGGGCATGTCCAGGCTGCACCACACATCATCCATCTTTCGACAAGTTTAACTGATGAATGGAGCTGCTTAAATATCGATCTCGCTCCGTCGCTCGATCGTTGAGTAAGCTGGTAGTGCGAGACAGAGCAGGGAGATGCAGCGAGGCAGTGGAGCTGCTATATATGCAGCGCGGGGCGGGGCAGGTCAGGGGAGCAGGAGGAAGGAACGGATTTGGTGGGTCGTGTGCAGTGCCCACAAGTGGGGGTAAAATTTACGTAGCATATTGAGTGTGGAATAGTCGCGCTTGCTTGCTGGGTCAAAGTCGTGGATGGGATGCACGCGAGCCAAGACGAACCTGCTGGGAAGGTCAAATTTTGGAGGCAGCAGCCGAGAAACGGTAGATGCGCATTGTCAAATTATGGTTAACTGCCTAGGAACGGCTTAGGTTTTTACCGTCTGACTATGACAAGTGGGGCTAAAACAATTTTCATGTCGATAAAAATGCTCCGGTTGCTTATGGTGCACGAGGTTATCTTATGTCTCGAGGTTGCGCGAGAGGCGACATCCCTCTCCCCGGCTCGATGTAGGTTGCGCAAGAGGTTGTGAGGATGACGGTGAACTAGAGTGCTTTCATCAAAGGTAGATCCATTTTCGATAATTACATGCAGGTCAGAGTGCTATTCGTGAATCACAATAGATCTCCGACAATCTTTCTCAAGGTGGATAATTTGAGAGCTTTTGATTCGTTCTCTTGGACGTTCATCCCAAAGTGCATTGTTGCGGTTCTATCTTCGTCTAGCTTCCAAGTGCACTTGTCACCGTCGTGGTCTTCGTAGGGGAGATCCCTTGCCCCCCTTCTTTTTGTGCTTGTCATGGACGTCCTGGGGGGCCTCTTCCAGGTGGCGGATGATCGGCACTAGTCTCAACTGTATAGGTCCTTTGGGATCAAATTTTGCTTATCTATGTTCGCTAACGATGTGGAAATCATGTTGGCTAAAAGCATCTTTGATCAATTTGGCGATGCATCTGGTCTTCACGCTAACTACGCTAAGAGTTCGGCTACCCTGATTCATTGTGAGGACCTCGATGTGGATGTTATTCTTGGTGCCCTCTTGTGTGATGCAGTGCTTGTTTCCTTGCCCTTATCTGGGGCTTCCCCTCTCGTCGACCAGTCACTACAAGAAATATGCTCACTAGTGACTCACCATATTGGTCACTGAATGGTCACGTAGTATCATTTGTGACCTTTTTGTGACCAAAAACATTTGGTCGAAAGCTGGCGGTCACAAACGAACCTACGTGACCATTTGGGTGCAATGGTCATAGACGTTCATGACTAAAATAAAGGGTCATAAGTGTTATGACCAATTGTTTTGGTCACCTGCTATCTGGCATGTCCACGTCAGATCCGACGTGGCGTGGCTGACGTGGCAAAAATGGTGACCAATTTAAATGGTCATACAGCAAAATCAGCCCAATCCAGTTTGATAGTTTAGATGGGCCAGGCCCAACAATATTTTGGCCTTTTTTACTTTTGGACCGTGGTTTTTTTTTATTTTATAGAGTGGGTCCCAGTTGTCAGTTCTGGCGTGTGGGACCCAATGGTCAGTTCTCTGACATGTGGGTCCCTGTGGTCAGCTTCTGACATGTGGGTCCCTACTGGCAGGTTCTGGCCAGTGGGTCCCCTTTGTCAGTTTCTGGCAAGTGGGTCCCTTTTGTCAGTTTTTGGCTAGTGGGTCCCAGTTGTCAGTTTCTTGCTGGTGGGTCCCATTTGTCAGTTTTTTAGTGGGCCCATATAGTCAGTTCCTGATGAGTGGGTCCCAGTTGACAGTACAGCAGGTTCCAGTAAGCAATTAAATTCACAAACATTATATCACAGTTAACAGATTCATTAACAGATACATATCACAGTTCCAAAAAAGCTCAAGTTAGAGCAGAGCACAACTCACTGGCTAGTTTGAACTAGCTCACTGAACTAGTTCCTACACCATGAACTAGTTCACTGAACTAGTTCCCACAGCAGTTCCCAGCACAAAATGCTCAAAGTATACATAATGTAAAAGTAGCAACACAAAATGCATCAAACTCTGCCAGCTAGGTCATCAAGCAGGTCTAGCTCCAATCATTGCGAGCATCTGGGCGAACTTGTCATCTTGTTCTTGAGCCTTCTTTCGCATCATCTCGAGCTCCTTGTCTCGTGCTGCGTCGGCCTTGTCTCGTGCTGCTTCAGCCTCCTCTGTTTTCTTCCTCATTGCTGCCATCTCTTCTATCACAGCTTCAGCTTGCATTTCTGACTTCGCCAACTTCTCCTTAAGTTCAAGGACTTGAGCAGCCACAACAGCTCCTGGTCTGGCAGACTTGTTGCTGGACGAGCTTGACTGGAGCCCAACATTCATCAGGAATGTGCTTGAAGGGGACTGCTCCTTCAGAACTTCAGCAACTATGTCAACATCAGACTTTGGCTCTTCACCATCTGGTAGCAGTGCATCCCTCCTTTTCTCCATCTCAGCCTGGCACACATTACAAACAGAATTCAGTTTCAAAATGATACTAGTTCAAACTGGTGGTGGTGGACTCACATATCAGGATGAAAACTGGCTCCATCTCAGCCTGGCACACATTACAAACTAGAAAAGCAACAAAATGGGAACAGAAGCAGCACTTACAAGAGCAATCTTAACTGGCTCCGAATACCCAGATTTTTCGCCACAATGGGTGCTGCTGAACACATCATAGGCAGACATTTCTTCACCATTTCTTTTCTCCTTCTGAAATGGTAAAGGAGAATGAATATTATTCAACATGAATACAAGAGTAAGCTGTGAAGACAAAATGTACTTATGCCTAAAGATTAAAACAGGTATATTCTTACAGCTGCATATATGTGAGCCACGTATGACCTTGAACCGGTTTTCTGCTGAAACTTGACCTTCTTTCGATTTTTAATGGCAGACAGACAAGTTTTCTACAAAAACATAGGACTGTTATCATTGGCTAGAACTAGAAAGTCATCTGGAGGAAATAAACCAGCAGCAACATGTAAACAAGATACCACAGATATATATCAGGGAAGAATAATGAGCAAGTACATCTAAACAAAATCTCAGAGCAAAGTACATTTAAACAGCAGCAGATACATCAAAGTAAGCCATTACATGGAAATAAGACCAGAGGCACATGTGCATACATACCTTGTGCTCGGGTGAGGACCACATGGTCACCAGCGCATTCCACTCAGCATCGTTCACATATGGCACCGGCGATTTGATGCTGACTTGATTAGCTGGTAGGGGGTCAAAATACTCCTTCTTCAGCTTGTGACGTCTGTTCTTCGCAATATTCTGAAGCATATTTGTGCAAACTTTCTGAACGACCTCCGACTCAGTGTCCATTTTAAAATTCATCTACAAAGACAGCAAACAAAGTTCAAGATTAGTGATCATGTGACAAGTGAAACAGAAAGAACGAAAGAAACATATGCAGGTACGAGACAAGTAACTTACAGCCACTTTCCCAATGTAGTCTTTCAAGATGGTCTTGTCTTTCTTGTACTCCTTGAAGTGGGGCAGAACTGGTGTATGGTCTCTAGCAATGAGCCCACCCTCTGTAGCAAACTTTGCAGCCTGCACAGGCTGCTCGGGACGCTTCATCCCCTCGGGAATACGGATTGCCACCTTGTTACCCAGCGACTTGGTCATCCTCTCAAGCCCTGATCCCCTTCTTTTGTTTGCCCTCACCACAACAGCTCCATCTGAAAATGAAACTGAGCTCATGAGTAAGAAGAAGCGCCAACAGATGAAGGAATGGTTCTGCCAAACAGGCATGCTTACACTATGGAAATGCAGTAGTACAAGAGAAGATTAGAGAACTTGCCTTCATCTCGCATGAGCTGCTGCTGTTCTCCAGTAGGTGCATTGTGGCTGTGGTCCACAAGGACAGTGTCTTCTTCATCCACAGAGTGAAAACCTGCATCACTTTGCAGCTGGCTTTCAGGTTGGTTGGCTCGAGCAATCGCACTCGCTTTCTGCCTTGTTACTCTTTCATTGCCAGCTTCATCAGCTTTGAGCATTCCTTCATCTGGGGTTAGTGCCATCACCCTTCCTGGAGCCATTGCAGCAGATGTTGCTGAGCTGCGCTTCCTCTGGCTCGTCTTCCTCACAGCAGCTTTTTTTCTCCTAGACTTCAGGACCTCGCATAAACATCAAGGATAGCAGCATTAGATCACAAGTAAGCAAGACAAGGAAGCACAACATGAAGTAAAAAGACAAGCAAATGATGTAGCAAACAAAGGACTCCCACACATCCCAAACAAGACAGAGGTTGCACACCTTAACAACAGGCTTCTCCACTACACTGTCGCCAACTTCTTCTCCATCATTATCTTCTCCTTCTTTAGGAAAATAGTCCGCGTCATCGTTTGTAACTCCACTAACTTCTTCAAATTCATTTCTGCACCTAAGCATTGACCCTACTCTTGCAAGACCAACAGCCTGCAGCCTCTGGTTGTTTCTCATCATATTTCTAGCCCTAAGCTTCTCGTACTCGGTGAGGGGTGGCGCTTTAGACAATAAATAATGTACCATTAGATGTATGTTGAAATGCATGGGAAAGCAAGACAACACAAGCAGCTAAGGTAAGCTACCATTTTATTTTCATCATTTTAATCCTAGTAGAATAACTTCAATTTTTCGGCTAAACCATTACATTTGAACTACCATGTTTTACAAGCAAAAAAAGCCAAGGCATGCTACAAGGTTTTATTTTCATTTAAACCTGGTTATTTAGGTAAGGTGGGCCATGAACAGACACAAAAATAAATGGTACATTGACACACATCCATATGTAAAACTGAGAGGAAAACAACATATTGAGATCAATACATTTCAGTTAGAACATTGACACACATCCATAGATAAAACTGACAGGAGAGCAACATACTCAGATTAATACATTTCACTTACCAATATACCGACTATTCTTTCCCATCCTTGTGATGGATAATCTGGAGGTGGTTGGACTGGTGGTAGTTAGGTTGGAGATGTGTCGTTGCCTTGATACCTTGCAAGATAGAATGAAAAGGTATTAGATAAACATGTCATACACCAGCAAGCATGTCATGTCATGTATAAACAGTAACAAGTATTGATGCAGTACCACAATGAAGTGAGGCAGTACACAAGCAAGCATTTCATGTATAAACAGTAACAAATATTGATGCAGTACCACAATGAAGTGAGGCAGTACCACAATGAAGTGGGGTACCAGTACATCTAGAACATGTCATGTATATATGCATGATGACTGGCAATGGCCAGGAGCTAGAAACACACAATATCCCTACAGCAAGGATGAATAATGGAGCAAAGAAGTATTACTCCAGAAGAATCATGTCAATGAAGACCCTACAACAAGGCTAGCAAGCAAAACCCCTCAAGAAACATAGGCTGGCAGTGAAACCCCAAGAATAATACTTAATTATCAATTAAATCATAGACTGGCCAACTGGCAGTGAAACCCCAAGAACCAGAGGGCTAGCAAGCAGTGAACCTCCATTAAGCCCCAAGCAAAGACTAGCTGAAGCCCCAAGCAAAGGCTAGCAAGCAGTGAACCTCCATTAAGCCCCAAGCAAATACTAGCTGAAGCAAGCAGGGGTTCATGGCACGCAAACCCCAAGAACCAGAGGTTCATGCCACGCAAACCCTATCTATCTATGCACCAGAGGTTCATCCTAGCTGGTCAAACCCTAGAAAATCCGGAGATAGCAAGCAGTGAACCCCCAAGAACCAGAGGTTCATCCTAGCTGAACGCCATGACAAGCCATCGTCCCTAACTGGTCAAACCCTAGAAAATCGACATGGGAGATCGACCGAAACCCTAGAAAATCGAGAGCAGAGACCGAAACCTGGAGCGTGGTCGTCGAGCGTGGTCGTCGCCGAGCGTGTGGCCGTCTTCGTTCGTCGCCGGTCGTCGAGCGTGGCCGTCGTCGCCTCCGGGAGCGGCGGCGGAGCGGAGGGGAGGAGAGAGTGGCGGCGGAGCGGAGGGGAAAGTGGAGGAGAGAGTGGCGGCGGATAGCTAGGGTTAGGACACGGCCGAGGGGATATTTCCCTGGCATTTAGTGTTAGGACAGAAAAGCCCCTGGGGAATTAAGCTTTTTGTGGGCGTTTCCGACAATTCCGGTGATTTGTGTGGGCCTTTACAGAAGAGGCGGGCTGTCCAAATTTTGGGGGGGGGGTTTTGGAGGGAAATTTAGGAGGGAATAAATTTGGGTATTTTGCTATCTAAATTAACTATAGGTAAATATGCAGTGATATAAAGTGTATTCATTAAAATAGTAAAAAATATTCTAAATTTTTTTCTGGTAACTAGGTCACATATCATGACTCTATGCGAAGGTTTTCCATTATTTTGATTTTTTTTGAATTTTGCATGCTCGTTTGAAAATCTAGTCGAAATCTCGGCCGTGACCGTTGGTGTGTAGTGATTGAATCATGCAAAGATTTGTGTGTATCTCTGATGAAATGGCTAGTTGTGAACCTAGAAATGAAATTCCTGAAAAATAACGGGCAAGATATATAGCACTTGCAGTTCAAATTTTAGCCGTTTCCAGCTGAATCGGCAGGAAACCGTTTAATGGTCCGAAAAATGCTAAAGAGCTCAGAAATGAATACTATTTGGTTACTATACATGAAATGAGGTCTACTATGTGAAAAAAAATTATCGGTTCCATTTTGGACGACACCCTCGGTAGCCGCTTCACAAAAAGTCGGGCTATTAGCACTTAAAAAATGAAAAGTGGATTTTTTTGTGGAACATGTCGAAAACGCTGGTCGACAACATTGTTTGCCATGCCACAATGCACACATGTGCCAAATTTGGGCACATTTCGAGAAACTATGTCATGAATGTGGCCAAAACACTCTTTCTTAGTCTTGAAACCTATGAATGTCTATTCATGATAGCAAGTTTTTTGGAACACATTTTCAATAAAACTTCTATATTGCAAGTTTAAATTTTTTTCTGGTAACTAGGTCACATATCATGACTCTATGCGAAGGTTTTCCATTATTTTGATTTTTTTTGAATTTTGCATGCTCGTTTGAAAATCTAGTCGAAATCTCGGCCGTGACCGTTGGTGTGTAGTGATTGAATCATGCAAAGATTTGTGTGTATCTCTGATGAAATGGCTAGTTGTGAACCTAGAAATGAAATTCCTGAAAAATAACGGGCAAGATATATAGCACTTGCAGTTCAAATTTTAGCCGTTTCCAGCTGAATCGGCAGGAAACCGTTTAATGGTCCGAAAAATGCTAAAGAGCTCAGAAATGAATACTATTTGGTTACTATACATGAAATGAGGTCTACTATGTGAAAAAAATTATCGGTTCCATTTTGGACGACACCCTCGGTAGCCGCTTCACAAAAAGTCGGGCTATTAGCACTTAAAAAATGAAAAGTGGATTTTTTTGTGGAACATGTCGAAAACGCTGGTCGACAACATTGTTTGCCATGCCACAATGCACACATGTGCCAAATTTGGGCACATTTCGAGAAACTATGTCATGAATGTGGCCAAAACACTCTTTCTTAGTCTTGAAACCTATGAATGTCTATTCATGATAGCAAGTTTTTTGGAACACATTTTCAATAAAACTTCTATATTGCAAGTTTAATTTTTTTCTGGTAACTAGGCCACATATCATGACTCTATGCGAAGGTTTTCCATTATTTTGATTTTTTTTGAATTTTGCATGCTCGTTTGAAAATCTAGTCGAAATCTCGGTCGTGACCGTTGGTGTGTAGTGATTGAATCATGCAAAGATTTGTGTGTATCTCTGATGAAATGGCTAGTTGTGAACCTAGAAATGAAATTCCTGAAAAATAACGGGCAAGATATATAGCACTTGCAGTTCAAATTTTAGCCGTTTCCAGCTGAATCGGCAGGAAACCGTTTAATGGTCCGAAAAATGCTAAAGAGCTCAGAAATGAATACTATTTGGTTACTATACATGAAATGAGGTCTACTATGTGAAAAAAAATTATCGGTTCCATTTTGGACGACACCCTCGGTAGCCGCTTCACAAAAAGTCGGGCTATTAGCACTTAAAAAATGAAAAGTGGATTTTTTTGTGGAACATGTCGAAAACGCTGGTCGACAACATTGTTTGCCATGCCACAATGCACACATGTGCCAAATTTGGGCACATTTCGAGAAACTATGTCATGAATGTGGCCAAAACACTCTTTCTTAGTCTTGAAACCTATGAATGTCTATTCATGATAGCAAGTTTTTTGGAACACATTTTCAATAAAACTTCTATATTGCAAGTTTAAATTTTTTTCTGGTAACTAGGTCACATATCATGACTCTATGCGAAGGTTTTCCATTATTTTGATTTTTTTTGAATTTTGCATGCTCGTTTGAAAATCTAGTCGAAATCTCGGTCGTGACCGTTGGTGTGTAGTGATTGAATCATGCAAAGATTTGTGTGTATCTCTGATGAAATGGCTAGTTGTGAACCTAGAAATGAAATTCCTGAAAAATAACGGGCAAGATATATAGCACTTGCAGTTCAAATTTTAGCCGTTTCCAGCTGAATCGGCAGGAAACCGTTTAATGGTCCGAAAAATGCTAAAGAGCTCAGAAATGAATACTATTTGGTTACTATACATGAAATGAGGTCTACTATGTGAAAAAAAATTATCGGTTCCATTTTGGACGACACCCTCGGTAGCCGCTTCACAAAAAGTCGGGCTATTAGCACTTAAAAAATGAAAAGTGGATTTTTTTGTGGAACATGTCGAAAACGCTGGTCGACAACATTGTTTGCCATGCCACAATGCACACATGTGCCAAATTTGGGCACATTTCGAGAAACTATGTCATGAATGTGGCCAAAACACTCTTTCTTAGTCTTGAAACCTATGAATGTCTATTCATGATAGCAAGTTTTTTGGAACACATTTTCAATAAAACTTCTATATTGCAAGTTTAAATTTTTTTCTGGTAACTAGGTCACATATCATGACTCTATGCGAAGGTTTTCCATTATTTTGATTTTTTTTGAATTTTGCATGCTCGTTTGAAAATCTAGTCGAAATCTCGGCCGTGACCGTTGGTGTGTAGTGATTGAATCATGCAAAGATTTGTGTGTATCTCTGATGAAATGGCTAGTTGTGAACCTAGAAATGAAATTCCTGAAAAATAACGGGCAAGATATATAGCACTTGCAGTTCAAATTTTAGCCGTTTCCAGCTGAATCGGCAGGAAACCGTTTAATGGTTCGAAAAATGCTAAAGAGCTCAGAAATGAATACTATTTGGTTACTATACATGAAATGAGGTCTACTATGTGAAAAAAAATTATCGGTTCCATTTTGGACGACACCCTCGGTAGCCGCTTCACAAAAAGTCGGGCTATTAGCACTTAAAAAATGAAAAGTGGATTTTTTTGTGGAACATGTCGAAAACGCTGGTCGACAACATTGTTTGCCATGCCACAATGCACACATGTGCCAAATTTGGGCACATTTCGAGAAACTATGCCAAGGTCAAAACCCTGTTTTTAGCAGTTTTGAAATTGAAATAGGTTTAAACAAAAAAAATCTCAAAATTGATATTGAAATGGGTCCCACGCGTCGGTGCCCTTTTGAGGGCACGAAGAGCCGCCTCGCCGCTTCAGTTCTCCACCACCACCACCGCCGCTTCAGTTTTGAGAGCAGGAGGAGCTCACGCCGGCGCTGCCCCCTCCCTCTCCATCTCTGTGCCGTCGACCGCCGCCGCCGCCGCCGGACGAATCCTTCGTCCTTCTGCGTAAGCCCCCTCCCTCTCCATCTCGGTGATTCCGTCCGCACATTTCGTCCCCCGCCGCCGCCGCTTAGGGTTCGATGGGGATTTTTGGGGATCTAGGGTTCGAGCCAGTGATTTATGGGGTTCTAGGGTTTGTCGCATGATCTAGGGTTCGAGCTTGTGTTTTCCCTCCCTCTCCAACTTCTAGCAATGGGGATCTAGGGTTGCTACCATGCTATCCTGGGTAGAGTGTGTGCGTGGTGCTATCCAAGCACTAATCTTCAGTGAATCTTCAGAATGTTGTTGCTCTGCAACCTGAATGATGAGTAGTGCAAATGAGTGTCTTTTGTTTTCAGCAATGCTTCGGCCAACATGTTGTACCTAATTTCTTCCTGCTATTGGCTTGTTTCAAGTCAGTGGTTCTAGGTGACAATGGTGAATGAAGTGGGGGTCATCTCGGTTAGCTCGGGCGATAGTGATGCTTCTGCGTGGCATTCGGATGGCGACAGTGACTCTTCTCAGGAAGAGTCTCATGAAGAGGAGGAACATCCTACGAAGCTGACAGTTAGAGGTAATGTGATCTTTCTGCTATTTGTGACTTGCCCATCTTGATTCATGCCCATCTTTGCAGTATCTTTGCTGCTATTCTGATGTTGCCCATCTTTGCTGCTAATTGTAGGCCCTGGAAAATCGGGACGTGACTCCTTTGATCCCTACTGCACTTTTCCCAACCGTGTTACTCTTGATCATCTACAGGTCGAGGTACTGAGGGAGTACTGTGCTGAGTTTCCACGCCCACTATATGTTTGCACCATGAAAGAAGGACAGGTCATGGAAAAGAAAGGAAAAATGGTAAGCATTGTTATATTGTGGACTATTGTGATATTCCCTAGCTGCTAGCTGCTGGTCATAATGTGGGACTATTGTGATGATTCATAGATGTTGTTTCTTACTGCAGTACTTCAACAAGGACTTCACAAAGACCTATCTGAAGAGGCACATCTCAACGCAGCCCAAAAAAATCAGAGTTCATGTAGGGCAGTGGTCAAAGAGAGTGAACATCAAGATGGGAGTGGAGAAGCAAGCCTTGCTAACCACCAAATGGCTGCGGGTAGTAGCACGTGAAGCACTAGTGCAGGGCGACATTGTCGTATTCCGCTTTCACATTGCAGCCGGCCGTCTCAGGCTTTATGTTGACAAACTCTACCCATGCCAAGTATGTGCCAACCTCTGAAGCGACGTTGAAGCAGGACATGAAGCCATGGTGGTTGCTTTTGGTTATGAACCAAGTTAGTAGCAGATGTAGTGAACCTGTTTATGGTAGTGAACCAAGTTATGTAAATTAAGACTTGTGGTTGCTTTTGGGCACATTATGTAAATTAAGCCTTGCTACCTGTTGCTATGAGGGAGTACTGAAGCTATATGGTTGCTTTTGGTGATGAAATCAATGTGTTATGAATTGTTATGAAATCTGGTTGCTTTTGGTGAAGAAATCAATGTGTTATGAATTGTGGTTTGAAATTTGGTTGCTTTTGGCTCATATTATGTAAATTAAGCTATATTGGTTTGAAATCTGGTAACAACATCAGGTCCTAAAATTTTTAGACATCAGTAGCTATATTGGTTTCTTTTGTAAAAGCACACAACATGAGGTATAGATAAAATGCTGTGACATCCGTAGATAACAATATCCCCTCTCTGTCCCAATGGCAAGACACTGAAAATTTGAGGCAGAGGTTGCTGGTTCGAGTCCCAGGCCTCAAAACATTTTTTGTTTCATTTTGCAAGACAGCAACAATCTTCAGGTAGACAGGACACTAAGAGGACATTCAGATAGAAAATTCCATTTTGTCTCAAACATTTTGCAACACAGCAACATAACCACCAAGTTGAATATTCAGATTACACTCAATAGTACATTCAGATTACATAAAGAGGTCTTTACTGCAACAAAGGCACTCTAAAATTTCTTGCAACATTGCTCAACCTTTTATGCCATTTCAGTGCACAAAGGCAACAAAGGCACACTAGATTCTTTGCACCATTGCTCAGCCTTCCTTGTGTGAAATGCATCAGCGACAAAATCTGGTAGCAGTACCAAGGAGCAGTACAAGGAGCAAACTTCCATTGCTCAGTATAGAGACATATCCAAGCCCCAGCTTGCGGATTACGCGCAACGCGTCATCATAATTCTTGGGAACATTGCTACCAGGGAACTGCAAGTTCAATAGGCTGAGTATCGCATTGAATGCAGCATTGCTAATCCGGTAGAATGACTTGACATGCAGTAGCTTCACAGTGAATGTAAAACTTGAAAATTTGCCCCCTTCAACTGCTGCGCGCTTCGCCTCCTCTAACACCTCGGCAAACAATGACCTCTGTCCATCAACATGGTCTTCAGAATTGTACAAGTCCCTCAACAAGTCAGGTATCCTATCATCCTCAAACCCATCCTCTTCCTCCAATCCATCATTCCCTTGCAGCACACTTTCCATAAAAGCAATTCCAGCATCACTACCATGGCGTGGTTGTGCTTCAGATTCAGCATGTTGAGGTTCTTCCTCCGACGCTTCTCCATGGTGGATCCACCTATCATAGGTGCTGGCCATTCCATGAATAAGCAAATGATCTTCAACTCTGCCTTGAGGTTGTTCTTGACGGTTCAGACATTGAGAGCATGGGCAACGAATGCGATCATCCTTGGCAAAATGTGAGCGAACACATTGCATGAATTCTTCCACACCTTTTATGTGTTCACCAGAAAGCTTTCGAACACCTCTCGTGATCCAGTTTCTGTCCATCTGCAGCATAATCTCTGAACTTAGCAACAATTCGAAGTGCACAAACCCAAAGCTGTAATTTTTTCGAACAAACTAGTAAGAAGTCAGAAGCTTAACATGTGCTTCATTTCTCCCACAAATTTATTTTTTAGAATGTTTTTACATGTGATTTGGTTTGTAGTTGATACATGTGCAAAAAGGCCCAACAAATAGACTAGTGCTTTTCAGTAAGAATTCAGAAGCATACTAACAACAATTACAGATAAAAGAAAATTCACACACATGTCATAACAATTAACCTATTTTTTAGTAAGAATTCAGAAGCATACTAACAACAATTCGAAGTGCTCTTCTTCAGTTAGCTAGCTCTAGTGCTTTTCTTCAGTTAGCTAGCTCTAGTGCGAGTCAAAGAAGAAGAAGAAGGGAAGAAGAGCATACCTCTGACGGCGGGGTCGTAGTCGATGCACGGAGTATGGAGGGCAGGGTGTCGCCGCTGAAGGCGCTCCTGAGCCAGGCAGGAGCTCGCTGGCGACAGGGGAAGATCCAGACGGCGGGGTCGTGGCCGAGGCACTCCCGCAGTAGTCGATGCAGCCGCCCAGCCCCCTCGCCGGCCCGAACTTCTCCACCGGTGCAGGTGTCGCCGCTGAAGACGCTCCTGAGCCAGGCAGGAGCTCGCCGGTGACAGGGGAAGATCCAGACGGCGGGGCCGTGGCCGAGGCGCTCCCGCCGTCGTCGATGCCGCCGCCCAGCCCCCTCGCCCCCGCCCGAACTTCTCCGCCGGTGCACGCCGCCCTCAACTCCGTCCGCCGGTGAACGCCGCCCCCAACCCCGCCGCCGTCGAATGCCGCCCCCAACCCCGCCGCCGCCGTCGAACGCCTCTGTGGCTGTGGGGAAATTTTGAATCGGGGAAACGCTAAGTGGCTCTGTGCCAGTTTTGTTAACCTAGAGAGACATAACACTATACATAGAGAGACTACAACTATCTAACACCAACAGCTCGGTAGCTCAGTGGTAGATAGCGAAGTGGAACAGCGCCTGGTCGTGGGTTCGAGTCCCCGCAGCGCATATTTTTGCCAAATATTAGGCGTGTGGCTTGGCCGTGGGGCTGGTGGGTGGGACCCACCTGTCAGGTGGGTTGAGGCGTGTGGCTTGGCCGTGGGGCTGGTGGGTGGGACCCACCTGTCATGTGGGTTGAGGAGTGACACGTAAGCACAACTGCCAACTAAGCACTGACACGTAAGCAAAAACTGCCAACTAAGCACTGACACGTAGGCAAGAAGCTGAGTTGACAGTCCACTAATATTAATGACCATTTAAATTGGTCACAGGCGGCTAAAGAAAATGCAATATGTCAGAGCTTTTTAGTTTATGACCAATTCATCTAACCAGGTTATGACCATTCAGACAAGAAAAGTCACTATTGTTTCAGTTTTAGACCCTCCAAAGTTGTGTATGACCAAATGGCTTCAATTGGTCATAGATCTATGACCAATTTTCCCTGGTCACTATAGAAAAGTCACTAGTTGACACATTTCTTGTAGTGAGTTTGAGCAGCAGTTCCAACCTTGTGTGGACCGGTTGGCGTGTCGTCTACCCACGTGGAGGGCTCACTCCTGGAAATCAACGGGCATTAGATTTTGGACAAGCTGGTCTTATCGGCCATGTCGATTTACATCATGATGGCATAGACCTGCCAAAGTGGATGATTATATTGAGGTATTTGATAATCTTTGCCATGGGTTCTCTTGAGTGGAAATGCTACGACAAGTGGCAGTGATTGTCCCCTTGCATGGTCGTTGGTTTGTATAATTGTACCCCAAACTGCTTTGGGGGGGTGGGGACCCGTAACCTCACATTCTTAACAGCGCCCTTCGTATGAAGTGGATGTAGGGAAAATGCAACTCCACAACTAAGAGGATATCCACCACTTATTTCTCGCGTCCAAATGCTTTACGATCCGTGCACAAATTTGCGAATACATTATCAATAATCTCTGGATTTAGATAATTTATTTTTGTAGATTCATGTACTAACAAGAAATTTATGTACATGTATCAACAAAAAAAATAAAACAACGCATTAACATTTTTTTTGTTTTATCAACATATCAATTAGTAGGAATAATATCGTTCGTTGGATGCAAAATCAACGATCACGATAAGCGGTGGAGATCCTCCTAGTTGTGGAAAAACTGCGTTGGTGGATATAGTATAGTAGATTGGATAAACCTAGGCTTACTAGCATATTTTTCTTTCTCGTCCAGTGCTAAGGCTATGTTCTTGGCCTCCACTAAAGTTGTGCTCGGGAATGAGAGATCTTGCATTTTCTGGCAAGACAGGTGGATTGACGACCAAAGTGTGGATATGATTGCTCCTATCCTTCTACCCAATGTGGATGCCAAGGTGTGGCACGGTCTTTTGGTTTCCCATGATGACGAGGGCATCTCTAGTTTCTTACTCCCTTCGTCCAAAAATAAGTGTCTCAAGTTTGACAAAAAGTGGATGTATCTATACACGAAACATGTCTAGATACCTTCATTTTTTATCAAACTTGAGACACTTATTTTTGGACGGAGGGAGTACCATTTTTCATGACAATGATACTGCTGCTCAAGATAAACGCAATGAAGTGAGTCTTGGCCCGATTAATAGAGCACGTACAAAGCTACTTGAACAACAGGTGACTTTACTTCCAGTTAATTGTGATAATTTAAATCGTTAGAATTTATACTGCTTAAGTCTTTGCATTTGTATATGGATTGGGTTTGAAGCTGAGGCAAGCATTGCACGTTGAGGAGAAGAGTTGTAGCAAGATCATCAAGCACTTGTTTCCAATGTCAAGTGCGTGAAATCAAGCGTGAACTATGGGTGGCGTACCACGACACATCCTATGTCGTGACATATCAGTCTAAGGTGCACCACATAAGAGAGGTCTATGTGCCTATGGTTTGGGCTGAACCCATCTACGGTCGGATGTATGTGTTTAAGTCGAACCTCGTCCCGGCGACGCATGATTCAGATTTCTTCCCAATCAACTTCCGATGGGATAGGGGCCTACCATGGTGGTGATGGGTGACGGAGAATTAGGATTTGATTCAGGAGAGTGAGCCTGAGAAACGGCTACCACGTCCAAGGAAGGCAACATGCGCGCAAATTACCTAATCCTGGCACGTGGAGGTAGTGACAATAAATAACAATACCGGGCCTTAGGTCGCCTTGTGCCCCGGTATTTGTAATAGTGTACTTTGTATTCGGTTTTCCTCTCTTCTACAAAGAAAAAGGCGTGCCTTGCCTTCTCGTGCGTTATTAAAAAAATCATTATTTGTGTCTCATCTTTTTAGAAACAGCGAGGACATCAAAATTAACGAAGTCACCAGAAATGACATATCATCGAATATCTACTACTTGTCGGATCCGGAAAAAAGAGGCGTGAGTTGTATGCTAACTTTGTACTAGAGCTGTGTTGTCTCCACGACAATTATTCCGGACCGGAGGTAGTACTGAAAGAATATTCCACCTCAATGAAATACACGGTAATAACCCTGAAAATCTGAAAGTAAAAGAGAGAAAATAACCTCTCTTTAAAATATTGATTCTCAATTCTCGATATTTGTGATTTTGTGACATTGCTATCGGTGTAATTTTCGCTTTGATGACTGAGCTGCATGCAGGAAGTTTTCATGACGTGCACATGCCACGACCTCGACTGACACCGACGCCTGAAACGAATCCTCCGTCAAGTGGTTGCATGATGTGTAGCAAGGAAAAAGCTCACTTTCCCCTTCCTTCTCTCTCTCCTTATCCCTTTGTTCTGAGAGCTCTCCCGTCGCCCCCGGACCCTCTCCTCCTCTCCTCCGGCGGCCTTGCCGGCTGGAGTGGGAAGGGGAGAGGGGGCCGGCTTCCCCTTGTGTATAGTAGTTGTAGGGTTGGTTTTGCCTCCTTGGCGCATGGCTTGATGCCGTTTTCTAGAAGCTTCCGTGGGTTGCCGGCGAGCGGCGCTTCATGGTGGTCGACGTGCTTCCTCGGTGACTCCCCATGGTGGAGAGAACCGCAGAGGTGCGGATTTGGCGATAGCTCCTCTAATAAGCTCGTTTTCTGGCCCCTTCTGGTCTGTGTTGCCGTCCTGTGGCTTCTTCTCCTGGCCGTCCTTGGTGGAGAGGGGAAGGAGAAGCTCGGTGCGGTTGCTCACAGATTGGGTGGTGGAGGTGGAGGCTTTATCGATCTGGCGTTGTGGTGCGGCGCTGGGCGACTGTGGACGAGGAATCCTGCTGGACATCCAAGGAGGGAGATGGCAGAGGATTTCTTCGATGCGGCCTTCTTCTTCAAGCACTTTTGTTGGTGGTGGTGGTGGTCTTCCTTCATGATTCTGCTCCGGCCGGCCGTGGCGGCGAGGGGAGTGGTTGTCTGGAGGCTGGGTTGTCTTGGTGGCTGGCCTGGTCGAAGCGGAGGCGGCGGGAAGTTGGGTGGATTGAGGAAGCGAGTGCTATGGCTGTGTTCGTTCATCGAGCTGGGTGTCCGTCGCGTCGCGGCGGCCGGATTTGCAGTCGACTACAACATGTGGAGGTGCTTTCTTCCCCGGGATTGGCGGTACGGCGGCTCCGTCGGAGACTGAGGCGTTTGGGGTGACGGGGTGGATCCGATTGTGTTTCTTCCAGGTAGCTCGGGGTGTTTAGTGCAATTTGCAGGGTCTCGTTGTAATTTCTGGTTCCTTCTGGACCTGTCTGTAAGTTGTACTGAGCTTCCTTTTATATATATCGGATCCTGTTCAAAAAAAAAAAGATGTGTAGCAAGGAAGGCTGAAGCCCCCGTCCGAGTAGGGGCTCACTCAACTGGGATTAGTGCAAACACCGAAGACAGTCTACTGTACAAAGGATTAAGGTCGGCTTTAAAGCTTAGAACTCTTCGTTCATCGGGTCTAGCTCTATTCTCTCACCCTCACGTCAACAACGTTTGTATTATGCGAACCACGTGAGATCCAGCCCGTTTTCGTGTTTATCTATGTGGTTATAGGTCTGTTTATTCTGAACTACGATTGTCATTATTGGCAATGGTTACTACTCGTGTGCTGGTTCCTCGGGGTCTTGGTACGACGAGTTCTCATATGTCTACTACAACAAGTTATAATACAACAAGTTTTATCCAACTCCAGTGAGGGAGGGGAGAGGATGGCGCACCATCGGCTCACTTCACTGTCTGTAGTCGTCGCTAAGTGGTCCGAATACCTATTTGTAATTTTTATTACTTTATAAGCCTTTGTATCATTGTTGATAATCAATAAATTGGTTGTCCTTTTCGCAAAAGAAAAACTTACATTGTACATGTTGGCTTACTTTGAGGTTTGAGCAACATCTGGCACGCTCATACGAGCGTTCTTTTTTTTTGGCAAAGCGTCAAATGTAATGGTCATCCAAAGGTAAATGCGAATCTGGATCTAGCCACGCTTGTGGAATGTGGACAGAATCTAGGCCGCTAGCTCAATTTCTTTTGGGGATTGTGCCAAAGAAATAAACATAGGTTTCGACGTATCCACTTTGTAAAGGTTAGCAAAAACAAACGTATTTGTAAACTTTGCAAAATTCTGAAGGAAAAATCACACATGCATATTGATCTGGAATTTACCCATGTAAGATTTCGTAGAAAAACAAGTCCATTTGATATGTTTCATGAAAATGAAAATGCTATAGTTTAAATTGTACTCCATCCATTCAATATTAGTTGTCACTGTTTATACTTTTTTTTTGAATTTTTCACCACGTATATTCAACAGAAACCACATACAGCGTACACGGTAGAAATACAAGTACAGAATACGTAGAGGAAAAAGGACCAAGGATCGAAGACCACGCCCTCGCCGGCGTCGGAGTCGAAGGCGACCAGCCGCCACCTCGCCGCTGTCAGGGAGAGCTTTTCCCTATAGAAGACGCTGCCTAGCCCCTCCGCCGCGCCGCGCCGGAGTTGTTGACGATGAACGACCGGGGCAGCGCCCCCCGGACCCAACCATTCCTCTTTGCCGCAGCCGCCGTCGAAGCCGCCGCCGGAAGAGGTCGCAGAACTCGATCCGTCCGCCGCCAGATCCACCGCCACCTCGGATCTGACGGAAAGCAGAGGATCACGAGCGCCACGCCGGGCCTCGAGATCCAGCCAGTCCAGCGCGAGGGGGAGGAGCTCCGAAGACCTCCGCCGCCGGAGAAGCACACGCCGGCACCAAAACCTCCCGCCCGCAGCACCAACTCCTCCAGAGCGCCGCCGGCGAGATCTCCCCCCTACCCTACCATATTTACAGACCGGAGCCGGGGATCCCCCACCCTCCCGCCGCCGAAGCGGCCGGCGGAGGGGAAGAATCCCACGGCTCAGCGGCCGCAGACGGTGGATCGGCGGAGCTGCTCCAAAAATCGCCTTCGCTCTCCTGCACAGGGACGGGGAGAGGATAAGGCAGACGTCACTGTTTATACTTACAAATAGCGACAACTAATATGGAACGGAGAGAATACATTGTAGTATTCTCGGTTTCTGAGTTTTCAATATAATTTAGAGATGGATTCTCTTGTATCTCGGTTCCAAAAATCTGCTTCCGTGAATCGTCAAGTGGTCTAGTGACAACGATTTTGGCGATGAGTGTGGCTATGTTCCAAAAAGGGCTCTACCCCTCCCAAACATGATTCTGAACAACAACTTTCACTTCCTACAAGCAGAGGGGGGAAATCTACAAGAGCTTCAATGGCACAAGAGACAAGTACCTCAATGTTATTTCCCGTGCTCAATGTTTTTGTATTTTGTGAATCTCAAAGGAGGCAACACAGTGGTCACAGTTAAGCTATCTATGCATGAAATGTGACGTGTTTGCCCGCTTGCCATGTGTTGGCCACCTAGGTTTTTTTCACACGCGGGTGGACCATACTTATTTCAGAAACAAAATACAAAACGTAATAACTTTTGAATCAAACATTCATACTATAAACCTTTTACCGGTGTCTTGTCTTTTTCAGTGTTGTCTTTTCAGTAGTCATACTTTTGACCGAGTATATTTAGAACTATATCTTATTTGAATATATTTCATTGATAGTTTTTTCGCCTATTTTTCTTGTGGTTGGGCATTTCTTGTCAAAAGTGGGGGATTTTGCCTTTGACAAATAACAGCTTAGACTTCTTTTCATTATTTAGAATAAAATTTAAGTGTTGTAGCTGCCTTTAATCTGAATAAAATCACAGTCAAACCAATATAACCTAGTGATGTCTGAAATGCATTAGATAAACGAAACAGTGTCTGAGACGCCCTTGGCTCTAGAAGCTCCCATGACCTTTGCAAGAATTGTGTGTGGCTAAATCTTTTTTCTCGAATACACCTCACCATGAAATGTGTATAATTTTTCATAGAAGGAAAGTCAAGCTTTGGGATTAGCAACCACTCGCTATAACATATAGGATTATTTTCGTATGGAATCAGTCTTTGGATCTATTTAAACAATACATATTGGTGTAAAGAAACCGACGGATAAGGACATCAAATCTAGAGTAACACTTCGTATACGATATCGATTATCCAAAAAATAATTAGGAATATCCAAATATTTCAAGCCAGATTATCCAATCTATATATTAGTCAAATTTCAAATCTAATATGAACCAGTTAGTAATTATTGAGTTACCGAGTTCATTGGATGAGCATGTCTACTTTTAAAGTCTAACACTGCTCGAGGTATGGTTCAGGCGTTCAGCTATTCAATTGTATTTGTAAAACATCGTGGATGCTTAGGTTTAGTCTAATTTATGTGTATTTTTTTCACTCTTTGACTGTTGCAAGGTTGAAAGGTTTAATGGCTCTATGGTTTTCGCTAGAAATATAGTGTCATAATATTTTGAAATTCACAACTAGTCAGTATCCGCTTCCTCCAAATCCTAGACAGTATATGGTAGCGAAAAATGTTAAGGGATTTACCCCTCCTCACAGCCCATGTTTTAAGTTACTAGCCTGATATCTTCTAAAAATGTGCACATATTTGACTGTCTAATTGGTAATTTACTGCTGCTTATATTTGTTCCAAAAAAGAATATTAGATAAAGGAACCACAGTATCTTGGAATATCACTCTAGGTGAACCTCAAATATTGATCGTGCAAAATGTAACTCAAAGTTGCAGTTGGAACTGAAAACAACTTACAATATCACAAAAGCATAAATATTCTCCTGTCATCTAAGCGACCCGATGATTCTGCAGAGCAACCTAATCAGAGTTTCAAGAAATATACATACTTCTGGCAAAATCACAATATATGCAACCAACTATACATAGTACAGGAATGCAACGCTGTGTTTCCCCTAGTCTCATGGGTTGAGATGATAGAAATAATCACAAATCTTCTATACAACCATCATATAAGCTTTTACAAAAAGAAAGGAGATGAAAGTTATTCTACAATGTTTCGTACAAACGACTCCCAGCCCAAAATTCCATATATAACCGCTGTGGACCATCCCATGTAATTTCCATACATGAGGTCTGGGAAGGGCGGGCATGCAAAAACCGCAAGGCACCTCAATCTCCTAGGCTCAAACCGCAAGGCACTTCGATCTCCTAGGCTCAAACCGTTGCTAAAAACTAGAGATCCACTGATCATTGCGCTATCGGGCTTGAATATTCAGGTCCATTCTCCGAAGAGGTTATGCTGGAGGAGCCTGCTGATGTGACGTTGCTGTTTGAACTATTCCTTGTGGATTTTGGCTGGAGTTCCGTCTCTCTTTGCCTCTCTGGGGCTGCAGGCGTTGCCCCCGCGTCAGCTAGTCTCTTCAGAATGTTCATCATTGTCGGTACAAACTTTGCGGACAGAGAGAGTAGAGCTGGAAGCTGCGTAATATCCAAGCAAAAATATTAGGTCAGATGTGCTTTCCTGGCAAGAAAATAGCAAAGACAGAACTGGTGCTTTAATACTCACAAATCCATTTCGGAATTCATTGGCAACATCTAGTTGAACCCAGATGGCTTTACCAACAAGGAAAACTACAAACATGACGGCCAGGTACAACGGATTCCTATCCATCAAATGAAATCTCAGTCATACCAAATGGAGAGATGCCTTAAGCAAAACTAACGCATGAATCTGCAGACAGAACAAAGTACCTCAGTAATGTCATAAACTCATTGAATCCAAGCACGGCCATCGCAGCAAGTGCCCATGGAGGAGGTAGCCAGTTGTTGTTTCTCTTATTTGCTTCCTTTAGAAGGGAACAGTAAATGGTTAGTAATAATAATATACAGTACATACAAGACCACTTCACTTCCAAAGAAACTCCAGAAGCACTAAACAAAAGGAATTAGAGATGTGGAAACAACCACAGAATTTTTATAGCGCAAAATGAATAGTTGTTGAAATTTGAATAGTTGTTGAAATGTTGCACGCGAGGATACCTGAGCAGCTATGGCTTGAGTGACGGTATACTCGGTTTCGGCCTTAAATTGCCTCCACAGTGATTTGCACTGGACAGGGGAGATTAAAGTTCTCTCCTCTGGGACCTGCTCATATAAATGGCATCCATTAAGCAAATAACAAAGCAATAATTTGTGGGCCAAATGGTCTACGAAAAAACCCAGAATATTGCTTCAGCTGACAAAAAATAAATATGACACATTGCCCACACACCCTTTCCCATGAACTGGAGGCGAGTGGATCAAGCGATTGGATACTCCTATCTGCAGTCCCAGGCCTCGCGGCGTCAACTAGAGCAAGGGAAAGAGTGGTATCAATGTTGTCGACATCTTCATCCAACCGAATTGCAGCCATTGTAGAAAGCAACTTCATGGACTGTACAGAGAGGAGTCTCAAATTTCAGTTCCTAAGCAAGTTATTACATTTCAAATGGACAGTATTAGCATTTGACGTACAGCTGAACGAGCAGTTTTAGTGATTGCTTTTATGTCTTCCTTTCCTGTCCATACTCTAGGCATGGAGTCAGCATCACGACTGAATAACATCGAGAACCTGTACAATTTTACACATTTAGTTTTTCGCGTAGAAGATGTCTCTTTCTTTAGTTAGAGCTGAAGCACAGCTCACCTGTCCTTCATGCGGATCAAGACCCTTGCAGCTTCTTCTTTAGCCTTTGATTCAACAACACCCCTTCCATGATTCTCCAACCTCGAAAGCAGTTCTTTCTCAGTAGCTTCATCGAGCTCAAAAGTTGAAATAGCAGATTCAAGACCTGAAACGGCAGCTTTTGTCTCACGTTGAAGAAGCTTCCTAATAGCTGGCCAGGTGTCCTCACTGGCTGAATCTAGAAGGGCTTCAACAGGTTCAGCCAGAGCTTTGGTAAGTTTCCCCTGAAACAATAGGTCTCGAATTAAAAAACAATCTATGTTCTTTGTCCTGACAGTTACACCAGTCATTTGAAATGGTAAACCAAACGAAATTGGAAAGTAAAGGCAACCTCATATCCGGCACAAAGTTCAGAAAGTTTTGTAGCACGGACGGACACCACATGCGCCTCAATGTCACGCTTAAGCTTATCCTTAACTTTCGAGGAGTCCCAGTTCACTTGTTCAATGGTAGCATCTGTACAATATCCAGGTATGTGACCTTTAAGGTGTATGCATTTATGCAGGAAAGGAGCAGACTGCAAGATAAGGAATAACATTCTTTGGACTAATAATGTACTTGAAAGTATGTGTTCATTTCTACTCCCTCCGTTCCAAAATACTTGACTCAGCTTTGTCTAGATACAGATGTACGTACACACTAAAACATGTCTAAATACACCCATATTTAGACAAAGTCGAGTCAAATCGAACGGAGGGAGTAGCTAATATTACAATATTATTACAGATAGTATTTGAAAGGTGTCTCTAATTTTAGCATAGCAGTACCTCAGGTGACCAATAGTGTATCTATCTCAACTGCCATAAAAAAAGAAAACAGCCAATCTGTGATGTTTCTAACAAGTTTTAACTAATACTCCCCAGCTTCCGGCTGGTGCCATTTCCCACCAGGATTTTTTTTTAGAGCAATTACCATAGGGAGAACCCCTACGGTTAGGGATTTTCAATTATATAAAGGAGCCGAGTTACAAAACAGAACCAGTCTATGGAGGTTTAAATGAATTTCCTACCAGGAATCAGAAATATAACTAGTCGTTTGTGACATTTAAATGCAATAAAATCCACAAATAGCATCAGTCAGGTCAGTCAGGAAAATATCAAGTAACTAGTCAAATAGTTGGTTCCATGCAGTGGCTCTGTGGCTGATCCACATTACAGCTGTGGGGTCCGCAATTCAGCAAAGGCTTCATATACTTGTGTGTGTTTTATTTTAAAAATCCAAAAACTAGGTAAAATCTTTGACAATCTTGTCTCTGACCCACAGCACCAGCTATACCTGTAGTTGACTGGTTTGCAACATAAATGTTTTCCTAATTCCTACGACAGCGGATCACTATTTCCTACAAGCACACGAGCAACAGAGCAAGTATATTTGCAACATTCCTAGAGACATACCTTCAGATCCTTTGTCAAACTTCTCCAGGAAAATCTGGATAGAATCGCGAGCAGCGACAGCAAATCCATCTTTTTCAAGGGCCTTGTCAAAAGAGTCCTTAAATGCTTCTAAAGTTCTAGCCCGTAAGTGACCCAGAAGAGATTGGTATGCAGGTTGGACAAGCTAGGACACGAATGGAAATTCATGTAAGCATTAAGTCATCAAAGAGAACACTTAACAGTGACAACAATCAACAATGCATAAATCCAAAACTGGGCAACTAAGCAATGAATGGAACATGAGACAAGATCAATGGACAAAATTTGCAGTCAGGGTCAGGAAATAAAATCTAAAACATAACATAATTCATGGCAGGAAAACGAATACAGTAGAATATTGCTGGACTGAACATTAAGTTTTCAGTTTTTTACAAATATATCCCACTCTTAACTTTTCCTTTCAGCAAATATGGCAATCTCTATAAAAAAATGTTAGCATTAAGATTTGTTCTGGGGGTTAATTTCAAGGTACCGCTGTGCTGTTCTTCCACTAATCTCTTACAAAAATTATGGCAAACTGCGTCGACAAAATAGAATAAAGGTTTGTTCTCCAGGTTAAAGTCCAGATTACAAGTATGGTGTATCCATGTATAAGGATGACTACAACGTACATGAAGATGACTGGACCCTATATGAAGATGACTGATTCCCGATTGGTTCACGTTATGCATAACAAAAGTACATAACCCAACTGTTGATTATATGCTTCGAAGCGAGCAGCGAGGAATTATCATTTGATACAATAGATTGAGATTAGACCAAGACATAAGGGCAAACCTGCAAGAGTTTAGACTCAAGTTGATGTCTTTTTGAGGTTCTGACACCTTCATCAAAATAAATAGCCTCCATATCATATCTGCAATTTAGACAAAAAATAATTGAAACGACAGAATTTTCCAGACGCTTATCGTAACTCACAACACAGGCAAGGTCACCCTTACGGTTTTCCATCATAAAATAACTCACGACGTACACCAAAAATAAGCATGGCTTGCATCTCTGATAGATGATAACCTATGTAATTCATCTACAACAAAGAAAATATGCTTTATGGCTGCTTTTCCATTTGCAAACACCCAACCCTCATTGGCATGAAATTTACAGGTTTGGCTTGCAACAATTTACAGAAAATATGTGTCACCGCGTTTTCACTCGAATAAATTTGACTAGAATCAGGAGGCAACTGACTGGCATTTGGGATTCCACCACCAACCAATCTGACTGATAAATGGCTGTAATCAATCCACATAAGTTTTCTGAACTAGGCTACCACAACCAGGATAAGGAAAACATTACTGACCACAAGAAGGCAATGAAAACTCACTCTGATAAACATCTATCAAGAAGGCTGCTGATCTTCTTCCCAAACCCCGGTACATAGTCACTTTGAACAGCCTCCTCGAATTGTTGCCATTCCTTTATATATTTGTATACATGGTATCAGTTGGTTTCATGAGACTATGAAGCATTTATTAAGCTTAATAATATGTAGTATAATCACCTCATCAGCCGTAAAGCTGGCAAGTTTTTCATTACCGATTTCCTCACAGCGGACAGTAGCCACCATAACCTGAATTGATGCATATTAAAATATTTCAATATACAATATACTGATAACCCAAATTAGGAAATGGAGGAGGGTGCTCACTTTATGAGCAGGTAGATCAAGGTCTTTGTTCTCCTTGATGACCTTCCAAAATTGCTGTAAACTGAATGAAAAACCTGATGCTGGAACAACACCACGCCGATCTCCAGCTAGTCCACCCGGAGCAATAGAATGTTGAAACCTATCTCTCAAATTGGAAACCTTCAGAAATTTAACATACTATGTTATTCATATTTCAAAGAAAATAAGCAGCAAGCACAAATCTAGTGCCATCTAGGTATAGACATTGTAGTCACACCAACCTGCTCCTTAAATAACTCTTCTTTTTCCTCATAACTGTTAAGAGCCACAACTTGTACCTGAATGTGAAAAATACAGTGAGTAAAGCTAGCTGATGCATACAGTATAAACAAGCAAAAAGGGTTTGACAAGGATTTTACATTGAAAAAATCACTGAGTGGAGTTTCTTTATGGGCATGGGGTTTAGGAACACCGTCCCATATCTGCAAACAGATGAAAATAGTTTAGCATACTGAAAGCAAAAACTAATAGTCATGCATAGACACGGATTATCGATAAATTATGTACCTTCTGAATATCTTCCCTTAATATAGGTTCAAGATTCTCCAGAGGTGTCTGTTTATAACCAAAGGGTGTTACATTAATCCAGTACAGAAAAATAGGTGCAGGAAACAAAAAAAGGTTACTAACAGTTTCTTTCAAAAATATCATAGTTTAGTCTAGAATGACCGTGTGAAGCCCCTCACCTTTGATTTGTCACGAATAACAAATAACATTGTTGTTTTGCGAGGACTGAACAATCTCATCATGACCTACACAGATAGAAGATATATTAGAATATAACAACGCTCCACACCCCTAAAGAGTAACAAAGAAATTAAATACAGAAATATCCCAGTGCAGTTTTACTGAACATGGAAAAATAGGAGAAAATGACAGAAAAAACAAACCTGGAAGACGGTCTTCAAAAGCGGCTTGTTCGCAGCCTGCTCTCTCCCAATATCATGGCACCACCTACAGAATAGAAGAAAACAATCAATTAAATGTATTGTCAGATTTAGGGACTAATAAGTTCAACATCATCAATTAGGGGAACAACTTACATATTGATCAACACAATATCCGAAACAGCCAAAGCAAATAACGCACTTTGCTTCTCAAAGGCAGTGTCATCCTGAAATTATGTGGATCAATTATAAGAGTATAATGTGGAATAGAACCTCCATAATCCAATACGTAATAACTAGCAACCATCTCAGTTTCCCTGACGTACACGAGCAATCATATGGGTCAGAGCGAGCAAATGTTAGCTTCAGCTCGTGAACTTAAAAGCAGAAGCCAAGACACAACAGCCAGCACATTATTACATTTACTCAATAAGCTAGAGCTCATCATCCATTACAAGTTGGAACTATGATGAAATGAAATCAAAGGGGGGCCTTAAAGGCTTGTAAGTTGAAGACAAATATAGTGTAGCTTATTGGAGATATCCTACTTGACTCCCTAAATAAATAATCCAAGATGCAAGAAAAAAATATGCTTGCCGACTGTCGAGGAATAAAAAGTGAATTTAAGCATGTGCCTTCTGTGAAAATACATGTTTCAATCAATTCTGAATGGGGCATTCTTATTTGTTTATTACCTCGCCCCTCTCTCTTCCATCAGTGCCTTCCAAATCCATTACAAGAGTGCAAGGTTCAATATTCTGGGCCTGCGCCAACCATATACCTTTGGTTGTCTGTGACCTGAAATTTTGAATAATGCTAGTTAGTGGACAGAACAAAAATGGATTCCATCAAAGCGAACAAAGCATATATAAAGAAGGCATGTAAATATAAAAGAATGACAACATACCTTCCTCTGAAAGCATCCATCTCCCTAAAATTCGTGCGGAAAAGATGATTCAAAAGTGTACTCTTTCCTGCAAAATATTGGGGTCGGAAGGGGGGATTGAGGACCAATGGTATAACATATACCTGGTTAAAGTTAAACGGATAGCAGGGATGGGGAAAGGAGCAAGTCATACCACTACTTTGTGGGCCCATTATTGATACAACAGCGTATGAGAGCCCACATTCGGCCAATTTAACATCCTTCAAGAAGCTCTCCAATCCCGATACATTGAAAACACCATCTCCATCAATAAGCTGTGTGGAAAGACAGGGTTCCTCCATTTCTGCAAGACAAGAAGGTATAAAACCATCACATGTGAAGAGTGGGATTCTCAGTGCAGAGCTCCTACGAAATTTTCAGAAAGAACAAATGGAATAAAATAAAACGCAGGTGTCGGTGTGAGTCCTTCAGTTTTTAGGGCTGCAAGGGCCACTGCAATGCAGCTTCTGGAGCATACGCGCAAAAAAGTTGTCAAGGAGATAACTTTTGGGAGTTATCAGGTAATGATTAGTGCATTTCCCCTGTGAAATGATAACGGGAGCATTAAATGGGGGAGAGAGCTACGGGCAGTCGAATGATACTGATGTACTGAGGGGAGCAAATTGAAGAACGAATGCGCTTATACGGCTTTCCTCTGGGTCAAACTACGATTCACTACTACAATTATTACTACAGATCGCACACCGTACAAGCACGCACGCAACACATCCAGAGACACTGCATGCTACGCGGATCACGCAATCCCTGAACATATATACTCCCAGAAGGAAGTTCTACGGCAACTTTCAGTTGACAGTGCTACAGCAAGTATCATTAACCCTATCAAGATCGTACGGCCGGGGGTCACGAAATCAAGGGGGAGGGTTAAGCTAGAAAAAAGCCCGAGCCTTTCGAGCCGATCCAGCGGGAGGAGATCCAAGCACGCGCATCGACCTCCAGGCGGATCAAGCGCCGCGGGCCCGAATCCCCAACAGGCATAAACCCCCAAGACCGAACGGGGAACCAGCTAAATCTACCGGTCCGGTGGCCACCGACGGGGATTGGAGCAGCTCCCCGCATCGATCTGGCCGCCTATTAGGAAGCAAATCAACGTACAACGCGATGACCAACAAAAAAAGCAGGGGAGGGAAGCGAGGGAGCGATCCGGGAGGCGTTCATCGGATCGGCGAGAGAGGCGGGAGGGGGAGGAATACGCACCGCGGAGATTGCGTTGGAGGGCCCCACGTCCGGCGGTCGGCGTCGGCGTCGGCGGCGAAGGATTGGGGGAAGGGGTGGGGGCGAGGAGGAAGAGAGAGGTGGAGCACGACGGCGAGGCCTTTTTAAGGGGAAGTCGGTAATTTGTGAATTTCGAAAAGAAGGAGGGGAGGTATGAACGGTAAGTACGAAGGGGAAAGCAGAAGGAGAAAGAAAAGCAAAAATGTTCCGGATTCAGTATTTCAGTGTCGCCTACGGCTGCAGGTGGTACTAATGTGCCATGGTGAACAGTACCTATTATATTTTTAAATAAAAAAATGTTATGATCTAAAATTAATAACGTGAAAAACGCCGATAGAGATACAATGTGTTGAACCCAATTTATAACAAAAGATTGTACATATAAGAAACAAGACTATCATGGACATTAGAGTCGACTCTGTGAAACAGCATGCGCGGCCGTCTAAGGAGAGCTATGGCGAAAAGAGGACATGCAAAGTTGTCGGACTGTAGCTCATGTTAAAGTTCGGGCATATCGACACACGCTACCGACCGTCGAGACCGACTACACCATCGAAAGCACCTCCACCACAAACATCGTCACCACCGTCCACGCACTGCCGCTGATAGGCTCAAGAGGGTAGGCCCAAGCTAATGAACGCCGAGGTGCAGAACATGCTACAAACTTTGCCAGAGAAAGCGCAATGAAGATACAACACGAAAGTACCGGAGACGTTGATGTACAAACTTCCGGAGAGCCGCCATTGTGAACTCCAAGACGACGTGTTCTAGAAGAACACAACGTGAGAGCGCCGCCACCGTCTGATACGAGGATTTTGGATCGTCATCCAAAACTTAGAAGGACTGAGAGGAGCCGCTACGACACCTTCAAGAGGGAGATGGCGTCCATGGACGTTGCTGTCGCGGCCCAAGAAGACCCCAGTTCCGCCTTCTACACGGGGCACATATCGTCGCCAAAACGACACCTGAACCACCGCCAAGGCACGTTGTTCGCCAACCACCATGCTACCCTCACGGTTGTGGTCTTTGTTGTCTATTTGTCCATAAGCTAATATGAAAGACGCGACACTCAACGCGTGATTGAAAGATTCTGCTCTTGTTATCTATTTTCAGTTTCTTCGGTTCCGTCGATTAATTATGGGTTAAAAATAATTTTAGATGTTTAAATTTGGCTTATCACATTTACCAACCGGAATTAGTCCTGGTTAAATTTGGTGTCGGTGGGTTTTGGTTCCAGTTATTTTGGTGTTCGGTATTCGGCTTTTTATGCACACCCCTAGTCGCGAGCCCTAACGGGATCCCTCCCATGTGAGTGGGGAGTCTGATTTGAAAAGCGTCAATGTCTTACTATCGCGTTGTAAGGGCATCTCTGAAAGGACAATGATGTCGCCTAGAGGGGGGTGAATAGTCGATTAAAACTTTTCGGTTTAGACTTGATAATTGCGGAATAAAACTAGGTGTTTAAATTAACAAGCCAACAAACTAAATAAACTAGGCTCACCTATGTGCACCAACAACTTATGATAAGCAAGACGAGTAACATGGTGATAGCAATATAGAATACTTCAAGCACGAAGGCTATCACAATGTAAAGTGCATAAGTAAAGAGCTCGGGTATAGAAATAACCGAGGCACGGGGAGACGAGGATGTATTCCCGAGTTCCTCCTTTTTAGGGGAGTACGTCTCGTTGGAGAGGTGTGAACCAACACAATGGTTCAACAACCACAAAGGTTTCACCTTCTTCTCCGATAAACCGCACCACAAAGGTTTGGTTCACCTTCCACTATCGGAATTCCTTCGAGGCGGAATCCGGAGCTGTAACAGCCCACTTTTGGTAATGCAAAGTATGGACCAAATTTTCACTTTTTGCATTCCATGCATGCATCATTGCATCCTTTTTCAATTGTTAAACATCACAATAATTGTTCTGGACATATTGAAAACCAAAATGCCACACTTGCCATAACAAATCTCACAACAATGAGTGCACTCAAACTTGCAAAAATAAATACTTTGACATCTAATGTTTGTCAAGGAAGTTCCAAGAGTTAAAATTTAATATTTTGCAATTGCTATAAATCTTCCAAATGAGCAACATTTTGAATTTAGCAAAATGCCCGAATTTCAACCCTATGAACCAAGGGTGTCCAAACTATTTTATTTTGAAGCCCCAATTTTTGTGTAGCTTCTACTCAATATGGGGAGGCTCCCCAAATTTTCTCAAATTTTCATAAAATGTTTTGGTGCCCTAATAAATTCATTGAATTGCTGCTGGAGTTTAAAAAGAAGCTGGAAGGACCCAACTGTGATGGAAAATAAGCTGCCAAGGGCCTCTTTGCAATATCGTCTTCTTCCCCGTCGCTGTAGCGACCGAGAGCGCGGTGCTCGACCGCACCCCGCGAGCTCGCCGTGCACGCGCGCCGGGCCGCACTGCCTCCACCCGCTGGAAGAGGAGCTCCCCGACCACGTGCTGCTCCCCATCCCCCACTCCCTCACCTGCCCCACTCTCTCTTCTTCCTCTCCCGAGCTGCGCCATGGCCGCCGAACTCCGCCACCGTCTCGCCGCCGATTGAAGAGCCCCCGCGCCAATCGAAGCTTACCAACCTCTCTGCCGCATCGCCAGCTCTCCCTCCGCCAGAGGAATCGACGGGGAGGCCGTGCATCGCCGCCGCCAACTCCGTTCCCCGCATGGCCACATGAGCTCCGCCGCCTGATTACGCCACCGTCGAGCCGCCTTCGACCTTCCGCCGCCCTCTCTGACCACTCCGTCGCCTCGAGGGTGAGCTCCTGCCCACGCTGGCTTCTCCCCTCTCCCCCTAGTGCTCTGGTCGCCATGCGCGTGCTCGCCCAGCACGACGCCGTCGTTGTAGCTCGCACGCCCGGCCGTGGAGACGGCCTAGCCGGGCTCAGTGCCGTTTCTCTCGGCCATGAACCGGCTGTTGGGCCAGCCCAACCGGGCTGAGAGCCGGAGCTCTCTGTTGCGAGGCCGGCCTCACAACCGGCCCAAACCGGCCTCCCTGCCGGACCGCTCTGTGAGCAGGCCGGCCTGGAAACCGGCCCAGCCGGGCTGGAAACCGGTGGACAGATTTTTTTTCCCGCGTCGTTCTTTTCCTTTTTCCTCCTCGATGTCGCATGCCTCTCGCTCCTCTCTCGCGACGTTAGGTTAGCGAACCTCGATGATTCCCCTAGTTCATCTCTCCTCTCGATCGAGTAAATAATATACTTATCGATGGAATTAAAATAATTAAAAGTAAATATTTAAAAAGGATGAAATTATAAATATAATAACTTTTTATCTGGACCTCAGAAACTTGTGTTCGTTATACCGAAATGTTCAGAAAAACATGAGTGATCCAGAATCATCATCATCATGCATATTTGATCACAATTACAGTAGGGTGCTCTAGAAGTAATTATAATCACTAAGTTAAATATGGGGAAATTCCTTCTCCGGTGGAAGTAATTATTCTTGCACCCCATTTAAATTGCTGCATAGCTATAAATAAGTTGGTGCATCTAAAATGCCATGCCATCATGTGCTTGCGCATTGCCTTTGTTGAAACATGTGTGGTGATTGATTGTTCTTCCGTGTTGTGCTTCGATAGATCAAGCAGCCGGGGTTACTCCACAATACCCCGAAGAGCCGTACTACCAGCACCTTGACCAAGGCAAGCGTAATCCCCCCTCTGAGCATGTCTTATCCTATTTCCGCAAATATTTTCTCCACTATAATATTGCATGCGGTTCCAAATGTCAATTTTATTGGATTAGAGTATCCTATAGTTGCATTAAGATTCCGATGCCAATACCTGTTTCCCTCCTATTAACCATAGGTTTGTATTGTTGGCTTGAGCTACTTAACTATGCTATGTTGATGCTTAGCCATGCTTAGTAGATGCTTAGCTGTACGATGGATGGTTATGTTGGAAACAGGTGTTGAGATGTAGATGATGGTGGAGAATTGTGGGATAGGTAATAAAATGCTTAAAGGTGGGGATGAGAGGCCACTGTGGTTGTGGTGCTTTGTCTCGTTCTCGCCGCCTAGGTGCGAGTTTTTACCTCTTGAACCAAGACTGAGCGTGCAACCATGCGTGAGGCCTATGCAATTGCAGGAACCCTCATAGACTAAATAACTCGAGCGGGGCTAGCCAGGGTCCTCTAGTTCGGGCTTCCATTTGCGCGTGCGTGATGATGGTGGATGAACTGAGATGAGGATGGTGGTGTTAGGAAAATGAGTGGCCGGGGCAGGGTGTTGGAGGTCCTGTCCTCCGCCACTGATGATCCTGGAAAGTCCTTAACGAGGGAGAAGTCGACACCGCTCCCACCCAGCCGGCTCTCCAAGGAAGAGAGCTAAAAGCTAGGTAATGGGCCGGACGGTACGCGTGGCAAACATTGTACACCCCTGCAGGGTTAAATCTTTTCGAAAAGCCGTGTCCGCGGTTATGGACGACTTGGGAAGTGAAGGTAAGATCATAGAATAACTTGAACGGAATGATTAAAAACTGGGTACTAGAGGTACCACTCAAGATGCAAGGTGACTTCCTCGAGGGTGATTCGGGGAGGTGCCTTTGATGAACAGGTACATGTGTTGGTGTTGATGATGAGAAAGGTGATCAAGAGAAAAGAGTTACTTCTTACCCTTTTGAAAATACTCTGATAGTCGATGCCATGAGTTATGTTTTCATAAATAAAATCAGCTTTATGCAAAACAGCCATAAAACTTTGAAAGCCTCATCGAGCTAAAGCTCTATATATAATCTTGCGAGTTCGTCGAACTCAACGTCGTTTGTTTTGTTTCAGAGGAGGACTTCACCGACCTCGAAGGTGGGTTCTTTGTGGACGTCGACGAGTAGTCTGGGGTTCCCAGGTGGCAGCTTGGGACATCCCGGAACAGCTGGCGCTGTGATGTTTATCTGTAGGCCTCTTAGGCCATAATTTGGTTCTTGTTGTTTAGAACAACCTAATTCGCTTCCGCATGTTGTAATGTTGGGTCTGTGACCTCTGGTTGTAATTTGCTATCTTTCTCTATTATAAGAGTTGAACTATATGATTTGTGTCGTAGAGTCTGTGATGTGCCAGTTGTTCCACAAGTCTTGATCTCTCTATTATGCATTGAGGGTTGTGCCTGTGTTAAGGCATCAATCGGGGTGTTGTGTTGCCGATGATCCATTCCGAGCAACGCCTGCCAAAGGTTTTGGCCGGGGATTGGTAAACCCGTAACCTCCGGTTGTATCGCTTAACCGGTGACACACAGCATCACTGTATACAGTCGGGTCGGGGCGCCACAAGTTGGTATCAGAGCAGTACTGCCTGTAGGAAACCCTTCTACTGGTCGACGTTGAGTCTAGTGTTTGTGAAAATATTTTAACCTAAAAATGAGTTGTGAAAACCATCTTAGGATTCTTTTTACTCCTTATCTGGTTACCCTCTAATCTCGGAGCAATCTTACCTCGATTTGAGTTAAAGGTTTTACTTCTCATCTGTTACTTCAAAATTAGAAACGGGGTGGGTTCGACCTTTAGTGTTATGTGTCCAGTTGCTCCCGCTGCGTTGCAAATCAACTCAGATTTCTACACTGTTATTACCGAGATCATGATCTTTTTGGGTTTTAACCCAAGGACTTGAACATAAGGTCCCGGATTGTGCCAACTAGAGTGTGTTAAGTTGTGATTTCTTAACTCTCGCTAGTAGCACATGATGCTGATCTTTGACCCAAGTTCTATCTTGTTGATTCCTTGTTATTGTTCACAATGTATTATCGTCCCTAGTCTGTGTACTTGAGTAGACGCTAATGCTATTGTTCGACCATTCGGAGAAAGATACTAACTGTGTCATTGTCAAATCTCCAGAATGGCTCGAGGAGGCCGTGGTAACCACAATGATGAGGATGATCTGCCGCCACCACCCTCGATGGCTCAGGTCTTGATGGCCATTGAGGAGAACCGTGGGCGCAATGAGCGCTTGCTTGAGCAGTTGGTGCAGCAGAATGCACGGAGGAACGAGTGCAACACTCTCACTGAGTTCCTGCGCTCGCAGCCACCCACCTTTGCTGATGCTAAGGAGCCACTGGAAGCTGATGATTGGCTTCGTGCTTGGAGCGCAAGTTCTCCGCGCTGCATGTCCCAGTGGCGAGCAAGTCAACTTTGCCACCTACCTCTTGGTTGGTGCAGCTGGCTGTTGGTGGGAAAGCCATGTGGCTTTGTTTCCAGCCAACCATGTCTTCACTGGGCTGATTTCCGCACTGCCTTCCGTGCGGAGTACATTCCCCAGCCGATCATGGACTTGAAGAGGAGGGAGTTCCTGGATTTGCAACAGGGACGGATGGACCTCCGCACTTATGGTCGTGAGTTCAACCATCTCTCTCGTTACGCCCCAAGGGACGTGACCAATGATGCTGACAAGCAAGAGCTGTTCCGCAAGGGTCTTACGCCGCAGCTCCGCTATGAGTTGTTGCCCTTCAGGTTCCAGACCTACCAGGAGCTGTTCAACCAGGCTTTACTCTTGAGCAAGGAAGAAAGGAACTTGAGGCTTCCAAGAGGCCCGCACACGGGGACCACCAGAGTTCCTCGGGTTCTGAGAGCAAGAAGCGCAGGGTGTTTGTTCCCTACAGCGCTGTGCCGCGTGCTCCATTCATGCCGAGAGCCGCGGGATACAGGCCACCACCTCCGCGCCCCACTACTTCGACACTTGGGGTAGGCGGGAGTGGGTACCGTCCTATGCTACCTGCTCCACCTGGACTCACTTGCTACACCTGTGGCCAGGCTGGCCACTACTCCAGGGAGTGCCCCCAGAAGGCACCTCTCGCGATAACTCCTGCACGAGCCCCTGCCACTCCAGCTGGCAAGGCTGGACCTATTGTGCGTGGTCGCCTGAACCACATCTCTGCTGAAGAAGCTGAAGAGGACCCCGGCGTTCTTATGGGTGAGTTACGAATCAACAACTTGCTACAGTTTTGTTTGATTCTGGAGCATCGCATTCATTCATATCCATAGCTTTTGCAAAAGACCACAAAATACCGTTGAGAAAATGAGCCCCCTTGTCCACTCCTGGCTCCAAATGGCAAACCGATGGGGTTACTCCTGAAGTCCAGATTACTATCGGTTACTACTCTTTTCCTTTCGCTTTGGTAGCTCTGAGGTCAAGTGGCATTGATGTCATACTGGGCATGAACTGGCTAGCCAAATACCGGGCTAATCTCGACTGTGCTGCCAAGACCGTCACCGTGACCAATTCTTCCGGTGACAGTGTGAAGTATTGGTCTGCACTATCAAGACCTCCGTCCTCATACCCAACTCACCGAGATCCTCCTTTGCTTTATGGAAGGCGAATCCCCTCCTGAAATCCAGGACATACACGTGGTGTGTGACTTCCCGGATGTGTTCCCGGAAGAATTGCCTGGCATGCCTCCTGACCGAAGTGTGGAGTTTGTCATAGATCTACTTCCCGGTACGCTCCAATTTCCAAGAAGCCCTACCGTATGCCGGTGGAAGAGTTGGCTCTGTTGAAAGAGCAAATTGATCAGCTGTTAGCAAGGATTTCATCCAGCCTAGCAGTTCACCTTGGGGTTGTCCGGTACTCTTTGTCAAGAAGAGGGATTCTACCGTGCCTCGTCTAGTCTCTGACTATCGACCGTTGAATGCGGTGACAATCAAGAACAAGTATCCTATTCCTCGCATCAATGATCTGTTGGATCAGTTAGCTGGTGCAACGGTATTCTCCAAGATGGATCTGAGGTCAGGCTACCATCAGATCAAATCAGAAAGGAGGATATCCAAAGACGGCATTTGTTACTCGTTATGGCTCATATGAGTATACCGTCATGTCCTTTGGTCTCACAATGCTCCAGCTACTTTCATGAGGCTCATGAACTCCATCTTCATGGATTATCTTGACAAGTTTGTCGTCATTTACATTGATGACATCCTCTTATTCCAAAACCGATGAAGAGCATGGAACATCTTCGTTTGGTTCTGACACGACTTCGAGAACACCGCCTCTATGCCAAGTTCTCCAAGTGTGAGTTTTGGTTGGATAATCTGTCTTCCTTGGTCATGTGATATCCGCTAATGGTGTGGCTGTCATTCCGACAAGATTCAGTCCATTTGGATTGGAAAACTCCAATGTCAGTCAAGGACATTCGTAGCTTTCTCGGATTGGCGGGTTACTACCGCCGATTCATCGAAGGTTTCTCCAAGATAGCCAAGGCCCTGACTGACCTTCTCAAGAAGGATAAAAAGTTTGTATGGACGGCCGAAGCTGAAGAGAGCTTCAAAACACTGAAAGCCAAACTCACCTCCGCTCCTGTGCTTGTCCTGCCGGACACAAGCAAGGATTTCGTCGTCTTCTGTGACGCCTCTCTCAAGGCTTGGGTTGTGTGCTAATGCAAGATGGCCATGTGGTGGCATATGCTTCTCGCCAATTAAGCCGCATGAGCACAACTACCCAACTCATGATCTAGAACTTGCCGCGGTGGTCTATGCTTTGAAGCAATGGAGACCATACCTGTTTGGTAACCGTTGCGAGATCTTCTCGGATCACAAGAGTCTGAAGTACCTCTTCACCCAGCCGGATTTAAATCTCAGGCAAAGGCGTTGGTTGGAGTTAATCAAGGACTATGATGTAAGTCTGAACTATCAACCCGGCAAAGCAAACGTCGTGGCTGACGCGCTAAGTCGGAAGTCCTATTGCAACAATCTGATGATTGAGGAGGCCCAACCTGCTCTCCATGAAGAGTTCTCTCGTTTGAACTTAGAAATGTTCCCTCTGGCTACCTTGCAAATCTGGAAATCAAATCTACTCTTGTGGATCAGATTAAGGATGCTCAAAAGCGTGACAAGGGTATTCTAAAAATCAAGGAGAACATTGCTAGCGGGAAGGCCAAATGTTTTTCTGTCAATGAATCCGGAGTTGTTTATTTTGGTGACCGCTTGGTGGTGCCAAAGAAACGAAAATTGAGGGAGTTGATCCTCCAAGAAGCTCATGAATCTCCTCTCTCTATTCATCCCGGTAGTACCAAAATGTACCAAGACCTTCGGCCACAATTCTGGTGGACTCGGATGAAGCAAGAAATTGCCAAGTATGTTGCTGAATGCGACACCTGTCGACGGGTAAAGGCTGAACATCAAAGGCCTGCCGGCACTCTTCACCCTATTGTTGTTCCCGAGTGGAAATGGGATGAGATTGGTATGGACTTCATTACTGGTCTGCCGAAGTCTCCAAAGGGAAATGATGCCATTTGGGTCATCATTGATCGACTATCAAAAGTGGCTCACTTCCTCCCCGTTCGCGTTGACATTACAGCTGCCAAGTTGGCAGACCTGTATGCTTCTCGTATCGTCGTCCTTCACGGCGTTCCCAAGAAGATAATTTCTGATCGTGGAAGCCTATTCACCTCCCGGTTTTGGACTAGTTTCCAAACTGCTATGGGCACCCGTCTCAACTTCAGCACCGCTTTCCACCCTCAAACTGATGGTCAGACCGAAAGAGTGAACCAAGTTTGGAAGACATGCTTCGGGCATGTGTCATCTCTTTTGGCAAGGATTGAGAAAAGTATCTCCCTTTCGCGGATTCTCCTACAACAATAGCTATCAAGCTAGTCTGGGCATGGCTCCATTCGAGGCTCTATATGGAAGAAAATGCCGCACTCCTCTAAATTGGTCCGAGACCGGAGAGAGAGCACTCTTTGGTCCGGATGTGATCAATGAAGCTGAGGAGAAGGTTAGAATCATAAGGGAGAATCTGAAGATTGCCCAGTCTAGGCAGAAGAGTTACTATGACAAGCATCATCAGGAGGTTCACTATGAAATTGGTGATAAGGCCTACCTCTGTGTCTCTCCCCTTCGAGGCGTTCGCCGCTTCGGTATCAAAGGGAAATTGGCCCCTCGCTATGTTGGCCCTTTCACCGTCATGGCCAAGCGGGGAGATCTTTCTTATAAGTTGGAGTTACCGTCCATCTTCCCGAATGTGCATGATGTGTTTCATGTATCCCAACTTCGCCGGTGCTTCAAGGATCCTATCCATGGAGTCAATCATGAAGAGCTAGATCTCCAGGAAGACCTCACTTATCGCGAGCATCCTATCCGTGTCCTGGATGAAGCCGAAAGAAAGACTCGTAGCAAGACCACCAAGTTTCTCAAAATTCAGTGGTCTCATCATTCCGAGGAGGAAGCAACATGGGAACGAGAGTCTAGTCTTCGCGAGGAGTATCCCGACTTCCTCTCGCAACCTTAGAATCTCGGGACGAGATTCCTGTAAGGGGGTAGATTTGTAACAGCCCACTTTTGGTAATGCAAAGTATGGACCAAATTTTCACTTTTTGCATTCCATGCATGCATCATTGCATCCTTTTTCAATTGCTAAACATCACAATAATTGTTCTGGACAATATTGAAAACCAAAATGCCACACTTGCCATAACAAATCTCACAACAATGAGTGCACTCAAACTTGCAAAAATAAATACTTTGACATCTAATATTTGTTAAGGAAGTTCCAAGAGTTAAAATTTAATATTTTGCAATTGCTATAAATCTTCCAAATGAGCAGCATTTTGAATTTAGCAAAATGCCCGAATTTCAACCCTATGAACCAAGGGTGTCCAAACTATTTTATTTTGAAGCCCCAATTTTTCTGTAGCTTCTACTCAATATGGGGAGGCTCCCCAAATTTCTCAAATTTTCATAAAATGTTTTGGTGCCCTAATAAATTCATTGAATTGCTGCTGGAGTTAAAAAGAAGCTGGAAGGACCCAACTGTGATGGAAAATAAGCTGCCAAGGGCCTCTTTGCAATATCGTCTTCTTCCCCGTCGCTGTAGCGACCGAGAGCGCGGTGCTCGACCGCACCCCGCGAGCTCGCCGTGCACGCGCGCCGGGCCGCACTGCCTCCACCCGCTGGAAGAGGAGCTCCCCGACCACGTGCTGCTCCCCATCCCCCACTCCCTCACCTGCCCCACTCTCTCTTCTTCCTCTCCCGAGCTGCGCCATGGCCGCCGAACTCCGCCACCGTCTCGCCGCCGATTGAAGAGCCCCCGCGCCAATCGAAGCTTACCAACCTCTCCGCCGCATCGCCAGCTCTCCCTCCGCCAGAGGAATCGACCGGGGAGGCCGTGCATCGCCGCCGCCAACTCCGTTTCCCCGCATGGCCACATGAGCTCCGCCGCCTGATTACGCCACCGTCGAGCCGCCTTCGACCTTCCGCCGCCCTCTCCGACCACTCCGTCGCCTCGAGGGTGAGCTCCTGCCCACGCTGGCTTCTCCCCTCTCCCCCTAGTGCTCTGGTCGCCGTGCACGTGCTCGCCCAGCACGACGCCGCCGTTGTAGCTCGCACGCCCGGCCGTGGAGACGGCCTAGCCGGGCTCAGTGCCGTTTCTCTCGGGCCATGAACCGGCTGTTGGGCCGGCCCAACCGGGCTGAGAGCCGGAGCTCTCTGTTGCGAGGCCGGCCTCACAACCGGCCCAAACCGGCCTCCCTGCCGGACCGCTCTGTGAGCAGGCCGGCCTGGAAACCGGCCCAGCCGGGCTGGAAACCGGCTGGACAGATTTTTTTCCCGCGTCGTTCTTTTCCTTTTTCCTCCCTCGATGTCGCATGCCTCTCGCTCCTCTCTCACGACGTTAGGGTTAGCGAACCTCGATGATTCCCCTAGTTCATCTCTCCCTCTTGATCGAGTAAATAATATACTTATCGTTGGAATTAAAATAATTAAAAGTAAATATTTAAAAAGGACGAAATTATAAATATAATAACTTTTTATCTGGACCTCAGAAACTTGTGTTCGTTATACCGAAATGTTCAGAAAAACATGAGTGATCCAGAATCATCATCATCATGCATATTTGATCACAATTACAGTAGGGTGCTCTAGAAGTAATTATAATCACTAAGTTAAATATGGGGAAATTCCTTCTCCGGTGGAAGTAATTATTCTTGCACCCCATTTAAATTGCTGCATAGCTATAAATAAGTTGGTGCATCTAAAATGCCATGCCATCATGTGCTTGCGCATTGCCTTTGTTGAAACATGTGTGGTGATTGATTGTTCTTCCGTGTTGTGCTTCGATAGATCAAGCAGCCGGGGTTACTCCACAATACCCCGAAGAGCCGTACTACCAGCACCTTGACCAAGGCAAGCGTAATCCCCCCTCTGAACATGTCTTATCCTATTTCCGCAAATATTTTCTCCACTATAATATTGCATCCGGTTCCAAATGTCAATTTTATTGGATTAGGGTATCCTATAGTTGCATTAAGATTCCGATGACAATACCTGTTCCCCTCCTATTAACCATAGGTTTGTATTGTTGGCTTGAGCTACTTAACTATGCTATGTTGATGCTTAGCCATGCTTAGTAGATGCTTAGCTGTACGATGGATGGTTTATGTTGGAAACAGGTGTTGAGATGTACAGATGATGGTGGAGAATTGTGGAGATGGGTAATAAAATGCTTAAAGGTGGGGATGAGAGGCCACTGTGGTTGTGGTGCTTTGTCTCGTTCTCGCCGCCTAGGTGCGAGTTATTTACCTCTTGAACCAAGACTGAGCGTGCAACCATGCGTGAGGCCTATGCAATTGCAGGAACCCTCATAGACTAAATAACTCGAGCGGGGCTAGCCAGGGTCCTCTAGTTCGGGCTTCCATTTGCGCGTGCGTGATGATGGTGGGATGAACTGAGATGAGGATGGTGGTGTTAGGAAAATAAGTGGCCGCGGGACAGGGTGCTGGAGGTACCCTTGTCCTACCGCCACTGATGATCCTGGAAAGTCCTTAACGGGGGAGAAGTCGACACCGCTCCCACCCAGCCGGCTCTCCAAGGAAGAGAGCTAAAAGCTAGGTAATGGGCCGGACGGTACGCGTGGTAAACATTGTACACCCCTGCAGGGTAAATCTTTTCGAAAAGCCGTGTCCGCGGTTATGGACGACTTGGGAAGTGAAGGTAAGATCATAGAATAACTTGAACGGAATGATTAAAACTTGGGTACTAGAGGTACCACTCAAGATTGTATGGTTGACTTCCTCGAGGGTGATTCGGGGAGGTGCCTTGGTAGAACAGGTACAATGATGTTGGTGCTTGATGATGAGAAAAGTGATCAAGAGAAAAGAGTTACTTCTTACCCCCTTTTGAAAATATTCTGATTAGTCGATGCCATGGAGTTATGTTTTTATTAAATAAAATCAGCTTTATGCAAAACAGCCTAAAACTTTGAAAGCCTCATCGAGCTAAAGCTCTATATATAATCTTGCGAGTTCGTCGAACTCAACGTCGTTTGTTTTGTTTCAGAGGAGGACTTCACCGACCTCGAAGGTGGGTTCTTTGTGGACGTCGACGAGTAGTCTGGGGTTCCCAGGTGGCAGCTTGGGACATCCCGGAACAGCTGGCGCTGTGATGTTTATCTGTAGGCCTCTTAGGCCATAATTTGGTTCTTGTTGTTTAGAACAACCTAATTCGCTCCCGCATGTTGTAATGTTGGGTCTGTGACCTCTGGTTGTAATTTGCTATCGTTCTCTATTATAAGAGTTGAACTATATGCTTTGTGTCGTAGAGTCTGTGATGTGCCAGTTGTTCCACAAGTCTTGATCTCTCTATTATGCGGTGAGGGTTGTGCCCGTGTTAAGGCATCAATCGGGGTGTTGTGTTGCCAATGATCCATTCTGAGCAACACCTGCCAAAGGTTTTGGCCGGGGATTGGTAAACCCGTAACCTCCGTTGTATCGCTTAACCGGTGACACACAACATCACTGTATAACAGTCGGGTCGGGGCGCCACAGGAGCCTTTCAACAACGATCCGGGGCACAACCCACAACAGGATTGGGGGCTCCCGAACAGCTACAAGTGACCACCAAGGGTCTCAACCACCGCACGGGCGTCTAGGGTCCAAAGACCCAAGAGTAACAAGTTCACAAGCTTTCAACTTCCACGAATCCTCGTGGAGAGCACAAACCGATGCAACGAAGCAATGGCAAGAGCACAAGTGCTCAAATCCTTCACTCTCAAATCCCACCACAAGCAACTAATGCTTATGGGGGAGAAGAGAGGAAGAACAACGAAGAACACAACAAATGGAACTTCAAGAACTAGATCGAAAGGGTTCCACTCACTTAGAGGAGAAATGGATCGGTGGAAATGTAGATCTAGGTCTCCTCCTTCAATCCTCCAAAGATCAACGAGTTTGGGTGGAGGGATTGGGAGTAATCAAAGAAATGAGCTTTCAACAATGGAGGAGAGAGGAAAAACGTGCTCAAGTTCTTAGGAAACATTGGGGAAGAAGGGCCCTTAAAAAGGTGCCCGAAAATCTGCCCGTTGGGCTGTTTTTCGGCCCCGGGGCGGTACTACCGGGCTTGACCCGGTACTACCGGGTCCCCGGTACTACCGGATCACTACCGGGCCACTACCGGGTTAAAAACCGCTCGAAACCAGTACCAAACACGAGATCCGGTAGTAGACGTGGTAGTAGGGGCGGTACTACCGCGCGTGTAAAAAGCAGAAAAACACCGACACTAAAACGAGCAAAACTTTCGCATACGAACTCCGTTTTTGATGATCTTTGGCTCGTTGGAATCGCAACGAAGAGCTTTACAAGATCATGCAGAGAAACATCATAGTTCAACAATGTAGGATAAAACCAAATGGGGAAACGTTAGACCTCTCGATAAAAGAACAACCGATAAAACCTCCAAACCAAAACCGCAATATGTTTTTCATCCGGACTCCGTTTTCTATGATCTTTGGCTTATTTCGAAGATACTCACGAGCACAACAAGATTATGCATATACACATCATAGTCCATGATGTGAGGAGGATAACACAAGGGGAGAGTTTGACCTCTCTATAAGAGACGAACCGGTAAAACCTCCAACATCAAAAACACCACAAGATATCCAAATGATATCCGTTTTTGATAAACTAGAGCTTGGTATGGAGATGAACACAAGCTCTAAAATCTCACATGGATAAAAGCCAAATAAGAACCAAGAAAGATGATAAGCCAAAATATGCAAAGGTTTGAGCTCTCCATAAAGATGCGATCAAGTTACTCACTTGAGAGCCCCTCTTGATAGTACGCCGTCTATCCTATAACCCGGTCTCCAAACTAACAACATGAGACCGGTAAAATAGAAACCCTATCAAGATCATACCTTTGCCTTGAGCCTTCCACTTGAGCTAGATGATGAAGATCTTGATCTCTTCAAGTGGACCACCTTTCTTGATTGCGCTTGCTAGCACATGCTTGATGAAGGTTTCTCCAAATGCTACCCCATACACCATGATGGGTGAGCCTCGCTTAGCTCCGTCTTCATGAATCCACTTGCGCTTCATATCCTTCTCTTGTTATAGATGATGACTTGGAGATAAACATGAATGATCACTCTATCTTCTTTTCCAAGCCATACTTGCAATAAGCTCAACTCTACACATGACCATTCTTCATATAAACCCTTGAATAGAGCATTGGTCATCATGACATCTTCAAGAGTCAAACACATGAACTCCAATCTTTTCCCATGGACATGATCTATAAGAATATCTCAATGTAAACATTAGTCCATAAGGATTGTCATTAATTACCAAAACCACGCATGGGGCAACACATGCACTTTCAATCTCCCCCATTTTGGTAATTGATGATAATCCCTTTTACGAGGGTTTATATAATGAATTAAGCAACCATGCAACACAAAGAGCAAGGATGCAAGAGCAAGAAAGGCAAATGCTTAAGAACGAAACTCAAGCATAAAACCAAATTCCCTTAAACCCTCTAAACTTCTCCCCCATTGGCATCGATTGCCGAAATGGGAGGAAAAATTTAGAAGGCCAATATAGTAAAAGCTCCCCCATAATGTGTGCATTTCTCATAATATGAGTGAAATCAAATGCACGTATCCAATGACGAATAGTTGGGAAGGAGATCAAACTATATTGAGGATTGATGCATGTAAAATGCATACATGAACTTTGCATTATATTACTTATATTTCAATCATATTTGCATCATATAAGGGTTATATCATTGTTTTATATTGATTTTGGGAATATTTCATAGTTTCCCTATTTTTCTGGAATTAACCCTGCACAGGCAGAAAACCCTATTTTCTATATTTTGATGTTTCAGGGACCCAAACGACGTCCAAATGACCTGGAAATTTACGAGCATCAGTTTTTGGAAGGAACAAAGCGTGGGAGCGAAGGAAGCGAACAAGCGGAGGCCCGAGGGCCAGAAGAGGGTATCTGGCCACGTGGGACCCACCATCTGGGGCCTCGTGGCTCCGTTGCCGTCGATCTTTTTTCCCGAGCCTCCGTCTTGACCTAAAAACGACTATAAAAATAGTCCCCGACGCACTTCGGAAAGGAGCGCCGCAGAAACACAGAAACCACGAAACAGAGACCTGGAGTTGCAGATTGGAGGGGGAAAACTCCAGCGGGGCGCTGCCGGCGTGGTCTCCATCTTCTCCAACGACTTCTCCACCGTCTCCATGATGAAGAGGGAGTAGTCCACCCCTGGACTATGGGTTTGTGGAAGTAACTTATGTATCTCTCCTCTCTTGAGCTTCACTAATTAGTACCGTATGAGCTGCTAAACATGATTATGGTCATCTATGTAATACCTTTGTGGTGGATCTTTTTATGAGTTAATATATGTTTGAGATTGCAATAGTTTTGTTTCAGTTATGAAAGTAGATGCATATTATGTACCCCGTTCTTGTTTACTTGTTATGATCAAGCATGTGTATGAGAGCGTGTGAGGGGGAACGTGTGCATTAGTTGGAGTAACGGGGGGTGGCTAGTGCGGTGAACGTGAGAGAAAGTTCCGCGATCCACTTGGGTGTTTTACCTTACTTTGTTGCCTCACTAGGGATAAAGAAAAATACCTTGCTACCGGAGATGTGGGTGTGACCATTGCCACTACTCCATGACTAGATCTAGCATGTTCTTATTTTAACTTCATGTCATGAAACTTAAAGCTATACTCTGATTTATCTTAATTACTAAGGTGTTATGATTTAGTTCGCATCTTGGTGGAGTATAAGAGAGATTAATAAACAAAAGATCTCTATGTTAGGACGTGATGCCCATATAATTAGTAACTTGTCATGAAACCTTTTTGTTGCAATCTCATATGTCAATTCTTGTGTTCCATTGTCTACCACTTTATTAAAGAGAGAGTGCATTTGTGAAACCATGAACCCCGGTCCATTTTTAATCATAAGAAACACCTTTCCAACAACTTTTATCCACTTTACATTTTCTGCCATTTAAAAATCCGAAAATACAAAAACACTTTTACATCTTGCATTCACAATACAAAACCGAAAAATATCATCCATCATTGTTTCCACCATCCTTGCATATTTATTTATCATCATTGCATATTTATTTACTGTTTTGCATTCATTTTATTTTGATATCATTCTCACACCTTGTGCTTGACAACCACTTGGTGAGGTTGAGGGCCAAAACAATTTATTTTGTTTGTAGGTTTTCAAGAGAAGGATAAGAAGATAAATCTTTCACTACTGATTCCCCGAGAGTTCGATATTAAACCCTCGAGTCACCCCTCGTGGGGAAAACCGTCTTTCCTATACTATACACTCTGCACTTGGAGTCTCAACCTAACCCATATTCTTTTGACGCAGGTAACTACGTCAAGGGCCATCAAGGATACAAAGATTGCAAAAGAAAAACAAATTGAAAGATACTTTGACAAAAGAAGTAACTAATCAAAGGATCCGAAAAACCAAATGAACATGAGAAGATATTATGATAAGACTAACCAAGTGTTCTAAAAATCAAGAGGGAACTCCCAAGGTACGTGCACAATAAGGATTTGTATTTCAATATAGTGTGCACAACATGGAATCCTCACTCCCTCCTAGATAATGTAGAGCACAAACCAAAAAGATGAGGCAAATAGGTCCACAAGCTTATTAAGATGAAAAAGTAAACCAAATGAAAGGCAAAGCTTGTGGCTTTTAGAAACCACCAAAGAATCAAAAGCAATAAGAGGTGGTCACTAAAGAATTGGAATACCAATTAAAGATGTAACTATTCTCATGTGTATAAGTTTCTAATAGACACCAATCACGAAGATATAAGTCCACAAATAAACATGTACACACAAAATAGGTACAAAGGTAAAGAACATGATATCCAAGAAGAAGTCATAAATACACCAATAAGATCTTTGCTTAAAAGCATAGCACAAAGCTCAATTTTATCTTAAGGGATATAGATGAACTTCCAACACATACTGATCATAGCATCAAAAATATCCACAAGGGATAAGAAGATAAAAGGGATGCTCCGAGAAGATAACAAGTATCGCAAAGGCAAATGATTTTGAAGAAACATCAATATTGCAATGAGAGACTTTGAGAGAAATGCTAGATTAACATATTTGGGATTGGTGAATCAATAAAATGATTATATATATTCCCCTTGATATGTAATCATCCCGGCTTGCTCACATTTGCAATAAAGATGTTTTGATAAAGCAAGAACACATCAAATGCAACAAAGAGATTCATGCCACGAAACAACCTACACAAGGTTGAAAGCTAGAAAGTATGCATGAGGTAGATACTTGTTACCGAGATAGCATTGGTGATGTAGAAGATAAGAGTTCACGATCATCCGAGCTTGGCTCCAATAAGCACATGGTGATAACACCTTCCTTGTAAATGAGACAAGCTTCCAATGCATCTCCAATGTACCTAAAACAAATTCAAGTACAAAATGGTACCCAAACTCATTGGGTCCAAAGTAGTTAGAGCAACTACAATACATAGGACAAACTCCACATAAATATGTGCATATTGATATGAAATTGAATTTCATGCACATCTTAGCCATTTAGGATTTGATGGAGTTTATCCTATATATTGGATCAACGAAAGTAAGCATGCCATAAGATATACATATAATAAATATGCATGCACAAGACTTTCAAGAACCAAACGAGATACAATTTGGACAAAACACCAATTAAACCAAGAAAGCACACACAAGTGTGACAAGAAAAAAATTGTCCAAATTATATCAAAGACCCAAATCAACACATGATTGAAGATACCACTTTGAAAAGATACCAAATGAAAGCAAGAACCAATTGATGAAAATACCATCAAGGAATAAACCAAACCCTCTACACTTTTCATGATGGCACAAAGTACCAAGACGAAAAATGTTTGTCTTCCAAGAGACACGTCATCGGGATCAAATATCAAACGAAGACAACTAATGTTCAAAAGCATATAGGATTGCTCCCCCAAGATGTGTGCATTATTTATGATTTGCATTTGAATACAAAATGCACACAAATGAGATCATCACTCTCCATATATATATATATATTCAAACACTAGTCATGTTCAAGAAAGGCAAGAAATTGCAATACCAATTTAAAGAACGGTGTTTACTCAAAGTAGGATAGCTTCCCAAAGAATAGTGCATTATCAAGAAGTATGACTTTTGAATGTCAATGCACAAGAATTGGTCATTGCTTTTCCCAACTCAAGAAAGCACAAAACAAATTTCAGTAGAGCAATAAAGGATCCAAAAGATACAAGGAAGACAAATGAGAGTTAGATCAAAACAAATCCTTGGCAATCAAATAAGGCAATTCAAAGCAAGAGCCAAAGTGAATATGATCAAATATTTACCACAAATATGATTATCACTTGTCAAGACAAGTAATGTATGGAGATATTTCTCGGTGGTGGATTGCAAAGAATATTCAAGATCATATTCACAAAACATAAGCATATGGCAAAGGATAGAATTAAAAGCCATGCTTAGATAGATAGATATTCTTGATAGCTTCAAATTCACGCGATAATGCAAAGCAACTCCAAAGAGTAGCTTGAAGCAATTGGTTTCCCAAAAATATATGCGAACATATTTGGGAAAACCATACCAAGAATGTCCATCACAAACAAGATCCAAAAGAGTGATAAACAAAACATTTTACCAAAATGGAACTTGTTTGAGCAACATGCCACATAGGAATAAGATAATAACAAATCAATTCTAGGTGGCAATACCTCACATGTTCACATTTTCTAGGTTTGTAATATGCACATAGCTTATTACTCCCCCATAATGTGATAATCCAAATTTTCTTTAAACAAGAGGCAAACAAAACCAACTCGAGAAATTAATGGACATTATAGAATTTGAATTTCTCATGAGCATGACATACCACATAGAGAATAGATAATATTGATATATCACACTAAGTGGTATTCCTCATGTACACACATTTTAGGATTGTGAAGTGCACGAAGCATATCACTCCCCCAAAATGGATAGTCCATTAATCTCTCAAAAGAGAGCCAACAAGATAAGATATCAAATAAAAGCAATAAGGCTCAACACAAATAATGGTGTGCAAACCAACATACACATACTTGATTACTCAAGATAAGTAAGTAGAGAGCACAACACATACAACACTAGCAAGGTACAAAACCTAACACATGCAAGGGTGCAAGCAACTTTCAATGTATATATGATTTAAATAAAAGTTACCGCAAGGAGGAACATTGGATATGAGATAGAACAATATAATCCAAATGACTTGGCTTGAGATAATATAATTGATGAAGATCCCTTAATTCTTCATGATGTAGCCAAGTCTCCAATGCCCTCCAACAACACCTATTGATCAAGTTTTAGCTTGTTGGTCCCCAACCAAGTTGGGTCCTAAGAGGTTAGTCACAATAGGTTTGGCAACCCAAATGGTTTTTTCTTGACACCACTTTGAGTACCAACATATTTGGCAAACACATTGCCAACCTTATCCTTCCGAAGAGAATAATCATCATTAATAATAATGGGGTTGGATAAGGTACCATTTGTGCATGAAGAAGCAACGTGACCCTTCTCACGGCATAGGTAGCAACATCTACTTCCTCCTCTCTTCTTAGTTGGAGTCTTGACTTGAGGAGGGGTAGCTTGATTCTTCTTGGGAAGAGGCCGTTCTTCAACTTGAGGAACTTGAGTTTGAACTTGAGGCTTCTTCCCTTGTTGCTTCTCACTAAGAGCCTTCTTCTTCAAAGGGCAAGATCTAACATGGTGCCCTTCAACTTTGCACTTGAAGCAAACAATCTTGGCCGAATCTTTAACTTGTTCTTGGCCCTTTTCTTCTTGTTGAACTTGGACTTGTTCTTGATATTGGAGTTGAATCCAAGTCCACTCTTGTCATTGGGGCGTCTTTGAACACTCAACATATTGTCAAGTGTAGAATCCCCAACATGACGCTTTTCCAAGTCTTTCTTCAAAGAAGTGACTTGGGCCTTGAGCTCATTTAATTCCTCTACATGGTTAGTATCAACACAAACACTAGAGGAAGTAGAGCTTCATTGTTAGAGCAACAAGGCATAGAAAGTAATTCATCACAAGATGTAGCAACATTGTGAGTGGATGAATTACTAGGACTAGCACATGCAATATAGCATTAGTAGAAGTTGTGCCATTGTCCACATGAGGCTCACAAGATGTTACCTTTGACATAATAGCCTCATGAGCTAACTTTAGCCTAGCATGGATGCTAGAAGATCATCATTAGAGCTAGAGAGCTTTTCATGACTTTCTTCCAATTTCCATACTTGCTAGTTAGCAACTCAAGTTGAGCCCTTAGCTCAACATTCTCCTTCAAAATAGATGCTTCACAAGAAGTGGAGTTAGTAGCACAAGCATCATTAACATTAGAAATGGAAGAAGACAACTTGGCAAGCTCATCATTTTAGATAGTTGAGTTTGGAGTTGATCATGAGACTTGATAAGGAGAGAGTGTTCACTTTCTAAAGCCTTGTGGGCTTTGTCAAGTCTCTCTATATCCTCAATTAGTCTAGCATTGCCAACACCAAATTCAACTTTTTCCTTTTTAAGCACTTTATATTTAGCAATAGCATGATCTCTTTCCTTAATGATTTTAGCAATAATAAGATCATTTGATCATCAAGAGATTCAAGTTTCTCCTCAAGAGACACTCGAAGCTCTTGCTCTTCCTCAAGGGCATTCATTAAGGATGCCTTTTCATCGGCATCCTCTCTCTCAATTTGACATTTCTCGAGAAATTGAGTTTCCAAGTCCTCAATGATTTCCCTACTCTTAATAGCATAAACAATGATTTCACTTAGAGGAGGGATAGCTTTGCTACCTTTGGGGAGAGCACCAAATACCATCTCACCCTTCTTTGTTATGGATTCAACATCCATAAGCTCCATGAGAATCCTCATCCACATCATCACAAGATGGAGAAACCTTTGAATCCTTAGCCATAAGGCAAAAATGAGTAGTGGCAAAGATGGTGAAGAGATACTTGAAGCACCATTGAGATCCACGTCTTGTTCCAACAAATGTTGGGATTCCTCTACATTGTTAGCCACACAAGAAATAGAGGATATGGAAGTATTGTTTTCATGGCAACAAGACAAATGAAGCATATCATCATGAGATTTAGTTAAACAACTATTACATGATATGCAAGGACTATCAACACTAGCATGTAAACATTTGGAGTGCTAGAAGTGTTTAAGTCCAAAGATAGATCATTGCAATGAGATAGAGATGAAGTATAGTCAATAGAATATTCACCATCAACAAAGCAATTTCTATCACCACTCACCATATCATTACCTTGTGACAAATCACATGTTGGTGAAGTGGAAGAATTGTGAACTCGTCACGGCCGGAGGTGGAGGGAACAATCATCCTCAATAATATTGGACACTTCATATATCTTGAAGCTTGGTCCAAAGCTCATGAGCGTTCCGAAAAGGCATGATTGAGCAAGAACTACATCGCTCAAAACACATATAAGACATTAGATACAAGAGTATCGAGATAAGAGTTTTCCTCATCCTCCTTTGGAGAAGAAAAACCCATATCTACAATTCTCTTAACATTGGGTCTATATCCCGAAGAAGGTTAAGCACGCGAATTTTCCAAACATCATAATTTGTGCCATCGAATTTAAAATGGGATTGTGCACTAATTCTCTAAACGACATCTTTACTCTCTAGGCGGTAAAGCCCAAAAAGAGAGCCCAGGCTCTGATACCAATTGAAAGGACAAGGATGTCGCCTAGAGGGGGGGGTGAATAGGCGATTAAAACTTTTCCGGTTTAGGCTTGATAATTGCGGAATAAAACTAGGTGTTTAAATTAACAAGCCAACAACCTAAATAAACTAGGCTCACCTATGTGCACCAACAACTTATGCTAAGCAAGACAAGCAACAAGGTGATAGCAATATAGAATACTTCAAGCACGAAGGCTATCACAATGTAAAGTGCATAAGTAAAGAGCTCGGGTATAGAAATAACCGAGGCACGCGGAGACGAGGATGTATTCCCGAGTTCCTCCTTTTAGGGAGTACGTCTCGTTGGAGAGGTGTGAACCAACACAATGGTTCAACAACCACAAAGGTTTCACCTTCTTCTCCGATGAACCGCACCACAAAGGTTTGGTTCACCTTCCACTATCGGAATCCTTCGAGGCGGAAATCCGGAGCCTTTCAACAACGATCCGGGGCACAACCCACAACGGGATTGGGGGCTCCCGAACAGCTACAAGTGACCACACAAGGGTCTCAACCACCACACGGGCGTCTAGGGTCCAAAGACCCAAGAGTAACAAGTTCACAAGCTTTCAACTTCCACGAATCCTCGTGGAGAGCACAAACCGATGCAACGAAGCAATGGCAAGAGCACAAGTGCTCAAATCCTTCACTCTCAAATCCCACCACAAGCAACTAATGCTTATGGGGGGAGAAGAGAGGAAGAACAACGAAGAACACAACAAATGGAACTTCAAGAAATAGATCGAAAGGGTTTCACTCACTTAGAGGAGAAATGGATCGGTGGAAATGTAGATCTAGGTCTCCTCCTTCAATCCTCCAAAGATCAACGAGTTTGGGTGGAGGGATTGGGAGTAATCAAAGAAATGAGTTTTCAACAATGGAGGAGAGAGGAAAAACATGCTCAAGTTCTTAGGAAACATTGGGGAAGAAGGGCCCTTAAAAAGGTGCCCGAAAATCTGCCCGTTGGGCTGTTTTTCGGCCCCGGGGCGGTACTACCGGGCTTGACCCGGTACTACCGGTTCCCCGGTACTACCGGATCACTACCGGGCCACTACCGGGTTAAAAACCGCTCGAAACCAGTACCAAACACGAGATCCGGTAGTAGACGCGGTAGTAGGGGCGGTACTACCGCGCGTGTAAAAAGCAGAAAAACACCGACACTAAAACGAGCAAAACTTTCGCATACGAACTCCGTTTTTGATGATCTTTGGCCCGTTGGAATCGCAACGAAGAGCTTTACAAGATCATGCAGAGAAACATCATAGTTCAACAATGGAGGATAAAACCAAATGGGGAAAGGTTAGACCTCTCGATAAAAGAACAACCGATAAAACCTCCAAACCAAAACCGCAATATGTTTTTCATCCGGACTCCGTTTTCTATGATCTTGGGCTTATTTCGAAAATACTCACGAGCACAACAAGATTATGCATATACACATCATAGTCCATCATGTGAGGAGGATAACACAAGGGGAGAGTTTGACCTCTCTATAAGAGACGAACCGGTAAAACCTCCAACATCAAAAACACCACAAGATATCCAAATGAAATCCGTTTTTGATAAACTAGAGCTTGGTATGGAGATGAACACAAGCTCTAAAATCTCACATGGATAAAAGCCAAATAAGAACCAAGAAAGATGATAAGCCAAAATATGCAAAGGTTTGAGCTCTCCATAAAGATGCGATCAAGTTACTCACTTGAGAGCCCTTCTTGATAGTACGCCGTCTATCCTATAACCCGGTCTCCAAACTAACAACATGAGACCGGTAAAATAGAAACCCTATCAAGATCATACCTTTGCCTTGAGCCTTCCACTTGAGCTAGATGATGAAGATCTTGATCTCTTCAAGTGGACCACCTTTCTTGATTGCGCTTGCTAGCACATGCTTGATGAAGGTTTCTCCAAATGCTCCCCCATACACCATGATGGGTGAGCCTCGGTTAGCTCCGTCTTCATGAATCCACTTGCGCTTCATATCCTTCTCTTGTTATAGATGATGACTTGGAGATAAACATGAATGATCACTCTATCTTCTTTTCCAAGCCATACTTGCAATAAGCTCAACTCTACACATGACCATTCTTCATATAAACCCTTGAATAGAGCATTGGTCATCATGACATCTTCAAGAGTCCAACACATGAACTCCAATCTTTTCCCATGGACATGATCTATAAGAATATCTCAATGTAAACATTAGTCCATAAGGATTGTCATTAATTACCAAAACCACGCATGGGGCAACACATGCACTTTCAATCTCCAGTTGTACCCCCCCCAGGCCGATTTCCGGCACTAAATTGGGTCGCCTGGGGGGCATCAGCGCTATTTTACGCCCTGGGGCCGGCGTTTTCCCAACGGTGAAACCCAAGTGCCTCCCCCCCCCAGCCGGCGACTTTTGCTCCAAATTCACACACAAATCACACAAACATGATTTTCTCCACATAGTTGAACATACAAATTCACACACAAATAGTTCAACATACAAATCAACACACAAATAGTTCAACATACAAATCCATATATATAGTTCAACAATGCAAGCAAATAAAACACATCAAACTAGCCGTTGATGTTGCCTTTGCGCTCCCACAAGTGATCCACCAGATCATTCTGCAGTTGTGTATTGGTTACTGGGTCTCGAATCTCCTGGCGCATAGTGAGGAAGGCTGCCCATGTTGCCGGCACCTGGTGATCTACATCTACAAGAGGACCCTGTCGGTAATATGGCTCAGTGTTAGCCACTGGATCATCCCACTAGCTCTAAAAAACCATGTTGTGCAAGATCACACAACAATTGATCACCTCCCACATATTAGCTTTCGACCAAGTAAGAGCAGGGTACCGGACAACAGCAAATCGAGACTGCAGCTCACCAAATGCCCGCTTGGCATCCTTCCTGCAAGCCTCCTGCACTGAGAAAACCAAGCTCTTGCGCTCCTGGCATAGGGACGGATGAGCGGGCGGTGCATAGATAAGATAGCTCATGTAATAGTCATAACGCAGGGCAATTGCAGGTAAACAATAATAAAGCATCCGAGTACTAGTCAAGCATAGGCATGTGTTCCGTATATAGTTGTACGTGCTCGCAATGAGAAACTTGCACAACATCTTTTGTCCTACCAGCCCGTTTGCAGCGGGGCCAATCATGGAACTTTCTGGTAATTAAGGTACTCCTTTTAATAAAGTACCGGAGCAAAGCATTAACATTCCATGAACACATGTAATCCTCAAGTCAAAACCATCCCCTCCGGTTGTCCCAATTGTTGTCACTTTGGGGCCTCAGGTTCCGGACAATAACAGGTGTATACAACTTGTAGATATGATCTTAAACAATAATTATTCTCATGAAAACATAACATGTTCAGATCTGAAATCATGGCACTCGGGCCCTAAGTGTCAAGCATTAAGCACACCAAGTTGCAACAACGAAAAATAGTACTAACAACGGATACTAGGCACCATGCCCTAACAATCTGACATCTATTACATGAACAATCTCATCCAATCCCTACCATCCCCTTCAGCCTACAGCGGGAATTACTCACACATGTATGGGGGAGTCATGGATGGTTGATGGAGAGGCGGTGGCGATGACGGTGGTGATGATCTCCTCCAAATCTCCGTCCCGGCAGGGTGCCAGAACAGGAACTTCTGGTCCCCGAACTAGGGTTTTCGGTGGCGGCGGAGCTCGGGAGTGTTTCTGATAAAATCGTCTGGTGGTCGTGCGTTTTACGTCGAGGCGAATAAGTAGTCGAGAGGGCGTCGCGAGGGGCCGCACGAGGCAGCCAGACGCCACCCCGGCGCAGCCCCACATCTGGATCCGTGGGTCTTTCGGCAAAATAGGATTTATGGAATTTTCTATGAATTTTCCGAAAACTTCAAGTTTCTGCACAAAAACAAGACACCAAGGCAATTCTGCTGAAAACAGCGTTAGTCAGTATTAGTTTCATTCAACTCATGCAAATTAAAGGTAAAACAATAGCAAAAGTGTTTGGGAAAGTAGATACGTTTCGGACGTATCAACTCCCCCAAGCTTAGCTTATTGCTTGTCCTCAAGCAATTCAGTTGACAAACTGAACGCGATAAAAGAAGACTTTCACGGACACATTTGTTTCATATGATGTATACATACTTATGCTATGATCATGATCTTAAACAACGCATGATGGAACCCATACAAATAATGAAACTCAATAATTATGTACACTCATGAAAAGATCCCAACACACTAAGAATCAACAACATGAGATATATCTATCAGCAAGATTGCAATGCACATAATAAAGTATGGTAAGGTGGTATCTCGTTTGCCCTTTATTGTGGAGCAAAACATAAATGCCAAGGCACCTCTGAAGTTAAATGAAGACTAGATATAAAGATATCAAAGATAGAAGTATCAAAGACATACCACAATTAATAATATTCTGGGACAAGCACATTACACTAAGAATGTCAATTATGCTCTCGACGAAGTGCTCAAAGAAATGATGATGACTCAACATAAAAGTAAAAGATTGCCCATTCGCGGAGGGAAGCAGGGATTATCATGTGCTAGAGCTTTTTATTTTTTTAAACAGAAGTAGAATTGTTTTGAGAGGTGGTTGTTCCTGTCAACGAATGGCAATAGAGTTTTTCTCATCTTCCATTCTAAATAAGTTTTGAGAGCGGTTCCGAGATATTTATACTATGCATTTTATAACATGCACTTTTATAGCTTGACACTCCTCCCCACCTTTGCTTACACAAACCATGGCTAACCGAATCCTCGGGTGCCTGCCAACAATCACATACCATGGAGGAGTGTCTATTTTATTACTTTTAGATATTATAATGGTCTAACCAGCTCTTTGCAAAATTAGTGACAAGCAGATGAAGCATGCAAGTCGGGAAAACTTTATTTAGCATGGAAGATAACAAATCCAACTACTACGTCCTCATGAGCTGAAAACAGTGTCACAAAATGAGAAGTATTTGAAGGTTTTAAAGGTAGCACATGAAAATTTACTTGGAATGGCTTGAAATACATGCATAGGAATTTATAGTGGACTCTTTGGAATAACTTGGTTTAAGGATTTTGGATGCACGAGCAGCCTTCCCGCTCAGTACTAGTGGAGGCTAGCAATAGACTAGGAAGCGACTACTAAGAGAGCAATAACTGTCATAATCATACTTGCGACAAAATAATATTAACGGAGGCATAAACGTGATACTCGAACTCTGAGGCAAAATAAATCATCGAGGCTTTAATTGACTCTTTCTTTTAGTCATGAACATGTGTGAGCATGTGCCAAGTCGATTCAAGTAAATTATTCAAAGGAGGATACCACAATACCGTACTTTTATGAACAAAACAATGCAAGCAAACATCTATATGACATATTATCAATTATTGGCCAATTGGAACTGATCATAAGAAGACATGAACTATCAAGCAAACATTAATCATATAGATTCCAACATGACAAGCTAAGCATGATCATACGGACAAGTATATGTACAAAAATGAAAAACAAATAGAGTTCATACCAGCCTTCTTACCTCATCCACTTCGTCGCATATCGTCATTATTGCTTTTCACTCGCATGGCTTGAATGATATGAAAATGATAACCAAGCCCAAGTGGAGTCACGGAAATCTGTTGAACCCTGCAACAGCTATACAAACAGAAGAAGAAAAGCAAATATTTTTGGGTTTTCGAATTAGGAAAAGGAAATAAAAAGAAATAAATAACTAAAGGAAATCTTTTTGGATTTTTTTGAATATCAAACCGAAAATCAAAAGATGAAACAAAATAGAAACCGAAAAGAACAAAGAGAACAAAATTAACAAACCGAAAAACAAAAGATAAAAGAAAGAGAAATAAAGGAAATATTTTTGGTTTTCTGAAAATAAAACAAATGCAAGAGAGAACAACTAAAAATAAATGAAAAATGGATATACAAAGTATCAACGAAACAACCGACATATTATGAATAAAAGAATGTGAATGAGATGTCGGTGAGAATGCGTACCCCCCCCCCCAAGCTTAGGCTTTTGGCCTAAGTTGGGGATCAACCAAGGTGGCCGTAGGGATTCCACCCTGGCACATCATCGTAAGGCTGGTGCTGTGAAGAGGAAGCTCCAAAATCGCAGTACTGATATGAAGAGCTCGCCACAGTATGAGACTGGGCATACTCTCCCCCCGGTTGTCCATCTGCAGGCTCTGCATGGGGAGGATGCTCCTCTATATATGCATTCAGTTCGTCCTCCGAAAATGACCATCTTTGCCTGGCATCATAGTTAAACAAAAGAGGTGCTGGTAGGTAAACTATCCGCTCAGAGTTAGTAACAAACAACAATTCATAAGATAGGTTATCTAGTGTAGATCAGCGGGTAACAAACCGGTGATCCATCATGGATCTAAGATCAAGCCTCTCTACAGGGAGCTCAACATCAGAGGGATGCGGCTCCAAGTTATGATGAGCTAATAAACGAGAAGCAATTATTCCACCAAATATTGGGCCTTTTCCGCGGTTAGAGGAAAGCCGGTGTGCTATCAAAGCGCCAATGTTATAAGTCTTATCCTTTTTCAATGCAGCAGTGAGAATAGCTAGATCATATATAGACACTTTGCTAGCATTTTTCCTAGCGAGAATAGACTTACCAATGTAATAGGCAAAATATCGAATAGCTGGGAATTGAATATTTCGAAATTTGCCGCTTTCAGCCATACAGCTTTCGCCTTGGTAGAGATCCGTGAAGAGGGTCAAAGAGGTTCGGGTTGACCCTTGATCCTTGCGTGTGACCCCCAACATGGGACACCGATAACCCTGCAAAACTTAGAAAGGGGCAAATCGCAAGTTCTATTGTAAATGTTATAATAAACCTTAGGATTATCCCTTGAGCAGTTAAATCTAAAGTTCTGTACAACTGACATAGTAAGCTTTGCATATTGAGTAAGTTCATGAGACACAAATTGATCCAACCCTGCATTAGAAATTAGTTCATTGAAATCCTCCAAGATACCGACAGCAGTCATGAAATCGTGGCATGGATAAACCGAAGGGTACACAGGTTCTTCACGATTAACTTCCATGACCTCGGGCACCACTAAATCCTCATTATAGGGTTGGTACCCATGAGTGTTCTCATCCATCTTCTTTTTCTGAAATTTTTAACCAACCTCATAAAAAATGATATTGGAGCATATGATTCAAGGGAAACACTATAGGAACTATAAGAGAGCTATAACATGCATCAAAACTAGGTAACAAATTTTAGAACAAGCATGCAAGCTTACTTAACATGACACCTACAGTACCAAAATACTCAAGATATACAAAACCATTCAAAATTTCAATTGGATATTCGGAGGAGTCACATACCGGAGAGCAAACGATCCAAATCTCAGCAGCAAAGATGGACTGAGCAAGGAGATCGAAAAATTCGAACAAGAGCAGTAAGAACACGAGTTTTGGCAATGGTGGAGTGTTTGGTCGGGAGAGAGAAAGGAAGGGGAGGCAGCTCACCTTGTGGAGGGCCAGGTGGGCCCCACACGCCACCTCAGCGTGGCCAAGGCTGGGCCGCACCCAGGGGTCTGCTGGCCTCCTAGTGGGTCCCCTGGTCAGCCCCAGGTGCCCCCGTGTCTCATTTTTTAAACTAAAATTTCTGTAATTTTTCTGGAAATTTTTGACAACTTTTATTTTTGGGCATTTTCTGGTTATTTATATAATGATTATAAAGCGGAAATAAATTTTATAAAGGAATAAAACAGCATCCAATCTTGCAATCACAGTAATGCTTAAATAGAGAAAAATAAGAGAGGGAGAAGAAATGGTGTTCAAAATTTTTATGCAATTAAAACACATTTGTTAACAAGGTTGATCAAGTCTTGTTACCAAACATATTTTATATGTCATAAAAAAATTGAACTCCACGAATTAATCATTTTACCTTGAATTGTATAGATATTGATCCAACCATAACATTTGATAACCTTCACAATGGTCATATATAGGACAATCAATAGTTCCCACTTTGATGGTGTTAAAATTTGCAATTGAATTCAAACCATATATCTTGTCTAGCTTCTTGGGAAAATAAACAGTATGCTCTTTATCATTGACATTGAAAGTGACCTTCCCTTTATTGCAATCAATAACAGCCCCTGCGGTGTTAAGAAAAGGTCTTCCAAGAATAATAGACATATTATCATCTTCAGGCATTTCCAACACAACAAAATCAGTTAAGATTAAACAATTATTAGCCACTTGAACAGGAACATCCTCACATATACCAACAGGAACAGCAGTAGATTTATCAGCCATTTGTAAAGAAATATCAGTTGGTATGAGTTTATCTAAATAAAGCCTTTTATAAAGAGATAAGGGCATAACACTTACTCATGCACCAAGATCACATAGAGCAGTTCTCACATAATTATTTTTAATGGAGTAAGGAATAGTTGGTATACCTGGATCTCCAAGCTTCTTCGGGACTTTACCATTAAAAGAATATTAGCAAGCATAGTAGAAATCTCTTCATTAGGAATCTTTCTTTAATTAGAAACAATATCTTTCATATACTTTGAATAAGGAGGCAATTTAATAGCATCAGTCAAAGGAATTTGCAGAAATAGAGGTTTCATCCAGTCACAAAATTTATTGTAGTGCTCCTCTTCTTTTGTTTTATGTTTCTTATTAGGAAAAGGCATTGGTTTTTGCACCCAGGGTTCTCTTTCATTACATGCTTCTTAGCGATAAAATCTTCCTTATTATACTTCTTATTTTTAGGAGGTTTGTCAGGTTCCTCCTCACTTTCTTCTTTATTAGAGGCATTATCCTTATCATTATCATTAGCATGTTCATTACCACTTTCAGTTTCAGCATGAGAGATAGATATACTATTAGGATTATTCTCAGGTTCTTTATCATTACTAGGTTCAGTAGACTATAACTTTCTTATGTTTCTTTTTCTTTTTCTTTTTAGAAGAAGTAGCAGTTTCATTAGCTAATTGAGAGTCTTGTTCAATTCTTTTTGGATGTCCTTTAGGATATAAAGGATCCTGAGTTGAAGCACCACCTCTAGTTGCTATACCGAAAGCATGTTTTTCATTATTTTTAGAAGCATCAGCTAGCAAATCTTTTTGTACTTTTGTAATTTGTTCAAGTTGAGTTTGAACCATATGAAAATGCTTAACAAGTCCTTCAACATCATTAGCAGCTCTTTCCAAAACATCATGCCAGTTATTAATAATACGAGAATTTTCCAACAAATGATTTTGAACTTGCATGTTAAAATGATTTTGCTTAACAATAAAATTATCAAGTTCATCTAAGCATTGAGCAGGAGGCTTACGGTAAGGAATATCTCATGTACCGAAATTCTGAAGAGAGTGTACCTCTATCATGGGAGTAGAAGGGCACGAAGTAGGCTTACATAATTCTTCTATGGGAGGTAGATTTTTCACTTCTTCGGATTTGATACCCTTCTCCTTAAGAGATTTCTTGGCTTCTTTCATATCCTCAGGATTCAGCTCAATAACACCCCTCTTCCTTGGTGTCGGCACCGGAGGAGGTTCAGGTTTAGTCCAATCTTCATAATTCTGGCCTATTTTAGCCAATAATTCTTCAGCTTCCTCCGGAGTTCGTTTCCTGAAAACACAACCAGCACAACTATCTAGGTATGTCCTAGATTCATCGGTTAGTCCATTATAGAATAAATCAAGAAGTTCATTTTTAGCCATTTTGTGGCCAGGCCGATCTCTAATTAAGGCGCAGTATCTTGCCCAAGCTCGGGTAGATTTTCTTCCTTCAATTGCTTGAAGTTATAAATTCTCTGCAAAGCAGCATGCTGCACACTAGCAGGGAAATGTTTTTCAAAGAAAACATTAATCAATTCCGAAGGGTTTTGATAGATCCAGGAGCTAAGTTATTAAACCAAGTTTTAGCTTCATCTTTTAATGAGAAAGGAGACAATTTTGCAACATAGTAACTACGTTTTTATCATCATTTGAGAACAAGTTACTTAAGGCAGAAAGTTTACTCATGTGTCCTATAGCGCTTTCATTTTAGTACCTCGAAAAGGTTCATTTTCAACATGAGGTATAAGCGACAAATCCACAGAAAAATCATATTCTCCATCTTCTATATTTATAAGAGATGTGGCAAACTCAGGACCAGGAGCAAATTATAATTAACAACACGTTTTTCAACAAGATTTTTCATAACATCAGCATCTTTTGAGGAATCACAATTCATATATTCTTCAAGAAACTCATCATTGATTTCAACATAGGCTTCCTCAGGATAATCACTAGCATTTTCTCTTGATTCAGGTGAACCAACAGGTGTAATAAGATTTTCATCAGAAGTTTCAGTATTTCAATTTGTTTAGATTTAGCAATAGTGGCATCTAGAAAAGGACCAAGTGAACCACTTTCATCAAGCACAATAGAGGCATCATCAAATTCATCAGAAATATTATCAGATTCAGCAGAAGTAATATGTGAAACATGTGGATGTGGCGGTGTGACAAGTTGACTTATAACAGAAGGCGAATCAAGAGCAGCAGAAGTGTTCAGAGTTGTACCTTTCCTTGTATTGGATGGCAGTATGGTAACCTTCGCATCACGAGGTTTCCCCATAATGAATAAATTGCAGCGAACAGTATGACTTCCTGGTGAGCTTATAAATAAAACTATGCTCCTCGGCAACGGCGCCAGAAAATAGTCTTGATGACCCACAAGTATAGGGGATCGCAACAGTCTTCGAGGGAAGTAAAACCCAAATTTATTGATTCGACACAAGGGGAGCCAAAGAATATTTATAAGCCTTAACAGATGAATTGTCAGTTCAGCTGCACCTGGAAGTAAACTTGCTTGGCACAATTTATCAGTAGCAACAGTAATATAATAGTAGCAGTGGAGAAATAATAGCAGCAGTGTAATAAAGACAGCAGTAGCGATTGTAGGAAACAACAGGATTAAAATACTGTAGGCATAAGGACGGATGAACGGGCGTTGCATGGACAAGATAGCTCATGTAATAGTTATAACGCAGGGTAATTGCAGGTAAACAATAATAAAGCATCCGAGTACTAGTCAAGCATAGGCATGTGTTCCGTATGTAGTTGTACGTGCTCGCAATGAGAAACTTGCACAACATCTTTTGTCCTACCAGCCCGTTTGCAGCGGGCCAATCATGGAACCTTCTGGTAATTAAGATACTCCTTTTAATAAAGTACCGGAGCAAAGCATTAACATTCCATGAACACATCTAATCCTCAAGTCAAAACCATCCCCTCCGGTTGTCCCAATTGTTGTCACTTTGGGGCCTCGGGTTCCGGACAATAACAGGTGTATACAACTTGTAGATATGATCTTAAACAATAATTATTCCCATGAAAACATAACATGTTCAGATCTAAAATCATGGCACTCAGGCCCTAAGTGTCAAGCATTAAGCACACCAAATTGCAACAACGATAAATAGTACTAACAACGGGTACTAGGCACCATGCCCTAACAATCTGACATCTATTACATGAACAATCTCATCCAATCCCTACCATCCCCTTCAGCCTACAGCGGGAATTACTCACACATGGATGGGGGAGTCATGGATGGTTGATGGAGAGGCGGTGGCGGTGACGGTGGCGATGATCTCCTCCAAATCCCTGTCCCGGCAGGGTGCCAGAACAGGAACTTCTGGTCCCCGAACTAGGGTTTTCGGTGGCGGCGGAGCTCGGGAGTGTTTCTGATAAAATCGTCTGGTGGTCGTGCGTTTTAGGTCGAGGCGAATAAGTAGTCGAGAGGGCGTCGCGAGGGGCCGCACGACGCAGCCAGACGTCACCCCGGCGCGGCCCCACATCTGGCGCACCGAGGGGTCGTCTGGGGCCGGTGGGTCCCGCCTCCTCTTCGTCTTCTGGATCCGTGGGTCTTTCGGCAAAATAGGATTTATGGAATTTTCTGGGAATTTTCCGAAATCTTCGAGTTTCTGCAGAAAAACAAGACACCAAGACAATTCTGCTAAAAACAGCGTTAGTCCGTATTAGTTTCATTCAAATCATGCAAATTAGAGGTAAAACAATAGCAAAAGTGTTCGGGAAAGTAGATACATTTCGGACGTATCAGCCATCTGCAAGATAGTAGCCCTTTGTGTACTGGTGCCCATTGATCTCGTAGTTCACCGGGGAAGCATGACCTTCAACAAGCTTGCCAAAGACATTCGAACACTGCAGAACATTGATGTCATTGTGAGATCTTGGCATGCGAAAGAAAGCATGCCAAATCCAGAGATCCTGTGTATCCACTGTCTCAAGTACCACATTGTAAGATCCTTTGTGGCCTCTGTACATCCCCTGCCAAGAAAATGGACAGTCCTTTCATGACCAATTCATGCAGTCGATACTTCCAAACATCCCAGGGAAGCCTCTTGCTTCATTCGTGGCTATGATCCGAGCAGTGTCTTTCGCATTGGGTGATTGCAAGTAGGTTGGCCCAAACACTGCAACCACTGCCCGGCAGAACTTGTTCAAGTAATCAATGGCAATGGACTCGGATATGCGCAGATAATCATCCTGCGAATCACCGGGAGCACCATATGCAATCATTCTCATCGCCACCATGCACTTCTGAAGTGAGGTAAAGCCTACCGTGCCGACACAATCCTTATTGCATTTGAAGTAGGTGTCGAACTCCCGGATGGCATGCATAATGTCGAGGAAGAGCTTCCGTTTCATCCTGAAACGGCGGTGAAACACCGTCTCGTCGTGCACGGGATCATCGGCGAAATAGTCGGAGTAGAGCATGCAGTAGCCTTCCATCCCCTGCCTCGGCCTGCTCTTGCGGCGACCGGGAGCCAAGCCACCACGCCACGGCGTCGCCTCGTTTGCGAGTAGGCCGACAAGACAACGGAGGATCAGCATGTGCTCTTCATCTGCAATGGCGGCCTCGGCTTCCTCTTCCAGCAGATCGGCGATCAGCTCCTCGTCGTCGGAGTCCATGTCTGGACAGACAAAACGCCGAACACCTCGCGTGCAAGGTGGGCGTGATTCTTCCCAAGAGCCTTCCAAGGCGGCTAGATCACGACGGAGGAGGGGCGCGGCGCTGGCTGCGTGGAGGGGTGGGGTGGTGGCCTTCCTAGATGCTTGTGCGCGGCGGAGTGGGGAGGGGTGATGCCGACGGCGACAAGGCGGCAAGGGGAATGGATAGAGGAAGGGCGAGTGTGGGTGGGGAAAATGAGCTGTCTCGCTGACAGTGCTGGCCCACGCGCGCTATTCCTTCCGCCGGCTCCCCCAGGTGGAACCCAATGGGCCGGGTCTGACCTGGGTGCGCCAGCGCAAATTTCGGCGAAAACGGCGCTATTTGGGCTCTTGGGGGGAGACTAGGAAGAAACTGGCGTATTTAGCCAACGGCGCAAAAAAAAGGCCTCGTGCGGAATCTTGAAACGCATCATCCTTCTGAAGATACCCGAGGACATGTTACGTGTAACTGGTCGTGACCCGAAATATCGCGAACGGAATTTTTGTTGACTCCGTTGTACACAACAATTTATCATCGGACGATATGAAGAGTGTCAATATCTCTAAACCCACTGATGTCCACCTCGGAAACATTATAGAAAAGAAGCTCTAGGCGGAGCTCGAGTCGTTGCAGATGCGGCACCAGATCAACTTCGGGGCCTTGCAAAAGCAAAAGTTGGAAGAAAACATGAGTCGTTCTTGGCGTCTTTCAGGAAGGATCATTCACGACATGATCAAATATGTTCACGCTACTAAAAATATGCCTTATGTTAACCCTAATGAGTTGCAGCAAACTTTTGTTCGGATTCATCGGGTAATCAACCGGTTGGCCCATAATGTCAGATAGACAAATCGCAACTGTCTTAAGGCCATGTACCATGCAAGGTGATTAGATAGGTGCTTACAAAAATAATCCAAACTTCTTATAAGCACCAATGCCTATTCCTATAGGAGGGGTGACTAGGTAATCATTTGTCTGGTACAAAGAAGTACCGATGCTTAGTCAAAAACCGGTTTATTTATGTAAACATATCTATTGGCACCTGACATTGTACATGTCCTAACAAACCCGACTCCACGATTTTATAACGGGATCAACATATACACAAGCTGATGTAGGGCGTCCTACGCCTAACACACCAAGTGGCCCTATGACAAGAGCTAGAGTCAAAGCTCTCCATGATAAGGTGAACTTACTCCTATCTATGTGTGATCTCGACACTCCTTTGAATGATTTGCTACTTCATTCGGATACTTTGTGTGTACTCAGGTATGAACCTTATGAAGATCTCCAAGGAAGTGTTGAAGATGGCCAAGAGACGAGTCAAGAAGAAGATGAAGCAGCTGAACAGCGGTACTACCGCCAGGGACGCCGGTACTACCGCCAAGGCCTAGACGATCAACCTGAAGAAGCTGAAGCTCCAGGCGGCGGTACTACCACCGCGCCAGCGGTACTACCGCCAGCTACAGGAGCCGGTACTACTGCCCGGGACACCGCTGGAGCTACCGGCAAGCACAAAAACCCCTCTGATGCACAAAAACCCCTCTGATGTCGCGTTCGGTACCCGTCGGTACCCGCCTCATTCTACCGCCAGCCGCTGAAGGAAGCCACTTCACGAGTCCAGCGGTACTACCGCCAGCTGCCGGCGGTACTACCGCCCCTGACCAGGAGCGGTACTACCGCTACAACAATGGTACTACCGCTGCAGCTCCAAGGAATTCGGGCTGAAGCCCATGTAACACCCCACCAACTTGCCTCTTCGCCCACTAGACTATAAATAGCCTTCCTCTGTCTAGGGTTAGGGTTAGACTGAGATTAGACTTGAGTTGAGCTATGCTCCTTTCCCACCTTGTTGGTGTTGCCTCCCTTTGGAGATGAATCAAGGCCTTCCTTTGTGGAGATGATCCAAGACCTCCCCTTATGGAGATGAAGAAGATCTTTCCTTGTAGTCTTTGCAAATCTTTTCTCTTTGGAATCTATTGGACCGGTGAACCTACCGGTGAAAGAAAAGGTTTCATTAAGAGTAAGTTTTGCTTGGGGTTTGAGAATCGGAGGCTACCTCGGGGCCGGTTGCCGATTGACGACGCTCTCGCAGGATTTGCTAGTTATCTTGTTTTTTCCTCGTGTTTCCTCTCGATTCTCACCGCCGTTCATTGTGTTCATCGAGTGTTCGTTCGTTTTCCCCTCAAATCCGTGAAGATCGGGACCAAACCCGCATCACAAGCCGGCTCCATGCCAAAAAAATTTGGGTTCTGACGGCTTTGGCTAACTGTCAAAACTGATCATCAAGTCGAGTAACTGTTACATCAAAATATATGGTCGATGTATCAGAAATGACAATCGCAGCAGTAACCACTAACTAGCAGAATATGATTGCACATTCGTCTGTTAAATATACCACGTGATTACAATCCTTGCACGTTGTACAGTACATGAACGGAGTCATGACAAATGTCGTTGACGTGTTTGTTCGCCATCTTTCGAAGATATAAAAAAAGCGTGGCCATTATCAAATCGGAGTCGTTGGGAGCCCAAAAGGTGGCCGTCGATGCCAAAGTAGCCACCCGAGCCAACTATAATCGACCCCAGTCGGTGCCGCCCACGCTAGAGTAGTTCAACCCTTTTCGCACTTTGGATCGGTTTTTTTTAATTATATGGGCCTCAGATGTTTGTCCCCATTCGATTTGCATCTTAATCATAGATTACAAGTTGTTTAGTGGAAATATTATTTTCTGGTACTTCATCTTTTCCTTGCGTCGATACTGCCTTTAGAGAAGCGGCAGCTTAAAGACCGGGGTTGGACTGCTGTCCACTCCTCTGGCCATCTCTAGCTGTACTGTTTTGTGGCCTGATTACGATAACTATACCTCGCAAAAGAATAAAGAAGACCACGATAACTATGAATGAACTATAAGATATTACTGCAATATTGGATGCCCATAATATAATATCCAGGACCAGGTAGGCTTGCGGGTGGAGGTGTTTGGTATAAAAAAACATGTTTACTTACAAATGGCTATATAGTGTTATGAAATGTCGAAAATCGGTAGTGGCTCCCGAGCACCATGCCCTTGTTGAAAATTTTGAAAACCATACTTTTAGTTTCGAAAAATTCTGAAACTTGGTACACAAATGCATACACACATTATGTACATACGCCAAAAGTTTCATAAAAAAAGCCCTTATATTTTGGGCTACACAAAAAAGAGAAATTCTGACAGATTCAATGTACCATTTTCCCTTAATTTTACCCATAATTTTGTTATTTTTCTATAGCTCGGACTAGAACTTATGTTGCACCAAAAGGCACATAAATAGAAAACATGCATATGAATCATAATAAAAAAATCCGACGCGGATTTGGTGCCATGGAGGTAGTGGTGCATAGGGTGCCCACCGTTGGATAAAGCAATCATGTGCTGCCTTGATGAATCCACGCTTAGCAAAACCGTTTGTGCATGCAACGGCAGGGCAGGTTCCGTCTATTTTCTTGTCTCATGCATGGGTTGTCGTCCACACCCATTACACAATTCCACCACACCCATTACACAATTCCACCACATCCATTAGACAATTCTAGTGGTGGAAAGCTGAATGCATTGCGTGAAAGCAGTGTACGGAAAAGAGGCAGTACAACTTAATTAAAGTTCAATAGTACGGACAACCGGAACATAGAAACCCATGAACACATAGTTCTGAGTTCGTCCAAATTGTGACAGTGCCAGTCTCTTAGAGAAGCTTCATACTCAATCTTTTCAGGTTGGGAGGATCTGCATTTTCAGTCAGCAAATTAGTGGGTTATTAACACTAGGTACTGATGGTTCCACGTGAATTTTAACCGAGTTTTGTAGGAATCAGTCCAACTAAATAAATGTAAAATTGAAATATTTAACAGGGAGACAAAAAAGTTCAGAGTAAGCAAGCAAACACTGACACGGTCCACCACCACACGCAACAATTCTATATCCATGTACACCTCAAGGAGATGGAAATTCTTAAAGGACACGGTCCACCACCATGCAACAATTCTATCCATGTCATGTAGCAACATGTAAAGGAGATAGATAGGAGAGAGAATGACGTATCCCGCATGCACACAACAATTCTCTCCATGCATTTTCGTGCTCTCGGTGTGACGTCGTCAAAATCTGCCGTTTTCATTGGAATCAATCTTGTGCTCCCTATAGTGTATCCAATGGTTGGATGTGGGTGCACCACTACCCCGCCATGGGGGTAGTGGTGCATAGGGTGCCCACAGTTGGATAAAGCAATCATGTGTTGCCTTGATGAATCCACGCTTAGCAAAACCGTTTGTGCATGCAACGGCAGGGTAGGTTCCGTCTATTTTCTTGTCTCATGCATGGGTTGCCGTCCACACCCATTACACAATTCCACCACATCCATTAGAGAATTCTAGTGGTGGAAACCTGAATGCATTGCGTGAAAGCAGTGTAAGGGAAAGAGGCAGTACAACTTAATTAAAGTTCAATAGTACGGACGGCCGGAACATAGAAACTCATGAACACATAGTTCTGAGTTCGTCCAAATTGTGACAGTGACAGTCTCTTAGAGAAGCTTCGTACTCAATCTTTTCAGGTTGGGAGGATCTGCATTTTCAGTCAGCAAATTAGTGGGCTATTAACATTAGGTACCGATGGTTCCACGTGAATTTTAACCGAGTTTTGTAGGAATCAGTCCAACTAAATAAATGTAAAATTGAAATATTTAACGGGGAGACAAAAAAGTTCAGAGTAAGCAAGCAAACACTGACACGGTCCACCACCACACGCAACAATTCTATATCCATGTACACCTCAAGGAGATGGAAATTCTTAAAGGACATGGTCCACCACCATGCAACAATTCTATCCATGTCATGTAGCAATATGTAAAGGAGATGGATAGGAGAGAGAATGATGTATCCCGCATGCACACAACAATTCTCTCCATGCATTTTCGTGCTCTCGGTGTGACGCCGTCAAAATTTGCCGTTTCCATTGGAATCAATCTTGTGCTCCCTATAGTGTATCCAATGGTTATATGTGGGTGTACCACTACCCCCATGGCACCCCACTATTTTGCATAAGAAAATAGATTGTTTCAAACTCAAATTCAAAAAATTAAAAAAAGTCTACACGGGCACACTGGTACTCGGGGGGCCACAAATCCACGTTCTATGAATGTACGTGTCTTCCGATTAAACGTTATCTCAGCCAACTGTGTGGCCTGATACATGAGTTTTTCATGAGAAAGTCTTCCATACTAGGTGACGGTTGAAAACTTGTTTTTGGGAGGATATTAGGTTAGGAGATATGCATCTAACCCAACAATATTTGTCCCTTTTTAATATTGTGGACTGGAGAAACATTTTGGTGGCCGATGTGTTAGTAAACGTACTTTTAAATATTGAGTTCATACCCTCTTAAATCGGAAACACAAGTGAAACAAATTGTTATACTTGGTTAGAGGAGGGGGCGAGGGAGGAGGAGGGGGAGGGTTTGGCGGTGGGGTTAGGTTTCTCACCCGATTGCCTCGCAGGGCCGACGAGAGAGGAGTTTTGCCCCATGGCTGTTTTTTTAGATTACCAAAAAATGGTAGGAGAATTTCACTTCCTCGTACTCTGCATCAAAGAGATGCACATCCATTTTTAGTATGAGTACGAGAATATTTTAGCTTAATGTGTAATCTCACCACTCATCAATCCTGGTCCTCAAAGATTCTTTTTTATTTATGAGTACAAATATTTTTATCTTAATGGATGATCTCCCATGCACCAAGCTTAATGCTCAAGGAAGTTAAATGGGGGAAATCCGTATGCATCACGGGTCAATTCTAGGAACTGAACACGGGAGGTAGGCGCAACCGCATGCCTAACCACTGAGCCAAGGCTCTATTTTTTTCCCTTCTTATTCTCGTGTTTTTAGAACCTGCAAACTGAAGCGACCTCTACAATGCAAAGTATTGTTTCACCGTAGGTCTTGATTGGAGTGGATGATCTTCAGTTACATGTCATATATGTTGAACATATTAACACAAAGTTTATTTATACAAACATGAAAATAAACAGTGTTCCCAAACATTCCTATTAGTTGTGCATAATGCTCAAACTATTGATAAAAGTTCCACAAGCGCCCAAAGTAAAATCCAGAGCATAGAGCAACAATTCATATATGCGTTTAATCCCAACAATGACTTGTCTCTGCATTTCCCCTCCATATCCATGCATTGTACTAGTCTTTAACAAGGAAAATCGCGAAGATGGGCATCCACATCTCACATCTACTCGCTTCGTATCAAAATATAAGACTTTCTAGCTATTCCACACACATATGTATGTAGACATGAACCTTGCACTAAAACATGTCTAGATACATGTGTGTGAAATAGCTAGAAAGTCTTATATTTTAATACGGAGAGAGTAGAATACTAGCTGATTAGCTGATCATGATGCGACGACAAGCGAGAACTTGCCTGTGGCAAGATGGTAGGAGGGTGGTTGTACCCCCAGCCCACCAGAGTTCAAATCCCAGGTTTGACACTGGTGTTTCTCATTTAGGCGGAATATTCTTTAGTGGGAGACGGCGTTCCCGTCGACAACGAGGCGCCTGTGGTGACTTCGTCAATCTCAAAACTCGACCCGCCGGCTCAGTCTATCGGAGGTGCTCATAGGGGTAGGATGTGCGTGTGTGCGTTCTTAGGGGTGAGTGTGCGCATGTGTATGTGAGCGTCTGCGTGTGTACTGTGTTTCGCAAAAAAAAAATGATGCGACGACAAGCGCATGAGGTCAGGAGAAATGGGAGATGGAATACGGAGTCAGATGTGGACAAATCTGATGGGAGCGGTGCGTGAGCGCAGATCTTGTCGCTCGATTACCAATGGCATGGCGTCCCCTGACGGCGACAATCAGCACGTGATCCAGCAACGCCGGCACATGCAAGCAAACGGCACCACACGCGCGCGCGTGACAACGTCAAGATTGTCAGCTCGGTGATTGGCCTCGGGATCAGCAAGCGTTAATACTAAAGCTTAGATCAAGCAAAGGTAACTAGGCTAGTTTAAGCTAGATTAAGAATACGAACAGGTAACTAGGCTAGTTTTAAATACTTTTCTTCGCTTTGATGATGTGCTAGCTGCACCGACCTGAGTAGGTAGAGCCCCGGTCTTGATCTCGTCACTGCCTATAGCCAATGCACGAGCTACACGAAGTTTATCTACAAACAAACTAGAGTACTACGGAGTACATAATGTTAATCAGGAGGATGCTTGCCACCTTAGGCATGAAGGAACCACGCACGTCAGCATTACTATCTCTGCACGCTATTAGGTTGTGTATGTAATACAGTATCTGCAAGCCATGTGTGAACCTGACCGAATAAATATTGGCTACCCATGTCTGAACTGAACTTGACCGAATTAATATCAGCAGCAGCAGCGACAAAAGAAGAGTGGACGCCAACATAGAAATACATCCCCACAAGTAAACGGGCAAATGAACTGGACAGCTTCTACCGATGGACATGGATTCTCTCCCGGTAGCACCTTGATTTGGATAAGTTTTCACCGTTGGTTACGAAAAATAGGAATAGTTTTTTTTAATTTTTTTATGGAGTTCAAAAGAAAAATAAATCAAAACTACATATAGATGCTAACTTCGGATTTTAATTTTTTCGTAAATAAATATTAATATTTTGTGTGTAAAGAAATATTAATTTCCAGGCTCAATGTTGTTGTAAATCTTTTTTGCGGGGGAATGTTGTTGTGAATCAACATATTTTAAGTGTGCTACACAACTGAACTTATTTTTTTGTGTGAAATTTTACAGGTATGCACACTACTTAATGTATGTGTGAGATTGTTTTCAGTTTTCCTATTTCGAAATGTAATTTTCTTTTTTTATGATCGAGTTCCAAGGCACCTTTTTTTTAGGGGAAGTTCCAAGGCACCTTGGAGCCAAACCAGCACTCTTGTTTTGTTTATCTGGGCTTGGCTCCAGAGTACAAAGGCTGGTCGAACCGTAAGCCTAGGCAACAAACTATACAATGGATGAGTTTCTTGTATAGACAGCAATGGGCCTTCTTTTGATTCCCTAAGAAACAAAATGGGTTTTTCATGGGCTTAATAGTCCATGTTGTCGCCAGGCTTAATTTCTTCGCTCAGGCTGGACCGAGCGACCTAATTCATGGAACTGAAACTTTAGGTTTCTGCATCATTTTTTAGCTAATTGCATCCGTGACTACCGTGGAAAACCATGTTCTGCACCTTTTGCCTACAAAGAACCAGCCAGGTCCGTTTCACTTGATGCAAATTTTCAATCCCATTGTTTGGTTTACATACCTGTATCGTGTACTCTAACCTCTGATCTTACCCCACACCACCGAAATTGAACTATGTGCCATCACCATGAAAAGCGGCGAGCAAGACAACGGCGCGGCGACGGTCCGGGCTTATGTCGGTGTAAGAGTTTCACCGGAGGTTGCAGTGCAGACTAAGAACACACCTACGGCGGCGAACATCGGCGATGAGGTTGAAGAACACGATGTACAGTAGGTGCAATCTAAACACGTACAAAGTTCAGTACAATATTTACTCATATATGTCTGCCAAAATAGAAAAGTTACAACACGAAAGTTGTGGGAAACATCGAGATGAAACCGCTTCTGAAAGGATTTTCCAAAAGGTGAACCGAGTGCGACAAATTTGACAAAATTCATCTAAAAAAGTTCCGAACAGCAGTTTAAAATTGAAAGTTATGGTTGATGAAACTTGAAACCGAGTATGGGAATAGAACCTATTCATCGACGCACACATATTTCGTGTAAACAATTTTTGAAATCAAAGTGTATTCGTGTAGATCAGAGAGCAAGTGCAAAAGGAAAATGAAAAGGGGAAAAAGGATACTGGGCTTCCTGGGATGCGGATGAGTACGAGTCTGGGGAGCCTCCGTCCGTGCACGAAGGCCGGAGTTGGGGGAGGAGGCGGAGGATGGACGACTGCTGATCCGGCCTCCCGACCTCGCTGCTCCCTCAATCCCCTGCCTCACCTGTTCCCTTGAGCTAGTGCTGTCCAGATCCCGCCATGGCCTCGTCCTCCTGGAGGTCAACGACTGGGATAGGGCGCCTCCGTGCCGTCGCCGCCGCCGTAAGCCGGAGCTGAATGTGGCGCCCGTAGTCCTCCTCGCCTCCGCCTCCGCCGCGGCTGTGAAGGAGAGTCACCGTGAAGGAGAGTCACCATGCTGCAGGTGAAGGAGTGGGAGGTGAGCAGAACAAAGGGCCTCGTATCCACTCAGCCAAAGGCCCAAAGCTGCTTTGAACAGTGCGCCAAATACACTGCGCGAATGTGGCAAAAACGGCCGATCGGCCGTTCCTTCAGGTCCAGTCAAAGCGTGTTTTAAGTTTCGTGCTATGCAAAAATGTGGAACCGGGGCAGCCTACTAAACACTCGTTTTTTCACACAGCGGACCTGGCCGAACTCCATGCAGGAAGCCAAACACGCCCTAGGCTTAGCTTGTCTCGCGCATAAGAATCAAGAGTGGGAAGGCGCAGCTCCAACGAGACATTTATTTTCGAAAAAAAAATCAGATTTCGAATTTTTAAATATTCAAAAAAATGTTTGGATATCGTAAATTATGTATTTTACAAACTTGTAAAATCCCGATGCATAATTCTTTGTACTGTATTTTTTGCTACACAAAATGAAAAAATATGTCAAATTTTATAGTTTTGCACAATTTAATATAGACAAATCCATACTTTTATCATTTGTGTAGACTAGAATATAGTCTTTCGGAATAATACGTTGCACGACTTGTACCATATAGCATTACATCTAGACTTTTTCAGACTTTTTAAAAACATTAAAGAACTCTCTTGAGCAAGGTCGCAATTTGGAGTTTCAGCTAAGAAGCACCCTATCTTGGGGGCCATCTAACAAGACACCTTAGCCCCTTAAACTACCAAGAAAATCATATCTAGATCTAAGTTCACCTTTATTACATACCGTAAAAATTAGACTTGTATTGCATAAGCAAGAACAAAGTTCTCACTAGCCGATATCATAAAAACATGCATCACTTGTCACAATTCTTTTTGTTCTGCTTCTCTCGGATTCTCATCCCGCCTTCGCACGAGAGAATGTAGATTTCCAGAACAATGCTCCTCAAAACCTGCACCGAGTGAAAGGTGATAAGGTTTTTGTAGAGCATCTATGTGTGACTGGCATCCAATTGACTACTCATCGACCGAGCGACTACATCTACTAACTCCTCGTCGATGCACGACTATGGACTTTTCACCACCATGGGTGCCAATAGTGCTTCTCTGAACACTACCTATGCCACGATCATCCTCCTATGCAGGTTGAGGTTGTGCCTTTTTAAATGGTATACATTTGGGGAGTGACATTTTGACTCCTGGGATCACATGTTCCTAACTGGTTTTTTAATTAAAAAAATAGTAAAACATTTTGTAAAAAAATTCAAAAACTTTGGTGACAAACACATACAAGTGTTCAAATATGTGCCACGTTTCATGATGAAATGATATGTGACGCTCTATGCGATAAAAGCCAAATAAGTGCTCTAAGAAATTATTTTTTATATCCCATTTTACCGATTGATTGATTTTTTCATAGAGCACCACAATTATCATTTCACCACGAAATTTGGCACGTATGTAGAACACTTATATGTGCTTATCATCAATTTGTTCCATTGAAATGTTTTTTTATTTGGGCAGAGCATATGAGCTCGGGAGTCATTGTGAATTTCTAATACTATTTCATTCAGTATTTTACTGTACGTATAGTTTACATATGATGTTTATGTCAAGGTTTTCTTTGTATTTAATTATTTCAAATTTTGTCATTATTTTAATATAGGTTACAAATGTGCGTAAACGAGGTGCAGTTTTCTAAACGGCCACACCCAACCAATACTTTATTTCTTGAGACACGAGACCTCATATACTCAAAAAGGGAGACACAGTTAAGTTTGAAACATATATATACTATATATAAAAGTTGGAAGGATTCACCCCCATTCCGCGCGTCCACGTCACCCGCAATTCCTGGCCGTCCGATCCGCCCGTTCAACGCACATGATGCGTCCACGTCCCTCCTTCCCACAGGAGCACTGTTCATCCGCGATTTTAAGCCAATCAAAGGCCGCCACGTCGCCCGGACACCTCCCGGTCACCGCCGGTCATCCGGTCACTCCTCCCGGTCACCAGCGGGTTACCCCGCCCCGCACCAATTTTGGCGCACGAAGCACCTGCAGTGCCGGTCCTCCCGGTCGCCTCCTCCCATCGCGCTGCTCTGCCGCGGCGCAGTCGTCTCTGCCTGCTCCGGGCGAAACGGAGACCGCCGCCGCCACCGCCTCCTCCTCATCTTTCTCTACCCCGAGTAGCTCCAGCCGGAACGCAGCAAAACGGCGGGATCGAGTCCTTCGTGCATCCGGCGACCGGATGGCGAGCTCGCTCCGGTCGACCTCTTCCGTCCTCGCCCTCGACGGATTCGTGCCCCCGGTGACCTCACCGTACTCCTGCACCTCTTCTCCCTCTCCCGCTCGCTCTGATTCGAGCTCCCCGTGTAGGTCGCCGTCGTCCGCTGCGGTCCATTGCCGCCGAGCCATCTCCGGCGACCTGTTTCCAGCGGTACCGCCACCGTTTGGTCGCCCGCACTGCGCTTCAACGCATGGTTCTCCTCGATTGCTGCCTGATTGCAGCGGTGACGATGGCGGCCAGCGGCGGCGTCCATCCCCTCCATGACCACAGTGGCTTCGCTGTTCCTGGTGCCGCACCTGCTCATCAAGCCCTCCTTCCGGTGCCTCTCCAGAAAGGTGAGGACCAGCTTCTCCCCCTGGATTTGATTGTAGTCAGTGGTCAGCTCTTGATGATCAATGTAACTGCAAATACTCTGCAAATGTTCTTGATGCACATGGATAGAAGTTTCTGAACTTGTATTGAATCCCCCAAATTATCCACCTCTCTGTCTGCTAAACTACAGCCCTTGTGATGGTGAACTGAATACTGATTATGATGATGGTGTTCTTTGGGGGAAAACTGTGCAGGGCGTCGAATTAAGGTGTACGCGGTGCTTAGGGACGACAGCGCCGACTACCTCCAGGGTAATCATTGGGAGGCCATGTTCCACGTCGATGACCCCGGGCCAAGGGTGTCGACGAGAAGGGCATGTTCCTAGACGCCAAGCAGGTGGTCGACGTCGTCCGCTTCGACATCCACTACTGCCACTGGAGGGCACGGCAGGACCTGCTCACCATCATGGTGCTCCACAACAAGGTATGCACAAATATGGTCTGAATAATTGTGTAGTATACCGTTTCAGTTAGTTCAGAGAAACATCGTTTCCGTCCGCCATATTACCTGAGTTTTACCTTGGTTCGTATTCGGAGGTAGGCATAGAGGATCCAAGGATGTCAGACAAATTGTGGATGTAATTTGTTGGTGTGGACTATAACATGAACTGCGAAAAGTGAAATGCAGGTGGTGGAAGTCCTGAACCCTTTAGCTAGAGACATCAAGTCGGTTGGGAACTTGAGAAAAGACCTCGCCGGGTTACAAGAGGATCTGACAAAGCTCACAACCAGGTATGCTTTGTTTTTGTAAGAATTCAAATTGGAACCTTGAAATGTTGTCTGAAACCTGACGCTTAACGTGTGATGCAGCTTTATTTATCGGAATCTAGAGTGTCACGGTGCTAGCTTGGTTTACTTGATACTTTACTTAAGAGCCTGTCAATTTCTTTGGAGGTGTTCCTTACCACATTGGCCAGCTTGGTTTTATGCGATCATTCCAGAATGCTCTACATCCATATGTTTTTTGGTCTCTCCAATTATATCACAAGCTACTGACGAACTTTCTATTTCTATTTGTGATTTTTGCCATGAAGGCACGTATTGTCTTTTTAGATCATTGAGGATATGTCTATACAAGCAAATGTGCCTGCTCTAGCAATGGACGAGATACTGGAATCGTTTTTTTTTTCATTAATTTACTCGATTTGAATATTTAATGAACCTACTTCTATGCCTTGCAGGTTGCACCTGTAGCTGTTTCAGATGCTGCAATGCTTGATCCCGAAGATGTTTTTGAAGGAAAAGGCGATATAAAAGAAGACGCAGGGCTCCATATGCAGACACCCTTCATTCTGTGTATATGTAATCTGTGTGCTTTAAGTTAGGGAGTTTATCTCTTAAGAAGAAATGGTAAGCATGCTTCAAGAGAAATAACCCATTGATCAATGTGTCTGACTTCTACGCTACAAGCTTATTTAAACGATTTCAGAATGATTGTGTGATATGTCATATCCATATGCACCTGACCATTATTTGTACTCCAAAACGCTGACAGAATTGTTGTTTTTTATTTTGAAATTCAAGTGTATCAATACAGTCTAGGTTTAATATAAAGATTATAAATCAAGAAGCATGACATGTGGAAGGTAACCTATTTTATTTGATATTAGAGTACACATGACATTTATGTGAGTCTTTCCTGTATATTGAAGGTCGGTATTTAGCGTTATGGTTATTGAAGATCGGCTCAGTGCATATGAGTTATCATGCATCTTTGTGTTTAATAGTTGTAAGGGACATCTTCATTCCGTTAACTGAATATTTGAGAGTGATGTTATGTATCCTCATTTGATTTTCCATAATGACCCAAAATAACTCCATGATCTCATCTCTAATGTTCCATCTCTTAATTAATAACAAACTGCTTCACTAATTAAATTTGCGAGAATAAACACAATTAACAATCACACAGGCGCGGCGACAAGTTACCTAGTACTGTTTTAGAGTAGTGCATAATGAAGAGAAATGTTCATACGGGAGATGGACCCGCCCTACTGTGCTCGGTTTATCGCCTTCAATCTGACTCATCTCCACAAATTCCAGACCTAACTAGGGAAGCACATTTTAATTGTTGTCAAATAAGGAATTTCTTCACATCATGCTTCCGCTAAGGTCCCCCATGAGAACTATTTACTGACCCATCATGCTTCCGCTAAGGTCCCCCATGAGAACTATTTACTGACCCTAGGTAATTAACCAACAAAACAAAATGAAACGAATTTAACCAGATCAGGCTATCTTTATGTTAAAGCGGATCGGGGAGGAGCTTTATTGGCGATAAATTCAGGCTCATAGTACTAGCGGTACTCCGATTCTCGAGTGGTTGGATTGATCTGAGATGAGGAGTCATGTCATGTCGCCAGGACCAAGAAACAGCAAGCCTGCGCAGCTTTGCTCTGTTCTGAATTAAGAGGTGGAGGACGGTAACACCAGCGGCCATGGCTACCACTGAAGAAGTTAATGCACGTTCACTGATCCGTATGATCCTTGTACCAGTGGTTTCGTATCGCAGCTAGCTTGGGGCTAGCTTGGCTGCTGATGGAGATGGGCAGGACTCCATTCGTTCTCATGCATCTCAAAGTCTGAACCACAGATCGATCAGATGCTGGATCTGCACATGCATGGAGCTCCATTGGTATGTTGTTCGCCTCTATCGGGGACCAGAAGACGACCGCGCCGTAGCTTAGGTCGAGTGCCTTGCTCCGGGCGCGGGTCTGCATTTGGTCCTCCATTCCTAGCTGTCACAGTGCGCTTGCTTTCAGGATTAATTCGTTTTTTTTCGCCAACTGTAAACCATTTCTTTGCCCGGCAGTTGCTTTCAGGTTCCGTTTCAAATTATTCACCCTCACTAATTTAAGAACCCGTCGTCGCCAGAGAGAGGTTTCTTCACCTCACCGCGTTTTCTGCGGCATCAATAGCCTGGTGGATATATTCCCGTCAACGGTTAGGTTTAATTAGGATTATTATACAGCACACACATTAGCTCTAGAATTACTTCCAGCTACCTATTACACGCCTTATCTATACTTCTTATAAAGCAAAACCCCATTAAATTGTCCACGTCATTCTTTTTTATTTTGTCGTTCGAATGATAAGACCACACAATTGTGCAAAGTAATTATCAAATTAAATCATGTGTTAGGGGGACAACGGACTTAGTTTGCCAATCAAGTGAATGCTGCGCACGACTGATGGATACGTGCGACCGGCCAGCCATTAGTACATGAACACCAATACGAGCAGAGCCGCTTTACGCTGGTGGCCATTGCCTGGTCCGAAGCCACTAATTCTACGGTCGAGATTGACAATCGTACGCACGAAGCTCGTGTACGTGTGCGTATGGGAGAAGAGAAGAGAAGAGGTGTTATTTTGATTGATTTCCCTGTCGATATCGACAGATACTCCCTCCGTTCATATATATAAGACGTTTTAGCCTTTTGACACATTCATTTGCATGTACATGTATCTAGACACATCTTAGTGTGTATGTTCACAGTTTTTGGTTTGCACCTAGTCAACATGTACACTATCTAAAACGTCTTATATATGTGAATGGAGGGAGTATATACGTACGTATACAGTGCACGGTGGTTGAGGAGCTCCGCGCGCGTACGTACGACAGTTGGATTACGGTGCGTACGCGAGACACGTATGTACTGCTGGGAAATATATGGGGCCGGTACAGCTGGAGCAGGAATAGTACGTACGTATTGATCCTGCCAAACATGAAACAAAAACAGGAGGCACTCCACGTACAACGGCTGTTGACGCGTCCCCATCGGAACCCAGCAAAAGACAGGGCTCGCATAAACTGGACACAAGATAATATTTGTGCACAAAAACAGGAGACCTTTTTCTTTTTGTACGTACAATTCACTGCCAATTATATTATGTTTGTGAGAATTGGACTGCCTCCTGTGTAACAATCCTGCCATCCGGCCTGGGTTACGATAAGATGGGCGCAGGACATCTCAGAGATCTAATTCCATGGCACAGCATGACATACAAGTTGCTAATTAAAGGTACGTAGTAGCGTAGTTGTACTAGCTCGTAATTAAGTTAGGCCGGCCCGGGCGGGAGGTTTGGAGTGCATTTTCTTCCGGGAGAAAGTGGCTAGACAACGCTAGTTCGGTCTCAGCTGTCCAGGTCGTGATTCGGCGGAATAAAAAGGGAGAACATTTGCAAACACAAGATTCTGAGGAGGCGCAGGAAATATTTTCAACTTGGTTGGACCAAATCGAGTCTTCAAGTGGACCGCCCACTCATGTTTATGTTATCCCTGCGGTGGGTGGGCATATGGGGGAAGGCAACAAAAGATCGAGCGAGCAGCTGGTTTTTATTTCTTTCTTTTCTCTGCCCAAATGAGTCCAAATGATTAGTATAACGCCCAATCTAACCGGCGGACACGCATGATCGCGATCGGATCAGTGAGCACAACGGCCTGATGGATGGGCCTCTGGCATGGCAAAGGATCCTGTGTGCTTAATTAGAGCTTGGCATGCATGGACGTCTAGGTTGTGCTTATCTGCACTCCGTTGGATGCACATAAGTCATGACAGGAACAGGGTGGGAATGGTGAGCCGCAGGTAATGCATGCCTCCATCAGGACAACCATAACCTACTAACAACACTTTGTGCTTAATAACGCTCTCGATGCCAACCCAAACCTCCCTTATCCGTTAAACTCGGCCGGTCCCACCACGTCAGGAATGGACCATGCTAGCTGCTCGATCGGCACGACTTCTGAAGGCATCGCAGCCGTTAATCGGTACCACCGTTACGTGTATACCACACGTGCAAGGTGCAGCCACGTAATAGCTGGTGTTCACCCAGAAAATGAACACCCAGTTCGTAAGAAGAAATCAAACGAGCACCGCCGATGAAATGGATGGAAAAGAGAATCCTATCGTCTAGCACAGCCTGGCTGTACGTGATGCCATGCCATGATTGGCTTCTACGTATACACGAATCATGTATACGGAGTACAGTATATGTGTACACACCTAACGTGGGCCTAAATGTTTATCACCGAGAGAGCTACTAGAATAATATCATCCGGTAATAGAGTAACCAGAATTTGCTCCTGAATCGAATCATGATTAGTATAGGGGTGAGCCACTGCGATCCTTACCACTGGGTTGTTTGTTGCATAGATGTCAAAAGCTGGTAGAGAAGACAAAAAAAAATCATGTCGTTAGAAAAGACAAAAACATGTTGTACATGAATTATTTCTCAGCGTTATCTCTAACAATTTGAATGCTCCTTAAACTATTGCAAGATCCCAGAAATCATGTGACTAAGGGTGCCTTTGGTTGGCACCTGTTTGATTTGTGGTGTTGGGTGTGTGGGGTAACCACATTTTAGGAATATTACCTCTAAAAGCTGGTTGAGCTAAACCATCAGAAATATGGTGGTTGACTCCAACCACCTGGGGGCGAGACGCTAGAATCACCTCCGAAACGTTTTTTTATTGACACGTGTTTTGAAGTAGATATGGCACTACAGTATGCACTATTTGCATGTTTCTTATGTAATATTTGGTACATCATTGAAGTGTGATACTGAACCATTTTGTTGTTCATACGTTCTAGTGGGACATACAGTCAAAATTTTATTCAATTTGATTCATTGTATTTGTATCATACTTTAATTAATCTATATTACCAAAATCTCATGTGGTGAGGTATTTATACCATAATATTGTGAGTTAACCATATCACCACATCCATTTCTCATCAACCACTTTTTATCCCTTCAACCAAACATAAACTTTGGCTAACCAACCCACACAACCAAACATGAAAAATGGTTACCACCAACCAGGTGGTTGGGGCATCCCAACCACCTTTTCATAGTCACTGAACCAAACACACCTTAAGATAAGACATCTCCTACAATGCAAAATGTCTTGTATTTTAAAAGATCATCTTTTAGCTAGTAGATGACAACACTCTTTTTTTCGTTTCTCTCTGCTCCCCATCGATATCCTACGACATCGGTAAGACATAACTATTGTACACGCCCTTATCACTTTTACCCACCAAAAAACGAAGGCTCCTTGATTTAACACCCGGCTCAACCACATTCCATAGCGAAATTTGACTGTTTAGTTAGCCATTTAAAACATCGACACTACTTTGTAGCTTATTTTCCATATTACACAAGTTGTAGCTGTCGTGTCTTTGTTGCTTACTTTTGTAGTCTACAAGTGCTTTTCGTACAGCTCAACTCGATTTGAGCATATATTTTCAAATGAACGGAAACAAATGATTATGGATGTGCCTCTTTACAAAGAGGTCAACTGTGTACGGTGGTGTCTTGGGCAACAAAAGATAATGCTCTTGCAGCTTCATTATTCATTGGTTCTCAAACTTTTACAAGCCAATGCCCCTACTTCCAACCTATTTGTATAAAGACTTGCTAGCTTATATACATGTTGTTTGTTCAAATTAGTCCAGCCCAACACCTCAACAACTATACCATCGGTCTTATTCATTATTGATTTGATGAGAAATATATTTTAATTTGATAAGATTACTAATTATAGGGTGAAGAATATAATAAAACCACTTGTTTCCATTAGTTTGTTGAGAAAAAAAAGTTGCCACATATTTACATGCCGTGTTGCTTGTATTGATGGAGGTGCATGCAGAAAGGATACGTTTTTAAAACCAAACTAGTGGACAACAAGTTGCATTTTTTTTGTCTCTTGTTATTTGTAGTGGGATGTGTGGATAACATTAATGATCGGGAATGACAAAACACTAGATATATGGACTTTGATGTGAAATCTTTGTCAAGCCTTCAAGATAGTTTATGTAAGGGGCATCAAACGAAAATGATCTTATTTCTCCATGGGTTATTTAAACAAGTTAAGGTATCCGCCAATAGTAAGTTCTTAAGACCCAAAGAAGGTGTTAGGTCCACGAAGGGTTTCATAAGGTTGATAGAGTTAGTGTCACGAGAAGTGATGCCTCTTTATGTGGTTATGCCTTACAAATTTGCTCTTTTTGTAGCGAAATGCGTGTTATAAAGTTGCCATATAAACAACCGTCAAATTCTAAAATACGAGTAGTTCAGTTGTTATGTATTTCTGAATCATACCTTGAAGATGATACAAAGTAGTTTCTTGATGTATTTAGTATGCATCCGATGAATTGAAACAAGCTCTCTGGCATATATTGGAGACATCGTGGTGTCATCCAAACCAAATGGGGTTTACAAAGATTTGTCTGAGTAAGTCACTATACTGTACTTAAAAATCCAACAATTTCATAGTTTTATTACCAAAATTGACAAACACCGATACTTCGATATAACTGACGTGTACTCTAGTATACGCTTCGGTCATGCATGCGAAGAAGCCTAATCAAGTAAACATTAAAACAAATGCATTTTCTCACACCACAAGTATATTACTCTAATGACCCCTCAAAAAAGTATATTACTCTAACGAAAAAGAAACAACGGAATTACGAGTAATTCCGAAAATATAACCAGAGAAGGGAAAAACCCTCACTCATTTTTGGAAAGAAAACATCACTCGTTAGTGCTTAGAGTTAAAGACACCACCAAAATGAGAAGTGTGACCATAATAGAGGAGCAAGCAAAAACAATATACAGTACATATTATAGCTGGCCAAACGGGCCGCCCGGCACGGCACGGCACGGGCCCGCCGCGGCACGGCACGGATGCGGCACGGCCCGTTTAAGGCCCGCCTCTAATCGTGCCGTGCCGGGCCGGCACGCGGGCTCCATCTCCAGAGGAGGCACGGCACGACGAGCACGGTTAGGGCCCGTTGGCCCGGCACGGCCCGTTCGGCCCACGAAAAACAGGTATAAAATTCAAAAAAATAAGCAAAAATAGTTATAAAATTCAAAAAATAGGTAAAAATAGCTATAAAATCTAAAAAAAATATATAAAAAAAGCTAATCGTGCCGTGCCGTGCCGGCCCGCATGCTTCAAATCGAGTAGCGGCCCGGGCACTAACGGGCTCGTGCCGTGCCGCGGCCCATTTAAGTCGTGCCGTGCCGTGCCCGTGTCGGGCCAAAAAAGGCGTGCTTCGGTCCGGCCCGTTTGGCCAGCTATAGTACATATATAAATGCTGCCACTTATTGCGGCCCTCTTCTCCGCGTTTCTTCCCCCACACAGTCTCTCTCTTTTACTTCCCCAAGCGGCAAGCAGAGCAGAAGCAGCAGCGGCGGCCAAGAAAGAGAAATGGGCGACCGGGCGTACGCGCCGTCCTCGAAGCCGGTCCCCGTGGCGGCGCCGCGGAGCGCCAACGGCTCGGCGAACGGCAGCGGCGGAGGGCAGGCCCGGCCGCCGCCCATGGTCCCCGGGCGCGTCCCGCCCCCTCCGATGTACCGACCGAAGCCGATGCAGCCGCCGCCGCGGCGCCGGCGGAGCGGGCGCGGGTGGTGCTGCGCGTGCTGCCTGTGGCTGACGCTGGTGCTGGTGGGGCTGGTGTTCCTGGGCGCCATCGCGCTGGGTGTGTTCTACGTGATATACCACCCGCAGCTCCCCACCTTCGCGGTGACGTCGCTCCGGCTGGCGGCGCTGAACATCTCCGACGCGGACACCGTGACCTCCCGCATCGAGTTCACGGTGACGGCGCGCAACACCAACGAGAAGATCGCGTTCGCGTACGGCGACATCTCGGCCGCCTTCGCGGCCGACGGCACGGACATCGGCGCCGGCACCGTGCCGGGGTTCGTGCACCCGGTCGAGAACACGACCGTCATCAAGGGGTCGGCGTCGGCCGTGTCCGCGACCGTGGATCCCGTCCAGGCGGCGAGCCTCAGATCCAAGAAGTCACACGCCATGTCGGTGGAGATGGACTCCAAGGTGGGGTTCCAGATCGGGCGGTTCAAGTCGAAGCGGCTCAACGTGCGCGTCCTCTGCGGCGGGTTCACGGCCGGGCTCGCCAAGCCGCCGGCTCCATCCCCGGCGCCGATCGTCGTGGCCGCCGCACCCGCGCCGATCCGGTCGAAGATCAGGCGGTTGGCCTCGTCCTCTGGCAGCAGTGGGTCGACGACGACGACGGACGCAAAGTGTAAGCTCCGCGTGAAGATCTGGATTTGGTCGTTTTGACGGTCGAGGGGTTGGAGGGACGGAGAGATTCTTTTTGTTTCGGTTTTTCTCACACTGTATGTGGATTTATTGGAGTATAGTCTATATGATGATTTCTTTGCCCTTTGCTTGCTTGCTTGCTTCACAAACAAAATTGCTCCGCCGCGTAGATCTACGCCACAGTTCGTCCTTTCAAGCTCTGGGCAAATTCTGCGCTCAAAGAATCAGCAGCTGGTCGTCACAGTAAAACCTGCAGCCAGCAGATTACGCGAGCTGGCGCGTGCACGCGCGTCGGTGGCGTCACCAGAGGAGGAAGAAGAAGAAGCCAGCTCCAGCTAAGAAGAGCAGGCTGGATTGATTTCCTTTTCCGTTTGGCTCCCGTCGCCTCTATCTCCTCCGCCTCCGGGGCTCCATGAGCTGTGCCGTGGCGGCTGGCAGCTGACTCGCCGGGCCCGTCGACGTCCGGGACCGCGTGTCAGCGAACTGTTGATAGGCGGCTGGGCCTGGAAGGAAGGTGAGAAAAGGGCCGTTGGTTTGTGCGCGGCGAGGCGACATGACGTGTGTCGGGGAAAGGATGAGGCCATGAGGGAGAAGGCGACGTCACCCTCTCACTCGAGAGCGAGGAAGAGATGAACAGTGCCCACCGCTGAGCGCTGAGACTGGCGGTACAATTCTAGAGCGAGGTAGACGGAAGAATTGCTACGCGCACCTGATCAGTGGAGGTTTGGTGGGGTTCGGTACGGGACCTCGGAGTGAACTGCTAAGCGCACATGGTTTAGCATACATAACGGTCATGTATTCCGAGTAGTTTCCATGATACTCGCTCTGTTTCTTCTAAATAGGTGGTGTACAAGCTCAGTTTAAAAGTCAAAACATTTCTACGTTCGATCAAATTTAAAGATAAATGTATCAACAATTAAAATGTGAAATAAAGATATATTATAAAGGTAGGAGTATATCTTATTGTGAATATTGATTTGGTATTATAAATTTTCATACATTTGTGTATATCCTTGGTCAAAGTTAGAAAACATTGATTCTTTTACTCAACGTATAAGTCGCCTAAGAGCATTACTAGTAGTACCCCTAAAACTGTAAACCCCTAAAAATAACTGCTTTTTTGCAGTTTGCGCGGAAAAAAAGCCGTAGACTAGAACCCCTAAAACTGCAAACCCCTAAAAAATTTCCCAGGTCGGATCTGTAAACCACCTGCTGGCCTGTGAAAGTGAGGGTTGGAGAGCCAAACTGGAGGCAACCCGTGTCTTCTCTCCTCCACGCGCGGGAGGGAGATTTCAGCACCCCAACCTCCACCCTCCCCCGGATCCGGCCGCCGCCGGCCGTCCCCGCCATCCGCCGGCCGACCCCGCCATCCGCCGGGCACCGCCGCCTCCCACGCTGCCTCCCCGCCCTCCCGCCTCCCGCCCACGCCGCCGCCGACGTCCAGGCCGCCGCCGCCTCCCCCGCCGCCCAAGCCGCCGCCCCCCCGACGCGCAGGCCGCCGCCCCCCCGAGGCCCAAGCCGCCGCGGCCCTCCCGACGCCCAAGCCGCTGCCTCCCCTCCCAGCAGGCCGCCGCCCCCCCGAGGCCCAAGCCGCCGCCCCCCCGACGCCGCCCCCCCCCGACGCCGCCTCCTCCCACGCCGCATCGACGCCCGATCCGAAGGTGAGTCTTCTTTTTTTAATTTTTCAGTTTTTCAATTTTTGATTTATTAGCACTCACAATTGTTGCTATTTTGTATGTAGATGGAGATGAACAACGACGACATGTCGTTGTCCGATTCGTCCGGTTGGTCGTCATCCGACGATTCGGACATTGAGGAGTTGCTTCAAGACGATGACGTCGAGATGATGAGCCTCTTCATCGACGTGCATTCGTTTGAAGACCGGATGAAGTTGATGGATCAAAGGAGAGGGTCGAAGATGGGGCGAGTCACCATCTACCGGAACCGCGCTCTCGGACATGAGCATTTGATGCAAGACTACTTTGCGGATGCACCTACATACCCTCCTCGACTCTTCCGAAGAAGGTACCGAATGCGTCGTAGTTTATTTGTGAAGATTGTCACAGATTGTGAGGCCGAGTCCGATTATTTCAAGCGTCGTAGATCCGCCGCCGGTATCATGGGTTTAGTGGATACCAAAAGATATCGGCGGCAATGCGGGTACTTGCCTATGGCATACCCGCGGACTATACCGACGAGTATCTTCGCATTGGACAAGATACAACCACGGAGTCCGTCCGTAGGTTTGCAAAGTTGGTCATCCGGTTGTATGGTGACAAGTATCTTCGGGCACCAAACGAGGAGGATACGAAGAGATTGATGGAACATAATGAAAAAAGGGGATGGCCGGGGATGCTTGGTAGTCTTGATTGCATGCATTGGACATGGAAAAATTGCCCAAAGGCATGGCACAGAATGTATTGCGGTAAAAGCCGTGATGCTACCATTGTGCTTGAGGCCGTGGCATCGGAGGATACATGGATTTGGCATGCATACTTTGGGCTGCCGGGAACACTAAATGATATCAACGTGCTTAATAGATCTCCTTTGTTTAAAAGATTAATTACTGGGGATGCTCCAACTTGCAACTACAAAGTCATGGACAATGAGTACTCAATGGGATACTATCTCACTGATGGCATTTATCCCGAAAAGAGGCTCATTTCACCAAGGCACAAGAGGCAGCCCGCAAGGATATTGAGAGAGCTTTCGGTGTTTTGCAAGCAATGTTTGCCATAGTTCGGGGTCCGGCTCGATTTTGGGACAAAAAAACTTTGGTGAACATCATGAAATGTTGTGTGATTCTACACAACATGATCCTAGAGGATGAGAGAGGGTTAAACCTGCCTTGTTTCTATGACAATGTTGGTACCCGTGTGCAACCGGAAAGAAATCCTTGTCGCATACAAGCTTTTCTTCAAGCACATCGTGAGATTGAGGATGCAAACACTCATGGTCGAACAATTATTGTAATTTGCTCCAACATTGTTGTAATAGATTGAATGATTATTATGTGGTTGAAAGTACTATTCGGTGCTGTAATAATAAACTAGAATGATTATTGTTGTTATTGAGATGATGAAATTTGTGATATGTAGTGATAAATTGTGATATGTCATTTTACAGTTTTAAAGGTTGGGGTTGAGGCAAAGACTAGAACCTTCAAACCCAACCCTTGTAACGGAATATTCTGTTACAAGGGTTGGGTTTAAGGGTTCTAGTCTTTGCCCCTGTTTTTCAACCCTTAAAAGTGCCAAAAAATGCCAATTCTCAGCCCTTAAATTGGTTTACAATTTTGAGGGTTTGAGGGTTCTACTAGTGATGCTCTAAGTAAGCCAAGATCTACGTTGCAACATCACCCTGTGCTGACCGGGGTGACGAGGTTGCGCGTTGCTATATAGTGCAGAGGCCTCTCTTTCCTTGTATCTTTCCATGGAATGCAGAGACAGAAAAATCAGCATTAGCAAACTGAAGAGGCGGGAGAAAACTGCAATCCAAATGAGGCAGAGATGGTGTTGCCGCGTTGGTCGGCATTCCACGGTAAACACAAAGCAGACCGTACGGTCGTAGGTCAAGTGACACAAAGTTGACCATTACGATTTAGCTTGGTTGGTTGGAAATTAGTCTAAAACGGGGGTGAAAATTATGAAGCGGTACAGCTCCTACTAAAAAAATCCGGCGACGCAAGCCAACATGTTAGCAATTTTTTCCGCTTCGTATTGTGTACCGACGATCCAATGGGGGCCTTAGGCGCAACACTCTTCCACTGCAACACGTTTTGACAATACAATATCAAGCCATTAATTTTACATTAACATGATGCAACGAGTCAATGACTGTCACCTGGACTAACTAACACGTCGCCCCCGTGGGCAACGCAGGTGCGAAACTCAAGCACGTCGCCTCCCTCCTCTTCTCCCTCCCTCGCAGCCACCGGTGCCAATGGCGACGAAACCTTCTCTACCCTCGCGCATGGGCTTCGACGCGGGGCGAAAGCGGCTGCCAGCGGTGCGGTTATGGCGACGAGGGCTTGTTCTCGGCGCCACCTAGCTCTTGCAGAGCGGGCGCCGACAGCAGTGAGACCGTGAGACCCTCTATTCTCGCGCTTGTGCTGTTGGTGGAGGCAGGGAGCGCATCGTGCTCGTGTGGGACAACGCGGACATGACGGCGAGCTTGGCAGGCGGTTGTGCTTTCATCAGTGTCTTCGTGTGAAGGGCGTGTGAACATCACAATTTTCTCAAACTTTTACTTTTGAAAGATTTTTTTTTGAAAATTGCTCTGTTACTTTGTAGCTTGTATTAAAGAAATATAATTTGTTTTTCTTAAAGTTATTTCTTTGTGTTTTCAAAGTTTTCAAATAAATTAATTGGATTTGGAGTTTTTGTGTGAAATTTTATTTAAATATATATTTTATTCCTCTTGTACTAATAAAATCTATCCCAAAATCAATTCATGTTTTTCTAATATGATTTTTTTCCCTTTCATCCCTGGCCGAAATGGGCTGATTTCGTAAGCCCATTTTCCTGTTCTCTTTTCTTTCTTTTCTTATTGGCTCAATCTCCCTTCTCCTCTTCCTCTCTCTCCTCCCTCTCTCTCCTCCGCCAGCATGGGCCGGCCCAGGAAGGGCACCAGCCCCAGGCGCACGAGGCAGCCTCAAACGTGATGTTTCTGTTCTTTCCAAACAGACTTCCCCACCCACCGACTTCCACGCCTATATAAATCCCAGGCCCACCCTCCTTCTGCAGGAACGGCAACTTGGTCGACGGAGGCCGGACCCTAGCGGCGGGCTTCTAGGTTAGCAGCCAACAGAAGAATAAGAAATGGGTACGGGAGAGAGAAGGAGCAAGAAGAAGGGAAATAGAAGAAATAAAATTGTTCGGTGGATCACTTCGCGGTGACATGTGGCCGTAATTTTCATCCAAAGCTAGCTTCTCCATTTTTCCAGCGGACCGATTTGCTAGCTCCACCATTTGTACGTGCTATCGGGCAAGCTTCTCGAAGCTAGCTTCTCAGATTTTGGATGTTCGGGTTAGCTTCTCTCTCAGATTTTGGGAAGCTGGCTGCCAGAGATTTGTGAAGCTGTATGCGAGAAAGTTACCGAACACAACACGCCCTTACTATTAAGATCCTAACGAGTGGAATATATTCCAAGTCCCCATGCATGGCTACGTCGCTACATCTGTTGGGCGAGGCAAACTTCGAATAGCTACTCGGCTATATCCGTGTCCGCGTGCAAGATTTAGGCCCATCCTAAATCTGCTGGACAAGGCGGACGACCTGCACAGTGATGTACCCACACTACACATCATTTTGGCAAATGCTTCACATATAGAGTAAAACCTCATGTGAGAAAATCCAAAGTTCATATAAATACATATTTGATATCATAAGTTTAAATTCACATCACAGTTTTATACTTGTGGCTCCGTCACTGGACCTGCATGGGCATGAAGGGTAAATCGAGCGGAGTACTTTATGCAAGTTTTTATACCAGGAACTCGTAGGCTCGTACCTAAGCAAAGACATGCAAGTATCGGAAAGTGTAAAGCGAGGCCGAGCTCCATGAAAAGTTTGCCTATCTGATAAGGAAAAAACATGTACTCCCTCCGATCCATATTAGTGGGCATAGCTTTGTCTAAATTCATATGTATCTAGTTAAGTATTTAGACTAGATACATGTGTATCTAGACAAAGTTGTGCCCACTAATATGGATCGGAGGGAATATCAGTTGCTACCTCTGATCCTTTAAATGTGTCGCTGGTAGAGCTATACATTTGTATGTAGCATGTTGATTTTATCAACTAACTAGGGTTAGGCGGAAACGATGATCCCGTTAGGGATCTCAGGTACGTGTTATATAGAGGTGGAAAGAGCCCCCATGGCATGATACATGGGTGTACCGTATAGGGTGGTGTACTACACCATACCTATACGGTACGGATACATTGTCTAATACCCTCCCTTAATCTAAACCTGTGGAAAGGTTGAGATTACACTTAAACTCATCTAGATTTTTTACAGGGAGATGCTTAGTAAAACCATCAGCTATCTGATCCTTACTAGAAACAAACCGAATATCTAGTTTCTTTTTTGCAACTCTCTCTCGAACAAAGTGAAAGTCTATCTCAATATGCTTTGTACGTGCATGAAAAACAGGATTGGCAGATAAATATGTGGCACCTAAGTTGTCACACCATAGACACGGTTTTTGTTGCATTTTGATACCAAGCTCACCAAGAAAAGTTTCAACCCATATCATCTCAGCTGTAGCATTGGCTAACACTTTGTATTCAGCCTCGGTACTTGACCTTGAAACAATAACTTGTTTTCTAGCACTCCATGAGACCAAGTTTGGTCCAACAAATATTGCAAAACCTCCTGTAGATCTTCTATCATCAATACAACCTGCCCAATCAGCATCTGAAAAGGCACTAAGAAGAGTAGATGATGAGTTTCTAAAAGTGATACCAATCTTCCGAGTACTATAAACATAACGTAAGATTCTCTTCACTGCTGTCCAATGTGTGTAGGTGGGAGCATGGAGGTATTGACAAACTTTGTTCACAGAGAAAGATAAATCTGGACGTGTGAGAGTAAGATACTGTAAGGCACCAACAATGCTGCGGTACCGTGTGCTGTCCTCAGGGCCTAACGGCATCCCCTCCGTGAGAGACAACTTGTCGTGGGGGAGAGAGGCGTGGGTGCACCTTTGCAGCCACGCATGCCAACCTTATCAAGCAAGTCTGTGGCATACTTTTCCTGTGTCAACAATAGACCATCTCGTACCTTTCTGACTTGGATACCCAAAAACAAATGTAAGTCACCTAGATCTTTTATAGCAAAATTGTCATTGAGATCTCTTAGCAAGGCCGAAATAGCTTGGTCAGAAGAACTTGTGACTATGATATCATCAACATAAACAAGAACATATATGGTGATACCTGACCGATTGTATAGAAATAAGGATGTGTCAGCCTTGGATGGAGTAAAGCCAAGGGCATGGAGCTTGGAGCCAAGACGAGAAAACCATGCTCTAGGTGCCTGTTTCAGTCCATAGAGAGCTTTGTCAAGTCTGCAAACATGATTGGGAGCACCAGGATTAACAAAACCTGGGGGATGTTTCATGTAAACCTCCTCTTCCAGAACACCATGTAAAAACGCGTTCTTGACATCTAGCTGCCGCAATGTCGAGCCACGAGATACTGAAACAGCTAAGACAGTACGAATGGTGGCTGCTTTTACAACTGGACTGAAAGTGTCCTCATAGTCAATGCCATACCTTTGCTTGAACCCTTTTGCAACTAGGCGTGCTTTGTATCGATCAATTGTGCCATCAGCACGTTCCTTAATGCGGTATACCCACTTACAGTCAATCAGATTTCTGTGAGGACTAGGGGGTACAAGATGCCATGTTTTGTTCTGAATCAAAGCATCATACTCTTCTTGCATTGCTGTGCGCCAGTGTGTATCATCAAGAGCCTCAGACAAGGACTGTGGTTCACCTGCCACTTTAAGCATACCATATTTGCCATAACGAATAGTGCCATCCTTGAAAATTCTGGGTTGTCGGATACCTTTTTGTAGGCGTGTGCGTGGCTGTTGCACAGGTGGGTGTATGGATCCAGAGGGAGCAGATGATCCTGGAGCAGCAGGGGCCGTCGGCGCAGAGGGAGCAGCGTCAGGCGCAGGTGTCGAGGACGGACATGCAGGCGCCTGGGGCCGCTGAGGCAACGTGGCGCGCGAAGACTGCTCAGCCGCGCGTGGCGAGCATGGGCCAGGCGCGGGAGACGCGGCAGAGCGCGTGGGTGCGGTCCGCAAGGGCGACGTGTCGCCAGCGGATGGGCGAGCCGCGTGTGGCGTGCACATGGGCGCGGCAGGGCGCGAGGCCGACGGGGTCCGCAGCGGCGACGTGGCGCGCAGAGACGGATCAGCCGTGTGTGCCGTGGACGCAGACGCGGGAGACCCCGCCTCGGGATCGTGCGCGTCAGGAGAATCCGCAGGGGGATCGCCCTCGGGATCAGAGGGCTCCGGATCCGAGGCTGCAGGAGAATCCCCTAGTTTGTCTTCTTCTGAACATTCTGAATCACTTTGTTTCATCATTTTCTGGCTCATTTGGAGCAGAGTTTTCAGCGTCGCCTGGTGGAGCATGATCTGCACTGCTGGGATCATTAGTAGTAACAATGGGTATAAACGGTAAAGGCATGTAGTCATCAACATTTGCATCCCCGGAAGTAGATGATGTGGTATTTTGTGTAGATGGCAAAAGGAGAATATCTTGACGAAGACGAGAACCAGCGTTAGGATGAAGAGAGGCAAAGGGAAACACGTTTTCATCAAAGACAACATCACAAGAGATATAAACACGACCAGTTTTGGTGTCTAAGCATTTGGCACCTTTGTGACGGGGACTATAGCCGAGAAAAACACACCACATGGAGCGAAAAACCAATTTTCTCTTGTTATATGGACGAAGGTTCGGTCAACACGCACAGCCAAAAACTCTAAGGTATTCATAGTTGGGCTTATGGTATAGGAGGCGCTGAACAGGAGTATCAAAGTTGATCACTTTGCTAGGAAGCAAATTTATGAGAAAGGTGGCAGTGAGAAAAGCTTCATCCCAAAATTTGAGAGGCATAGAGGCATTAGCAAGGAGAGCAAGCCCAACTTCTACAATATGACGGTGTTTACGCTCAGCAGAACCATTTTGTTGGTGAGCATGTGGGCAAGAAACATGGCATGCGATCCCAATTTTCTGAAAGAAAACATTTAAGTTTTCATACTCTCCACCAAAATCAGTTTGCATGGTGATAAGTTTTCTCTCAAATTTGCGTTCAACAAGAGCTTGGAAATTAAGAAAGACTTGATAGACCTCTGATCTATTCTTAAGCAAATAAATCCAAGTAAATTTACTAAAATCATCGATAAAGCTTACATAATATGAGTGCTTGCCCATAGACTGAGGTGCAGGACCCCACACTTCAGAAAACACTTGCTCCAAACACTACAAGAATCCCTCTATTCTGTGACGGATTTGTCGCCACGGTTCTCCTATCCGTGGCTGATCTCAACTTTTTTTGACGCCCTCGATATTTCTCGTCACGGATCCATGGGCGGCCCGCTTGGCCCAGAAAAAGTCAGACGAATTGGCCTTAACCGTCACGGATCTCAAGGGGCCTTCCGTCAGAAGCCATTTTGCGGGCTGAACGCGACGAACCTGTACACAAACCGTCACAGGCAACTGGGCTTCGGCAGCCGACACACATGGACCCCACCCACTGCGCACCAACACCTCTGTCCGACGCCTCGCTGTCAGACCAGGACCCACACTTTTCCCACGCCAGTCCAAGAGATGTTGCAGACGGACCCACATGTCAGGTCGACACAACCTCTGTGCCTCACGTGTAGTGGAACAGGACCTGTGGGAACCACCTGTCAGCAGGGAAACCAATATTTTGCGCATGTTCTCTTACACGTGTCTAGCGGCCATCACGTTGCGCAGCTAGGGGACCCGCGTGTCAGTATGGGACCCACATATTAATTTATCCAGTACATATATTTAAATAACGGAAAAGTAATTTTATTTATTACAAATGTAACAGAAATAATAATTATTTCAGACGGGACCTAACCTTTTTTCAAGATATATATTTAAATTAAAAAATTATAACATAGGCAGAGATTGGGCCAAATTATCGGGGATATGTGGGCTGAAGCTGTAAAATAAGAAGATTTGGCCCGGATTCTGCACATGTTTGTTAAGATCACATGACTCACGTGCGGTCCGGCGAGTTTGGGCCAGATTGTGAGCGCACGTGCAAGCTTCCACGTGTCTATCCTAAGGTAGCTTGGCCCATATCATTGTGGGTAAGTGGGCTACAGATTCGAAATACGGAAGTTTAGACCAAATTCTTAGCCCAACTGCTCTTCCACGTCAATCGGAATCAAGCCTGGCCCATATCATTGGGAATGCGAGGGATGAAGCTGCAAAGCAGAAATTGGGCAATATCATTGAGGTTAAATAGGCTGAAACTATAAAATAAGCAATCTTGGGCCAGCTCTGGAATGCACATGGCTCTGCCTCTTCAGCAAGGCCTCTTTGGCAGGCTTATGTGGAGCGGATTTATCATGATAATTGTTGAATCTTATCATATGGGCAAATTGTTTTGGAATTGTTCCAATGATAATTAATTTGGCAATAACATGAAGGTGACAAAAAATACAGTTGTAACTAATCGAATTAGGCTTTATAAATAAAAATAAATTAAATGTATTATTCCAACCGAGGCAGTTTTGGCACCACGGTTTATGTAAAGCAACAAACACTGTTTGACGTTCTATTCAACGAAGCATTTGCAATCAGAAAGTAAGTTGCACCTCTCAGAGTGCAGTCGCTCGCTGATACAAATAAGCGAGGCAGGAGATTCCTCCCAAGGTTAACAGTTCATTCAATCAGATTTCCTCCCGATTTCATTTATATGAAACCTATTAAAATATGAAACACGTTTCAGTCCAAAAAAAACATGCCTCGAAAATACATCCAGACCACAGAAGCCATGCTAACATCATGCTCAATCAGAACTTCAAACTTATTACAGATCATAGAAAACATGCTAACATCATACTCCAAAGATTCTTGAACCAAATCGAACATCACAGAAAACTTATCGCAACACAACACCTACAGGAGTACAACTAAGCCAACAACAATATTTTTCTTGCAGTCTTCCAACAGTAATTCTTGTCAAAGACCACCTACAAAACGTTTGCTTCAGGTAACCAAATAATCTAGCAGCACCATGCCCTGCACAAAATGATCATCATTGTAAAGGAAGAAAAACAATAAACTATGCGGAGATTGCAGGGTTACAAAGTGGGGTTTTTATTCTAAGCTTTTATTTTACATATTTGGAAATATAACTCAATAAAAAAATAAGTCTCTTTCTTAGATCTAACATCTTTATATTCTATATTACTAAATTAGACAGGGAAAATGAGCACCAAAAATACGAAGATTTGCAGTTTAAGTATGATTTAGAGCAAGAACAGAGGGACTGACCTCCAGTGGGAGATATGTTGGGCGATCTGGCTTCCCCGCATTTAGACAGGGAAAATAAGCATAGTTATCCAGCTTGATAGACCAACGGTCCATGAAGTAATCATAGACAGTTACAACCACAGTATCGTTGCCATAACTGTGACCCTAAGCTTTTCAAATAGAGGATGGTGACTGATACGTCTTAAACATATCTATAATTTTTGATGTTCCATGTTGATATTATGCTAATTGTTACATGTTTTACATACACTTCATATCATTTTTATACATTTTCTGGGACTAACCTATTAACAAGATGCCACAGTGCCAGTTCCTGTTTTCTACTGTTTTTGTATTTCAGAAAAGTTGTTCTGGAAATATTCTCGGAATTGCACGAAAAGTCATCTGGAGGTCCTATTTCACCGACACGTACACGGAGTCCAAAGGAGAGGCGGAGCCGAGCCACGAGGTGGCCACACAAGGTCTCGGCGCGGCCAAGGGTGGGGCCGCGCCCTACCCTTGTGTGGGCCCCTCGGGTCCCCTCAGCCGCCGCCCTTTCGCCTATTTATTCCCCCCGACGTGAAAACCCTAAAAACCAGAGCCTCCATCCACAAAAAGTTCCAGAGCCGCCGCCGTCGTCAACCCTAGCTCGGGAGGGTCCAGAACCTCTTCCCGGCACCCTGTCGGAGAGGGGAATCATCACGGGAGGGCTCTACATCGCCATGCCTGCCTCCGGAGTGATGTGTGAGTAGTTCATCCTTGGACTACGGGTCCATAGCAGTAGCTAGATGGTTGTCTCACCTCCTTGTGCTATCATGTTTAGATCTTGTGAGCTGCCTAACATGATCAAGATCATCTTATTGTAATGCTATATGTTTGTTGTGTTTGCTGGGATCCGATGAATATTGAATACTATGATCAAGTTGATTATCAATCTATCTTATATTTATTTATGTCTTGCATGCTTTCGTTACTAGTAGATGCTTTGGCCAAGTAGATGCTTGTAACTCCAAGAGTTAGTATTTATGCTAGATACTGGGTTCATGCCTCCAGTAATCTGGGTGAGTGACAGCAACGTCTAAGATTGTGGATGTGCTGTTGCCACTAGGGATAACACAACAATGCTATGTCTACGGTCATATGTGTTGCTTACATTATGCACATTACTTAATGCAATTATCCGTTGCTTGCAACTTAATACCAACGGGGGACACGGATGTTAACCTGGCGGTGGATTATTAGTCATAGATGCAGTTGGATAACGGTCTATGTATTTTGTCATAATGCCCACATGAATATCATAGTAGTCATCATGTCATATATATGCATTGTCATGCGCTCAATATTTTGTCAATTGCCCAGCTGTAATTTGTTTACCCAACATATTATTTATCTTTATGGAGAGACACCACTAGTGAACTGTGGACCCCGGTCCATTCTTTTACACTGATTAAACCACCAACTGCAATCATTGTTCTCTTTTACTTTCTGCAAGTAAACACTGTTTTCCACACCATACGTTTAATCCTTTGTTTTCAGCAAGCCGGGGAGATTGACAACCTTCCTGTTTCGTTGGGACAAAGTAGTTTGATTGTGTTGTGTGCAGGTTCCACGTCAACGGTCAGAATCCCCTTCAATACCACTTTTTCTGGCACCGTTGACAACCTTCTGAAGTGCTTCTGCTCCTACTGGTTCGATAACCTTGGTTTCTTACTGAGGGAAAACTTGCTGCTGCACTGCATCATACCTTCCTCTTGGGGTCTCCCAACGAACGTGTGATTTCACGTCATCAAGCACTTTTTCTGGCGCCGTTGGGGGAGTAAGAAGACTTCTGCAAGGGGAGTCTCACGCTTCCAATCTCTTTACTTTGTTTTTGTCTTGCTTAGTTTACTTTTTATTTTATCTTGTTTGCTTTCAATTATCAAAAACACAAAAAAATTAGTTACTTTTATTTTCGAGTTGTTATTTTTCTGTCTTGTTTTAATTTTGCTAAAATGAGTACTCCTGAGAACACTAAGTTGTGTGATTTCACTAGCACAAACAAAATGATTTCATATGCACACCTATTGCTCCACCTGCTTCTAAAGCAGAATTTTATGAAATTAAACCTGCTCTTTTAAATCTTGTTATGAAAGAGCAATTTTCTGGTGTTAGTACTGATGATGCTGCTGCACCTTAATAACTTTGTTGAACTTTGTGAAATGCAAAAGTATAAGGAAGTAGAAAGTGATATTATTAAACTGAAACTTTTTCCTTTCTCCTTGAGAGGACGTGCTAAAGAATGGTTGCTATCTTTGCCTAGAAATAGTATTGATTCATGGACTAAATGCAAAGATGCTTTCATTGGAAAATATTATCCTCCTGCTAAGATTATCTTTGAGAAGTAGCATAATGAATTTTAAACAATTTGATAATGAACATGTTGCTCAAGCATGGGAGAGAATGAAATCATTGGTTAAATTGTCCCACTCATGGACTGACTACTTGGATGATCATCCAAACCTTTATGCAGGATTAAATTTTTCTTCAAGGAATTTATTGGATTCGGCCTCTGGAGGTACCTTTATGTCCATCACTTTGGGTGCTGCAACAAAGCTTTTAGATGATATGATGATAAATTATTCTGAGTGGCACACCGAAGAGCTCCAACAGGTAAGAAGGTAAATTCTGTTGAAGAAACCTCTTCCTTGAGTGAAAGATTGATACTATTATGTCTATGCTTGCAAATGGAAAAGTGCATGTTGATCCAAATAATGTTCCTTTAGCTTCTTTGGTTGCTCAAGAAGAGCATGTTGATGTGAACTTCATTAAAAATAATAATTTCAACAACAATGCTTATAGGAATAATTTTGGTAATAGCAATTATAGCCCTATCCTTCTAATAGTGGCAATGGTTATGGAAATTCTTATGGTAATTCCTACAGCAATAATAAGAGTGTACCCTCTGATCTTGAAGTTATGCTTAAGGATTTTATTAGTACACAAACTGCTTTCAATAAAACTGTTGAGGAAAATTTGGGAAAATTGATGTTCTTCCTCTAAGTTGATAGTCTTGCTCTTGATGTTGATTTGATGAAAATAAAGAATATGCCTCATGATGTTAAAGAGAGCAAAACTCTCAATGCTATACAAGTTAAAATTGATAATAATGTGAGGATGCTAGCTGAATTGCATGCTAGGTGGGAAAGAGAGGATGAAATTGCTAAAAGAATAGTATTGCTAGAGTTTATACTATTTCTACTACTGAAAATGCTTTAGCCTCAAGTGTTAACAAACCTCCTACTATCAATGGTAAAGTAATTGGTGTTGGCAATGTTTCTACTTCTATTGCAAAACGTTTTAAATTGCCTGATAACTCTGAAACTGTTCTTGAGAAAATGCTGAAATTTCTAGTAATGATGAGGATAATAGTTCCATTACTTTTGATGATAATGATTTTGATTTTGATGGTTGTAATCTTCTGAAGTAATTATGTTCTTGCAAAAGCTAGCTAGAAGCAAGTGAAATAAACATGGCTTTTACTAAACATATTACTAATGCTCTCATACAAGTTAGGGAAGAAAAGTTGAAACGTGAAGTATCCATCCCTAGGAAGTTAGAAGATGGTTGGGAGCCCATCATTAAAATGAAGATAAACAACTTTGATTGCAATGCTTTGTGTGACCTTGGTGCTAGTATTTCTGTTATGCCTAAAAGATTTATGATATGCTTGATTTAGCACCTTTGGAAAATTGTTATTTGGATGTTCATCTTGCTGATGCTACTATAAAGAAACCTTTGGGTAGAATTGATGATGTTCTTATTATGGTTAACAACAACTTTGTCCCTGTTGATTTTGTTATTTTGGATATTGAATGCAATCCATCTTGTCCTATTGTGCTTGGAAGACCTTTTCTTAGAACTGTTGGTGCTATTATTGATATGAGAGAGGGAATATCAAATATCAATTCCCTCTCAAGAAAGGTATGGAACACTTTCCTAGGAAGAAGATTAAGCCACCTTTTGATTCTATTATTCGAACAAACTATGTTGATGCTTCTACACTTGGTAATACTTGATGCATGCTTTGTGCCTAGCTAAAAGGCGTTAAAGAAAAGCGCTTATGGGAGGCAACCCATTATTTTTATTTCTGCAATTTTTCTTTTATTGAGTCAAGGATTTGTTTACTTCTGTAGCAATTCCTTTGTATCTTTATTTTTCGCATTGTTGTGTCAAGAAGAGTCTCTAATGATAAGATGATGCTAGATTTTGATTGCTGCGCAGGAACAGATTTCTGCTGTTCACCGTATTAAATGTTTAAAATTCCAGAATGTGAGTTAAATCGGAAAATTTTTGTGCGTAATCCTGATATATGTATGCATCTTTCGTTAGTTCAGAGTTTTTCGATTGAGCAACGTAAGTGCCTCGAAAAAATTCGTCTTTATAGACTGTTCTGTTTTAGACAGATTATGTCTTTTATTTTGCATTCTCTCTTTTACTAGTGTTGGGTGGAATTCTTTTTTGGGTGGAAGAGCTTCACATAACATCAGTGGTGTAGTTAATGTTTAAAGTAACGGTCATATTGCATCTTTACATAACATGTGAGTTTTTGATTGTGCACTAACCCTCTAATGAGATTACTTTGAGTTTGGTGTGGCGGAAGTTTTCAAGGGTCAAGAGGGAAGAGTGATATAATAGGATGGAGAAGAGTGAAGAGCTTAAGCTTGGGGAGGCTCCCGTGGATCTCCCCAGCATATTTCAAGAAGACTCAAGCGTCTAAGCTTGGGGATGCCTTCAAGGCATCCCCTTCTTCATCGTCAAAATTATCAGGTCATCTCTAGTGAAACTATATTTTAATTCTTTCACATCATATGTGCTTTTCTTGGAGCATCTGTGTGCTTTTATTTTCAGTATGCTTTTTTATTTTTCTGGTCAACTTGATTGGATCCTAGCATTCTTGTATTGGGAGAGAGACACGCTCCGCTTTTTCATTTGAATACTCCTATTCTTCACTTATACTTGTTAAGTATTCTTGTCTAGCGCTGTTAAGCTTTTAGCTCTTGTTTTCATGTATCTCTTGTCAGAGCTATTAGTTCTTTTAAAGAAAGTACTCTCTTACTTCACTTATACTTGTTTGGAGAGTTATTGAAATAAGTTGATTGGTGTTTGGTTGGAACAGAAAATGTTGCATGTGGTAAATGGCATAATGGAAAAGACTTACATACTCTTGTAGATCACAACTTGAATAATTTGATGCTTGTCAATTGTTTTGAGTTAACAAGTAGTCATGTTTAAACTGTTGCATCATGTAAGTTAAACCCATTAGTGAGAAATACCGTAAAGCTTGTGAAATGTGGTTTGCATGAGTGGTAATTCTAAGGTCTAGATATTTTCTATTAAAAGGTTTTGGTTAACAAGGAAGGCAATGTGGAGTCTTATAATATTTGTAATATGTTTGTCATATAAGTCTTGGTGTACGGTTGACAGTCTGTGTTTGCTTAAATAACCTTGCTAGCCTAAATCTGTACTGAGAGGGAATGCTTCTCGTGCATCCAAATCCTTGAGCCAAAATCCATGCCATTTGTGTCCACCATAACTACCTATATGTGGTATTTCCTTGCCACTCCAAGTAAATTTTTCATGTGCTACCTTTAAACTATTCAAAACTTTTATTACTCCTTTTTGTGTCAATATTTACCAAGCTCATGAGGACGGGTGGATGTCTTTATGTCACTGTCAAACAGACTTTACCACCGGACTAGCGCATATACATCCGCTTATCCATTAATTTTGCAAAAAGAGCTGGCAACGGGGTGCCCAGTCCCAATTAATTACAACTTTAACCGCTTAATTCTCTTCACATTTTTGCCCTGATTTATCAGTCAAGCAATGACAAACAGTGAAATATCTGCATGTGTAAACAAAAGAGAAAGAGGGATGATCTGCCTTGCTGGTAGAAATAACGTTCTTCATGGGAGCCGCTCTTAAAAGTCTGGTTGGCAGGGGTCATATTGTACTTTCCATTTTCTGATTCGTTGACAATTAACAAACACCTCTCAAAACTTATATTTTTACTCTCTATATGATTTCAAAAACTTAAAAAGCTCTAGCACATGATTTAATCCCTGCTTCCCTCTGCGAAGGGCCTTTCTTTTACTTTTATGTTGAGTCAGTTTTCCTACTTCTTCTATCTTCCACAAGCAAACACTAGTGTCAACTTTGGTACAACAATTGTTATATGCTAGATATTGAACTTATTATATTGCTTTGTGTTGACAATATCCATGAGATTAATATGTTGAAAGTTGAAGCAAATGCTGAAGCTTAAATCTTCCTTTGTGTTGGTTAAATACCTTTTACTAGAATCTATTGCTTTATGAGTTAACTCTTATGTAAACCTGTGGATACATTGTCTCCAAAGTACTATTCATGAAAAGTTCAGCTTGTATGATTCAGTTGTTTACTCATTATCTATTTGGTAGCAAACTATAGACCATTGACTTGGATCACTTCATTCATTTACATGTGCTTTACAATACTATATGATCAAGATTATGATGGTGGCATGTCACCTAAAAAATATTTTGTTTTATCGTTTACCAACTCGAGGACGAGCAGGAACTAAGCTTGAGGATGCTTGATACGTCTTAAACGTATCTATAATTTTTGATGTTCCATGTTGATATTATGCCAATTGTTACATGTTTTACATACACTTCATATCATTTTTATACATTTTCTGGGACTAACCTATTAACAAGATGCCACAGTGCCAGTTCCTGTTTTCTGCTGTTTTTGTATTTCAGAAAAGCTGTTCTGGAAATATTCTCGGAATTGCACGAAAAGTCATCTGGAGGTCCTATTTCACCGACACGTACATGGAGTCCAAAGGAGAGGCGGAGCCGAGCCACGAGGTGGCCACACAAGGGCTCGGCGCGGCCAAGGGTGGGGCCGCGCCCTACCCTTGTGTGGGCCCCTCGGGTGCCCTCAGCCGCCGCCCTTTCGCCTATTTTTCCCCCGACGCGAAAACCCTAAAAACTAGAGCCTCATCCACGAAAAGTTCCAGAGCCGCGTTGTCAACCCTAGCTCGGGAGGGTCCAGAACCTCTTCCCGGCACCTGCCGGAGAGGGGAATCATCACCGGAGGGCTCTACATCGCCATGCCTGCCTCCGGAGTGATGCGTGAGTAGTTCATCCTTGGACTACGGGTCCATAGCAGTAGCTAGATGGTTGTCTCTCCTCCTTGTGCTATCGTGTTTAGATCTTGTGAGCTGCCTAACATGATCAAGATCATCTTATTGTAATGCTATATGTTGTGTTTGCTGGGATCCGATGAATATTGAATACTATGATCAAGTTGATTATCAATCTATCTTATATGTTATTTATGTCTTGCATGCTTTCCGTTACTAGTAGATGCTTTGGCCAAGTAGATGCTTGTAACTCCAAGAGTTAGTAACTCCAAGAGTTAGTATTTACACTGATTAAACCACCAACTGCAATCATTGTTCTCTTTTACTTTCTGCAAGTAAACACTGTTTTCCACACCATACGTTTAATCCTTTGTTTTCAGCAAGCCGGGAGATTGACAACCTTCCTGTTTCGTTGGGACAAAGTAGTTTGATTGTGTTGTGTGCAGGTTCCACGTCAACAGTCAGAATCCCCTTTAACACCACTTTTTCTGGCGCCGTTGACACCCTTCTGAAGTGCTTCTGCTCCTACTGGTTCGATAACCTTGGTTTCTTACTGAGGGAAAACTTGCTGCTGCACTGCATCATACCTTCCTCTTGGGGTCTCCCAACGAACGTGTGATTTCACGCCATCAGTGACCTCTATTTTATGACTTGGGATGACAAACTGATCCCAAAGAAGGTTGATACACCAATGGAATTCAGTGCAGCAAGGCCACGTATAATGGAACATCCTGCAACAATCAAGGTATATTTGTGAGCTGTGACTGCTTATTTACTTTTCTTTACTAAGTTGATGTAAATTACTAAGAAGTATGTGGTACTAGAATGTGGTATAACAGGGTGACATATCGGCTTACCTTGTAGACATTTTGTGCAGTGTAACCGAAATATGGTACTGTTTGCTGTCGAATTCCACTTATCTACACAAAAAAAACAAGGATGAGCACAACTAACACGACATAAAATGGGGAGCTGACGAAAATATGCCATGTTAACTTAACATAAAAGGGAAGCATTTTAACTAAAGGAGGAAGACTGCAACCTCAACTAAAACCTGTGGCATGTTAACTTATACTCCATTCCTAAATATAAGAATTTTTAGGTATTGCACATGTTGACTAGGTGCGGAATAAATAAGTGAATATGTAAAATAAAAAATGACTAGATACATGTTAATCTAGAAAGACGGAGTACTGACCAAGTTGAATGAAAATGATATTAACAACATGTGGCATGCTATTAAAATGTGGCATGGCCACGATATTAAAACGGGCAAGTCAACTAAACACAGATTAATGTCATTTTTTTACCACTTACCTACCCTGGAGAGGCTTTTGGGCGGGTTTCGTCTCTCGCGGCGAAGCCTGATCCGATAGACCATCGGATCCCACGGATCGGCGCGCCGCGGAACAAATCCAGGAGCAATATCCAGCTGCGGCCGCATCCGATAGACCATCGGATCTACGCACCACGGGACTGATCCAAGAGCAATATCCAGCTGCTCTGCTCGAGAAGAGGTGGAGAAGGCGAGGCCGACAGATCCGCTCGTGAAGATGCGCGGGAGGAGAGGGCGTCCGCTCTGCTCTCGAAGAAGGGGGAGGGAGTGTGATCGGCAGCTCCAATCGATCGCTCGGCAGGAGCGGCGACCCCAGCGCTGCGCCCGCCACTACAAGAATCCCTCTATTCTGTGACGGATTTGTCGCCACGGTTCTCCTATCCGTGGCTAATCTCAACTATTTTTAACGCCCTCGGTATTTCTCGTCACGGATCCATGGGCGGCCCGCTTGGCCCGGAAAAAGTCAGACGAAATGGCCTTAACCGTCATGGATCTCAAGAGGCCTTCCGTCACAAGCCATTTTGCGGGCTGAACGCGACGAACCCGCACACAAACCGTCACAGGCAAATGGGCTTCGGCAGCCGACACCCATGGACCCCACCCACTGCGCATCCACACCTCTGTCCGACGCCTCGCTGCCAGACCTGGACCCACACTTTTCCCACGCCAGTCCAAGAGATGTTGCAGACGGACCCACATGTCAGGACGACACAACCTCTGCCCCGCAAGTGTAGTGGAACAGGACCCGTGGGAACCACCTGTCAGCAGGGAAACCAATATTTTGCGCGCTTTCTCTTACACGTGTCAACTGGAGACCCGTGTGTCAGTACGGGACCCACCTTTAATTTTATACAAGATAGATAGTTAAGCTTATTTTATTTATTACAAATATAATAAACCTTTATTATTTCAGTTGGGACCTCACATTTTTAATAATATATAAATAGTCAGTAAATAATATAAAATATTTCAAGTAAACAATAAATGTACTAAAATATGTATTTTATCATTTCGGGGACCCGCATGTCAGCTTTGGGCCACCATATTCGCGCACGAGCGCAACAGAAGCGGAGATTGGGCCAGATCGTTGGGCATTAGTGGGCTGACAAGTTTGGGCCAGATCTCATTACGCTGGTTTGGTCTGGCAAGTTTGGCCCAGATTTTTGCGCAAGTGCGCGTCCACGAGACCATCAAAAGGCAGCTCGGCCTAGATCAATGCTGGTAAGTGGGCTGCATACTCAGTCAAATTACGCAAGTGCAGTTCCCCAGTTCCACGGTCCATCATAATCAAGCCTGGCACAGATCATTGGCAAGACGTGGGATGAAACTTCAAAACAAGCATGTTTGGGCCATATTCAAGCGGGGTGGCGTTCTCCGCTGGCTTGCACATGGCTCTTCCTCTAGGCCTCTTCGGCAGGCTTATGTGGACCGGATTCATCAATGTTATTTGGGCCTCTGTCATTTTCAAAACAAAATTGATGAATCTGAATCAACATTATTTCGGCCTCTGTCATTTTCACCGTTGGCCAAAAATCAAATAAGCGGTATGTGAACGTTTTTTTATTTTGACACTAAAGGTGATCAAAAGTTTGTTTCTGCGAGGCGTCTTTTTCATAGGTTACACGGTACAGCCTCCAAGTCAGAGGACGCGAAACTGAAGAAATGAAGAATGAGGTTGAAGCAATACAGCAGATTTCAAATCATAAACTGAGATGACCGTCGCTTCGCCTCCCTAAAGCAATCTAGACAGCTATTCATACAACAGAAGGAAAACCACGTCCCAGACAACGATCAAGGGAGGACACGCAAGCCTCTGTCAATCAGATTTCCTCTCCCGATTACATTAATATGATACCTAAACATGCAACACGTTTCAGGTCTGATGGTACATGCCTCAAAAACCTACCCGGAGGAAAAGAAAGCTAGTTACAAAAATACACATAGACCGAAGAAGCCTTGCTAAGATCATCCTCAATCAGAACATCAAAATTATTACAGACCATAGAATCCATGCCAACATCATCCTCCTAAGCTTCTTGAACCAAATCTTTATGATGGACATCACACAGAAATTCTCACAACACAACACCTTCTGGAGTACAACTAAGCCAACAAAAATGTTTTTTCTTGCAGTCGCCCAACATTATTTGGTGGAAAACAACTATGTCGCCAACTACACCAATAGATGCACCGCAGAGTTTGCAGCAGATAAACGTTTGTTCAGGTATCCAAATAGTCCAGCAGCACCACGCGCTGCACAAAATCTTTATCAATGTAAAGATATAAATATTAACACAGACGGGCAATTGAATTGGTGAAGACATACAGTACACTGTGCTAACATTGCAGGGTTGACCATGCCTTCTTTTTTGTGCGGTTTCAAGGAAATCTAATATCCTGTATAGATCAGGAATTACTCATTTAGTTATATTGTAGGGTTTACTCACATGAAGCTATAATTTTTTCAGAACCGAGAATACAAACAGAGAAGAAGGTACATACATTTAATAAATCTAGCTTCCCACCAAGCCTGAGCTCTGCAACACCGTTGGGAGCACTAAGGCAGCCGAGAAAAAAGGGAGAGGAAGAGGTAACTAATATTCCATGGCTCAAACGCAAGATCTGGACCTCTCAGGGACACCCAAAGATATCCACAGAACTAGTTTACTGTGGGTGTGAGATCTAAGCACATCATCCGAGAGGAGAGAATCTGAGAAGATTCCTGCAATTAACCTGCAATTAGCATGCAATTTGCTCATCCATTCCAAAGCCACGTCCACGGCTGGCAGACCCTACAAAAAAGTGTCACACATGTCCGTTAAATGCGTGCAGAAAGATGTTAAGTTTCATATAATGACACACAAATCAAGAAGGGCCAATTCAAAAGCATGCCTCATATATAGTTTGATTGGACACACATTTCAGGGATGGAGTTCATGAGCTAAGTAGAATGCACAAAATATGTATTCATGCATATACAAGGCTCGCTAGCGCCACCCCGAATCACATAGTGCCATAACATTTTAATCATCAGCATTTTAATCATGTACAAATGACACACAACAGGACACACAATCAAATACATGCCTCGTATAAACAGAGCACACCATATATAAACTTCCAAGTGTTGGAACTAAAGGATCAAGCATAAATGTTTAGCAATGAACAACAAGAAAAGTAGCCTCATAATTACAAGCACACAGAATGCAAAGAAATGATTCCACGGTACAGAGAAATCTGCACAAGAAATGTGCTTGTACAATGCACAAGGTACAATGAAACCACCCTTTGCACTAATATTGTGCCACATTTTAATCATTGGCTTATGCATTAAAATATGAACACAAAATAAGATAACTAGAAAAAACTTCCAAATATGATTTAAACTTACCAGCGTCAGAAGTTTGGGGCAAAACTGGGCTATATTGGAGACATCATCAGTGTCAGAAGTTTTTGTGCTTGCCCTGCCCGAAATTGACAAGTATCTGTTTTTAAAGAGTTGACAGACATAATTATACGTGGTATATATATACTGTATTTAGAAAGGACTAAAACAGAAATAAACAGAATAAACAACAATATAGCAATACAAGAATTGAGTACCAAACAGTAATAGTACACACAATGCAGATCAATAATAGAGCAGGCATAACAGACGTGGAGAAATAAACCAATAAGAACAGAAAATCGGGACATGGCAGTAAGGTAATAAACATGCAATGGTTCAAAACAGAGCGGACATATATAGCAAGCTTGGTGAAATGAACAAAGAATACCAGGACTCGAGTTCAAAACAGCAGTAGTTCTAACGAATATTCTACGGTTCAGTAATGAACATACAGAACATCATGGGGAAATAAATAATTTTTAAAAGCATGAGAAATAGAGATTAAAAAAAGGTATGGTTCAGAACAGAGCAGACATAGACGTAGTAGCAATCTTGTTATTATACACAAAAAATGCAGGAAAGGAATAGCATAGATAACAATTGTAATATACATTGTATGCTCCAGTAGGAGAGCACACACTAGATATTGGTAAAATTAAACATAGAACTAAAGGACAAAAAAAGTAATGGCTAACAACGGTTGATAAACAAGCTAGGGTTCAAAAATCACCTAAAATGTTGGTGTCCTCCACGTCACCGAAGTAAAAGATTTGCATACAATGTTTAATTGGACGAATAAGAGTGAGTGCTTTTGTGCGGTGTCACCGAAATAATCGTCGGCTATAGAAGATTAGCCCTCCTATCCGACCGAATTGAAGACTGCAGCGCCACCAAGGAACGACGCCCCACGACCTCCTCCTCCTCTCCAGGTCGCGCCTTGGCCCGCCTCCTCCTCCTCATCATCTTATACTCCAGCTGGTCGCGTCTCGCCCAGGCTCCCCTCGTGTTCGCTTGACGGGCACCTAGCCCACGCCGCTAGAAGATCAGGCCAATTAGGAGAGTAGGATTCACCTAAAAGTTGATCGTCCTATTCCGGCGAGGTATGACGGGCACCTAGTCCACGCCGCTAGAAGATCAGGCCAATTAGGAGAGTAGGATTCACCTAAAAGTTGATCGTCCTATTCCGGCGAGGTAGCGTATGTACAGCGAGCGCCGCCGCCGCGACGAGTTTGAGATCTGGTTGTAAGAGGAGAGGGTTATGGTTTCAAGGGCGATACGGGGACTATATACTCCCAGACAGCTGGGGCCACATCGGTGGGCCACTCTACAATCATTCTTTGTATAGGTGTCGTTTATCGAAACACGGACACCGGGGATGGCAAACACCCCCTATTTGTTCGGTAGAAGGGCGCGAGGTGCTTCGAAGTCAGTTCCCGGAGACGAACACGAACACACGAGATTTTACCCAGGTTCAGCCGCGTCGCCGCGTAAAGCCCTACGTCCTGCTTGTCTGGCTTGATTGATGGTGAGTGATGAAGTACAATGTGCTGCCCACAGCCTTCTCGTCTACACTTGGGAGCTTTCTGAGTTCCACCTCGGGAAGGTCTCCGAGGTGGATTCGTCGAGCCCCTGAGCTAGGTGTCTAAGCTGAGAAGAACTTCTGGCTATGGTCTGTCCCTTTTCTCTACCGTGACCTTGGGCCTCCTTTTATACTGTAAGGGGACACCACAGGTGGTCACGCTGGGAGTCCGCCACCAAGGCAAGGCACGCGTCGTGTCGTTGCTCCAAGTGGCGAATCCCTAGTGTCTTCGTGGCGCCGTCCAAGCCGCGCTGTCCTCCATGCCGCGGCCCTCGCCGGGGTCGAGGTGACGGCCCGTCCAGTCTTGTCCACGGCCTGGGCATCGCGCTGAGCCCTGCGCCTGTCCGGATGGGATGGCTAGTTGGGTCTTGTCGATGTCACGCCTGCACCGGGCAGCAGGCATGCGGTGTCTTGTTGTAACATCCCAAAAATTATAACAATTATTATAATTCCAAAAATGTGGGCCAACAAAAACTTTTGCTATTTTATGTGTGTTGGTTATGTATTGCTGCTTGTGATAATTATTTCTTGTTGATTGTGTTGGTTGTTAGCTCTAATTAAAAACTTGAAGAAAAGAAAAGAAATAAAAACAAAAGTTAAAAATAATAAAAATCATGTGACAAGTGTCACACAAATTTTCTCCAAGTAAGAAATTCATTTTTCTTCAAAATAAAATTCAGTGGAGTGATAAGTAACCCCTCCCAATTTAATTCTATAATTTTCCCTCTCAAATAAATATTTCCAAAAAGCCTAAATTGAAATTCTATTTCTTTCTTTATCTTATTCAAATCAAGAAATGTGCTATGTTGCACTTGACAAATAAATAAATAAACATGACCACAAATCTTGATAAACATATGTGAAGCAAATTATGAAAATAAATTTCTGAAATTGGAAATTAAATTTGGTTCACACATTTCGTCGAACACCTAGTGGCAGAGTCGTGTTCTTCCCCAATTGATCCCAATCCGCTCGAATTCGAGCGTAATCGAGCAAGGCTCTGCCTCCATTCGCTCCTTCACACCTCACTCACCTCGCCGCGGTCGCCGGAGTCGAAGGAATCGGGTCGGGGAGCTAGGACGAGCAACGCCAGGGGACAGGCGCCCGCGCCGCACGTCGCCATGGTCGGCACTGTGGAGGAAGGAGGTGGTGACGCCGTGGCGACCCAGCACCGTGCCCCCTCTCTCCCTCGCTCTTCTGCTCCAGGAGGCACGCCAACATCAGCACCACTGCACCCACACATGCCCCCTTTGCACGCGCCCGTGCTCGCCGCTCGCCATGGCCGACCCAAGGACACCGCGGTGGACTCGGCGCTCCACTGCACCCCTCGCCGCGTGGCCGCGCGCAGACGCTCCCCAGCTCACCTGCGGCCCCCCAGACATCCAGCGCCGATCTCTCCAAATCTCTGGACACCGCGTGGACCTCGACCACCATGAGCCGAAGTTCGGCCTTATAAGCCACCCGAGCTCTCACTTCCTCTCCACCCCGCACCACTCCCTCTCCCTTGCACCACCTTCACTCGTGCACCGCTAGGAGGGTGGAGCCGTAGCTGCGAAGTTGCTGCAGCCTGTGACCGTCTCCGAGCTCGGCCGTGCCCGAGGTAGAAGACGACCACGACAGTGCCGTGCTGCCCTCTCTTTCTCTCCTCTCTGGCCCGCACTCTCATCTCCATTAGCACCGCACTCACCCGCCTCTCTTTCCCCTTTGGTTCGTGCCCAGGAGCGACGCAGGAAGCTCGCCGGAGTCCGTGCTGGACCGAGGAAGCTGCGAAGCTCGTCGCCGACGCTAGGAGCCTCCCCAGCAAGCACGAGTTCACCCAGAAGCTTCCCCGAGCCTCCGCCGTCGATCTGCATCATCTCCATCACCCCCAAGCCACCCTAGGTGAGCCTCCGACCACCGTAGCCATCGCGGGCACGGCGGCGCCGCCCAAGTGTGGTCTTCGCCGATGTTATTGAACGTGAGCCGTTAGATCTTTGATCTACGATAGCTTACCGTTTCAGTTAGACGTGAGGCTGACAGGCGGACCCCACTGTCAGCGTTTTAATTTTTATCCAGTGCGCGAAACGTTTCGTTTCAGTCACTGATGAGTGGACCCCACCCGTCAGAAATCTCAACATTATCCAGAACAGAGAGTTTTCTCAGTCTAAATCTTTAAAAATATCAGTACTGGACACAACTTTGAAAATCAATATCTCGAGATTTATAAGTCCAAATAAATCAAATTCAAATGTTCTGGAAAGCTTATGAAATTGTTTAACCAACCCAAGTGGTTTAATTTCATTTAGATAAATAATGAATGTGTAGTATTAAAAATGCCACAGAAGGTTTAAAACCTAAACTTGTTTGTTTCTGATACTCTATTAACCCAAATAATTCCAAACCAATTTTGTTAGCTTGGTACTGTGATCTATTAGCTTCCCTAATTTTGGTAGAATTAATTATGCAATTATAATTGTTTGGAATTAGAATAAAATTAGCAAACCCTTCTGCACTAAAACAATTATAGATGTTTAATGTTTAACCCAAATGAATTAGGACCAATTTTGTTAGGTCACATTTAGTCATGGTTAGTTACCCCTAAAAGGATTTAATTTTAGGATCAACAGAACTTAATTTGTAGCTAAAACTTGATTATTAAGTTTTGGATTAAAACAATTATTTAGGGAGTTTGGTAACTCCAATTAATCCAAATCAAATTGTGTTGTCTTCTACACATCAGTAGCTTTCTGTAGAATTTTAGTTTGTATTTTTGTGACCAACAGAACTTGAGTTATGTAATTAAACATGTTCAACTAGTTTCTGCCATAATTAAGACATAAATAAATAATGGTTAATTCAATTAAATTGAAACCAAATTGTGTTGCTTGATGTGTGCAGTGGCTATTTATAGCATTTAAGATTGTAATGTTGTGATTTGATTGAGTAGGTTAGTGATTGTTTGTATTTGTTTGTTTATTAATTAGACGAGAACGTTGTCGGATTTATCGAGGAGGGAGAATTTGTTGAACCTGAAGATCAAGACCAAGGTCACTTTGTCGAGCAAGGCAAGCTACTCTCTGAGCTTGCAACCCAAATATATGCATCTACTTTGATAACATGATTTACTCTTAAGGCAAAGATTTTCTAAAACCTTTTCAAAAAGTATATGGAAACTATTTTGCCACCCTATGTAGAAGTATAAGATAGTTTATATAAAATTATAGGATGGGAAAAATAAATATTGTTTATTCAAAACTCCTTTGAAAATACTTGTGTGGTTATGGAATGCCGAGATGTCGGTGTTGAAGTGGAGAAATGGAGATGGAGATGTTTATGAAAAATGCACAGTGTGTCCTAGTACTATGACGACCAATCTTACCCTGTGCGACCACATTTACCCACATATGGGAAAGGGCTTAGTCATATAATTTGCTCATATTAGTATGGGATGCCTCATCGACGGAGATGACTCCGTTATGCATGAGGGGATGGTTTGGTGACCTACCCCTGACCTGGGTCCTCGCTCAAACTCTATGGAAAGATAAGGAGGAGGATTGAAGACTTCACCATGTGGTCGCCGGGAAAACTATGAGTCCTCACACTTAGATTCCGACGGGCTGGGTTAAGTGTGATGGAAAGTGTCATATGGGCAGGGTCCTATACTAGCATGAGCAAAGGACAGGCTATGGTCGGTGACTCAACTTCGCATACACCTTGTATGGCGGGACGTGGCTGACACGATGAGTTATCGGATGGATGTGGGAAAAGCGTGCTACCTCTGCAGAGTGTAAAACTATTCGAATAGCCGAGTCCTCGGATATGGACAGTTGGAAGGCTGTCCTAAGACCATGTGCAAGTTTTGAAAAGATTTGAGTTTTAAAAGAAAATGAAGTGGAGAATGTTTATACACCTATACCAACGGATCGGTATGAGGTTGTTGGAGGCAAGTGGACCATGACGGGCTATGGTCGGAAAAAGGAGGAGTTTTGGAGAAACAGATAAAATGGTGATTTTATTTAAAGATAGTTATAAAATTCTTCTTACCTTTTTCAATAAAGATATAGAGATGTTTTAAATAAATAAAAGTCTGAAATTAAAATAAAACTAGTGCATACTCATGTTGGGGTAGTTTGCGAGTACAATCAAATGTACTCATATTGGTTTCGTCCCTGGCTATTGTCTTAGCCAGACTTCGAGGAGCACTACGCCGAGGAGGAGTATGGCGACTTCTATGCGAACTAGGGATCTCCATAAGTCAGCTGCCTGTCGGGTCGTTGTTAGGATATGATGTCTACTACGCCGTAGCTTCCGCTGATTATTTTGGTTTGGCCCATGAAGGCACCTATGTAAGACTTGGTCTAAATGACCATTTATGTAAGACTTTAATTCGGTATTGTAATGGATGTAAACTTCGGTATTCAGTTCGGATTATGTGCAACGACAGACTGATCACGGGATCGTTGTGTTAAGCATAATCGGGTATTTCGGACGGCTAGTCCGGGGTCCCCACAGAGCTGGTATCAGAGCCATCCTGACTTTAAGAGACCTTAGATTAGCATGGTCGCTAGATAGGTGTTACAAAAGTTAATTTCTAAAAATAAAGGAGTGAAGTATTTTCGAAAATTGCTTATCTCCAATCCTCTTACTTATGCAAAATTTTACTCTCATTAAATATTACATTTTCCTTGTATCCTTAAAATTTTGCACACTTGTCATCATTAAGCTTAAAATTTTGCTCACTTGTTGCCTCACTAATTTAAAATTTTGATACACTTGTCATCTCACTAACTTAAAATTTTGCTAAAAATTGTAGATGGCGATCCATTTCACCGAGTTCGTTCAGCTTGAGAGGGACGGCAAGTTGATGTTCGAGAAGGACTTGTTCGAGTTGAGCAAGCTGTTAGGTCGCCCCGCTCCAGAGTTTAAGGGAGCCCAGGTGGACACTCTCGGCAACGGGAACCTGTGTTGGTTGGTTGAGTCGTCTGTTCGGGGAACATCAAGTCTCCCGGATCCAGGACGCTGATCTTCACCACCATGGACGTCCACTGGGACGACGGACTGTGTCGTGCCATGCAGAGGCTGCTGGCCCGACTTTGTGAGGAGCACAAGGCGGAGTTGGTGAACTCCCGTTTCCGGTTCTACGGGAGGCGCACTGATGATGGACACCCTATCCGATCCCCTCTACACCCGACGTTCGGAGAGTACATCCTGGACATGGAGATTATGCTCTTCCGCACCCAGGAGGATCTGATGTGCGCTAGACTCCGGTCTCGCTTTGAGCGCATCTCGCTCAGTGAGAGTCGCGAGAGTGAGGCGCAGCTGAAGGAGGAGAAGGTCGCTCTTCTCAAGAAGAGGACCCAGCTGAGGAGGACCATCGCCAAGCTCCGCAAGAGGGTGGCGGAGCAGGACGAGATGATTGAGGACATGGAGCATCAGGCGACGAGATGGAGGAGGAGGGCGAGGATCTCCGCAAGGAGAACAACGCTTTCCTCAGTGACGATGACGACTTCCTGGAGGAGATGGACTATGAGCAGGAGGACGACGAGGAGGAGTTAGTTGACGAGGAGGAGGAGCCACTCGAGGCAGTTCTCGAGGACGAGGAGGAGGACCCGGAGGAGCCACCTACCAGTCCGATGCTGACGCAGCAGAGCCTGAGGTTCCACCTCAGTAGGCGAGTGACTTGAGTACTACCGCAGGATTAGGTTGACCCCCTATCGCTAGTCGAGTCGAAGTAGTGGTTCTTTTGGAAACCATGTATTATGTACATTAGATGTAGGGCGATGTTGTAAGTTGATGTTGTAAGCTTGATGTTGTGAACTCCTTGATGTGATGTTTGTGTTATATAAGTGTGTTAGTCTTGTTTGATCTGTGTAAAATATTTTCCATATAATCCTTAATTAATCAACCACTTGCGAAATCGTCTTTTCCCTTAGTCGAAACCTTTTTGCCTTGCCTCTTATACCCGGTGTGCTTCAGGATGGTGGACACTCGTCGCACCACGGATGGAGGAGCACCACCACCACCCCAAACCCACCCGCCCAACTTCTGCGCTTATCATGGAGGAACGCCAAAATGCCCGGGAGGAGCGCCAAGCTCATCTCGCTGCCCTGCAGCAGATCGCTGCCGCCCATCTCAACAACAACAACAACAACAACAACAACAACAATGGTGGCAATGGCAATGGCGATGGAAACCAGCGATCCACTTGAGCGATTTCCAGAAGACCAACCCACCTACCTATTCCAAGGGACTTCACCCACTGGAAGCCGATGATTGGCTTCGCACCATCGAGAACAACCTGGAAGTTGCTGCCGTGGGAGAACCTGAGAAGGTGCTGTATGCAACCCACTATCTTGCTGGACCTGCACGAGCTTGGTGGGAAGCTACCAAGGCTCTCCAGCAAGCTGGCCATGTTATCAACTGGGCTGAGTTCCAGGAGAAGTTCCGCAAGAAGCACATTCCCGGCGGACTCATTGAGAGGAAGAAGGATGAATTCCGCAAGCTGAGGCAGGGAAGAAGATGTGGTCGGTTATCTTGATGAGTTTACCGACTTATCTCGGTATGCTCCTGATGACACCGACACAGAGAAGAAGAAGATGGAGCGTTTCTGAATGGACTTCATGATGAACTGCAGTGTGCTTTGGTTATCCATGACTTCTTGATTTGGAGTCACTTGTGGACAAAGCCATCCAGCTGGAGACCAAGCGCAAGTCTATGTTTGAAGGTCGTAAGAGGAGGATGAATGCTCAGGAAGGTTCGAGCAACCAGAAGCCTCGTATCTTTCAGCAAAACCCCAAGCCTGCCTATCGACCACCACAAGCTCCACGCCCCAATTTCCCTAACCGCCCAAACAACTTCAACCGCCCCAATGACAATAACCGTCCCGGAGGAAACTTCAACAACTTCAACCGCAATGCCAATGTTGTCTGCTTTGAATGCGGCACAAGGGTCACTACTCCAGAGAATGCCCCAATCCTAAGAGGAATGTTCAGCGCCCCAATGCACCGGCACCGAACAATGGTCAAGGCCGTAATGGAAATGGCAAGAATGCCGCACCCCGCGGAAATGTTGCTGTTGCCAAGGGCCGTCTGCACCACATCAATGCTGAAGAAGCCCAGGATGCGCCAGATGTTGTGCTGGGTACGTTCCTTGTCAACTCAGTACCTGCAACTGTTCTGTTTGATTCTGGTGCAACCCATTCCTTTGTTACCGAGGAGTTTGTTGCTAAGGGAGGTTTAGTAGAAAGCTTCCTAACTAAACCCATGAGTATACAAATCCCTGGCTCCACCATAGAAACCAAGAGATTTTGCCCCAATGCCCCCATTGAGATCGGAGGCGAAAATTTGCAGCCGACCTAATTATTCTAGGAACCCAGGGCATAGATGTCATACTTGGTATGAATTGGTTAGCCAAGTTTCAAGGCCGTATTGACTGCGCCAGAAGAGCTGTTTCCCTCACTTCCGATAATGGAGTAGAAGTGGAGTATGTGTCTGAAACCAACCATTCTCAACCAGGCTGCCATGAGGGCATAGCTCGACCCACCCTAGATGAGATCCGTGTTGTTCACCTATTCCGAGATGTTTTCCCTGAAGAGTTGCCTGGTATGCCGCCAGACCGGGATATTGAGTTCATAATTGAACTTATCCCAGGAACCGCCCCTATATCCCAAAGGCCTTATCGGATGAATCCGGAAGAACTGGTTGAATTGAAGAAGCAGTTGGCTGATATGCTCAGCAAAGGTCTTGTCCGCCCAAGCGCTTCACCTTGGGGATCACCCATTATTTTTGTGGACAAGAGAGACGGTACCACACGCCTGTGTGTGGATTATCGCAAGCTAAATGACGTAACCATTAAAAACAAGTACCCTCTTCCCAAGATCGAGGATCTGTTCGATCAGATGAACGGAGCCCGAGTCTTTTCCAAGATCGATCTTCGGACAGGATATCATCAGTTGAAAATCCGAGAGTCAGACATTCCCAAGACCGCCTTCACCACCCGTTACGGTTTGTTTGAATACACCGTGATGTCCTTTGGTCTGACCAATGCCCCAGCCTATTTCATGAATCTCATGAACAAGATTTTCATGGAGTACCTCGACAAGTTCGTGGTAGTTTTCCTCGATGACATCCTTATTTATTCCAAGACCGAAGAAGAGCATGCTGAACACCTGCGTCTAGTTTTGGAGACCCTCCGAAAGCACCAGCTGTATGCCAAGCTTAGCAAGTGCGAGTTTTGGCTTAGTGAAGTGGCATTTCTCGGACATGTTGTGTCTGCTGGAGGAATTTCTGTAGACCCGAGAAGATCCAAGCCATTGTTGACTGGAAAGCCCCAACCAGTGTGACTGAAATCCGAAGCTTTCTCGGACTAGCGGGTTATTACCGCAAGTTCGTTGAAGGATTCTCCAGTATAGCCAAACCCATGACCCAACTGTTGAAGAAGGACAAGAAATTTGAATGGACTCAGAAGTGTGAAGAGAGTTTCCAAGAATTGAAGAAGAGACTGACCTCAACCCCAGTCTTGATTATGCCAGACGTTACCAAGAGTTTCGACGTGTATTGCGATGCATCACGCCTCGGACTTGGTTGCGTTCTGATGCAAGAAGGCAGGGTTGTGTCATATTGATAACCCACAAGTATAGGGGATCGCATGTAGCCTTTTCGATAAGTAAGAGTGTCGAACCCAACGAGGAGCTAAAGGTAGGATAAGTATTCTCTCAAGTTCTATCAACCACTGATACAACTCTACGCACACTAAACGTTTACTTTATCTAGGAAATAATACTAGACTAACAATACGGGTATGAGAGATAGCTTTGCGAGATAATAAATACAAGAAAGTAAATGTTAGTGCTGCAGCAATAAAATACACTAAGTAACCATAAACTAACAGTACCATGAGTGTGGAAAAGTGGTGGTAATTGTGATGGCTTTTTTCAAGATTAATTACCGAATATATCGGGTTCATTGTCTTCGATGCAGTTTTCTATGTGGGAGAGGCTAAATATACATGGAATCCACTACTTGGGATTACAAGTACTATATGATTGGATTGTTAGAAAGCATCCGCGAATACTAACAATGCATTAAGGTTTCCCCAACCATAACCTTAAGTTTATGGTCCTCTTACTCCCATACGTGTAACTAACCGGTTCGCGCCCTCAGGTTTCTGTCACTCCGGCAGGACTCCCCCCTTCGTTTACAAATACTACCAACCTCGTGATGTTTGATCCATGCGCGCACAAGTATAATGGACACCAAAGGACAGTACCATATCAACATACAACTCTAATGAACCAAAGATATTCAACCAAGCAATCAAAAGACAAATAAACAACACAAACATGTCATAGATCATAGGATAAATATTATAGCATCAAACAACATGTTTACATAGGACGGTACAGAGGTTTGTGGGAGGATGAACCACTGAATACAAGGAGGAGTTGGTGATGGAGATGGCGGTGAAGACGGCGGAGAGGCAGCGCGGTGGCGCAGGGCGGCGCCGCCGGCATCATGGGGGAGCACCGCCCCTTAGCCTCCCTCCTTCATGGCTTCTTGGGAGCCCTCCCCCATGGAGATGGGATCCATGGGGAGGCAAAAACGTGGCTTTTGGTGGCTGCAATTCGTGGGTATGGGGTTTTTCTCCACGAGTTAGGTTTCCTCCCTTTATATAGCTTATCGGATTCCCGTCATCCCATCTAGGGTCACAGTAAATCGGGCTTATCTCGGCCGTCCGGACTCGGAATCAGGCGAATTTTATGTCTAGAACGTTCGGCGGAAAATTTCCTGTAACTTTGTCTTCGGCAAGATTTTCGTTTGACGCCGTCTTCGACCCGTAATATGACAATCTTTAAAAAGAGTTTTCAGACAGATTTCAGGAAAGTCCCAATTCGACTCCAACAAGATTTCCTCTTTTATTTTTGATAATTCCTACACATCAAAGAGTAAAACAAGAACATTGTGCACTTTTGCAACTATTAATAGGTTAGTCCAAATAAATCATAAACTTAATATAAAAACAAGTGTCAAAGGCATAATATTAACATGAAACAATCAAAATTATAGATACGTTTTGGACGTATCACATATCTGTCCCGACAGTTGCGACCGCGTGAAGAGAATTATCCAACCCATGATCTGGAGTTAGCTGCTGTTGTTCTTGCTCTCAAGACGTGGCGTCCCTATCTTGCGGGACATCGCTGCGAGATCTATACGGATCATAAGAGGTTGAAGTATATCTTCACCCAGAAGGAGTTGAACCTGCGACAGAGGAGATGGATGGAATTAATCAAGGATTATGATATTGGAATCCATTATCACCCCGGAAAGGCTAATGTAGTTGCCGATGCCCTTAGTCGCAAACCTTGCACCCTGAATGCCTTGATCCAAGCCGAACAGCCAGCCTTGTTTTAGGAGTTCAAAGATTTCGGACAAGAGCTTGTTAGCCATGGTTATCTCGCCAATCTAGAGTTAGCCCCAACCCTGATGGATCAAATCAAGGAATCCCAAAAAGGTCATGAAAGCATAGAAGGAATTAAAAAGAAGATTTCTCTCGGCAAAGCACCCGGTTTTACCGAAGATGCTGAAGGATTGCTGAAATTTAATGACCGTATCTGTGTGCCCAATGTCATGGAACTTAAGGAGTTAATCCTGAAGGAAGCCCATGAGACCCCTTATTCAATCCATCCCGGCGGAACCAAAATGTACCAAGACCTTCGTGAAAGATTTTGGTGGCATGGAATGAAGCGAGAGATCGGTTCTTTCGTAGCCAAGTGTGATATCTGTCAGCGAGTCAAGGCTGAACATCAGCGACCCGCTGGATTGCTTCAACCTTTGAAAATTCCTGAGTGGAAGTGGGATGAAATTGGAATGGACTTTATTACCGGACTTCCAAGATCCAACCGAGGCCATGATTCAATCTGGGTCATCGTTGATCGACTGACCAAGGTTGCCCATTTTATTCCTGTCAAGACCACTCACACCGGAGTTCAGTTAGCGGACTTGTATATTTCCAGAATAGTAAGCCTGCATGGTGTGCCTAAGAAGATTGTATCTGATAGAGGCACGCAATTCACTTCAAGATTCTGGAAATCCCTTCACGAAGCCCTCGGAACCAAGTTAGCATTTAGCACAGCTTATCATCCCCAGACCGGAGGCCAAACTGAGCGAGTGAACCAGATATTAGAGGACATGCTTCGTGCATGTGTTCTATCCTATGGATTCAAGTGGGAAGATTGTCTTCCGTTTGCAGAGTTCTCCTACAACAATAGTTATCAGTCTAGTCTGCAAATGGCCCCTTTTGAAGCCCTTTACGGCAAGAAGGGTCGTACGTCCCTGAATTGGTCCGACACCGGAGAAGGCAAATTGTTTGGACCAGATACCCTCCGTGAAGCTGAAGAACAAGTTCAACTTATTCGCGAGCGTCTCAAAACTGCCCAATCCCGTCAGAAGAGCTACGCTGATCCCAGGCGTCGCGATGTCACTTTCAGTGTCGGAGATTATGTCTATCTCCGAGTGACACCCCTCAAAGGAATGCAGCGTTTTCATGTCAAAGGAAAATTAGCGCCAAGGTATATTGGACCTTTCAAGATCATTTCTCGTCGAGGAGAAGTATCCTATCAACTGGAGTTGCCCCAAGAGTTATCAGATTATCACAATGTCTTCCATATTTCCTTGCTCCGGAAATGTCTTGAAGTTCCCGACCAGCCTGATGTTTTCAAAAACATCGACCACCTCTCCATCGACCTGAACCAAGACCTGACTTATCGTGAGAGACCCGTCAAGATTCTCGACGAAGATGTTCGTCTTACCCGGAGGCGCGCAATCAAGTTCTACAAAGTCCAGTGGACTAACCACTCCGAAGAAGAAGCAACTTGGTAACGCGAAGACTATCTTAGAAGCGAATTTCCAAACCTCTTTAGCACCTAAGCCTAGCAAATCTCGGGACGAGATTTATTTTAAGGGGGGAACGATCTGTAACATCCCAAAAATTATAACAATTATTATAATTCCAAAAATGTGGGCCAACAAAAACTTTTGCTATTTTATGTGTGTTGGTTATGTATTGTTGCTTGTGATAATTATTTCTTGTTGATTGTGTTGGTTGTTAGCTCTAATTAAAAACTTGAAGAAAAGAAAAGAAATAAAAACAAAAGTTAAAATAATAAAAATCATGTGACAAGTGTCACACAAATTTTCTCCAAGTAAGAAATTCATTTTTCTTCAAAATAAAATTCAGTGGAGTGATAAGTAACCCCTCCCAATTTAATTCTATGATTTTCCCTCTCAAATAAATATTTCCAAAAAGCCTAAATTGAAATTCTATTTCTTTCTTTATCTTATCCAAATCAAGAAATGTGCTATGTTGCACTTGACAAATAAATAAATAAACAGCACCACAAATCTTGATAAACATATGTGAAGCAAATTATGAAAATAAATTTCTAAAATTGGAAATTAAATTTGGTTCACACATTTCGTCGAACACCTAGTGGCAGAGCCGTGTTCTTCCCCAATTGATCCCAATCCGCTCGAATTCGAGTGAATTCAAGCGTAATCGAGAAAGCCTCCGCCTCCATTCGCTCCTTCACACCTCACTCACCTCGCCGCGGTCGCCGGAGTCGAAGGAATTGGGTCGGGGAGCTAGGAGGAGCAACGCCAGGGGACAGACGCCCGCGCCGCACGTCGCCATGGTCGGCACTGTGGAGGAAGGAGGTGGCGACGCCGTGGAGACCCAGCACCGTGCCCCCCTCTCTCCCTCGCTCTTCTGCTCCAGGAGGCACGCCAACATCAGCACCACTGCACCCACACATGCCCCCTTTGCACGCGCCCGTGCTCGCCGCTCGCCATGGCCGACCCAAGGACACCGCGGTCGACTCGGCGCTCCACTGCACCCCTCGCCGCGTGGCCGCGCGCAGACGCTCCCCAGCTCACCTGCGGCCCCCCCAGACATCCAGCGCCGATCTCTCCCACTCTCTGGACACCGCGTGGACCTCGACCACCATGAGCCGAAGTTCGGCCTTATAAGCCACCCGAGCTCTCACTTCCTCTCCACCCCGCACCACTCCCTCTCCCTTGCTCCACCTTCACTCATGCACCGCCAGGAGGGCGGAGCCGTAGCTGCGAAGTTGCTGCAGCCCGTGACCGTCTCCGAGCTCGGCCGTGCCCGAGGTAGAATACGACCACGACAGTGCCGTGCTGCCCTCTCTTTCTCTCCTCTCTGGCCCGCACTCTCATCTCCATTAGCACCGCACTCACCCGACTCTCTTTCCCCTTTGGTTCGTGCCCAGGAGCGACGCAGGAAGCTCGCCGGAGTCCGTGCTGGACCGAGGAAGCTGCGAAGCTCGTCGCCGACGCTAGGAGCCTCCCCAGCAAACACGAGTCCACCCAGAAGCTTCCTCGAGCCTCCGCCGTCGATCTGCATCATCTCCATCACCCCAAAGCCACCCTAGGTGAACCTCCGACCACCGTAGCCGTCGCGGGCACGGCGGCGCCGCCCAAGTGTGGTCGTCGCCGATGTTATTGAACGTGAGCCGTTTGATCTTTGATCTACGGTAGCTTACCGTTTCAGTTAGATGTGAGGCTGACAGGCGGACCCCACTGTCAGCGTTTTAATTTTTATCCAGCACGCGAAACGTTTCGTTTGAGTCACTGACGAGTGGACCCCACCCGTCAGAAATCTCAACATTATCCAGAACAGAGAGTTTTCTCAGTTTAAATCTTTAAAAATATCAGTACTGGACACAACTTTGAAAATCAATATCTCGAGATTTATAAGTCCAAATAAAGCAAATCCAAATGTTCTGGAAAGCTTATGAAATTGTTAACCAACCCAAGTGGTTCCATTTCATTTAGATAAATAATAAATGTGTAGTATTAAAAATGCCACAGAAGGTTTAAAACCTAAACTTGTTTGTTTCTGATACTCTATTAACCCAAATAATTCCAAACCAATTTTGTTAGCTTGGTAATGTGATCTATTAGCTTCCCTAATTTTGGTAGAATTAATTATGCAATTATAATTGTTTGGCATTAGAATAAAATTAGCAAACCCTTCTGCACTAAAACAATTATAGATGTTTAATGTTTAACCCAAATGAATTAGGACCAATTTTGTTAGGTCACATTTAGTCATGGTTAGTTACCCCTAAAAGGATTTAATTTTATGATCAATAGAACTTAATTTGTAGCTAAAACTTGATTATTAAGTTTCTGGATTAAAACAATTATGTAGGGAGTTTGGTAACTCCAATTAATCCAAATCAAATTGTTTTGTCTTCTACACATCAGTAGCTCTCTATAGAATTTTAGTTTGTATTTTTGTGTCCAACAGAACTCGAGTTATGTAATTAAACATGTTCAACTAGTTTCTGCCATAATTAAGACATAAATAAATAATGGTTAATTCAATTAAATTGAAACCAAATTGTGTTGCTTGATGTGTGCAGTGGCTATTTATAGCATTTGAGATTGTAATGTTGTGATGTTGATTGAGTAGGTTAGTGATTGTTTGTATTTGTTTGTTTATTAATTAGACGAGAACGTTGTCGGATTTATCGAGGAGGGAGAATTTGTTGAACCTGAAGATCAAGACCAATGTCACTTTGTCGAGCAAGGCAAGCTACTCTCTGAGCTTGCAACCCAAATATATGCATCTACTTTGATAACATGATTTACTCTTAAGGCAAAGATTTTCTAAAACCTTTTCAAAAAGTATATGGAAACTATTTTGCCACCCTATGTAGAAGTATAAGATAGTTTATATAAAATTATAGGATGGGAAAAATAAATATTGTTTATTCAAAACTCCTTTGAAAATACTTCTGTGGTTATGGAATGCCGAGATGTCGGTGTTGAAGTGGAGAAATGGAGGATGGAGATGTTTATGAAAAATGCACAGTGTGTCCTAGTACTATGACGACCAATCTTACCCTGTGCGACCACATTTACCCACATATGGGAAAGGGCGTAGTCATATAATTTGCTCATATTAGTATGGGATGCTTCATCGACGGAGATGACTCCGTTATGCATGAGGGGATGGTTTGGTGACCTACCCCTGACCTGGGTCCTCGCTCAAACTCTATGGAAAGATAAGGAGGAGGATTGAAGACTTCACCATGTGGTCGCCGGGAAAAACTATGAGTCCTCACACTTAGATTCCGACGGGCTGGGTTAAGTGTGGATGGAAAGTGTCAAAAGGGCAGGGTCCTATACTAGCATGAGCAAAGGACAGGCTATGGTCAGTGACTCAACTTCGCATACACCTTGTATGGCGGGACGTGGCTGACACGATGAGTTATCGGATGGATGTGGGAAAAGCGTGCTACCTCTGCAGAGTGTAAAACTATTCGAATAGCCGAGTCCTCGGTAATGGACAGTTGGAAGGCTGTCCTAAGACCATGTGCAAGTTTTTGAAAAGATTTGAGTTTTAAAAGTAAAATGAAGTGGAGAATGTTTTAAACACCTATACCAACGGATCGGTATGAGGTTGTTGGTGGCAAGTGGACCATGACGGGCTAAGGTCGGAAAAAGGAGGAGTTTTGGAGAAACTGATAAAATAGTGATTTTATTTAAAGATAGTTATAAAATTCTTCTTACCTTTTTCAATAAAGATATAGAGATGTTTTAAATAAATAAAAAGTCTGAAATTAAAATAAAACTAGTGCATACTCATGTTGGGGTAGTTTGCGAGTACAATCAAACGTACTCATATTGGCTGCCTCCCTGGCTATTGTCTTAGCCGGACTTCGAGCAGCACTACCCCGAGGAGGAGTATGGCGACTTCTATGCGAACTAGGGATCTCCATAAGTCAGCTGCCTGTCGGGTCGTTGTTAGGATATGATGTCTACTACGCCGTAGCTTCCGCTGATTATTTTGGTTTGGCCCATGAAGGCACCTATGTAAGACTTGGTCTAAATGACCATTTATGTAAGACTTTTATTCGGTATTGTAATGGATGTAAACTTAGGTATTCAGTTCGGATTATGTGCAACGACAGACTGATCACGGGATCGTTGTGTTAAGCATAATCGGGTATTTCGGACGGCTAATCCGGGGTCCCCAAAGATTAGCCATCCCATTCTGTACAGCAGCCTCTCCATGTCCAATGGGCACCTCAACAATAGCAGTAGCAGGAATAGCAGGATTCAGGTTAGGAACCTGATGGTGCTGTCCATGCAGAGCATGATGATGTCCATGATTGTTAAACTGAGCATTATGTGCTTGGTTTTGATGAAGCCAACCCTGCAACTGAACCTGATAAATCTGTTCTGCTGTCACATCAGCCCCATGCAAAGGATGAGGGTTACCATCATCCGGCTCTGGATCTTCAGGAGGAGGAGGCACATCGTGAACATGAGCATTCCAGTCAGCACTCCTAAGCATGAAAACAGGCACAATCCAACTGTGACGAGCACCACCAAGTTGTGTGACAACAATGCTTCTAGGCACGAATTTTTGATGCACAATTGAGACCCTTGCTAGAACAGAATTGAGATTTCCACGAGGCTGATGCCAGACCGAAAGGAGTCCAAAATCCTCTACAGCTCTGTTCAGATAAAAGTTGGTCTGGTAGTCCAAGGGAAAACCGAGGAACATAATCCAAGTCACTCTACCAAAAGTGGTTAATCGCATATTTCTAGCCTGATCATGACGCACGAAAGTGACAGTGGTAATTTCATCAGCCTCAAAAGTGAGGCCAATGGCAGTATCCGCGGACAGAGTATCAGAGATCTTAAAAACACCTAGGCCAAACGGATGATCATCCCAATGCTGAACAGCACACCCAGACTCATTCAGAAAATCAACAACATCTTGCCTCATCTGGTCCCTTAACTGAATCGGAATAAATCGATTGGTTTCAGCGATTACCACACGATCATGCTGCAGCGGTGGAACGGGCGGCACGACGAGCCTTGTCCTGGTCAGCCTATCAGCAGGTCCGTGGTCGATCGTCATGCCATCAGGGAGAAAAGCCAGAGGATTCACCGGGAAGTTCGCCATTGCCTCGTGAGAGACCAGCAGCAGCTCCTCGTCCGCCTCCGAAATCGCCTCCAAGGGTTTTACTGTAGCATGGGGAAGGGGAGGCGTGGGAGATGAAACGGCAAGGAGAGAATCTCGGTTAGTCCGGAGGAAATCCCCAGTTTACATATCAATATGAGGATTCTGTTTCACCCTCCAGATTTTGCGGCCCGTATTGGATTGCGGCGGCGGAGACGAAACTTTGGGCATCCAAACTTTGCGCGAAGAACGCAGCGGACAAGAGGCCCGCCTGTGGCCCATCTGCTTGCAGGCCCAACATTTAACCGCAATACCCTTTATTTTATCCAGACACGTCTGGCACTTATGGCCCAGATCTTGACATCCTCTACAAACGCCTGGGCAATTTTCGCGGAGATGATCCCTCATACTACAGCGTGAGCAACGGCCCAATAATTCAAACAACAGCTTCTCAGGCGGGAGAATCGGCAGATCTAATGCCACCATAATGTCCTTCTCCAAATAGCTAGCAACACGTACATCATGGATATGTTCAAGCGTTACCTTATCCAGCTGAGCAGAGAATTTCCTGACATAGTTGTCACCAATAAATGATTTCTGAATTGATTTTGATGGATCCAAAATAACCGGATCAGTAAAACTGCCAAAAATAACAGTATCACCGGCAGGACATGCAACCGGCGACTGCACCGGCGACGGCGAGAATGAACCAAACTTAATGGATCCAGATGCACCTTGAACAGGATCATGCTGCGGGGCAGAGAAACCAAACTTTGACAACTCATGTGCAGATGAATGATCAGAATCAGCACTCTTAGCCAGAAACTCCAGATTCGGCCGAACAAGAGTCGGACTACGCTGGGCAATACTCAGATCTTGCTCCGAAGAGAACCAAACACCAGCATGATCCACTGAAAGACCGTGGCAATTCACCTCTGAACAATGAGAAATGACAAATAAAATCCGGCCAGATCCGATCTTTAAGCCCATAGATGAAATGCCCAACTTTACTAGAAGCCAGAGAGAAACGAAATCGGCGATCACTTAATTTGAAAACCCTAAAAGCCACATGATCACCTCCAATACAACACTGAAGAGCCAAACCAACGGATTCCTCCGAGAGAGGGAAGGAAGCCGACGTGAAGGAGACAACCAGGAAGAACTCCTTTGCGCCTCGGGAGGGAGAGAAATGCACCGAAGAACCAAACCTCTTACGCACCTGATCCGCCACAGCCAAGCCTGGCGAGAAGTCCCAATGCAGAAGAGCCTCCATGGAAGGGAAGACCTAGAGATCATGGCTGGAAGGGGTGGTGGCGGCGGTGGAGGGAGGGGCGGCGGTGGGAGCGGGGTGGGGGGAAGGAGCCATCGCAGCACTGATAATGCTATTCTCAAGTGAATATCCCGCAAGGGGAGTCTCACGCTTCCAATCTCTTTACTTTGTTTTTGTCTTGCCTAGTTTATTTTTGTTTTATCTTGTTTGCTTTTAATTATCAAAAACACAAAAAAATTAGTTACTTCCATTTACTTTATTTTTCGGTTTACTTTCTTTTATTTCATCATGCTGCTCCCTAAGTTTACTTTAAAAGATGTACCGGTGGGGAGTGGGTCTATCATTGGAAGAGATAACATTGAAGAATTCTTCAGTCATGTTAGTAGACTTAAAGATTTTGAAGATAGATCCTTGGTAGAACTTGCCCCTAATTATGAAATTGCTGCTGCCTCTTTGGTTCACATGTTGGAAGATAGGTTTGTTAATCTTAATCCTATAATGCAGCAAATGTTTCTTAAACTTTATGATATGGAAGATGGTGAAAAGAAAGATTTTGTTTTAGAAACCCTTCTTAAAGAATTTGGTGATGCTGCTAGGGAGGCTAGAAAAGTTTTTATTCGTTATAAGATGCTTGGCTATTTTATTGATATTGCTAATACACTTGAGAAGCTTGAAAAAGATAGGCTTAAGTACACTAATGAAGCCAATTATGAGGGAGAAGTTAAAATACCAATACCTTTTAAGCTTGTAGGAATGCATGAGGCACTAGAAAAGAATTTTGATTGGATTGTTCCGGAAAATCTATTTGATGAGGATAGTGTGCCTAAAAGTAATGAAAGGGGAGTTTCTGAAACTTATATAGATAAGATACAATGCATTGTTGAGAAAACTTCCAACCTTTCTTTTGATGCTTCTACACTTGGTAATACTTGATGCATGCTTTGTGCCCAGCTAAAAGGCGTTAAAGAAAAGCGCTTATGGGAGGCAACCCATTAATTTTAATTCTGCAATTTTTCTTTTATTGAGTCAAGGATTTGTTTACTTCTGTAGCAATTCCTTTGTATCTTTATTTTATCGCATTGTTGTGCCAAGAAGAGTCTCTAATGATAAGATGATGCTAGATTTTGATTGCTGCGCAGGAACAGATTTCTGCTGTCCACCGTATTAAATGTTTAAAATTCCCAGAATGTGAATTAAATCTGAAACTTTTTGTGCGTAATCCTGATATATGTATGCATCTTTCGTTAGTTCAGAGTTTTTCGATTTGAGCAACATAATTGACTCGAAAAAATTCGTCTTTACGGACTGTTCTGTTTTAGACAGATTATGTCTTTTATTTTGCATTCTCTCTTTTACTAGTGTTGGGTGGAATTCTTTTTTGGGTGGAAGAGCTTCACATAACATCAGTGGCTGTAATTAATGTTTAAAGTAACGGTCATATTGCATCTTTACAGAAGATGTGAGTTTTTGATTGTGCACTAACCCTGTAATGAGAATTACTTTGAGTTTGGTGTGGCGGAAGTTTTCATGGGTCAAGAGGGAAGAGTGATATACTAGGATGGAGAAGAGTGAAGAGCTTAAGCTTGGGGAGGCTCCCGTGGATCTCCCCAGCATATTTCAAGAAGACTCAAGCGTCTAAGCTTGGGGATGCCCAAGGCATCCCCTTCTTCATCGTCAAAATTATCAAGTCATCTCTAGTGAAACTATATTTTAATTCTTTCACATCATATGTGCTGTTCTTGGAGCGTCTGTGTGCTTTTATTTTCAGTATGCTTTCTTTATTTTTCTGGTCTCAACTTGATTGGATCCTAGCATTATTGTATGGGAGAGAGAGACGATCCGCTTTTTCATTTGAATACTCCTATTCTTCACTTATACTTGTTGAGTATTCTTGTCTAGCGTTGTTAAGCTTTTAGCTCTTGTTTTCATGTATCTCTTGTCAGAGCTATTAGTCCTTTTAAAGAAAGTACTCTCTTACTTCACTTACACTTGTTTGGAGAGTTATTGAAATAAGTTGATTGGTGTTTGGTTGGAACAGAAAATGTTGCATGTGGTAAATGGCATAATGGAAAAGACTTACATACTCTTGTAGATCACAACTTGAATAATTTGATGCTTGTCAATTGTTTTGAGTTAACAAGTAGGTCATGTTTAAACTGTTGCATCATGTAAGTTAAACCCATTAGTGGAGAAATACCGTAAAGCTTGTGAAATGTGGTTTGCATGAGTGGTAATTCTAAGGTCTAGATATTTTCTATTAAAAGGTTTTGGTTAACAAGGAAGACAATGTGGAGTCTGATAATATTTGCAATATGTTTGTCATATAAGTCTTGGTGTACCGGTTGACAGTCTGTGTTTGCTTAAATAACCTTTGCTAGCCCAAATCTGTACTGAGAGGAAATGCTTCTCATGCATTTAAATCCTTGAGCCAAAATCCATGCCATTTGTGTCCACCATAACTACCTATATGTGGTATTTCCTTGCCACTCCGAGTAAATTTTTCATGTGCTACCTTAAACTATTCAAAACTTTTATTACTCCTTTTTATGTCAATGTTTACCAAGCTCATGAGGACGGGGTGGATGTCTTTATGTCACCTGTCAAACAGACTTTACCACCGGACTAGCGGCATATACATCCGCTTATCCATTAATTTTGCAAAAAGAGCTGGCAACGGGGTGCCCAGTCCCAATTAATTAAAACATTAACCGCTTAATTCTCTACACATTTTTGCCCTGATTTATCAGTCAAACAATGACAAACAGTGAAATATCTGCATGTGTGATGGCCCTTGAAGAGGTTGATCTACGACGCCAGAAAACACTTTGTTGATCTCCGGTGCGTAGTTACCTGCGTCAAAAGTAAATGGGTTAGGTTGAGACTCCAAGTGCAGAGTGTGTAGTAGTGGAAGACGTGTTTTCCCCACGAGGGTGACTCGAGGGTTTAATATCGAACTCTCGGGGAATCAGTAGTGAAGATATATCTTCTTATCCTTCTTTTGGTTACCTACAAAACAAAGTTAAATGTTTTGGTCCTCAACCTCACCTGTGGTTGTGAAGCACAAGGTGTAAGAATGATATCAAGATAGTTATGCAATGCAAACAGGAAATAAATATGCAATGGTGGTGGATGCAATGGTAAATGATATTTTTGGGTTTTTTAATGATGTATGCAAGATGAAAAGTATTTTTGTATTTTCGGATTTAATGATGGCTGAAAATGGAAAAGTGGTATATGGTGTTGGAAAGGTGTTTCTTATGATTAAAAATGGACCGGGGTTCATGGTTTCACAAATGCACTCTCTCTTTATAAAGTGGCAGACAATGGAACACACACAGAGTTAACATATGAGATTGCAACACAAAGTTTGATAACAAGTTACTTAGATATATGGGCATCACGTCCTAACATAGAGACCTTTTGATTATTAGTCTCTCTTATACTCCACCAAGATGCGAACCAAATCATAACACCTCAGTAATTAAGATGACTCAGAGTATAGCAATAAGTTTCATGACATGAAGTGAAAATAAGAACATGCTGGATCTAGTCACAGGAAGAAGCTTGGTCACCCTCAACCCTTGCAGCATGGTATTTTAGTTTATCCCTAGTGAGGTAACAAAGTAAGGTAAACACCCAAGTGGATCGCGATATTAAGTTGTCAGCTTACCGCACTCACCACTCCCCGTTACTCCAACTAATGCACACGTTCCCCCACACACGCTCTCATAAACATGCTTGATCATAACAAGTAGACAAGAACGGGGTACATAATATGCATCTATACTCATAACTAAAACAAACATTGCAATCTCAAACATATATTAACTCATAGAAAGATCCACCACATAGGTATTACAAATATGACCGTAATCATGTTCAGCAGCTCATACGGTACTAATTAGTGAAGCTCAAGAGAGGAGAGATACATAAGTTACTTCCACAAACCCATAGTCCAGAGGTGGACTACTCCCTCTTCATCATGGAGACGGTGGAGAAGTCGATGGAGAAGATGGAGACCACACCGGCAGCGCCCCGCCGGAGTTTTCCCCCTCCAATCTGCAGCTCCTGATCTCCGTTTCGATGTTTCTGTGTTTGTGCGGCGCTCCCTTCGCGAAACGCCAGGGGACCTTTTTTATAGGCGTTTTTAGGTCAAGACGGAGTCGGTGGACGAAAGATCGATGGCAGCGGAGCCACGAGGGCCAAACGAGTGGGCCCCACGCGGCCACAGTACCTGGCCGCGTGGGCCACCCCCTTTCTGCCTTGCGAGCTCCATTTGCCTGATTCCTTCGCTCCTACGTCTTCTTCCTTCCAAAATAACGACGCCTGTATTTTTCCAGAATTTTATGACGACGTTTGGGTCCCTGAAACATAAAAGGAAAGAAATAGGGTTTTCTGCCTGCGCAGGGTTAATTCCATAAAAATAGGAAACAATTGATTTATTTCCTAAAATCATTAAAGAACAGTAATATAACCCTTATATGATGCAAATATGACTGGAATATGTGTGATATAGTGCAAAGTTCATGTATGCATTTTACATGCATCAATGTGTAAACAAAAGAGAAAGAGGGATGATCTGACTTGCTGGTAGAAATAACGTCCTTCATGGGAGCCGCTCTTAAAAGTCTGGTTGGCATGGGTCATATTGTACTTTCCATTTTATGATTCGTTGACAATTAACATTCACCTCTCAAAACTTATATTTTTACTCTCTATATGATTTCAAAAACTTAAAAAGCTCTAGCACATGATTTAATCCCTGCTTCCCTCTGCGAAGGGTCTTTCTTTTACTTTTATGTTGAGTCAGTTTTCCTACTTCTTCTATCTTCCACAAGCAAACACTAGTGTCAACTTTGGTACAACATTTGTTGTATGCTAGATATTGAACTTATTATATTGCTTGGTGTTGACAATATCCATGAGATAAATATGTTGAAAGTTGAAGCAAATGTTGAAGCTTAAATCTTTCTTTGTGTTGGTTAAATACCTTTTACTAGAAACTATTGCTTTATGAGTTAACTCTTATGTAAACCTGTGGATACATGTCTCCAAAGTACTATTCATAAAAATTTAGCTTGTATGATTCAGTTGTTTACTCATTATCTATTTGGTAGCAAACTATAGACCATTGACTTGGATCACTTCGTTCATTTACATGTGCTTCAAAATAATATATGATCAAGATTATGATGGTAGCATGTCACCTCAAAAATTATTTTGTTTTATCGTTTACCTACTCGAGGACGAGCAGGAACTAAGCTTGGGGATGCTTGATACGTCTCAAACGTATCTATAATTTTTGATGTTCCATGTTGATATTATGCCAATTGTTACATGTTTTACATACACTTCATATCATTTTTATACATTTTCTGGGACTAACCTATTAACAAGATGCCACAGTGTCAGTTCCTGTTTTCTGCTGTTTTTGTATTTCAAAAAAGCTGTTCTGGAAATATTCTCGGAATTGCACGAAAAGTCATCTGGAGGTCCTATTTCACCGACACGTACAGGAAGTCCAAAGGAGAGGCGGAGCCGAGCCACGAGGTGGCCACACAAGGGCTCGGCGCGGCCAAGGGTGGGGCCGCGCCCTACCCTTGTGTGGGCCCCTCGGGTGCCCTCAGCCGCCGCCCTTTCGCCTATTTATTCCCCCCGACGCGAAAACCCTAAACACCCGAGCCTCCATCCACGAAAAGTTCCAGAGCCGCCGTTGTTAACTCTAGCTCGGGAGGGTCCAGAACCTCTTCCCGGCACCCTGCCGGAGAGGGGAATCATCACCGGAGGGCTCTACATCGCCATGCCTGCCTCCGGAGTGATGCGTGAGTAGTTCATCCTTGGACTACGGGTCCATAGCAGTAGCTAGATGGTTGTCTCTCCTCCTTGTGCTATCATGTTTAGATCTTGTGAGCTGCCTAACATGATCAAGATCATCTTATTGTAATGCTATATCTTTGTTGTGTTTGCTGGGATCCGATGAATATTGAATACTATGATCAAGTTGATTATCAATCTATCTTATATGTTATTTATGTCTTGCATGCTTTCCGTTACTAGTAGATGCTTTGGCCAAGTAGATGCTTGTAACTCCAAGAGTTAGTATTTATGCTAGATAGTGGGTTCATGCCTCCAGTAATCTGGGCGAGTGACAACAACGTCTAAGATTGTGGATGTGATGTTGCCACTAGGGATAACACAACGATGCTATATCTATGGTCATATGTGATGTTTACATTATGCACATTACTTAATGCAATTATCCATTGCTTGCAACTTAATACCAACGGGAGACACGGATGTTAACCTGGCGGTGGATTATTAGTCATAGATGCAGTTGGATAACGGTCTATGTATTTTGTCGTAATGCCCACATGAATATCATAGTAGTCATCATGTCATATATATGCATTGTCATGCGCTCAATATTTTGTCAATTGCCCAGCTGTAATTTGTTTACCCAACATATTATTTATGTTTTATGAAGAGACACCACTAGTGAACTGTGGACCCCGGTCCATTCTTTTACACTGATTAAACCACCAACTGCAATCATTGTTCTCTTTTACTTTCTGCAAGTAAACACTGTTTTCCACACCATACGTTTAATCCTTTGTTTTCAGCAAGCCGGGGAGATTGACAACCTTCCTGTTTCGTTGGGACAAAGTAGTTTGATTGTGTTGTGTGCAGGTTCCACGTCAACAGTCAGAATCCCATTCAATACCACTTTTTCTGGCGCCGTTGACAACCTTCTGAAGTGCTTCTGCTCCTACTGGTTCGATAACCTTGCTTTCTTACTGAGGGAAAACTTGCTGCTGCACTGCATCATACCTTCCTCTTGGGGTCTCCCAACGAACGTGTGATTTCACGCCATCACTAACATAGGTAAAGGCCTCAGTTGGATGACCCGTTCTAATGGTCGCAAACTACCTGTTATCATTCCAAGTGGGAGGGTACGGCATGTGTCAACTGTTATCAATGCCAAGTACGTTACAGAGTGCAACATCACCATCAGGAACCATGTTCCTGTTCGTGCCCACTGGAAGGAGTACAAGAATGACCTTGGGCTCCTCTGTGACTATTATGGAAAAGTTGCGGTAACTCCCTATTATTAATTCTTATGCATGTTCTTTCATGTGACTAGGAATTTTTTGATATCGATACAGAAAATTCACCTATCAATAAGTTTATGAGGCTATTAATTCTTATGCATGCTCTTTCATGTCACTAGGCAAATTTTGATATTGATACAGAAAAGTCCCCTATAAAAAAGTCCTTTGATTTTCATCTTAAAAAAGGCCTTCGTCAACAACGATACCTTCTGAAGAAGAAGTACTTTTATAGTATGCCGCTCTGTCAAGTACCCACAAAAAGTCATGTTGAACATATGAGCAAGGATGAGTGGACCTTTCTTGTGGAACATTGGAAGTCAGAAAAGGAGCAGGTCAGTTATTTTCTGAATTTTAAGTGGTGGACCTTGTACATGTTTGTTTATAGCTTAACTAATTCAACTATTCTTTCAGAAAATCTGCAAAACTAACAAGAAAAACCGTGCTAAAGTTAAGTACCAGCAAACAACTGGGTCCCGTAGCTACACGACGCACCTAGAAAATCTGGTTAGTCATCGGATTACTGTGTTAGATGTTTTCAGTTCATGTCTATTTTTTCGATCAATGCATATTCTTTCCGTCTCTAGTTTGATAACTTTCTTTACCATGCTGAGTTAGGTATCTAACTAAGTACATTTATCATTACCTTGATAGAGCGATACAGTCGAATTAAACTAAATTCATGTTTTGGTTGGTAGTTGTTTGTATGAGGCTTCGTTCACATTGTTGCTTGGACAAATTTTGTAGAATGTGTAAACAAGCTAAACGCTCTGCATCTTAAAGCTCTCCTTGGTTATCGACATGCAAAGCGACATTTAACACATGAAAATTATGCGAACACTTCCAGATCCTCATAGAACTTGTTAGTTGTCTACATTTTGTGTTTCTTTTCAGGAAGACAAATACAAAGATAAAGAACTCACTGCTTTGGATATGTTCAAGCTAACACACCACAACAAGAAGAAGGGCTTCTCCTCCCCAGTAAAGAACATAATTGTAAGTCAGCTTTCAAATATTCGTAGCTCACGCGAAGCTTCTATCTTGCTGCATCTAATAACCACCATGTATCTTCGTTGCTAACCAAGGATGACATGGAATCGAAGCTCTGTACACCTACAGCTGATGGGGAACAGAAGATTGAGGCCCAGGTTGTATATGACGTCCTCCTTGAAAGAACAAGAAAGCCTAGGTTTCTTCAGAATGTGGGGGTCCAGCATCAACCCTCTCGAACCACTGTGTCCATCCTGACTGCAGAACTGCAGACAGAGAAGATGACAAATGCAGAAACAATGGACGTCTACAACTCCAACTCATCTGAAATGGCTGAGATGATCGAGAAGTTACAAGCTTACCGAGACAACTGTGTTATCATGCAAGAGCAGATTGCGCATCGCAATGCTATGTCAGAGGAGTTGCATTCCTGAAGTTGCGATTGTGCATGTTGAACTGTGATTATCTGCCATTCTGAGACACAATGATTGTACCTGTGTTAATAATCTGTAAATTATGTTCCGAAAGGTAAATAGTGATTGTAAATTATTTATGGCCTCTCGTATTCTGTTGGGCCGAATTCAGGGTCCAATGATTGTGGCCTTTATTTTGAGTAAGCCCATGTACATGGCTTTACGACGGGCTTTAATTTGGGCAAGCCCATGTAAACTATTTGGGCTATTTCATTATGTTTGGATAATCGGATTGCAAATTTGCTGTATGAAAAATTGTCACCACGTGTCATCGAACATCCGTTCCGTACACGTGGCGCCTACGTGCCCGGCACCGTTACTCCACGTGTCGTCCTGTTGGACGGTCTCGTGTTGTTTTGTCATTCATCCACGTGTCGCTCGACGGTTAGTCCTCGTGGCACCTTAATGGTAGAACACGTGTCGACCATATCGGAGAGCCCATCAGCTTTATCGGGCCAGCCCATCAATCTTAACGGGTCAGGCCAGAAAGCACAAGGGGGAAGCCCATCTTCCATAGTGGGCCACCCCTCAAAGATTAACAGGCTAGCCCACCAACTTCCGTAAGGGCGGTTCGTGTAACTAAGACAATCCGGCCCAGCTAAGACAGTGGCAGACCCATCTAACTTAGCAGGCCGTCCGGCCTCCCAAAGCAGCCCAGCCCATCTACTATATAGCCCAGCCCACATCGACCAAACAGCGTGGCCCATAAACGTAGCAGGCTGGCCCACCTAATCTTAACAGCCAGGCCCACGTAAGGCCTATAGACATGCCAATATAAGCTGGCAGGCCGGCCCACCTAAGAATAGAGTCGGCCGGCCTTAACAATATTGACGGCCCAACTACCTAACAGGCCGGCCCACGTCACCAAACTAGGTGGCCCGTTAAACCTAAAAGGCTAGCCCACTTGACCTTTGTTAACGAGCCGCAGGAATCTCCACGTGTCGCTCCGGCGGGAAGCCTCGTGGCAACAATCTGTCGATCCAAGTGTCCCATTACGTCATACTACACGACAAAAGGTGATGTCATACTAGGCGACAAAACATGACGTCATTGTCTGACAAACCGACAGCTCTGACATACTGCCGCCGACATGTCTGCTGTCAACTATGACGTTTTGGTCCGTCACGGTCAATTGGGCCGGGCGGGCCTCGGGCAGGGTCTGGCCGTCACGGATCTAAGACGGTTCACGAAATCTGTCTCGGAGATCATCTATGACGCACTTTCAACCACGGTTCTGAAATCCGCCTTAGATGGGGGTTTACGACGGATTTTTGACTTTCCGCCACGAACTCATTCCGTGGTAGAAGACTGGGATTCTTGTAGTGAAAGGAACAGTTGATACACTAGTGGATACAGGATAAGGCAATTGATGGCTCTTAGCTAACTGGCAAGGATCACAAATGTAAGGAGTTGTGTCTGGACTAAAAGAAATATTGTTTTTCCTAAGAACTTGTTGAACCACAAATGAGGATGGATGTCCTAAACGGCGATGCCATGTAGATGAAGATGGCTTTATTGTAACAAAAGCTTGCTTGGGTGAACCGGTGGAGATGGGCACGAGCGGGTAGAGACCATCACGACAGGGGCCTTTAAGCAGAGTTCTCCTTGTGGCCTGGTCCTTGATCAAAAGAAATGTGGGTGAAATTCAAGAAAGACATTGTTATCAAGTGTGAGTTTATGAACAGATAACAAATTCATGGAAGCATTAGGAACATGCAAGACATTTTTAAGTTTCAAGGAATGATGAGGGGTATGCAATGTTGAATGACCAATATGCGCTATTTTCATACCGTTACCGTCGGCTGTGTGGATTTGATCACGTCCATGGTACTTGTCGCATGTCGTAAGCTTGTTCAGCTCGCTGGTGAGGTGGTGTGTGGCCCCCCGTGTCGGAGCACCAGTTGGTGTCGACGCCGTAGGAGGCAGCATGTTGTCGTAGTTGTCGTTGCGGCCGCGATCTGGAGAACAGCCGTGGCCTCCACCATCAGTGCGTCCTTGTGGGCGGTCGTTACGACCGCGCTGCGCCGCGTTGGCCGACGAGACAAACTCGTCAGCGACGGGGCCAGAGTTGTGCTCGGCGGCGAGCATCTGCTACCGCATGTCCTGGAAGTTCAGCTGCCCGTACAGATCAGGCAGCGTCGTGCCCGGGTTTGCATTCACCGAGGACACGAGGCCATTATAGGAGCCGTCCAGGCCATTCAAGATGTACCCTACAAGCTCAGCATCATCTATTATTTTGCCGGCAGCAGCGAGTTCAGATCGGAACCCCTTCATGATGGTGAAGTACTGCGCCGTGGTCATGTTGTTCTTCTTGGTTGTGTTGAGCGACGTTCTAAGATGCTACACCCTAGAGATGGACTGAGATGCAAACATACTAGTAATGGCGCTCCAGACTTCTACAGAGGTGTCCAGTCCAAGGACATGCGCGAGCACATTCGGGGAAAGGGAGTTCACGAGATAACTCACCACCTGCTGATCTCGCTCAACCCAGGCGGTGTAGGCTGGATTGACGATGATCCTCTTCTTCTTCGGGTTGTTGATGTCCTCAACCTCCAGGGTGTGGGCCGGCGCGATGTCGGTGCCGTCAAGCAGGCCGGGGCGCGCGCACCGCGCAGCGTCGGGAGCACCAGAGCCTTCCAAAAAAGGAAGTTGTCCGGCGTCAGCTTCTGCGATGGGGGTGCACCCAAGGCAGGCGGGGCAGAGCTCGACGAGGAGGATGCCATGGCGTGGGAGGGAACTAGGGTTTTGGTTGTGGTTTTTTGGTTTTCTTGTGTAGATCGATTCGGCGGCAGCTAGGTCATGGAAGAGGGAAGTTCTGATACCATATCAACTAACTAGGGTTAGGCGGAAACGATGATACCGTTAGGGATCTCGGGTACGTGTTATATAGAGGTGGGAAGAGCCCCCACCGTGGCATGATACATGGGTGTACCGTATAGGGTGGTGTACTACACCATACCTATATGGTACGGATACATTGTCTAACAGATTTCACACGACACCTATAATGAATCAAACGGAATAATACATGTACTACTATGCTGGACGAGAAAATTACAAAAACCTACCACATTTGGGGCACTGACAACAAGTCAGTACCATTCTTGGTGATTTTTGCAAGTCAGTACCAACCGTGGGGCTAATCACAACAGATTGCACAAATCTGGTTCTAACCGCAGTTTGACAGCAGCACTGACAAGTGGGGCACATTTGTAAGGTCCAGTTGGCAGCACACGTGGACGAGATGGATGTGGGGCCCACACGTCAGACCATTTTCTCTCTCCAATTCCCCTCCTCTTCCTCTCTCTCTCTTCCTTCTCCTCTCTCTCACCGGCGCCCACTGCTCCCTGCTCCGGTCAGCTCGCCCCCCTCCCCCATCCCATGCCGGAGGCGGAGAGGTCGGGCCTCGGTGCTTGGCGACGCCGCCGCCGCAGATGTGCCGACGGCCAGCAGGGTCGGGCGACAGTGCTGGCCGCTCTTCTCGCCGCGATGCGCCGCCGTTTCCGGACGCCCCAGGCGAATCAAAGACCACCGCGGCGACAATTTTGCGGCGGAGGCACCTCTGCTCCGCCTCTCCCCCTCTGATTTGGCTCACCCGAGGACACCCAGCGTCGCGCTTGGAACAGGCACGGGCAGAGGGCGGACACGACGTGCTTGTCGTCGGCATCCTCATGGAGGCAGTTGACCCGTTGGGCGACGAGGTGGTCGCGACGGTGATGGGCGTGCTCCAGAGGCCAAGCGGGAGAGCGCAGACCGCCGGTGCGCAGTCTGCACGCCGCAGCTGCTCGCGGCGCTCCGCCGCGTGCTGCTTATTCCCCGGCCGTGCACGGGTCGGTGCGAGTTGTCGGCGGTCGTCGAGGTGCTCCGCTCGGGCGGTTCGGCGCCGGAGGCCCGCGAGCACGCGGCCGGCGTGCTCTGCTCAACGTCATGTCCAGCGCCGCCGCTCGCGTCCCTCGCCGCCTGCTTCTCCTGCCCGTGACCTCAAGGATATGCAGCTCCGCCTCCGGGGCGGCCGCGGCGCACCGAGGAGTGCACGGTCCAGATCGACGAGCTCCAGAGCCTCACCGTCGCGCCCGGGCACTCCGACGCACCGGCGGCGACTCCCGCGAGGTGATCTCCTTCCTGCACCTCCTCCTCAACTCCTCTCTCAAGCAGCAGCATCAGCAGCGCCGGTGCCGCAGCCTCCTGGTCTTGACGGCCTCGATGAGGAACGGTGCGAAGGGGAAGAGTAGGCCGGTGCGGCTGTGTCTCCGGAGAGAGAGGAGGATGAAGAACAGATGAGAGGAGAAAAAAAAGATGTGGGGCTGACAGGTGGGTCCCACGTCCAACTCAGCCCCACGTCCACGTGTACTGCCAACTAGGCTCTTACCGATGGGTCCCACCAGTCAGTATGGGTGTCTAAATACAGTTAGATAAGAATTTGTGCAATCTGTTGTGATTAGCCCCACGGTTGGTACTGACTTGCAAAAATCACCAAGAATGGTACTGACTCGTTGTCAGTGCCCCAAATGTGGTAGGTTTTTGTAATTTTCTCATGCTGGACTCATTCGAACGTGTTGCAGTGCACTGTGTCGCTGCTATAGTGCTATGTGCCCAACAAAGTTTTTGACGTGTTAGAAGGTGTGAGGAGATAAGAAGCAGGCGAGGGGGGCAAACGCCTTACATGCATACACCATTAACTTCTGCATATAAATTGCACATGTACTCCCTTTTACATTTGTAACTTTTCACATCTTTCTTAATTTATGTACACATCTCATCAAAAAGTGGGATAGGCAAGCTACAAGACATCACATCTATGGTAAAGAAACATGCAAGACTTGACGTGTCACTGTTCTTTTCCTAAACAGGGCTGTCTTTTTGAGACACGTACACTTGCCAATTGAGTGAAACTTCAATTACTTGTAACGTGCGCCACTGCATACCCTGTCTGATGGACCGTCCGAACATGCGGGATCCATATGCGATATCCATATTTTGATAGAAATATGTATATTCTAGTATTCTCATTCCTCCAACATTTTTTATTTCATCATCACGCATTGATGCAATAGTCTTCATTCACATCATACAGAACAAACACTTTTGGCTTCTTTGGTTCGAATCAAGGGGATAGAAACATCGTAGAACTAGAATGTCATCACACTTGAAATTATATAGGAACAAAAAACGCAAGAATGAGTAGCACGTATTATTTGGTTGCACCACAGGAAAAATGGAGAAAGTTTCTATAGGGATTAGTACATGCCATAGTTGTCATCAACACATATGATTTTTTTTCAAGAGGTCTCACCTCTTGCTAAAACTCCTATTGGATTATAGTGTAAGAAACCAATCCATAGAAATTTTGGATGATTCATTACTTTGAACCAAATGCACTCTATAGGAAATTTTTCTATGGGATAAAATCTTATACAATTCCTTTGAAAATCGTTTGAACCAAAGAGCCCCTTCATTATATTAGAAGTAAAAAATTCCACCAGCAAACTCAAGATTCAACAAGTTTGATATCTCAAAAAAAAAAGTACGATATCTCAAAAATCTTTGTTGTTACAAATAGATATCAATTTAGCTTTCTTGCATATGTGCGCCCGTACCTTCACACTTTTTCTTTTGTTACGTTCTTTGTTGCGCCATTGCCTCTTCGAGACACTCATCATAGATTGGAGTTACCACCATATTTGAGCATCACCCATCCGGTGACTCCTAGCTAGTAACGTGGCACTGCTAGCTTACTGTCACCCGTGGCACGATCCAAATTCCAACAACCCACGGGTGTTATTCCTTGTCGGAATGTGGGATGGAGGGGAGGGAAGAATAACGCCGCATCAGGAGAGAGATAGAGCATCGCCGCCACACCATCGGAGAGGAGTCGGAAGAAGAGGCAGACACCTCCATCTCCCCCGCTGCTGACACTTGCTAGACTGCCAGCCTCCCCGCTCGTGGCCGGCGCGGCAGCCTTGATGCCACGCCCTGGGAATCCCCTTTAACTCCTCCATCTCCTTTTTCCTCTCTGGCCGGTGCACCCCCACACCCCCACGTTAAGTCGATTGCTCGCCGTCGGCTTGCCCCATCCTCGCGGTACACACTCTCTTTCGCGCCTCCCTTGTAGTCGAATCGTTTGTGGATAGCCGCGATGGTAGGAGAGAGCCATGACGGAGTGAAAACTACCAAGTGCCATGGGAGAGAAAAGGGATGGAGAAAGGAAGGAAGAAAGAAGAAGAAGAAGAGGGATATGGGATGAAACGTAACACAGGTGGGGCCCACACGGGATTGACGTGTAACATTGGTGGGGTCTATGGGGTATTCATTTGTCCCCCAGTGACCATGTCACCGCCATCCGGAAAAGAGCCATCTCGGCTACTAGTTTTGATTATTGACAACCTTAGTCGTGCAAAACAATATGCATGGCGGTACTATGCCAAAAACCATCTAGGGTATATACATAATTAATAACCGGTTAATATCTAACGATCCGTGGCATGGCCGGATGGTAAGACAGTGATGATATGTCCTTAGGTCAACTCCAATAGGCCGAGTCAAACTGATGAAAATAGTTCTGTTTTTTGACCGTTTGGATCACCATGTGGATAGACGTCTCCTTGGACTTTTTTGGACAGCAAAACGGACAACGACCCGCTTACATCATCGCGTTGGGCCGCGGTTTTACCCGCACGGACAAAAACAGACACGAGCAGACAAAATGCTTCGTCGGGTTGGAGTTGCCCTTAGCCACGTGGGTTCAAGCCTCCCTGCTTGTAATGACGGGCTGTTCACACCACTCTCCTTAATTAATAAGACTAGAGAGGCTCTTCCCCATCCCGTGTCATTTTTATAATGGACTGAAGGTGTAGTATCCTAGTGGAAGGGAAAAAATAATGAACTGAAGGTGTAATATCCTTATAATGAATCGAGTAGTTAAGCTAGCATTTTTAAACCAACTATTAAATTTGTTCAGTAGTAACGTATGCACTGAAATATAACATGTACGTCCTCCGTTCCACAATATAAGATATTTTAGGTGTACACGTGTTGTCTAAATTTGAATTAAAATGAGTGGACATATATATTAAAACGTGTTTTGATGCGTATATATACATATAAATGTGGAAAAAGGCTAGAACCCATCTTATATTGTAGAACTAAGGGAGTATAACTCTTGAATCTTGATGGTGCTAGGTTTGGTGGACGTGGACAATCTCGACCCCGCACCGTGTGTAGGTAAGTATAAAGCTTAAAGAATAGTTTCGTCCCCATCATGATGTATAAGAACATAGCCTATTGTTTCCTAGATCGAAAGCTGTTAAACTTTCAGTCAAAACCTCTGATTCAGCCATCTCGAAATCCGTTTATCTTGGATAGTATTGTTTTTCTTTTAATAGATTGTTGCTTAACAAGTTGTAAATTCAATTTCATTACCTTGTTCCAACTCGCCAGGATATCAAAGTGATCCCTGCCAGAAACGATAGAAAAATGAGCCAAGTATAGGATTTCAAGTCATAAACTCTCATGGTGTTTCTAACTTGGGAATAATGCATATCGTATTATTGTGACTTGTGTGAGTATACACAAAATAGTTTACTTTTGCAAATAACCGTTTGTCTTGATTGCACCGCCCATCTACAAGGGTGAGTGCATACATGTTACTTCCAGTCAAAAGGTTAGGGAGAGCATGCATTGCACGGTAAGGTAGCCAAAAAAAGAAAAGAGAAAAGCAATGTCACATCCCATCAAGTCGATGGCAATGTTAGCTAGAAATAAGTACCCATTTGATGCACAGTGTACCCATTTTCCTGCAAAGGTTTCATAGCTAAAAATAGTATCCTACCGATTAGAGAATCATGAAAAACTCAAAATAAATAAATAGAGAATCATGAATGATTGTTAGTAACTTAGATGCACCAAGGGCTGTACGTGGTTAGGCTCTCGATTTAAAATATTACATGGTGGTATCTCCATTAGGGCATCTCTAGCCGACTCTTAAATATATTCAACCATTGTCTATTGAAAAAAAAAATCCCTTCTTCCCCTTAGCCGATGTCGTCTGCTCGGCCCCGATCACTCCATCGTCGCCCTTCATGCCTCCGCCGGCCTCCATGCACCACCGCTGACATCCCAAAGCACTGCCCCGCTCCTCCCTTTTTTGATTCTCTCACGGCTCGTCGTTTCCCCCGAATTCGGCGAATCTACGACCGCTTCTGTCGCCGCCAGATCTACCGAATATACGACCAAAGTCGTCGTGTTTTGACGGGAGACCACCTTTGGGTATGTATTCTTCCTCTAAGCGGATCTTGCCGTTCAACCAACCGCCGGCACATCGACGACCGGCGGTCGGCCGGGCTTAACCCTCGCCCAACATCTCGTCAACCAGCCTCTGCAATCATCAAGTGTGACTGCAGAAGATTGGTGGAGCGGTGGATCTCGAGCATGGAGAAACATCCCATGAGACTACATATGATGTTGGGCTAAGTGTGAAATGGACTAAGTGAGTGCAATTTTGTGCGATCAAAAGAAATGTACTAGATGTTGTTGCACTAGTTGGTATAGATGAGACTACATATGATGCAGTGTCTAACATTAAGAAGATAGAGAAGAGATGTGCAAGCTAGAGAAGTCAATGAAAAAAAAGAGCAACCATGTAGCCAGTGAACATAATAAGGAATCAAGAAAGTTGTGTTCCTATTGAAGTGTGTATTTTTTTTTTGTCTTTTTTGATACGTTCTGTTAGCAAAAAACTGGTGAAGTATATGACCAAGATGTTGTTTAATAAATTACTGAGTACCAAGTTTAACTCCATAACCCAAAAGTAAAATAAATGTGCTAATTTTTTTTGGAGTTAAGTTGTAGGGGTTCGGTTAGGAACCCCTTTTTTTAACGGAATAAATAAAAAGATCACGTATCCGTTTTGGGAAAAGCCACGGAGTGACACATGTATCTGTTCCTCAGTTTTAGGAAACGATCGATGCGACGGCCGCTCCATGTGTTTTCAACAACAACAAGAGCAGCAGCAGTTCCCACTTCCCAGCAGCATTTCCTCCGCCACCACCACCACCCTGAGCCGGCGCCATCGACTGCTGCCTCCACGACTCTCCGCTCCGGCCGCCGACTCTCCATTGCTCAGAAGTAAGGTAGGAAGTCCCTCCTGCCGCCGACTCTCCATTGCTGGGTTTAAACCGTTTGAAACCGGGAACGCCGCCGGACTGCAACTCGCCCTCTCCTTCCTCTCCTCTCTGTTTTCCTTGCACCGAAGCTCCACCACCACCTCCTCGTCGCCATGGACAACCGCAAGCCTTTCCGCCATGTCTACGAGCTAGGCCTGGCTCCTCTCCTTCGATTCCTCACCTCGGCGCCACCCCTCCCCTCCTATGCTTCCCAGAAACGAGCTCGTCCAGATCGTGCTCCGGAGCGCTGTTGCCGTTCGCCGCCATCATCACCGTCCGCACACGCAGCCTTGAGGCAAGATGTCATGTCCATGAGCTGCGCCGTCGTTGAATACGTCCGGTAGATGCAAGGAATTGAGCCGTATCTGTCAACATCTTCGTCCTCGATGTCGACTACGTCCGCCCGGCCGTCGGTGACGGGGGAGGGACGGAGGAGGCTAGGCTCAGGAGGTGGCTGTACCACATGCTGCGCGCCATGTACCACATGCTGCGCCGAGGCCTCTACCACAAGCGCCTCATGATGGACCTCCACCTCCTTCTCGGCCGCGGCAAGCTCGCCGGCAGGGTGCTCCGCGCCCACCTCGCCCACCATCCGCAGCCGCACCACCTCGCCGCCGCGCGCGCGTCCGCCGCGGTCGGCGCGCGTCCCCGTCCGCGCTCTCTATGTATCAGCACAACCCGAGGGACGTCGAGTTCAGCTCCAACACCACGCCGCTCTACGCCGCCGCGCTCTCCACGTCGGCCACCGGTTTGAAACCGTGGTTAAACTGTGTTTTCCAAGTTCCGACCGCCTCATAATCTTCTTTCCGCGCCATTCTTTCCCCTTTTATTTTCTCCCGTGTGCCGCACCAGTTCATTCCTGTGAGCAAGCGAGCGAGTACGAGAAGGAGCGATTGCAGATTCTCCTTCGTGTGTGCATTTGCATATTCGTGTTTAGATGCACAGATCAAACCATAGGTCATAGTACTAAATATTCAGAGTGTAGCTAGTTGTTGACTTGTCGTGCTTCCAGGTCATACAAACACGCGAGTATCTTTTCTGAAGAGACTAACATCGGACAACCTTTACCTTGCACAGGGGACTGCATATGATGGGGAACGCGTGGCCTGCAGCAATGGTGTTCATCGTCTTGGCGGCTGTGCTTGCGGGGGCAGATGAACACGCTATTCTGCTCGAGCGTCGTTTCACTAATGCCTCGACTGAAGAACTGGTGAAAATGGACCAACTGAGGCACACGATACAGGGATTGGACGCAGGAATTGCAGAACTCCCCGTCGCTGCCAAGGGCTACACCTACCCGGACATGGCAGGAGGGTAAGATCTGACCATGTATCTATCAGGCATGCCATATTGGGAATTTCTATATAGTGCCCCTGGTTTAATCATCTTAACTAGAAAATTATAGGTACATTTTGGAATTTCCATATTGGGAATTTAGACATCCATATGATCACCGAGAAAATTAACTAGCAGTAGTGTCAACCAATTTTAGGTAGATTTTGGAATAAGCAGCAGCAATAAATAAAAGGAATAGTCTGTCGAGTTGAACTGTATCAGGTCTATGCAAAGCTATGCTGCATGTGTAATCTAAGAATAAAGAATGTATGCATTTTTTTAGATAAAGGGTTTTATTACTTTAAAAAGTATTACACCCAGCCTCTGCATCCAAGATGCACACAGCCGCAATCCAACAGTCCAACAGTTGAAAAAAAGTGCAAAAGTAGACGAATTACAACCAGTCACATGATAATGTAAAATGCCTACGCCGTAGACTAACTCGACTGCCTATGGCGGACCAATCCGGCGATCAAGCGGCCACCCATGTTGTGAAAAAATGTCCCTCGCCACCTCTTCCAGTCGTGCACACGCCTCCGTAAAGAGGTCTCGATGACCCACTCGTTGTAAGGTGGACCACGAACGGAGAAAACTTGTGCACCGGTAGAGAACCTGCATATGAGAAATATTTTTATCACTGAAAACCTTGTCATTTCTACTAAGCCAAAGCGACCATATGATGGCAATCGCTCCCACCCTAATAACAGGTCTAAGCTTCTTATCAATCCCGTGGAGCCAGTTGCCAAAAATGTTTGCAACCGACTTGGTTGGATATAAGTTAGACGCTATTTGGATAGCTGACCATATAGAACGTGCGAAACTACACTCGAAGAATAAGTGTTTTATTGTCTCTTGTTGGGAACAAAACATACACTTAGTACTTCCATGCCAATTCCGTTTGACAAGGTTATCCTTGGTTAAAATGACACCTCTACGAAGATACCACGTAAATACTTTTATTTTAAGTGGTAACTTCATTTGCCATATTTTTTTATTGTTATCGACTGGGATATCAGAATGCACGAGTGCCCTATACATAGAATCTACGGAAAATTTTCCGTTCCCACATAGATTCCACCGGAATTCATCGGGTCCTTGTGTAAGTTGGACCAAAGCCAACCGTGCCAACAAGTCATTCCAAGATGCTAATCTTGGCCCAATTAAATCTCGTCTGAACGACACATTGGGAGGTGAACACTGCATAACAGTAGCTATAGTGTCCCCTTTGTGCCGAACAATATTGTATAGGGCCGGATATTGCTCTCGGAGGGTGGTGTTTCCTAACCATTTGTCCTCCCAGAATCTAATCTCTGTACCATTCTTAATATTAAATACGCCAAAGCGAAAGAAATGTTTCTTCGTCGCCATTAGGCCGGCCCAAAAGTGAGAATCACCAGGTTTCCATAATACCTGTGATATCGCCTTTGTGTCGATGTATTTTCTTTTAAGCAGTGTTTGCCAAATGCCATCTTCAGTTAGCAGCTTGAAAAGCCACTTTCCAAGTAGGGCCGAGTTCTTGACAGCGAGGTCATGAATACCCAGCCCTCCTTGATCTTTAGGTCGGCAAACAACATCCCACTTAGCCAGTCGATACTTCTTTTTCTCACCGTCCCCTTGCCAAAAGAATCTTGATCGGAAGTAATCCAATTTTTGCAAGACTCCTTTTGGTAACTGGAAGAAGGAAATCATATACAGTACCATGTTTGTGAGTACCGAATTAATGAGAACCAGCCTTCCACCAAGGGACAGTAATTTTCCTTTCCAACTAGATAACCTAGCCTGTAGACGCTCCTCGACGTGCTTCCATTCCGCATTAGTCAGTTTCCGATAATGTATAGGTATACCCAGATACATTATAGGAAATTGACCCTGCTCACAGCCAAATAAATCGGCGTATTGAGCAGCTGCGTCCTGAGCATCACCGAAGCAAAACAACTCACTTTTATGGAAATTAATTTTCAACCCTGATAATTGCTCGAATGCTGATAATATCAATTTCAGATTCGCCGCTTTCTCAAGATCATGTTCCATAAAAAGAATTGTATCGTCCGCATATTGAAGTATAGAAAGTCCACCATCAACGAGATGTGGAACTACCCCTTCAATTTGGCCATCTAATTTTGCCCGTTCAATCATGATGGTCAACATGTCAGCCACTATATTAAATAGTATAGGCGACAGAGGATCACCTTGCCTTAAACCTTTTTTAGTTTGGAAGTAACGACCAACGTCATCGTTGACTTTGATCGCTACACTTCCGCCTATAACAAAGTTACGGATCAAGTCACACCACTCATCGGAGAATCCTTTCATTCTCAGAGTCTGTAGTAGAAATGGCCACTTCACTTTGTCATATGCCTTTTCAAAGTCTATTTTGGAAATTACACCATTAAGTTTCTTCGTATGCATCTCATGGACGGTCTCGTGTAAAACCACGACCCCATCAAGTATATTCCTCCCCTGCATAAAAGCAGTTTGGGTAGGTTTAACTACATGATCCGCAACCGAATTCAACCTAATGGTCGCTACTTTTGTAAAGATCTTGAAACTAACATTCAGGAGACATATAGGCCGATACTGCTGTATCCTCTCAGCCGCCTGAACCTTAGGTAACAAGACGATTTCCCCAAAGTTAAGGCGAAAAAGCTCGAGTTGTCCAGCATGCAAGCAGCTGAATAACTCTAACAAATCGAACTTGATGGTCTCCCAAAAATGCTGATAAAACTCAGCTGGGAATCCATCAGGCCCAGCCGCCTTATTGTGCTCCATTTGGAATACAGCCTTGCTTATCTCCTCCTCAGAGAAAGGAGCAATGAGCAGGTTGTTTTCCTCGGGAGTCACTTGGGTAATATCATCCGTGCGTGACTCGTCTAGAGTGAAGTTTCCTTCCTCCGGAGCCCCGAACAGACCTTTATAGTAGTTTGTAATATACTCTTTGAGCATGTCCTGCCCCTCGATCAGGCCCTCATCCTGATGCAAAGAATGAATACGTTTCTTCCTATGTCTGCCATTAGCAACATTGTGGAAATATCTCGTATTCGAATCCCCTTGCAGAAACAGAGTAAATGTGGGCAATCTTATAACAGAGGTTTGCGAAAAGCAGTTGAATGAGGAAACATAAAAAGGGAGGTGAGTGCATCATACAAAACGAACAGAACAAAACATGTCATATTTAGATAATTTCGTGCTTGTGAAATTTGATTGGATAAGCCATAGGTATCAATTTCTCTAATTTTGCTCTAGACATACATCAGTGAACACATCAATTATATGAGCGTGGCAAGTAGCCCTCCCAAATTGTACAGATTAGCAACTATTATGTACTCATATTTGAATTCGCGTTTCTGCAGGGCCTATCTAGCTCGCGTGCAACTGGGAACTCCACCAAAAAATTTCAGTGTTGTCATTGATACCGGGAGTAGTCTTTCCTGGGTCACTTGCCATACTCCGGGTGCACCGGAACTAAGTGTGAGAATTTTTTACCCACAAGTTCTTCTTCTTACAAGAAAAAGAAAAAGCCTTTTATGATCAAACTAATTGAAGCTGTGCTATTTGTTTGTCAGAGCCAGCAAACATCATTTGACCCAAGTTTGTCATCGACATCTTCTCCACTGGCATGTTCAGACACGAGGTGCCAAGATATGGTCCGTTCCGAGCGTGCAATGTGCAGCAAATCAAGCGGTTCATGCGAATATTATGCCGGCTATGATACTGGTCCTGGATCTAATGAGTCTTTTGGATCAAGTGGATATTTACTTATCTGAAGTGGCTCTGTTGGAAACTGTCAAGGGAAATGGGCTGAGAGTCCCTAGTAGTGCCCCTGTTATCTTTGGGTAAGTTGTGGACTTGCCATACTTCAAGATTTTTTTGCTAGATAACATTTCTTTTACAATAATATGCATATATTCACCAATCCGTTTTTTTTCTGATGAAAAATATGTTGACACATGATTACTTAGAAGCATATCTACTCCTATAAAAACCACAGTTGGTGATGATGGTGTGCCTGCCATCTTTCATTCAAGATCGTCCGATTTATATCTAACGGATAAGAACATCCACGTTACACATTTGCAGATAACCCCTTGTGTTTCTATCTCTCCCTCCACCTCATCCAACCGCATGAAAATGGGGAAAAAACGATCAGAAAAAAAAGGGAAAAGCCACCGTGAGCCCTAAGCCAGCAGACCACCCGCCGACAGCGTCGGGAAAGATATGGCGCGGTGGCCGCCGCCGGTGCCGTCCTCCCCCGGAGCCTCTCGATGCCTCCCTCAGCTCCACCGCCCACCACAACCTCCCACCTCGCCGCACCCTTCCCCATCTCCTCCATTGCCGACCTCGGCAGGCACGCCGCTGATGTTGTCCCTCCGCCGGTGCCTCTCCCACCTCCTTCTCTTCCAAAGCAGTGCCACCGCACAACACCACCATCACTTCCCCCTTCTCCCCGCCATCCCCTCCGCCCCCTCCCCCGTCTCCTCCCACGCTGGGCTCGACATGCACGCCGGCGGCGCTGTCCGTCCGCCGGCGCATCTCCTGACTCACCAATTCCAGTGTTGCCGGCAAAACGAATTTCAAAGTTTTGTATCACATTTTTTTTCTTGATGACATTCGTGCTACAACTACTGAGATTTACTGGATTATTATCTCTATCTTGAGTGATTATTAAGATTATTTGCTTTATCCCAAAGTTTGAAATGATTTGTCGGAGAAGAAGCATCATAACTCCAATACAAATATATTGTTTAAGCTTCCAGTTATAACTCCTTTGCATATATCATAATGTCTACGAGCTAATTCCTTTTTGAGTGAAGAAAGGCAATATCCAGCACCAAGCATAGATAAGGACGCGTTGACAATGGTTTGCAAGCATTGACTCAGAAAAGGGTGACATATACAACAAAAAAATCACGTTAAACAAAAAACTCGATTAAATCTAAATTCGCCCTGGTGGAATTATTGATAAATGTGATGAATAATGATACCTTTGCTTTACTTAAGATCCTTTTAGAGTGAAAATACATAATGACCGTGACAACGCACGGGCATTCAACTAGTGTTATCTAAACATGAGATGTAGTATTGTATTGTCTAAAATATTGTTTTTAGAGATGTAGCATTGACCCCACCTAAGCCCACACAAGCCTATTCGCTATTTCTCTGCCGAAATCACCCGCCAAAATAAACTGATTGGGCATCATTCTACCAAGTCCAACTGTCTGACCTGATAGCCCAACACTAATCAGCCCTTCGGCCTTCCGAAAAAAAAAAGGGCCTGCAGCGACCATACGAAAGGGGGTCCGCTCGCACCTTGCAGCGAGATGGCGACCTCGTGACCTGGCGTCAATGGAGCCCGGCGCTCCGATCTCTGGCAGACACTCAGTCAACAGAGCTGAGTCCTGACTCCTGAGTGGGTAGAGCAGCCGTGAGCCCGTGACCGAGTTGAGGTCAAATATCCAATTCGTCAATTTGCTTCTGCGATTTTTAAGCCTAGATTTCGCAAATCAGATTAGCTATTGATGATTTCGTTGTCGAATGGAAAATGCAAATACTACGATAGTAGAGCCAATGGCTATGATAAACTGAGCGAACTTTTAGTTGTAACTTCATCGTGATTCTGAGCTCTTTTCACAGAATTTACAACTTCGAAATCCTATGCCCGCCATTATTGAGCTCCTTTTAGTTATAACTGAAATGAATGATTTAGTACCTCAGCAGTGCTAGTACATCAGCTCATGGTTTCGTTTTAATTTTTGCTGCAACAGATGTAGCAAGCTACTGTGGGGTGAACTGGCAGGGGAGACATTTGATGGCGTTTTTGGCTTTGGGCCACATCTGATGTCCTTCAGTTCCCAGATGCACTCGCAGGGGTTATCCTCTGGTGTGTTCTCTTTGTGCATGAAGAGTTCAGGTGGTGGCATCCTTGTGTTTGGCGAAATTTTGGAACCAGGAATTGTCTACACTTCACTGGTACCTTCACAGTAAGTTTCTCAGTCCAATATATGCTTCAGTACAGATAATTCTCCTACATATGCACATAATCAATAAGCATTGCAAAGACTGCATCGAGTATTATGTGGCGATAGGATAACACACATGACTGAAATAAATGTCCAAAAAATTGTAGCGACTAACATTTTCTAGAGAGATATGTGGTCTCTCCTAAAACTTAGCACTTGGCAATAAATTTTCCTTCTATTTTAACTTAGGTTGTGGCACCGAGAGTAAGTCAAGTCAAGCGGAATACTGAACCACCATGTTGGGTACTCCTCTATTTTCTGAAAATTCATGAACTAACTTTAGATATATACAGGGATTATTATGAAGTGCGTTTGGAGAGCATTTCGGTGAATGATCAAGAGCTACCAATTCAGCCACTTGAACAAAAAACTATTATCGACTCAGGAACTAAACTGGCCTTCCTTCCAGATGGAATTTTCAATCCATTTGTTGATGCCGTGAGATCAACGATATTTACTTTATCTTTTCCTTGGTTATAATGAGTATCCTACCTAAATTGTAAACCTATTTCCTTCTGTATTTATAGATAGTAGCTGCAGTATCTCCTTCTGTGAGCACAGTGGTGAAGAATGGGGATAGATGTTTTGTTACCTCTAGCAGGTATTTTCCCTATTTATGGAAAGAAACAGATCTCTTAATTTTCCTTACCTATGGCAAGTTAATTTTCATTTATGTGCTCGTCCAGTGTCGAATTGTCATTTCCTACCCTGATACTGCACTTTGTGGGCGGTGCTGCAATGACACTGGAGCCGCAAAACTATCTCCGTTCTGTAAGTTGGAATGTCTTTCAATGTTGAATTTGTACAAATTTGCATATTTATTTAAATGTTTCTGAACTTCTTTTCACATCTTCATGTTATGAAAATATATTCTACAGGAGGACACAACAACATACTGCATTGCATGGAGAAGTAACCATGATACACAACAAACAATATTTGATTTGTGAGTTTCTATGTTGAATTTTGAACAACATTATTAACAAGGGTTAATTTAATATTGGCACAGCCAACGCTGCATATTCGAAGTGAGATACAAAGTCAGTTAACAAAATTGACACATGAACCATCAGATACATCCTCAGATGCCATTGCAGCAGTTTTAACTTTGAACTCGAATCTAATATACGACATACATTTTTTATATTTTCATGAACAACAAAAAATCCCCCTGCCATATCATAAAAACAGGTCAACCGAAACCCTTGTGTGCGACTTGACCCAACCAGGCAGCTATAAGATTTATTCAACTGCTAGGCGGTAGCGACTACTCGGGCTCCAAAGGTTCCCCTGCAGCTACTTCATCTCCTACAGCTCCCCGCTAGCCTGCAGCTCCTCTCCTCCTCTTGTATGCGTTGTACCACTGCGTGACCTGACAGCTACGTGGCACGACCCGCAACTCCTCTCTGCCTTTTCCTGGCATGCAACTCAGATGTGAGCCATGCTGCAGACATTGCTACAGCCATGGATTTGTGGTCACAGATTGATGGCACAGGGGCACGGTAGATAAAGAGCAGCGAAGGCGGAGACATGTCTGCGGGAAAGGACACGCGGCGGAGGAGGAGGGGAGGACTATAGGCGTGGAGGGACGAGAGTTGGGCTGTCGGGGCGTGGCAGCGGGCAGAGAGTAGAAACAGCGGAGCTGGGAACCTGGGACCTTACGAATGAGGCTGTGACTGGGAAGATTGGAGAAGGGGGAAGAAGTGATTCTAATAAGGGTATTTTATGAGTATGAATATACGGAATCAATTTCATGTTGGTCCATATTTTAGTCGGAAAGGCCATAACGGCATCTGAGGATATATCAAATAGCTGCAGTAGCATTTTACACAAAACAATTTTTGTACTGGCATTTGAACACACATACTTGGTAGTGGTATTTATCGGATTAAGCGTATTAACATGAATATCCCCCTTTAAAGTTGGGTTGTACTGCTAAATATTTTCTTTTTTCTCAGATATTGTTCTGATGGATAAAATCATTGTTCATGATTTGCAAAACATGCAACTAGGCTGGAAGAATTTTGATTGTAAGCTCGAATTTTCTTCTGACAATTTAACTGTTAATCCTCCACATTGCCATCTTTGTGACTAACAACTTATGTGTCTTTCAGGTGCAAGGTCGGTTCGTGCTGCTAGATCGACTGATAAGAATCTTGTGAGTTCTGGGCACGTATCATACAAACTATCAGCACTTACTGGAGTTGCTATCATGCTCGCACATACCCTCATCTTATGTGCCATTTCCACCGCTTGCTAGCAGGGTATCACGGAAGGTATGTCGTATAATGAATTGCTATCGTGATTTGGTGCTTTATCGGTCTTAAGATTACTTTTGTGTTCTCAGGTAGGCAACAGATAGATTTTTTCATTAATTCCATATATTTAGTAGCATTAGGAAATCAAGGATTATGAGTCGTTTGGGTACCGCCTTGTGGATTAGTTGAGAAGTGCTAATCTTAGCCTTGTCAATTGTTGACTAGTCGATAAGTACTAATATACACCAATATTGCAAAAAAAACTTGAAGGCAGTAGGCCGAGACCCATGGATGGATCATAGGGTTCAATCTTTCGTGGCACTCCCGTTTCATCTCTGATACCACCCATGGTTGACAAGCCAGCTAGTCGCGCGACTAGCTCCCCTAGTCGAGTCCAGACAAATTCAAGCCCCCTGTTATGACCGGATGGTTAATCGGTTAGTCGTTTAATTTAAAAGCATGTGTAAAATCTGTAAATAAAGCATTGCCAACTTTAGTGATCTAAAATGGTCAAAGAATCACTCCGGCGGCGGGAGGACGGGGAATCGACGGATCCCGCCGTGTACATAGCCTAGGTGTGCGTGGGTGGCCTGCCGGCGGCGCTGTGGTCAGGGCGGCGCGGCCGGAGAGGCTTCTGGCGGCGGCGGCTCCCTCCTCTGCTCTCGGTGCTCCGGCGGGGGCCCAGGGCAGATCTGCCGTCGCGGGCGCGGCCGCTGCTCTCCGGAGCCGCGGCGTGCTCTTCCTCGAGCTGGCGGCCGTGGTGGCGGCGCTAGTCCGTGCTTTTGGGGTTCGGCAGCCTCTGCTCCGGTGGAGGTCGGTGCTTTTGCTTAACTTTTCTGGGAGTTTGCAGGCAGTTCGTTCTTCCTCGTCGCTGGTCGCAGTGGGTGAGGTGGAAGATGGGTGGCGCTGTCGTGTTCGTCTCCGGCGTGAGGCGGCGATGGCGATGTGGTGGCAGCTCGAGGCCGATGCTCTTTCAACGTGCAGATTCTGGCGCCTGCGTCAGATGGCTCATGCGGCTTCTCAACGCGGTTGCTTGAGCTGGCTACTCCGGTGCGTGGTGAGGCTGCCTTCTTCGGCTCCGGCGGCGTGCTGCTGGCGTTTGAAGACGGTGTGCTGCTCGGTGGTTCTGCGGCTGCTGCGTGTGAGTTTGATCTTGTCTCTGATCGTGTGTGTGTGCTCTTTCACTTGTTGATCTTGTACACGAGCTCCTTGTCAAAAAAAAAAAAGAATCAGAGAACAATTGTTAGCCTCTAATTGTACTGATCAACTCCTAAAATATATGTGAAAGTATTTCCTATTGTTTCATCAGATGATCTAGGTTCTCTTACTAGAACGATTGTAGACAGAATGCACTTTATTTATGCACTCTACTCGTCTCTTTCTGTTGATACTGGAGAAAGCCATCCAAGATAATGGGCATATAGTTAGATCCAGTTTATTCTGAGTGTGTCATGACCTTACTATTAAGGAAAGGTGTCACACTCATAAGTATTAACAAAAGTAAAAAGATGGCAGTTAGGCAGAATTGTAGAGCACCATAAACCAGAAGAACATGTAAAATCTAAAATGCAACTGGTAGGTGCTCATTGGACTAAGAAAAGGAAGACACATCAACTTTGCAGGCCAAATATCTGAGTTATGGTTTGATTGTTACGACGGTTGACGGACACATGATTTCCTTGTCCTGAAACCACTCTGTAGTACATTTCAGATTTCATGAAAAGGTATATGTATTACATTTACAAATATTCAACTAATTCATGTCTTGCATCATCAGATTTCCGAGGAGCAGAATCAGTTCATCGAGCAGCTGAAGTCACGCCCTGCAACAATTCTACTACCATAGGTCTAAATTAGATTATTGTCATGCACAACTTATCATTGGAATGCACTGTCATCTTATATCATTGGTATTGTATTGTTTTCGTTGTGGGGTGTTGTATTGTTCTTGATGTATCAGTAAAGCGTATCTGTACTGATTTCTGAACACCCTTGTGCTGAATGCTTACATGTGGATGTTTTAAGTTATAGAGATGAGTGTAACTGTACATTTTACTCTGCATTCCAGAAATACACCGTCTCCTGTGTGGATCTTGGGGGTGGCTTGGGCGGAACCCTGTCCGTCGCGGCCCTCATCTTTCCCTCCACCTCGTTCTCCCGCGTTGCTGCTCATTGGTAAATACTCCAGTGAGCATCGTGTTGACGGCATCTCCGCTTTCTACCACAATTAATTAGGTTGAAAAGGCAAAATTTCAGGCCGCAAACAAAGAAAGTTACATCAAACAAATTCAGCCCGAGGTAAAGGTATATCTATACCTTTTATAAAGCAAAACCCCACTAAGTTCATTTATGATTTTTCTATCTCTACATGCAAGCTATCCACATCATCCACTCTCCTAACCAATCATTTATCTATATCATCTCCACTAATATTTATTACTATCTACATGTTAATTACACATCATCCGTCTTTTTAATCATTTAATTTTCCACGCTAATATTTTTTAATACACACATATTTTCGGGTCGAATAGATTTAGTATATGTGACTATGACAAATTGATTTTTTCATTTTCCTTTAGAAAATTGTATGTATTATACTATTTCTATCATTTTATGTACGCAATATAATTTCTTAAAGGATCCCGCTGCAACGCGCGGGGTATGTTCTAGTTAGCTTAATGAATCATTGCGCCAGGCAGGTGGCCTATCCCGCGTGCACCGGCAATTTCCTGTAAATCTAAATGGCACCTGGTGCGTCTGTGCTCGGGTGTCAAAACTCATTTTCTACAAATACACGTGAAATTAGGAAGGATAGATCTACCAGCCTGTACCTTATTATTTCTATCCAAATATAAACTCGATCGTAGGGGACAGTCATTTTCAAAATTAGGAAGGATATTATCTTTCTATGCAAATTAGGAAAGATATTAATGCAGAATCACGAGTATAGTCATTTTTATTCTTCATTAATGACTCGATCGTAGACGTTAAGGGATATCCCACCAGCCTGGCGCAATGATTGATTACCAAAATTTGATCACCCGATTCTTGATATAAATATGTGGACTATCTGATCGTGGATCTGGTATACGTTTGCCATACATACAGAAACAATCTAATTATCTGAATAGCAGGAGGTCTTCTTGTAAGGCAAAGTACAAGATGAAGGGAAGCAGGGTTGTCATGCTTATGATGGTTTTCCTCGCATGTACCGCAGTACTTTCACAGTGTAAGTACATATAAATAATCAGGTGACTTTGTTATTTGGGGTTTTGAAGAATTACTTGATCGCGTACAGCTTTTGGTTTGGAAGGACGACGAACTGATTCTAATTTTCAGTGAAAGATAATTGACCTTTTTTCTTGTATGCAGGTCGAACACCTGATGAGATGGGTGACAACAAGAGGCAGATATGTATATGCGAAAGAATTCCTGCTCCCTGCCCAAACAATTTGTGCTACTGCTGTTCAGACCTAGAGGGTGAGCCTTGCTTTGAGACTAAACGGAAATGCGTGACAGGCTGCGGCTGCCACCTCCCCCCCAACTGGCCACCTGCACACACCCCTAACGCCGTCAATTAAGCGGGCATGACGTGTTTGGGTACTGGTGAGAAATAATGTTTCTTTTTTTCTTTTGCGGAGATTTGTTGGAAAATAATGTATGGCATAGCAACCTTGGAATAAAATTAGTATACGTGATCATCTTATATTGTTTCTTCATCCTCTAATATCGATCAATTATTTTCCTGTTACTTTCTGGGAATGCTTTACTCCAATGGAAGATTAGCCTTGCTCACCTTGTTGAGATAATATAACTACGGCCTCAGGTTTTCTAGTTATACCGTGAGGGATTTCTCAAACACTTCTTCTGAATATACAATAAACGAAACATATGATACATTTTTGTGACTAAAACATAGAACATATCGTACAGCACCGGGTGATGATACAGCCGCGCCTCATATGCCATGATAAGAGCTGTTTAGATGACACTGCGCTCATTCTGGCGAGCAATGAAATGGGAACAAAATTAACCCACTTGATATTGCACAAACTTTAGGGGCGGGCAGGTCAGACCAGGACACCACTTTCTCTTCTCGGCTCTGATAGGATAATGTGAGAAATCACAGTCTGAGTTGTACGAACTCACGATTATACCATGTTTGTCCATTACGGTTGATTGTGTTCTGGGTAAAGTTAACGGAAAAAATCCTTAGTATTTGTCGAACACAGTTTAGGATGTTTCGTTCCAAGTTTCAGAATATTTTTAATATGTTTCACTTTTCAGTTAAACCACGTGAAAAAAGTTGTAAAACATGTTGCCAAAACTCCAAGTTTTGAAATATTTCAAACTTGTTTCACTTAACGTGCTACATCCATTCGGAAACACATGTGAAACCTCAATGGAATATTTTTATGAAATCCCTCTTGGGTGGACTGCCGGTTGATATTGGCAAAATTTAAGGGTTCACGTGCAAATATGTTGCAACCAACAAATCGAACCTTCATGACAGCAAACAAATTAACTATTAAGATATGATGCTCTACTGGTCATAAGGGTCAAATGTGTGTGTCCGATTATATGAGTAATCAATCCCCAATGGCCCAAAGAGCGTGTTTAGAATGAGAGACCAAACAAGGATGGTATCCCTCCCGCACCTAACTAGGACTCCGGTTGGGTTGCTCGTGCCAAGGATTCCGCTCTAGTACGGAGGTGACCCGGTGATACGGTTCAAAACCCTATTTGGCAAGGGATAAGGGCTCCACGGTGAGGACCATGTCACTAAGTGAAGTGCATGGGATCATCGAGAGTTAATGGCACCAGCGGTCACACAACTCGTCGTCGATGTGCACTTAAGTCACACTTCTCCAGAACGTGATTATTTGGTCACACAACTCGACAAGTGCGTGCACGCAGGTCACTGACCCCACTTGTCAGTCCGTTTTTCGTTGGTAAATTTTCAGAAACCCCCTGGAGTAATATTAATTTTACAAAATGGTTCCCCTGGAGGACCATTTTGTAAAATTTAGGAGGACCATTTTGTAAAATTAGAAGGACCATTTTGTAAAATTAATATTACTCCAGGGGGTTTCTGAAAATTTACCAACGGAAAACGGACTGACAAGTGGGGTCAGTGACCTGCGTGCACGCACTTGTCGAGTTGTGTGACCAAATAATCACGTTCTGGAGAAGTGTGACTTAAGTGCACATCGACGACGAGTTGTGTGACCGCTAAGCCATTAACTCGATCATCGACAACAGAGGTGCTGCCTATTTCCGATGTGAACCCATCAACAACAGAGTTATATGATAACCTGTTTCACCATCCATTGTCCCTTGCGTGAAAACAGACAAAGAGAGTTCAGTCTAACAATTTGCATTGATGACACATGGCACAATAACTTCTTTCATGTTGTGTGCCTCGTATTATTTCAAATTAAAACTTCATAGCTTTTTTACACAATATTTTAAAGATACACATCCACATAAAACATTCTTAAAAAGTATTTTGTGGAGTGTGTACAAACTTCACAATAGCAAAGGACTACATTTTTCCTTGTATACACATAAATGAGGAAGTTATTCAGTCTACACATACACGAGTATATGAATTTCTCTATGTTGTATATGAATAACTTTAATCGCTTGAAGCAAAAAACTTTAATCGCTTGAAGCAATAGTGACAACGAGGATAGAGATGCTCAGATGCGGACGCACCGAATCACTACTAAATCGTTTGATGAAACGATCGCATTGATTGGTACAGAAATATCGTGTACTCGGTCCGGGTTTAACTTATGAGAGATAATGTCATGACCATCTTGGAATAAATACTATGCGACTTAATTAATCAACTTATTTGCTTGCTTACATTTAAAATGTGTCCATCCATGAATATTTTCATTTTTCCTTTTAGCGTTTTCAAATCCTATATTCACTACCGGACTTGACATGTTTGCCCAGTGCTCGGAGGATAACATTCGGAACGAGAGGGCAAGGAAAGATCAATTCAAATTCTATATTCACTACCGGACTTGACATGTTTGGCGAGGGATTTATCTCTCGAGCGCATTCAGGTTGCGACAGATTGCCTAGACGTTGTCTCATCTCTCGAAGGCAAGAACATGGGAAGGTTCAGTATCATTTTTTTTTTTTTTGACGTGGGTTCAGTATCATTTTGGAGGAGATCAAGGCGAGAAGTGCAGAATTTATTTCGGTGAATTTCTCTCATGAGCGGAGGTGCTCTAATGTCGAAGCTCATAGCCTTGCTCGTAGCTCAACTTCCCTAAACCCCGGCCGTCACATCTGGCTCTTACATACTCCAGACTCGTTTTGTATTCCTATGATTATAAGTGATCAATAAAGTGGCGGGCGGTTAGACTCAAAAAAAAATGATGATGTTTTACATCATCTCTACTCTTATAAAAACCACAGTTGGTGATGATGGTGTGCCTGCCATCTCTCATCCATGACCGTTCGATTTATATCTAACGAACAGAAAGCAATCTTTGGCAAATTTACAGATAAGCCCTTGTCTTTCTATCTCTCCTCCCACCTCATCCAACCACCTGAAAATGGGGGAAAGCCCATCTGAAAAAAAGAGGAAAAGCCGTCATGAGAACCAGCAGCCGCTGGCCGTCAGTGGTGGCCGCCGCCAGTGTCGTCCGCCCCCGGAGCCTCTCATGCCTCCCTCGGCTCCACCGCCCACCACAGCCTCCCACCTCGCCGTCTCTTGTGCCCCCTCATGTCGTTCCGCTTCGTCCTGGCCGCGTCGCGCTCTGGGCTCCTCTGCCGGCGGCGCGGCTGCGTTTCCCGGCCGCTCCCTGTCATTGCAACAGACGCCGGCCATCATTTCTGTTTCCGTTGTTCCCTTGGTTTGTGCCGCCACCCAACCCACCAGCGATGCGCTGCCGCCAGTACCCACCCCTCTCCTTATCGGCTCCATCTTTCGACGCCGCCGGGAGCCCACGCCTTCACCGCGCCTGCCCCATCGTCTGCCGCGGCCGGCAGTCCAAAGCCCTCCCGTGCCGGCCCCGTCAGGTCTTTACTCCTTCCGATTATGTCCACGACGGCCAGGACCGAGGCGCGGGACATGCCATGACGTAAGATCCAAGCTATGGAGTGTCGATCTGGTGCCACGCCTTCACCACTCCGACCGCATCGTCCGCGCAGCCCAAAGCCCTCTCTGCTACTGGCATCATCCTACTTGGAGCACCTCGAGGGTCAGTTCTGCTGCTGGAGCATCATGGCAGCAGCGTCTGTCGTCGCCCCTGCTGCTCTGATGCGGCCCCGCGATAATTTCATGCGAGGAGTCGCTGGTGGCGGCGCCTTGTGCTGTGCAATAGCAATGCTCATCTAGCATCGCGGGGTTGCAGGACATGGTTCTGATGCACACAAACCTGAACCTAGATGTGGTGATGCGGGTGGATTCCTGCACATGGGAGATGGGGCTTGACCCTCCTCCTCATTTCTCCACTCAAACTACTGTTGAATTGAGTGCTCCCCGTCGAAATCATTTGATGATCAGGAGGACCGGCTGCTGGAGGTCTTTATGCAGTACTGCGTTCTACCTTCTGCAGTTCTGCCGATGGTCAAAATCACGTTCTCTGTAATTCTGTGTGCAGCCCTGCACGGTTCTATGAAATATTCCGTGCAGCTCAAGTGCTACCATGTTCCCTGGAGAAGTCCTCACTCTCAATTTTTGTGTGCTGCCATGTTCTGTATACTCTGAATTTTCGTGTCTTCACATGTTCTGTAAAATACATGTACGAAGTGGAGGAGAAGCATGGTCATTGAATCAATGGGAATGATTGTAAGTTAGTGAATAGATGAAGACTTGAAGAGAAAGAGCCAGAACGATAGCAAGTAAATATATTCCCTGCCGCCTTCAAGCTTGCCCGATCTGCTTGATAAATATTTGTCCCTAGCTTCTGTTATATGTTCTGATGTGCAGTATATGTTCCTCTGTCGTGCAATGAAGTGGATTAGTGTGGATGTCATTTGTGTTCAGTTCTGACATTGTGGTCTGCAATTTTTACACTCTTTTTTCAGAGTTCAGGCTATTCGTATTTATCTTCCGACTTCGAACTGCACATGTTATTTCTTTGCATATGCATTTTCTTTAGAATTTTGAAACGAATTGAACAACTCGTGGTTATTGTGGTGGAGTTGGAATAATTGCTTAGCCCAAGCAATTTTGTGCATATTGTATAGTGCTAAAGCATTCCATTGTTACATGATGAACCATCAAATGTAGAAAAAAAAGTATACTTCCATTATATGAATTATGTGGAAAGTTGTGTTATATCATTTTGATAGTTACAAAAATTAATAAACACATATTGATGAAATTTGAAGAGTGGGAATTTCAGAATCCTTTGAAATGACAATGTAAACTAAATAAACAAACTTTTTAGAGAGGCTCTACAAGTTGAAATATAGAGTTGAATTTGACGGTTTCATTGGACTTCTTTGTCGCCCGTGCTTTGTTGGAGGACACAATAAAAAAAAAGGGCGAACAAAGGGTAGGGTCACGCCTGGTCAATAACACTTGGGTCACGCCGATGTTTGCCTTCCAAAATTTGATTTTTGTTCTCCCGTTGTAACGCACGGACACGTGTGCTAGTCACAATTATAAAACCCACTTCAACTAGTACCGAGGAAATTTCCCACTGTAAAAGGAACTTTGCCCTTAGAATCGGGGCCTCGGACTATCACCGGACCAGGGCTCGGGTCCGGGTGGATCGTCGTGCTCGCATTTCCCACCGCGAATCCGCGCCTGCAGCTTCGTCGTTGCGCAGCTCAAATCTTATCCCGCTTTACGCAGCCATGGCCGCGGCCTTCCTCCTTTGCCCCAGGCTGGCGGTGCCCCTGCGCCGAGGATCCCGCCTCCTCGTGTCCTGCTCCTCTTCCTCCTCAGGTGTCGGCTTCGTTCTTTGTTCCATCAGAGACCTTTCCCCCCAACAGGAACCGCAGTTGTGTAGTGTAGTTGAAAGATTCAATGTAATTAACCGATTGTTTGTGCCCCGCAGATGCTGCTGGAGGGGTAGGATTCCAGGGAAGGGTGGGGTTCTTGGGCCTCGGGATCATGGGCGCCCCCATGGCATCAAACCTCATCAAGGCTGGGTGATTCTCCAATTCCTTCTGCCAGACAGTTTTACTTCTGTCTATTTTCTCTGTTTTCTTTTCTTCCCCATCAAACCTCATCACGAATTTTTATTCATTTTTCATCGGTATGGATTATAGAAGTTTCTATGCTTATGCTTGTGTTGTGGCCCTGACCCATGACTGGTGTGAATTGTTTCATGGTGATTTGCAGTTGTGATGTTACAGTTTGGAACAGGACCAAGAGCAACTGTGATCCTCTTCTCAGCCTCGGTGCCAAGTATGCTCGACCTCAAATATAACCATCTTTTACTTATCAAATGTGTGTACAAAACAACTACGTGAGCGATTACCTTATCTTGATTCGTAGTACTCTTAAGTCTGAAGCTTGTGGAACAGCCGTAACCACGGTACCTCATTACTGAAACTGGATCGTTCTATTAATCTCTGACATGTTCATTACTAAACACAATTAATACTTTCTCTCGAGTAGAGATTTTCTGGCTCCGGGGTCCAGTGTTCCCTCTATTAAAAAATTTCAAAAATCATATTTTTAAGTTTCAAAAAAACTGAAAAAATCGTGCATGTTGTCAATTATGTGTCTCACAAGCGTGCCAATCTCATTTTGAAATATTATATATTCTAACCTACACAAAAATGACCAATGTTTAGACTTAAATGTACACTTTCAAATCTCCAAAATAACAAGATTTTTTTCATCTTTTGTAGCTCAGAATAGAAAGTATTTTAAATCGAGATTTACACGTTCATCATTGACAACATGAAGGATTTTTTTCAGATTTTTCTAAAATTAATAAATATGATTTTTGAATTTTTTTAATAGAAGAAGCACCGGAGCTCGGGAGGCAAAATGACTTTCCGCTTTCTCTCTGCTTACCTTATTCTTCTCTACTTGTTTTTAAAATATTATTTGTTTTCCTAAAATTCCATTCAAAACTATTCCACTTGAAGAGACCAAAGCCTTTACATTACTAGTCTATTAGGTGGTTTCATGCTGTTAATGTTGACCCAAAGTTAAGAGACAGTATCGTACTCCTATGTAACAGAAGATGTGTGCAGCATTCCGCTTGATGCTAATACGAGCGGCTGGCTTTCCGACAGGTTCGAATCTTCACCTGCCGAAGTTGCATCATCTTGTGACGTGACCTTTGCGATGCTTGCTGATCCAGAAAGCGCGGTACAATTTTTTCCTTTCAGAGTTCTGGTCGCCTTTCTTCTATTCATGAAGGCTTAGCATGATGACTGACCTAATTGTGTCTATAAATGGTTTGTTCCACAGGCTGAGGTTGCATGCGGGACCAATGGAGCCGCAGAAGGGATGGCCCCAGGTAAAGGGTAAGTGGTAACCAATTGCGCTGAAGCAAAATGAACAGAAAGCCGAGAGTGTATGAAGAACAGCAGAAGTAGAACTAGAAATCGTCATGGTTGTGTGTCTTAGGTATGTTGTCCATGTTTCGCTCATAGTCTCTCTTGCTTGTCTGTCATAGGTATGTTGATGTCTCCACGGTCGACGATGCAACATCTAAGTTGATCGGCAAACGTATTACAAGTACTGGGGCATCTTTTCTTGAGGTAGTGTTTGGCTCCTGTCGTTGCCTGTACTCTTTTTGTGTCGAATTGCTGATTTTCTTGTCAGAATGTGTCACTAGTAATATAATTTCAGTGCTTGTACTATTGGTCCGGTGCTCACTTGATGACTTTTCAGTAGGCTCCAGTTTCAGGCTCAAAAAAGCCAGCGGAAGATGGACTGCTGATCTTTCTTACCGCAGGTAAAATATCTGTCACCATGCTTGTAGTTAAGAAAATGTAGTAGGTGTCACCTTTTTATTCCGATACCTGAAAAACTATCGATATGATTGCCAAGGTGATGAATCCTTGTACAAGAGAGTGGCACCCCTACTTGATGTCATGGGCAAGGTTAACATCTCTAATCATCATAAGCACTTGAATTGGTACCTCATGTTGATCATGATATATGCTTACTTTTCCTTACTCTGAAATCAGTCAAGATTTTATCTTGGGGATGTCGGGAATGGCGCAACAATGAAGCTCGTGGTTAATATGGTCATGGGGAGGTAAGATCGAACCTCATTTATCTGAAATCATATCATATTTACCTGTGTCATATGGCGGTTATCAGTGCTTTGGACCCCTTCTTTTCACCTGATCCTTGTGGTGAAACACTGCAGCATGATGGTCTCCTTTGCAGAGGGGCTACTCCTGGGTGAAAAAGTCGGGTTAGACCCGAATACCATCGTCGAGGTAGCTCTACTTAAACAAAACTGAGAAAGCCTGAAATACCCTAACAAGAAAGAATTTAACCCAGGATGCTCTGGTCCTCCAACAGGTTATTTCACAAGGCGCTATCAATGCCCCCATGTTCTCCCTGAAGGGCCCTTCCATGGTTAAAGCTGCATACCCTACCGCGTTTCCCCTGAAACATCAGCAGAAGGTAGCGCCTGTCGCTTCGCACATCGGCCTATACGGCGCTGAAATAGACATTGCCATTTCGCACCCATCTGATTCTGTCACTGAGGAAATAAACTTTGCTCATGCGTGACAGGATCTGAGGCTGGCGCTGGCCCTGGCAGAATCGGTGTCCCAGCCCATTCCTACAGCTGCCGCTGCAAACGAGCTGTACAAGGTTGCGAAATCGCTCGGCCTCGCCGACCAGGACTTCTCTGCGGTCATTGAGGCGCTCAAGGCCAAAGTGCAGAGCTCGCAGCAGTAGAAATTGTTTGTTCAGCTGCCCAAGTTTAACCGTGGCCTTTATGTTTGTTTTCCGATGTTGTTGCAGACTGTTTTGCGATTGTTTTACAGGCAGGATGTAATGTGTACAAAATATAAAATGAGTCGGCGCTACCGGAATGAATCTCTCTTTGTGCAGCCTATGCCTGAAGGGGAAAGGAGTGCATGCTTTTGGTATGTAAGTAATTTTGGTTTGGTTACTGGAGTCAGTCATCCGAAATGGTAAGGAAATTAATGGTCCAAACTAACTATCTGACCTTGGCCTTTTCGGACGATGAGCAAATCCTAAAATTTTCTTTTTGGTCTGTACGTAAGTAGTATGTCTTGAAGCTCTGATTTATATAGACCAAGTTGACACCACAAAGAACGTACTGCGTGTGGTGTGGACCATGAGGGTGAGAAGGTCGGAGCCGGTGCTCGTGCACGCTGCTGCCGCCGCCGCCAATGGCGAGTATTACTACCTCTCCAACCTCGACCAGAATATCGCCGTGCTCATGAAGACCGTGCACGTCTTCAGCCCGTCCAGCGAGAAGCCCGCAGGCGACGACGCGGCCACGGTGATCATGGACGCCCTGGGCAGGGTGCTCGTGCACTACTATCCATTCGAGGGTAGCCTGGTCGTCAACGCCGACGACGGGAGGCTCTCCGTGCGCAACGACCGCCGCGGCGTGCCGTTCGTGGTGGCGGACGCGACTGCGAGCTCAAGGAGATCGGGGACGTCGTGTCGGCGCCCGACGCCGCGGTTCAGGCGCAGCTCGTGTTCGTCAGTGACTCGGAGGAGAACGCGCCTCTGCTGACCGTGCAGCTCACCAGGTTCAGGTGCGGCGGCTTCGTGCTCGGGCTCGCCATGAACCACTGCATGGCGGATGGCGTCGCCGCGGCGGAGTTCCTCCGCTCCTGGGCCGAGACGGCCCGCAGCGCGCCCCTCTCCACGCCACCATTCCTCGACCGCACCGTGCTGCGCGCCAGGACGAGACCCACGGTCGCCTTCCCGCACGAGGAGTTCGCCGAGATGGAGGATGTTTCCGGCCTCGCCGACCTCCGTCGCAACGAACCGCGCGTGCACCGGGCCTTCACCATCGACGTGCCAGGCTGGCGCGACTGAAGCGGCAGGCCGGCGCGCGCTCGACCTTCGTCGCGCTGACGGCGTTCGTCTGGCGCGCGACGGCCCTCGCCATGAGGATGCGGCCCGAGCAGATGAGCAGGCTCATGTTCGCCGTCGACGTCAGGCAGCGCGTCGACCCGCCGCTGCCTCGCGGCTTCTGCGGGAACGCCGTCGTCTTCGCTTGCTGCGTGTCCACCGCGGGCGACCTCATGGCCGGGCCGGTGTCCGAGGCTGCACGGTGTGTCCAGGACGCCATCGTGCGCACGGACAACGCGTTCGTCCGTTCGGCCATCGACCACATCGAGGTGGCCCGGGCACGGGCGCCGTCGATGACGGCGACGACGCTGGTGACGGCGTGGAACCGTCTGGGTTTCCACGCGGCGGATTTCGGGTGGGGCGAGGCCACGCAGTCTGGCCCGGCGGAGCTGCCGCGCGGGGAGGTGGTCATGTTTATGCGCGACGCGCGGGACGGCAGCATGGTCGTGCTGCTTGGCCTGCCGCACTCGTGTATGCAAACATTCCATGATATGGTAGATCTGCTCTGATATAGTATGTTTACCACTCTTGTTCCGACTCACAGTGCCTACCACCACCGTATATGTGCGCGTTGCAGCGCCCATGGGCGATTAAGGTTTTCGCCGAGAGGAGCCATTGCCGATTTGTCTCGCCTTGCCGCCGTCGGGCGGCGGCGGGATTCTCCCAGTCTCCCTACTCGTTTTTTCCTGTCCTCTTCGTGTCTGGCGGCGTAGAAAGTTACACCGATACATCTGCCCAGAACTTGAACTCATGGTGGTGTACTTACGATGCTTGGTAGCCTCCGGCGTAAAGGGTTACAAGACTCTGCTATGGCCTATGGTATTGTGTTTGGCAAGCTACCAAGACAAGTCTTTATTTCTTCCATGTTCTAAAAATTTACAAATACAAAAAAGATGAGCATAAGAGGGTCCGAAGAATAGACTCAGCAGCTACGAAATGTGTATCAGATTTCAGGATACAGCATGCCTTTATACATACAAATACAAGGCAAGTATCAACGGTAAGAATTATTGAGATGTGGAGTTGTAAACTATAGAACGCAGTTCGGCATGCGAGAACAAACTGATACACTCAAACACTAGCTACATGTGCCTGCTACGATATGTGAATTTTCTTCCTCTATTCACCAGAGGGACATCAATAGTATCTTGCAAACAATCAATCTGTCCTCGTGTTGTGTTGATGCAGCAGCGTAGCATTTTCTTCATGAGGCTCATCAGCTGATAATAATTTGATGGAAAAACCTGCTGGTTTGGTAAATATACACAATGCAAACCTGTGGATGTCCCACGTGCTAAGACCCAATACCAGCAACTCCAGTGGCTTGCGCTGCCGCTTGTTGTGCAGCCGCTGCAGCCGCAGCTGCAGCTGCTGCAGCAGCTGATGGGGGTGAAGCTGGTGTCTTCTGTGGGGCTTCAACAGCATGCTCTTGCGGCTGTTTGTTATCTGCCTGGGCCAATAAGTTCTTTATCTGGGCTCCGCTGAGGGTCTCGTGCTCAAGAAGTGCACTGGCTAGAGTATGGAGCTCCTTGTTGTGTTTTGTGAGGATAGTCTTTGCATTGTTGTATGCCTTCTCCAAGAAATTTTTCACCTCCTCCTCAATTAGAAGCCTCGTTTCCGAGCTCATAGTCTTTCCATCATCTTCATAGTTGTACGAAACAAGACCGACCTGCTTGCTCATGCCATATTGAGTAACCATTGCTCTCGCCATCAAAGTTGCTTGCTCAAAGTCAGATGAAGCACCAGATGTCACCTCGCTATCCCCAAATATAAGCTCCTCTGCCACCCGCCCTCCCATACAGACATCCAACCTTGCTAGCATCTGTTTCCTTGACATGCTAGTCTCGTCTTTGTCAGGGAGTTGAGCCACCATCCCAAGGGCCATCCCCCTAGGAATGATGGTAGCTTTGTGGACAGGGTGAGCACCATCGGTGTGGATGGCAACAAGGGCATGCCCTCCCTCATGGTATGCTGTCAGTTTCCTGCTCTCATCCGAGATCACTGCCGACTTGCGCTCACTACCCATCATGATCCGGTCCTTGGCATACTCCAGATCACTCATTGTAACAGATTTCGCTCCATCCATTGCAGCCCTAAGAGCAGCCACATTCACCAGATTAGCAAGGTCAGCACCTGAAAAGCCTGGTGTTCCCCTGGCAATGATCTTCAAATCCACATCGTCACCCTTTAAGACCTGCAATAATGTGCAAAGGGATATGAGATCACATTTTGACGTGGATAGCATGCAAACAGAAATTCTCGAAATTACCTTTGACATGTGGACTTCTAAAATTTGCCGTCTGCCCTCAACATCTGGATTAGGAACAACAATATGACGGTCAAAGCGCCCAGGTCTGACTAGTGCTTTATCTAATGACTCGGGGAAGTTAGTCGCAGCGATGACAATTATCCCCTCATTCTGCTTAAAGCCATCCAGCTCGACAAGCAACTGATTCAAGGTCATCTTCATATACTGCTGATCCTTTGGATTTCTACTCCCACCAATTGCATCAATTTCATCAATGAATATGATACAAGGCGATCGTTTTTTGGCTGCGGCAAAAAGATCCCTCACTCTTCTAGCTCCTACACCTACAAACATCTCCTCAAACTCACTACCACTGCATGAGAAAAAAGGAACACTTGCTTCCCCAGCAATAGCCCTTGCTAACATAGTCTTGCCAGTGCCGGGAGGGCCAACAAGCAGGACACCTTTTGGCAGTTTTCCACCAAGACGTGTAAAACGCTGGAAAACATGCAGGCAGCTTGTGAGTATGAATAGAACAGATATTATAACAAAATTGGACGTTAACTCCAGGAAATGGATATACCCAAGATACACAAAAAAAGAGGCTAACAGCTGATATCTACATCATCAAATCTATACCTACTATAAAAGGCAGTAAGCCTTCTTGTCGTCCAACCTTTTTTTGGACGATTTTGTCCTCGCGAAACAACGGAATTACAGGCTTCTGCCACCGCTAAATGAAAAAGAACGTTTCGCATAGAAATCCCCAGCCTCCCAACCTCTCCTAGCGCTCGCCGTCGCCCCCATGCTCCTGTTCGCCGCCGGACCGCACCTCCGCCGCCGCCGCCCGCGGTCCCCGACGAGCCCCCGGACGGACCTCCGCCGCCGACGAGGTCCGCTACAAGCCGCCGGAAAGGGCCTGCCCATCCGTCCCCATCCTCCCCGTCTTCCCCTGAACCCGAATCCGGCACGGACGAGGGCGGAGTAGGCTCGCCGGTCTGAGCTGCTCGTGGAAGTGGAGCAGAGGAGTAGTCTCGCCGACGACGCTACAGCAGGAGGCCGAGGCGCTCGGGATGGCGGCCTGCCGGAGCTAGCCGAGCCACGGCCGTGAAAAGAAGCTCGACGGCGTCGGGGCGGAGGAAGTCGACGGAGGTCTCCCGTCCATTCGCGAGGTGATTTGAAGCAGCTGATGTCTCCATGGCGGCAGAGCTTGGAGAACCAGGGAGGGGAAGGAGGAGGTCGGCCGGAGCGGGCTGGGTCGACGAGAGAATAGGAGAGCGCTGCTGCGCTTGGAGAGGAGGCAGGTGACGGGAGTGGCGGCCAGGCCTCTGAATTTTGCAGATTCTTGCCACCACGAGTTGACCTTTTACTTTCCACCTTTCTCCAAAATTCGTGCTCCACACACTATAATCTTCAAATTCTTATCTTCCTCGGCCTCCTTCCGTAAACGCGAATCTGTTTTGGCTCTTGCTGAGCCCAAAAACCGGCCACACATGCAGGATCTGGTACTCCTCTGTTTGAGATGCAAGGCAGAGAGATAGGGAAAGGGGATGTGCTGGAGGAAGGTGACGATTGTGGAGAGAAATTAATTAAGGAGTGGGCCCATATATTATACCTCTATACCTAATTTGTTAAATGTCAAGAATTACATCCTCTGTCCAGGGGAACAAAAGTTATAAATTTGTAAAATGATTTAATAACCCAATTAATCCACTACCATTTTCTTCCCCTTTTAAAATGATTCACAAATAATTCGTTACGGAATTTAAACCCAAACTGAAACTAGGTTTTTTTCTCCCGTAGCGAAGCACGGGAGTTGGGCATTTTGCTAGTATGAAATAAATAACTTAGCATTAAAAAAAGTAATCAATATGAGCACGAACAAATTGGACAGACATAAAGCACAACACTAACCCAAGACAAGAAGATTACTGCAGATAAAATCAAACAATGTGTTGAATTAAGCAGGCTCTTAATAGATCAAATGAGTTACAAAACAAAAGGAGATTCAACAACATAATTCACTTCAAAAGTTGAACGTAATGCAAAGCAGTTCAAATTATGGCTTAAACCTATTGGATTGTCAATGGTTTATTATTAAAAATAGTAGCTAATGGGAGGAATAAAAATAGATTTACCTTCGGATCTCGAAGGTAGTGAACTATTTCCTCGAGTTCAGCTTTCGCTTCATCAACACCTTTTACATCACTAAATTTTGTACTAGATTCCAGGCTTGGTTGAACCTCTTCATTTAGACCAAGGCCTACAAACATTTACAATAATTTTTATTGGGACGAAGTCCAAAAGGGAATTAGGAAATTAGTGATTCAGATCTTTGAGAAAACAAAACCTTTGCTGATTCCTCTATCCTCAATGAGAGCGCCGATACCCGAAATTAATAGGAAAGTTAGTGCAATGCTTCGGAAGGTACGCCAAAGTTGATCCTTAAATTGACCTGTTTCTGCTGTAACCATGTGAATAGGTGCATTCGCAGTGCCAATAATTCCATCTTTTGTTACTTGACCAGCACTCTTTAATGCTGGCACGGCACCAAGGGTTCCTTCTGCCCTTTCTGAAGCAGCAAGACCTGACAGGTATTCCGTGCACAGAATGTTAAGCCAAGTTAACAAGAAAACTACTCCTCCATTCCATAATACAAGATGTTAGATGTTATTGCAACCAACATACGAGTATGTAATAACATCTTGTATTATGGGATGGAGGGAGTAGTCATTAAGGAATGATGCTCAGGCTCTGTTAGATGGAACCTAACTGCAAATTCATATCTACAGAAAACTAAAAAAGATTTAACTAAAGTACAAATGAGTGATAATCCACAGGCCATACAAATTAAAATAATCAGGAATTTCGGACTACAGTATAAGATATAGAAACATCTACATGACATCAAAAGATGAATATGTATAAGCAATTTGCAATTGCATGTTTGATCTAGTATGCAGAATCACATCCAATTTTTAAATCATACAACCGCAACATAAGATATAGAAACATCTACATGACACCGAAAGATGAATATGTATAAGCAATTTGCAATTGCATGTTTGATCTAGTATGCAGAATCACATCCAATTTTTAAATCATACAACCGCAACCTAGTCAATAAAGAAGTTTGTAGTGGGATTCATACTATATCCTTAAAAATGCAAATTGACTCGTTTATTGGACAACTTAAATGGTGATAAATTACCTAAACGGGAGTTATCTAGAAGTTTGTGATGTGCATGTGGGGTTTATAATCTGAACTTGGAAAAAATGCATTTTTGAGTCAATAGATGTTTATCTATTGGTGCAGATCACTTGGATTGATGGTACACTTGTCACTTATTTAACTCTTCTTTTTTACCCAAGTTGCTAAGATAAAATAATAAACATCAAATGTTGCATTGCAACATACTGCAAGCCTGTCTTTTTTAGGGAAATGTAACCTAAAGATTCCTTACTAGACTAGTGACAAAATGAAACACTCAATATGTAAATAAAAATCACACGCGCTTAAGGTGCTATAGTGCAGACGAAGCACACATTAATATAAAAAACAAAACCGTGTGCTCAGGCAGCTGATGGAACCGTCGTAACTATTTAAAAAGGAAAATCAGAAACAGCAGCATGTCCCACACAAAGGAGCTGAATAACCAACAAATTGAACAAACCATAGATAAGATTTGAGGATATTTGTACCTCTTTGCAATGTTTTCAGCAACGTGCTATCATCCAGTCTATCAACCTTGACAAGAGCTTTTACATATTCCGAAAGTGCTGAAGAATTCGAATGCAGTGAAGGCTGGCTTTCAAATATTTGTATCACACGCTCTGGGTCACTTCTGTGAATCTCTTTTAGCAGAGAAGTTTCACTTTGGGAGCCCAGGTCTCGCATGCTGCGTGAAAGGCCACCAAAATAGCTTGAATGGTACCTATCATGTAAGTTCCTGCGTGCGCCACCTGCGTTGATAATCACCATTAAAAAAACTCCGTAAAAGAAGCACGAAGAAATTTATCCACAAGAGCAATGGTAGCAACAGCAGTAGCTACAAAATAAAAATAAATATACCATAAATGCTCGCACGGACTGCTTTAATGCAATTTCAAAAGATAGAAAGGGGCAGACAGTGAAGAAATGTGTTTAATATGCAGATACAGACACTCGCATTTATGACAAGTAGAGAAAGCTGCAAATGCCACACTGTTAGCAAATAAAGTTACTATTTGAGCCAATGTGTTGCTCGTTGTACAAAGACCGTGTACCTGCACAGATGTCACTTCTAAGTGACCTCAGAGGGGAAGAAGCTGCCAACTCATTATAAACTGCATATGATTGGTTCCTTGTAGCCTGCGATAAAAAAACGAATACCTGAATTAAATCTTGCTAATGACATGAATATGTACAGCAACAATACCTGCAAAAAATTTATGCAGCAACTAGAACAGGACAAGATAAAATAACTGAGAAAATTATTCAATGCAAGGAACAATATACCCAGCAACTCTGGATATTTAACCACAGGGGGCGGAGGTAGGCCTTGGGCGCCCAGGGCATGCAAACATCGTTGCCTATGTATAGCTTGGCCCAGGATGCAGGAAGTAAAAACTCAGCCACGCCTCCAAATCCCATGTTTCTTTAACCGCAGCACCAATAATCCCCAACCCACAACACCTAAATAACTTCCCCGAGTTCCCATCCTTCATGGCGGTGTACATAGCAGAAAGCTCCACCACGGCGTCCAGAAGCAACACTACCTGCGAGAGGAGCTCTACTGGAGCATGGAGCCATGGAGAAAAAACTCGGTGAAGTGCAGGTTCAGATCTGGAGAGGCGTGCCCTCATCCGCATCCGACACAAGGCGAGTTGAAACTGTGAATACTAGATAAGGCTAAGGCAGAGCACTCGAGCCTCACTATTGTGTGTGGTTCTTGATTAGCTATCCTACTGTTTTTCTTCTGATGTTGATTGAGGTGAGATGGGTATCTTGGGCACGTTGAGATGTGTTGGACCTGATTGGGCAGTGCATGAACATTGTTATTGGCACATTTGAAGAGATTTTGGTTCATTGTATTGTCAGATCTTCCAGCCAATTAAATAAGGTGCCAGAGCGCATCGCATTGGCACTAAAAGAACAAATATCCTAGATATTATCATATACGTCGTCACAGTAATCTGGTAACTTCTGATACAAAAAGAAAAACACATTTTGCACTACAAGAACGAAGCCCTTGTACCTTTAATCGTGGATTCATTAACCTGAAATCCGCAAGCATCAAAAATAAACGGGACCACACTTATCAAGTCACAACCTACAACCAGCAGTCTTATCGTCTAATACAAATAGTATTCCAACACGGGCACCCGCAGGCGAAGCTCCCAAAACTAATGGGAACCACGGCTACATCCCTCCCACCCCAACCGCACCGCCCGCGAAAGGAAAAGCACGGGAGAAAAGCAAGAGGAGAGCTGTTAGAAAACGCACCTGGGAGAGGAGACGCCGCCACGCCATGGGCCCGAATCCCCAATCCGCCGCCGCCTCTTCCGACGAGATCCCGAGTCCCAAGCAAGCGGGTACGAGAAACGGCAGAAGGATTGGATTGGGAGTTGGGGTGCGGAGGGACGGACCGGTGATGGCGGGAGCGCACAGAGAGAAGGCGCGCGGAGGCGGGGATTCAGCGGCGGCGAGGTGAGCCGCGGTGGTCGGGAGGAAGCGTCGCTAGGAAACCGACCACGTCACGCGGCGCAGGTGGACAAGGGAGAAAAGCTCAGATTTTTCTTACCTTCTCTACTTCCGGAGGCTAGTACTGCTCTTCTGGGTTCTCTTTTTTTTTTCTCCCTCCATTTGTAATAACAAAACAGATGGGCCGGGCGGCTTCACAGTCGGGTATCGCTAGCTTCCCTTTGCAAAGGGGAAAACGGGCACGCATAGGACGCCACGTGGCCACACAACGCTACCTAGCGAAAACAAACTTGAACACGGCAGGTTAGGCCCCGTCGCGCGCGCGCATGCGCCGTACGTCATGCCGGAGGCCCCGTCACGATGTACATCCATCTTCGCGGGCGTTTCGGAAGCCCCGCGTTCACCACGCCCACGCGGCGTACGCAAGGTCCCAGATTCCTCGCGTGTACGTCTCCGAAGCCTCCCGCTCATACGCGAAACCGCGTGATAGTGCAAGCCCAGTGATCGATCGTCAGGGGCGAAGCCAGCCTAGAAGGGTACTGGGATCATCTCCATTGCATTGGGTCATTTTGCACTAATGAGGCATAATATCACTAATTTTCCAATAAACTGCCAAGGGATTCCATCAAGTCGTTGGGGGTCATTTGACCCCACTAAATGCACCTAGCTCCACCCCTGTCGATCGTACCATGCATGAGCTAGCTAGCTCCAGCGATCGATCGGAGCGGTGCGACCGTTTTTTCCTTTATGGATGGATATTGTATAAACTACGTACACATTACACATAATTAATACTCCCTCCGACCCGAATTACCGTTCGCGGTGGTGTTTTTGCGAAAACCCCTGCCCTTTTTCACCTGAAGCTATTGGGACCTTCCTTTTCCCCGGACGGCGCCGCTCCCTCGCCGCCTGCTCCGTCCCTCCTCTGGACGGCGCCGCCTGCTCCGCCCCTCCCTCGCCGGCCGCCTACTTTCCTCCTCGTCTCCCCGCCTTTCTTTCACGAACCAGAACCCAAGGACGAGGGAGATCGAAGACGAAATCGATCCCTTTTCCCCCAAGATCCTAACTTTGCCAATTCCACATCCACGCACGGCGGCGCTGCTGGCGGAGTTGGAGGAGGCTGCTGCTCGAGGGGTGGTGGAAGAGTCCGGCGACGTTGCCCGCGCTCGGCTCCTACTGCTGGAGGAGAGGTGCCCGTGGACGGCTCCTGCTGATGGAGGGGGGTGGAGGAGGCCGGCGACGGCGCCCGCGCCAGCGGTCGGCTGCTGCAGCTGGAGGGGGTTGGAGGAGGCCGGCGACGGGGGCCGAGTGCTGCTGGAGGGGAGGTGGACGAGGTGACCCCAACCTCGGCGCCGACCACGAGTGACGAGGTGAGCAGATGCCCCTAATTGCTAATGAAGCATCCATGGAATGCTGCTGCTACTGCTCTATCATGATACTAGCTAGTTTTCTGTGCAATCTGTTTTGCTAGAATGAGCTTGGAGCTGCAAGTCTACTCCCCACAGCATACCATTCTTGTGATGATTCGAATACACTTGCATGCTTCGAATTTTATGATGGTATGCCAATGATATTATCCAATCTAGTCTTTACCATGCTACTGCTATAACTTGTTTTTGATTGGATTACTTGCTCACTAGGCTTCTTCATGCCTGAGAGCAATACTTGGTGCTACTGCTACCAACCAATATATGACTTGTTTGATTTCGATTTTGTGACTAACCTAGACCTGATGTGGTCTTTATTCTTTACCATGCTAGTTTGGTCAACACACAGCATTCTCCTTTTGCTTGCATCTCTTTTTTCCCAAGCCTTTATATCTGATGGTCGTGCTATTTTTGTGAGATATTAAACAGCTTACTGTACCTGTAACAGCAACCTGTAACTTCTTCAGAGAAGAACTCGAAGGCAGGGAAGCAGCAGCAGCAGCAGTTCGAGCTCAGCGCGGGCACTTTGTGAACTGGCCAATTGCCTCCCCAAGATCTGCAGGAAGGTACTGTAACGTGTCATTTTACTGGATTCAAAAAGAGGCAGGGGTACTTGAGATGTTTCATAACATGACAGACAAACAACAACCTAAATACTGTCATTTTATTAGCAGTAGCAAAGATGTTTTCGTTGCAGAGAAAATTACTGATGCTTCCTTGATGACTCTGTTTCCGTTGATTAAAGCTAAAAATGCAATTGAAGTGGTTCAATTAAACAGACAATATTGTAGTGTTGTGAAGTATACAAATGTACAGTGAGATCACATGGTGTCCTTTTTACTCGTTGTAAGGAGATCAGCACATGGTCACTCATGATGAAACCTGCTCTAAACAGTGGTTGCTAAATTGCATAATTGTCATTTCATATGGTTAATCTTAATTTATGCACCTGGAATCTATAGGAGCAGCAGCTCGAGCTCCACCGGCTGAATTTACAGATTCCCAAATTTGTTCATTACAGATTCTGAATTTTACAGACAACCTGTTATTGGGAATAATGCAATACAAAAGGAAATAACAAAGCAAGAACGACTCAGGGAGCAGGAGCAGCAACCTGTATTTCTTCAGAGAAGAACTCGAAGGCAGGGGAGCAGCAGCAGCTCGAGCTCCACCGGCTGCAGGGGTGAAGCAGAAGCACGAGCTCCACCGACTGCAGCACGGGTGACACTTGGGTGGCGGCGCTGCCGTTTTTTGGTCACCGGAGGAGCGACGGCGCCGAGATCGACGCGGGAAGCGGCGGCCGGAGTTGGAGGAGACGGCGTCGATTCACTTCATCCGTGGCTTTCCGACAAGCGTGGCTCCAGGCGGTCGTAGCTCTCAGCGCGGCGGAGCTTGTGGTGTGCTCGGACTGGCTCGGGGAGGACCAAGGTGGCCAGCGGCGGGTTGGCGGCGCTGGGTGGCTTGAGAACCACCTGCAGGTCCTCCTCGACGAGGTACTCGGTGCTGGAGTTGGGGAGGCTCGGCAGCGGGTAGGCGCGGACCGCAGCGCCGGCTCCCTCTGGTGGCGCTGCGGGTGGAGACGCCGCGGACTCGCTCTCTCCGGCGAGCTGCGGACGGCAGCGGTCCGCCACGCGAGGAAGACGGGTCGGAGGACTTGATTTCAAAAGATTTTGAACTGGCGGGGGGGGTTTTGTAAAAAATAATTAAAACACTCATCCGCCCACTAATTCGGGTCGGAGGGAGTAGTACATAATACACACAGCCGGTGTACAAACTGCACAGATCCAGGAGTATAACTATAAAAAGAAGTTGTACAAAGTACACATAATTGGAAGTACAAAACATGATGGTGTACAAAGTTGTACAACTACACAGATACAAGTTGTACAACTAAAGAGACACAGGTTGTACAACTAACAGGTTGTATAACTACACAGACACATGTTGTACAACTACATAATACATATTGTACAACTAGACAGACACAGGTTGTACAGACACAGATTGTACAACTACATAAACACATGTTGTCTAACTAGACAGACACATGTTGTACAACTACACAGGCACATGTTGTACAACTACGCAGACATAGTTTGTACAAACACAAGTTGTACAACTACACAGACACAGGTTGTACAACTATACATAACCGGGCGTACAAAAAAAGTTCGTCGAAACCTATCAACATGGGATCTAGTTTTGAAGATCTCGACGCGAGGAGCTCAAAAGTGAAAACGGTTCGTAATTTGAATAAACGGTTCTCAAGATATTTCATTTTGAAGTTTCGGTTTTGAAAAATAAAAGGCAAAAACTGCTCTCCCACCTCCGGTGTCCCTTTCTCTCTCATGCTCCCCACTTTCAATCTGGTTGTGACACTTGGCGAACATGCATGCAACTGTTGGTACCGCACGAAGTAGAAAGCGACACTTGTCAGCACGAGATGGTCCGCTGGGAACCCTTTTTCTAGTGATTTCGACTTTAATCTCTTGAAACAGTCATCTCGGCCACACAAAATAGGTTTGGGAACAATAGGTCTCTCTCGTACTGTCAAACAAAACAAATAGGCCTCTCTCGTATCTTTAGTTCAAAGGATTATTAGAAGCACCTACGAAACATTTTGTATCGAGCTTGTTTGGTTGGGGGATTGGATACAGTTAAGAGTTTTTTGTATGGTCTATTTTGCATGCAATTTTGAAAACATATTCTTCGAATCCAAGCTCATATTATTTTTTCTTTGTCTCGTTGACAACTATGGCACATCTAATCCTTCACAAAACAAAATCTCATGTTTCCCTTGTGGAGCAACACAATAACATATATTGCATATTTTTTGCATTTAATTAATGTGTTGAATTCATGTATGATCCAATATATCATGGCATCCAGTTTCTAATGATTTCTCTTGTGGTCTACTTTGCATACAGTTTAAAAAACAACTATGTGCTCAATCAAGTCACATACTATGTCTATTTCTGAAAGTAAGGCCTATAATATTTGTTAAGTCAAACAATATGATGTAGCCCAACCTAGGCCCATCACCATGTCAAGTGCTCCAACACATCACAAGTCACCATGGACAACAAAGGTGAACTCTTTCCTCTACGAGAACTCATCTCGTGTTCCTTTGGATGGTATACTACTTGAGCGTCTACCCCTTTGCTATGTTAGGTATCACATGACGAGTACGGACATCCGGGAAGATGCCAAGGAAGCCCAAGACTCAACACCATCCAAGGCGTACGCATGGAAGAGGAGGAAGAAGCGTCAAGACGGAGAAGTGGCAACTGGAGCCGCCGGACCGTCCGGCCCCAACCGCCGGACCGTCCGGCGCACCAGACGCCAACCGGATCAGTCCGGCGCCCATCTGGCGCCTCTCGGTTTCAAGTCACGCGCTCGCCGGATGACCGGCGAATCCGCCCCGGATGATCCGGCGCCTGGAGACGACCACGTCCACGAGCCGGAGTCGAGCCGCCGGACCATCCGGCATCTCAAACGTCGGACGATCCGGCACCTGTCTGCCTGCGCGCAGTAAAGGGTCTTTTGACCCTTGTACCCCTTCCCACCTACCCCCACTTCGTGTCTACACTATAAATACCTCCCTCCTTCCCTAGGGTTAGGGTTAGACTATGTTTTGAGATTAGAGTAGAGCTGTGCTCCCCACCTCAAGACGGTCTCCTTCCTCCCCTTGCGGGGATGGTTCCTCCCCTTGTGGAGAAGATCCCTCTAGTGGATTCAAGACCTCTACTTGTAGTTTGACTACTTGCCAATCTTTCATCTTCGGGTGACTTTATTGGAGCGGTTCGGTTGACCGTTGGAGAAACAACCATCCAAGATCCCTTCTTGTATCTACTTGCCGATCTCCCACCTTCGTGTGGATTATATTGGGTCGGTTGGACCGACCGGTAATGGAAACGGTTCTTGTATCGTGTTTGTGTTCTTGTATTTCTTGGTGTTCCTCGTGTTCTTGCGTGCGTTCGTCCACATCCTCCGTCAATCCGTGAAGATCGGGCCACCCTAGAGGTCCTAACCTCATCACAATAGAGTTTGACCAAGTTTTGGAAAAAAAGACCAACATCTATAATACTCCATAGACATCATATGAAAATATATTTCATGATGTATCCAACAGTATTGATTTGGGATCGTAGATGTTAATGGGTTTCATAAAATCTTGGTCAAACTTTACACTATGGATTCTGAACTTCCGGGAACGGATCGAGGGAGTCCTTAGTATCTTTCAAAGCAAATCATGTTTTCCCTGTGGAGGCAACCAACATCTATCGCACATATATTTGTGTTCAAATTGTGTATGATTCAACATGTCATGGCATATGTTCTTTTATCTATTCGTATCTTCTGGTATGTTTGCAAACCATGTAGGACCAAGCGGAAAGCTCCTCTATGAAGCACACACGCATGACGTTCACGTCAGATTCAACTTATCGCTCTCCTCTCTCTCTCTCTTTGTGTGTGTGTTCTCTTGGGCCCTGTTTGGTTCACAGGATTCGAAAAACGCAGGAATAGGGGAAGTGCAGGAAAATGATAGGAATGCAAGTGCAAAACAGAGGACTAAAAACATAGGGATTTTGTAACCTTGGTTGTTTGGTTCACGGGAATAGGAAAAACATAGGATTACTAATAAACATGGTCAAATCAAAGTCAAACAATTTGAGAAGGTATAATTAGCATTTTATTACGCCAAGACAGACCTCGGTCTCGTTCTAGTCAAGTCTCATGAGCAACTTCAACACCGCTCGTGGCCTCATGGCTCACGTCACCGAGGTATCATCTTCTACTCCCAAGACTATGCATGAAATAGATGATAAAACTAGTCTTGTGATTAAGAAAGAACTTGTTGCTTCCGATACTATTGTGGCTAACTTGCAAGGTGAAACTAAGGCATATGTTGAGTCTCTCTTGAGACAACTTGATGCGGCCGAAGAAATCCTTGATGACAAGGGAAAATTGAGAGAGAGGATGCTCTCACCATTGCATCCTTGAATGCCTCTCTTCAAGAAGAGAGTGAATATAGAACTTCTCTTGAGGAAAGAATTGAGTCTTGATGATAAAAATGATGAAATAATTGCTAAAATCATTAAGGATAGAGACCATGTCTTTGCTAAATATAAAGTGATTAAAAAGGAGAAAGCCGAGTTTGTGGTTGCTAATGCTAGACTCCTTGAGGATGTGGAGAAACTTAACAAGGCTCACAAGGCCTTGGAAAGTACCCACTCTCTTCTAGTCAAGTCTCATGAGCAACTTCAAACTCAACTTTCTAAATCTAACTCACCTAGCACTCTACTCCCTCTTGTGATCATGCAAATGTTATTGAGGAAAATGCTAGGTTGAAGGTTGAGCTTGCCAAGGCCACTAGTGCCAAGACCTCTATTCCTAAAGGTAAAGAAAAGGTTGTTGCTCAAATTTTTGAGCAAAAGCCACACAAAGGGAAGGAGGGCCTTGGTTATGTGGCCAAGGCAAAGAAGAAGAAGAGCAACACCAATGCCAAGCCCGCACAAGCCAAGACTTCCATTGCGGGTGGTAATGCCACTAGGGGCAAGACCACTCGTAGTGACTTTGCGGGGCATAACAATCCCAACTATATTCTTTATGTTGATTATTATGGGATGTTTATGCAAAATATGTTGGTCCTTATGATGGTTACATTGCTTATTCTATTTGGGTTCCTAAGACCCTTGTTGCTAACAAAAGAGGACCCATTGAGAAATGGGTACCTAAAACCAAGCAATGATTTCTTGTAGGACTATGCTTCCGGTGGGTCTAAATGGGTGGTTGATAGTGGATGCACTAGTCATATGACCGGAAGCAAGAGATCATGACGGAGTTGGGACCAAATATAAATCAAGCATCCGTCTCCTATGGTGATAAATCAAAAGCGGAGGTAACGGGCTCGGCAAGGTGGTAGTTGCAAAGGATATCACCCTTGTAAATGTCATGCTTGTCGAGTCCCTCGGTTACAATCTTATGTCCGTTCGTGCACTTAATAAGATGAATTTTGATGTCCATTTTACTATTGATATGGTGGTACTCTTGAGGAGCAAGACTCTAAAGGTCATGTTCGTTGGGTATGTTGAAAATGAGTTGTTTGTGGTGGACTTTTCGGGGTCTACCAACACTCAAGCAATATGCCTATTCGGAAAGGCCGACGTGGGATGGTTGTGGCATCGCCGCTTGTCCCATGTCAACATGAGAACTTTGCAAAGTCTTCACAAGGGTGGCCACATTCTTGGACTAAAAGACAATGTTTCTTTTTCTAGAGATCGTCTTTGTAGGGCTTGTGTTGAAGGAAAGATGCATGATTCTCCCCATCATCATTCATCAAAGAGGATATTGGAACTTCTTCATGTTGATCTCTTTGGTGCCGTGCCTCAACCAGTCTTGGTGGGAAGAAATATTGTTTGGTGATTGTTGATGACTATTCAAGATTTACTTGGGTTTATTTCTTCAAGACGAAGGATGAGACCCAACAAGCCGTCATCGACTTTTCCAATGAAGTTCAACGCCAACACAATGTCCCTATATTGGTCATTAGGAGTGATAATGGCTCCGAGTTCAAGAACTACACCTTAAATGAGTTTCTTAGTGAAGAGGGGATTCGTCATCAATATTCCGCTGCATATACCCCTCAACAAAATGGTGTAGCCGAAAGGAAGAACCGGACTCTCATGGATATGGCAAGGTCTATGTTGGCGGAGTTTAAGTCTCCACTTTTTATGGGCCGAGGCTATCTCCACGGCGTGTCATTCATCAAACCGGCTATTCTTTCGCGTTGGCAAGAAGTTTACACCTTATGAGATGCTCACCGGCAACAAGCCCAATGTCTCCTACTACCGAGTATTTGGTTGTAAGTGTTTCTATAAGAACAAAGTGTTCGTTTGTCTAAATTTGAATCTAAAGCTTTAGAGGGTGTTTTTGTTGGGTACGGTGCCGAATCTCACACCTATAGAGTCTATGACAAAACCGTTGGGAAAGTCATAGAATCTTGTGATGTGAGGTTCGATGAGAATGACGGCTCCCAAGTGGCGCAATTTCATGTTTGTGATGTAGATAATGAAGAGCCTCAAGATGCTATAAGAAGAATGGGCATTGGTTTCCATCGTCCCGTTGAGATTCATTACGAGTCTCCTCAAGCAAGTCCAAGCTCCATTCAAGTGGAGGCCTCTTCATCACAAGTTGAAACGGCGCCTATCATGGAAGCAAATGATGCACCACCCCAAGAACAAGTTCAAGACCCTCCTCATGTTGACCAAGTTGCTATGCAAGAACCAAGTTCTCCTATTGTTGATGCTAGCCAAGGTCATGACCAAGATCAACCCTCTCCTTCATTGTTGAAGATGTGCTTCAAGATGATCAAGGTCAACATTCCGGTCAAGACGGGGACTCAAATGATCAAGATGATCAAGAGATACCTCCAAGATGCAATAGAGATATCGAAGCCCGTCGTAAAGCAAGAGTTGAAAAGACTTTGAAATAAAGAGTCACCATCTAGAAACATCCTTGGTGACCACAAGAGAGGTGTTACCACAAAAGGCAATTGGCAAGCTTTAGTGAACATCAAGCTCATATTTCCATGGTGGAACCAAAGAAAGTGTTTGAAGCTCTTGAAGATCCGGATTGGTTAGAAGCTATGCATGATGAACTCAATAACTTCAAGCGCAACAAAGTGTGGAATCTAGTTGAGAAGCCAAAAGATTGCCGCAATGTTATAGGCACAAAGTGGATATTCAAGAACAAGCAAGATGAGCATGGAATGGTTGTGAGGAAACAAGGCAAGATTGGTTGCACAAGGGTACTCTCAAGTTGAAGGCATTGATTTTGGAGAGACTTATGCACCCGTGGCTCGCCTTGAGTCCATCCGTATCCTTCTTGCATATGCATCACATCATAACTTTAAATTGCAACAAATGGATGTGAAAAGTGCTTTCTTAATGGTCCTTTAAAGGAGTTGGTATATGTTAAGCAACCACCGGGTTTCGAGGACCCTAAATTCCCTAACCATGTCTACAAGCTTGATAAGGCGCTCTATGGTCTCAAACAAGCACCTCGTGCTTGGTATGAGCACCTAAGAGAGCTATTGCTAGACCGTGGATTTGAATTGGGGCAAATCGATCCCACCTCTTTACCAAGAGGGTTAAAGGGGAGCTTTTCATATGCCAACTTTATGTTGATGATATTATATTTGGCTCATCTAACAAAGCTTTCAATGATGAATTTTCAAAGCTTATGACCGATAGGTTCGAGATGTCTATGATGGGCGAATTGAAGTTCTTTCTCGGTTTTGAGATCAAGCAATTGAATGAAGGGACTTTCATCTCTCAAACCAAATATACCCAAGACATGCTCAAGAGGTTCAATATGCACAATGCTAAGGAAGCGGTTTCCCATGGACACCAAATGCCATCTTGAACTTAACCCCGACGGTATCGATGTTGATCAAAAACTTTATCGCTCTATGATTGGTTCTTTGCTTTATCTTTGTGCATCTAGACCCGATATTGTGTTGAGTGTAGGGGTGTGTGCAAGGTATCAAGCCGCTCCTAAAGAAAGCCACATGGTGGCGGTCAATAGAATCCTTCGATATTTGGTTGATACCCCAAGGTTTGGTTTGTGGTACCCAAAGGGCACTAATTTCTCTCTTGCCGGGTACACGGATTCGGATTGGGCCGGTTGCAAGGATGATAGGAAATCAACTTCCGGGGCATGCCAATTTCTTGGTAGGTCCTTGGTGAGTTGGTCTTCTAAGAAGCAAAATTGCATATCTCTATCCTCCGCCGAAGCCGAGTATGTGGCGGCCGCTAGTGCATGCACTCAATTGTTATGGATGAGGCAAACTTTAAAGGAATACGGTGTCAATTGTGACAAAGTGCCTCTTTTGTGTGACAATGAAAGTGCTATCAAGATTGGCCACAATCCGGTGCAACACTCAAGAACGAAGCATATTGAGATTCGTCATCATTTTATTCGGGATCATATTGCTCGTGGTGATATTGAGCTTGGCTATATTCCAACCAAAGATCAACTTGCCGACATTTTCACGAAGCCACTTGATGAAGCAAGATTCACCTTTTGAGGCATGAGCTAAATATCGTGGATTCTAGGAGCTTGACTTGACCATCTTGCATACACACCTATGTTTTGACTATGTATTTGGTTTAGGTGTAGGCATGGACATAGGGGGAGTGCGGTCCTAATCATTGGACTATCCCTCCCCCATTATGCCGACATTAAGAAATCATTTGCTTATCTTATTCGTTTCTATGAATTGTGAGCTTCAATGATGAGTAGTGGCCGTGAACCCAAGATATATCTTCGCGGTGTCACACCACACACTCATATATGGTGGCCTAGGCCACCGCCCTCTTCTCCTTGAAGAGTTGGTTCTTCCGTGAGTTGTTGATGCATATTCGTTGTTTATCATTTTTTGACATTCCAATGTTGCTTATTTGGAGTTTTTTTTTTCATTGGATGTGTGAAGTTTTTCTTCATGTTTCGCATCTCCCCGGATCACTCAAAGGTTGCTCAATGGATATTCTTGAAGACGGATTTTTCAGTGGTATTCTTGAAGATGCAAAGTGTTCGGAAGCTCAAGCTCGTCAAAGATCTGAAGATGGAAGAGGTTCGGAGTCGTCTCAGCGCTCAGGCCGGCCTCCAACCCGGCCCAGGCCAGATCCAGGGCCGGATCCCTCGGGTCATCGGCCGGCCTCCCGCCCGGTTTTGGCCGGCTCCAGGGCCGATTTCCTCGGGTAGTCGCCCGGCCGTCCGCCCGGCCTAGGCCGGCGCCAGGGCCGGCTCTCACGGGTCCCTGCCCGGCCTCCCGCCCGGCCGAGGCCTGCTCCAGGGCCGGCGCGCCCTCGCCTCTTATATCACGCGTGGGAACCATCTCGAACGTTTTTTTTCTTCTTCCTCCCCGTGTTGCCTCCCTCCATGGCCGACTCTCTTCACATCTCGAGCTCCTCCTCCACCTTCCCCACCACTTGAGCCTCTCCCCACTTATTCCACTCCACAGATCTGAAGCAGTTTTCCCCAATCTCCCTTCCTATCCAAGCAGTTTATTCTTTGGTGCCGAATTTGGGGAGATCCCTTCCATTGTTGGTGTTTCTTGAAGATCCTCTCAAGGTTGAAGATGGACAATTGGGATGATGAGTGGGAAGAGGAGGTTCCTCAGTCTAGCAGGGCCGGCAAGTCCAGCAAAACCTTTGATGGGTTGGATGACATTGTTGATGATCTCAATGCGGACTCTTCTTCCATGCCCAAGGCCAAGAAACTCAAGAAAGCTGCTGGGGTCAAGGTTACTACAACCAAGAAAGCTGCCAAGCCTCCTGTCAATCCCGCGGAACCGGTACGTGCGTCTTGGGTCAAGGTGAAACCTAGTGAATTCAAGAGAGATCGTTTGTCTTTCAACCCTTATGCCTTTGGTCAGCCCACATGCCTAGATGATAGTAGATTCTATTGCAAGATGCACCAGCAAATCTTTCATCAACGCATTGTAGTAAAAAAGAATGCTCATGTACCCGTGGATTATTTCAACCTTGTCCAAGCTAGAGATACCTGGCCTGATGTGATGGACATTATGGATTTTCATCAAATCTCTAAGCTCATGACTGTTAGTACTCCATATTCTCCTGATTTGCTTCAGCAATTCTATGCTACTGTTCATTTCTCCACTGAGCATGGTAAGAGGAATTGACATGGATGAGTGCAAATTCTATATGTTCAACGTCTATGGCTGAGTTTGGGGCACTTTTTGGTCTTGAGGAATTGCCCGTTGCACCATGCTATGTTCATCTCCATCTTTCAAAGCTTATTCCAGCTGAGACGGGATTCGCCATTGTTATTCTCCAGGGTCAGGGGTTCGTGGGAAGATTCCTAATACAGTTCATATGTATCCCTTCTGGAGAATTGTTCACAACATTTTGAGAAACTGTCTTGCCTGCAAGTTTGGAGAAAAAGGTTTAGTTCGTGACAGGATGGTCAATTGTCTTTATCATATTGTTGAGCTTAAAGAAAGGAACAAGCAAATCGATATTCTTGATTACACATGGCAAGAGATGCAAATTGTGGTTGTCAAAGACAAGATCCCCATCTATGGTCCATTTCTGCAGACTCTTCAACACCAAGTTGCCATCCTGAAGTGTCAATCAGTTTCAGTTGTTCTATCCTGCTCTTGTTGGTCTCCGTCCTATGCCCGAGGGTGGTCCTGTTTGGCCGCCTCCTGGTGATGCTCCTGAGGGAGAAACTGATGAAGAAGATGACGAGGAAGAGAAGAAAGGTGGTTTAGTTCAAGCACTCAAGAGGATGAACTGCTTCTTTGCGCACAAACGCAAATCCGAGTACAAGGCTTACCACAAGCAAAAGGTCTTCAGCCGGAATCAGCGCGCAATTATGGACAAGCTTGACATTGCATATCCAGACAGCTCAGCCGAGGTCTCCGAGAAGACCTACATGTCTCAGGGCAAGTACACTTATTGGTTCGGCGATGACGCCTCCTCTCTTGCTCCATATTGGCAAGGCGACCCCGATCAGTCTAGCTCCGGTCCCGCTGCTCATGATGCTGAGGATGACGAGGAGTATGATGAGGATGAAGATGAGTGATCATGGGCCTTCACTTCACTTTCTCCCTTTTTGGTGTCTTGATGCTAAAGGGGAGAGAGATCTCCGGGGATTTGCATTGCATTGCATCCATTTGCGTTTTCATATTTCCCTTCTCATTTGCATCGAACTTGTTTTTAAGTGAACTCTATTTGCTATGTATTGTGGAACTTATGTCATGAATTATTGTACGGTATATGGACCATTATGTTGTTGTAAGGACTTCCCTGGTTTATTTCCTATTCTTTGGAGTCCTTTACAAGGTGATAATTTTTCCAAGATGATTTCTATATGAAACCCATGGTGAGAAAATTGCTCTACTCATATAAGAACTATGGTGAGAAATCGCATATCTTTTGCTCACATAGTACCTATATCATGCTTGCCTCTTGTTCTCATTTGAGCATATGTTACTGATACGTCTCAAACGTATCCATAATTTCTGTTGTTCCATGCTTATATTATACCATTTGCTACATGTTTTATATACACTTCATATCACTTTTATGCATTTTCTGGGACTAACCTATTAACAAGATGCCACAGTGCCAGTTCCCTGTTTTCTGCTGTTTTTGGTTTCAGAAAGTTACTTCTGGAAATATTCTCGGAATTGCACGAAACAAAAGGCCAAGTCCCTATTTTTCCAACACGTACACGGAGTCCGAAGAGAGACGAAGACTCGCCACGAGGTGGCCAAACCACAGGCCGGCGCGGCAGGGGCCCACCGCGCCGCCTGGTGGTTTGGGCCCCTCGGGGGTCCGCCGACATCGCCCCTTCGCCTATTTATTCCCCGAGACGTGAAAACCCTAAAACACCGAGCCTTTCATCCAGAACATATTCGCTGCCGCCGCCGTCGTCAACCCTAACTCGGGGGGTTCTGAAGCTCTTCCCGGCACCCTGCCGGAGAGGGGAATCATCACCGGAGGGCTCTACATCGCCATGCCCGCCTCCGGAGTGATGTGTGAGTAGTTCATCCTTGGACTATGGGTCCATAGCAGTAGCTAGATGGTTGTCTTCTCCACTTGTGCCATCATGTTTAGATCTTGTGAGCTGCCTATCATGATCAAGATCATCTTATTGTAATGCTACATGTTGTGTTTGCTGGGATCTGACTTATATTGATACCTATGTGGAGCTGAATATTATATTATCATGTCTATGTCATTTGTGATCTTGCATGCTCTCCGTTACTTGTTGAAGCCTTGGCCAAGTGAATACTTGTGACTCCAAGAGGGGGTATTTATGCATGATAGTTGGGTTCAACCTCTATTTAACCTGGGATAGTGACAGCAAGTTCTAAGGTTGTAGATGTGTTGTTGCCACTAGGGGTAAAACAGCAATGCTTTATTCAAGGATGAATGTATTGTTTACATTACGCACATTACTTAATGCAATTGTCTGTTGCTTGCAACTTAATACTGGAAGGGGTACGGATGTTAACCGGAAGGTGGACTATTTAGGCATAGATGCATGCTGGATAGCGGTCTATGTACTTTGTCGTAATGCCCAAATGAATCTCATAGTAGACACCACAACTCGCACATGCATGTTATATGCACTTATCAATTGTCAATTGCCCAGCTGTAATTTGTTTACCCAGCATGTTAGTTATCTTATTGGAGAGACACCACTAGTGAACTGTGGACCCCGGTCCATTCTTTTACATCTGAAATACAATCTACTGCAATCATTGTTCTCTACTGTTTTATGCAAACAAACATCATCTTCCATACGATACGTTTAACCCTTTGTTTTCAGCAAGCCGGTGAGATTGACAACCTCACTGTTAAGTTGGGGCAAAGTAATTTGATTGTGTTGTGCAGGTTCCACGTTGGCACCGGAATCCCTGGTGTTGCGCCGCACTACACTCCTTCACCAACACCTTCGAAGCAACCTCGTTTTCCTACTGGTTCGATAAACCTTGGTTTCATACTGAGGGAAAACTTGCTGCTGCACTCATCATACCTTCCTCTTGGGGTTCCCAACTGACGTGTGACGTACAAGCATTGTTTCTGGCGTTGCCGGGGAGATATTCCCTCGTCAACTTAGCGCCAGCAACGTTTTCTGGCGCCGTTGCCGGGGAAAACCGAATTGCTTCTGCAAGGGGAGTCTCTCACACCCAATCTCTTTACTTTGTTATTTGTCTTGCTTAGTTTATTTTTATTTAGTCTTGTTTGCTCTCTTTATCAAAAACACAAAAAAATTAGTTACTTGTTTAATTCGTTTGATTTTGTTTTTCAAAATGAGTACTCCTGAGAACACTAAGTTGTGTGACTTCACTAGCACAAACAACAATGATTTCATATGCACTCCTATTGCTCCACCTGCTTCTAAAGCAGAATTTTATGAAATTAAACCTGCTCTATTAAATCTTGTTATGAAAGAGCAATTTTCTGGTGTTAGTACTGATGATGCTGCTGCCCATCTTAATAACTTTGTTGAACTTTGTGAAATGCAAAAGTATAAGGATATGGATGGGGATATTATAAAACTGAAACTTTTTCCTTTCTCCTTGAGAGGAAGAGCTAAAGAATGGTTGCTTTCTTTGCCTAGAAATAGTATTGATTCTTGGACAAAATGCAAAGATGCTTTCATAGGGAAATATTATCCTCCTGCTAAGATTATATCCTTGAGAAGTAGCATTATGAATTTTAAACAACTTGATAATGAACATGTTGCTCAAGCTTGGGAAAGAATGAAATCTTTGGTGAAGAATTGTCCCACTCATGGACTGACTACTTGGATGATCATCCAAACCTTTTATGCAGGATTAAATTTTTCCTCAAGGAACTTATTGGATTCGCCTCTGGAGGAACCTTTATGTCCATCACTTTAGGTGCAGCAACAAAGCTACTTGATGATATGATGATCAACTATTCCGAATGGCACACCGAAAGAGCTCCTCAAGGTAAGAAGGTAAATTCTGTTGAAGAAACCTCCTCTTTGAGTGATAAGATTGATGCTATTATGTCTATGCTTGTGAATGGTAGATCTCATGTTGATCCTAATAATGTTCCTTTAGCTTCATTGGTTGCTCAAGAAGAGCATGTTGATGTAACTTCATTAAAAACAACAACTTCAACAACAATGCTTATAGGAATAATTTTGGTAGCAACAACTCTAGGCCTTTTCCTTCAAGTGGTAATGGTTATTCTAATGCTAGATCTTTTATGCCTAGTGAGGAAAGGATGATAGAAATTGAGAGATCAACTAAAAGCTTTATGCAATCACAATTTGAGCAAAATCAATTGTTTACAAAAGCTATGAATGAACAAACTGCCATGTTGAAGAATATAGGACAGCAACTCGAAAATATAAATAGTGAGATTTCAGGTTTGCAAACTAAGATTTCCATTGCTGAAAACCGTATTTCATCTATGTCTGAAGCTCAGTCCTCTTTGATTAATAACATGGCAGCGAAACCTGAAGGTCTTGATGAGTCATTTGCTACAGCAAATGCCATCCAAGTTCGAATTGATAATAATATTAGGATGTTGGCTGAATTGCATGCTAGGTGGGAAAAAGAGGAAGAACTTGAAAAAGAGAATAGTATAGTTAGAGTTTGTACTATCACCACCACTAGTAATGCTAATGTTTCATGCTAGTAAGCCTCCTACTATTGATGGTAATGTTATTGGTGTTGGTAATGTCTCTACTACTTCTGCAAAGCGTTTGAAATTGCCTAAAACTGCTGAAACTTTTTCTGATAAAAGTGCTGAAATTTTTCAAACTATTGGAGACAATGGTTCCACCACCATTGACAATAATGATTTTGATTTTGATGATTGTAACATCTCTGAAGTTATTATGTTCTTGCAAAAATTAGCTAGAAGTCCCAATGCTAGCACTATTAATTTGGCTTTTACAAAGCATATTACAAATGCTCTTTTGCAAGCTAGGGAGGAGAAGTTGAAACTTAAAGCTTCTATTCCTAGGAAATTAGAAGATGGTTGGGAACCCATCATTAAGGTAAAGGTGAATGATTTTGATTGCAATGCCTTGTGTGATCTTGGTGCAAGTATTTCGGTTTTGCCCAAGAAGCTTTATGATATTCTTGATTTGCCACCTTTGGAACATTGTTATTTGGATGTTTTTCTCGCTGATAATGCTATGAAGAAACCTTTGGGGCGAGTTAATGATGTTTTTATTACAGTAAACAATAACCTTGTCCCGTTGATTTTATTGTTATGGATATTGAATGCAATGCATCTTGTCCTATTGTTTTGGGAAGACCTTTTCTTCGAACTGTTGGTGCCATCATTGATATGAAAGAAGGTAATATAAGGTACCAATTTCCTCTCAAGAAAGGTATGGAACACTTCCCTAGGAAGAGAATGAAGTTACCTTTTGACTCTATTGTTAGAGCAAGTTATGATGTTGATGCTTCTTCTCTTGACAACACTTGATTTTCACTTTCTGCGCCTAGCTGAAAGGCGTTAAAGAAAAGCGCTTATGGGAGACAACCCATCGTTTTTATTTGCTGTTATTTTTGTTTTCTTTGAGTCAAGGAGTTTTGTTACTTCTGTAGCAACTCCTTTGTATCTTTATTTTATCGCAATGTTGTGCCAAGTAAAGTTCTATATTGAAAGTTGATGCAAGATTTGGATTTCTGCGCAGTGACAGATTTTTAGCTGTCACGGATTTGAGCTTATCTCCCTGTAGAAAATTCAAAAATTCTGAAAAAATCACGCATATTCCTGAGATATGTACGCAACTTTCATTATTTTAGGCCAGATCCATCTGAGCAACTTAAGTGCCTCGAAAAAATTCGTCATTCCAGACTGTTCTGTTTTTGACAGATTCTGCCTTTTGTTTTGCATTCGCTCTTTTACTGTGTTTGTGTGGATTTCTTTGCTCCACAAAGCATTGGTGGCTGTAGCTAATGTCCAGAAGCTTTGGGATTGATTGTATCATTACAGAATATGAGAATTTTTGATTATGCACTAACCCTCTAATGAGAACTGTCTTGAGTTTGGTGTGAAGGAAGTTTTCAAGGATCAAGCGAGAAGGGTGATATTATGTGATCAAGAAGAGTGAAAAGCCTAAGCTTGGGGATGCCCCCGTGGTTCATCCCAACCATATTCAGAGAGACTCAAGCGTCTAAGCTTGGGGATGCCCAAGGCATCCCCTTCTTCATCAACAAACTTATCAGGTCATCTCTAGTGAAACTATATTTTAATTCTTTCACATCTTATGCGCTTTACTTGGAGCGTCTGTGTGTTTTTATTTTTGTTTTTGTTTGAATAAATTCGGATCCTAGCAATCCTTGTGTGGGAGAGAGACACGCTCCGCTTTTTCATGTGAATACTCATGTTCTTCACTTATATTTGTTGAGTATTCTTAACTAGCTACTGCAGTGCTTTTAGCTCCTGTTTTTCATGCATCTCTTCGAGCTGTTAGCACTTGTTTATAAATACTCTCTTGCTGCATTATATTATCATTTGGAGAGTTTATGTTTAAATAAATTGATTGGTGTTTGTTTGGAAGAAAGAAAATGCTACATGTAGTAGTTGGTATTGGAAAAGACATATGCATTCTTGTAGATCATTGTCTTGTTTCGATTTGATACTTTGCAATTGTTTTGAGCTCTCAAGTAGATCATGTTTAAGCTCTTGCATCATGTAGTTAAAGCCTAGTAGTGGAGAACTACCGTAGAGCTTGTTGAGACTTGGGATGCATATTTGTTCTCTCTAAGGTCTAGATATTTTCTGGTAAAATGTTTGAGCAACAAGGAAGACAGTGTAGAGTCTTATAATACTTGCAATATGTTTTTATGTGATTCTTGCTGTACCGGTTTATACTTGTGTTTGCTTCAAACAACCTTGCTAGCCTAAACTCTGTACTGAGAGGGAATGCTTCTCGTGCATCCAAAACTTGAGCCAAAACCCATGCCATTTGTGTCCACCATACCTACCTACTATGTGGTATTTCCTGCCATTCCAAGTAAATATTTCATGTGCTACCTTTAAACTATTCAAAACTTTATTACTCCTTATTTGTGTCAATGTTTTATAGCTCATGAGGAAGTATGTGGTGTTTTATCTTTCAATCTTGTCATTTACTTCTGACAGACTTTCACCAATGGACTAGTGGCATATACATCCGCTTATCCAATAATTTGCAAAAAGAGCTGGCAACGGGGTGCCCAGCCCCAATTAATTACAACTTTCATTAATAATTCTCTTCACATGTTTTGCCCTGATTTATCAGTAAGCAACTTAATTTGCAAATAGACACTCCTCCATGGTATGTGAATGTTGGAAGGCACCCGAGGATTCGGTTAGCCATGGCTTGTGTAAGCAAAAGGTTGGGAGGAGTGTCATCTATAAAGAAACTAAAATACATGTGTAAACAAAAGAGAAGAGGGATGATCTACCTTGCTGGTAGAGATAACGTCCTTCATGGGAGCCGCTCTTGAAAGTCTGGTTGACAAGGGGGTTAGAGTGCCCACTACCATTCGTTGACAACAACAAACACCTCTCAAATACTTATTTTGTGCTCTCTATATGCTTTCGAAAACTTAAAAAGCTCTAGCACATGATTTAATCCCTGCTTCCCTCTGCGAAGGGCCTATCTTTTACTTTATGTTGAGTCAGTTTACCTACTCCTTTCTATCTTAGAAGCAAACACTTGTGTCAACTTTGTGTGCATTGATTCTTACATGTTTACTTATTGCACTTGTTATATTGCTTTATGTTGACAACTATCCATGAGATATACATGTTACAAGTTGAAAGCAATGCTGAAACTTAATCATCCTTTGTGTTGCTTCAATGCCTTTTACTTTGAATCTATTGCTTTATGAGTTACCTCTTATGCAAAACTTTTTGATGCTTGTCTTGAAAGTACTATTCATGAAAAGTTTTTGCTTATATGATTCATTGTTTACTCTTTATCTATTTGTTAGCAAACTATAGATCATTGCTTTGAGTCACTTCATTCATGACATGAGCCTTGCAATATATTGATCAAGATTGTGTGAAAGCATGTCTCCTCAGAAATTATTTGTTGTTATCGTTTTACCTACTCGAGGACGAGTAGAACTAAGCTTGGGGATGCTTGATACGTCTCCAACGTATCCATAATTTCTGCTGTTCCATGCTTATATTATACCATTTGCTACATGTTTTATATACACTTCATATCACTTTTATGCATTTTCTGGGACTAACCTATTAACAAGATGCCACAGTGCCAGTTCCCTGTTTTCTGCTGTTTTTGGTTTCAGAAAGTTACTTCTGGAAATATTCTCGGAATTGCACGAAACAAAAGGCCAAGTCCCTATTTTTCCAACACGTACACGGAGTCCGAAGGAGAGACGAAGAGCCACGAGGTGGCCAAACCACAGGCGCGCGGCAGGGGCCCACCGCGCCGCCTGTGGTTTGGGCCCCTCGGGGGTCCGCCGACATCGCCCCTTCGCCTATTTATTCCCCGAGACGTGAAAACCCTAAAACACCGAGCCTTTCATCCAGAACATATTCGCTGCCGCCGCCGTCGTCAACCCTAACTCGGGGGGTTCTGAAGCTCTTCCCGGCACCCTGCCGGAGAGGGGAATCATCACCGGAGGGCTCTACATCGCCATGCCCGCCTCCGGAGTGATGCGTGAGTAGTTCATCCTTGGACTATGGGTCCATAGCAGTAGCTAGATGGTTGTCTTCTCCACTTGTGCCATCATGTTTAGATCTTGTGAGCTGCCTATCATGATCAAGATCATCTTATTGTAATGCTACATGTTGTGTTTGCTGGGATCTGACTTATATTGATACCTATGTGGAGCTGAATATTATATTATCATGTCTATGTCATTTGTGATCTTGCATGCTCTCCGTTACTTGTTGAAGCCTTGGCCAAGTGAATACTTGTGACTCCAAGAGGGGGTATTTATGCATGATAGTTGGGTTCAACCTCTATTTAACCTGGGATAGTGACAGCAAGTTCTAAGGTTGTAGATGTGTTGTTGCCACTAGGGGTAAAACAGCAATGCTTTATTCAAGGATGAATGTATTGTTTACATTACGCACATTACTTAATGCAATTGTCTGTTGCTTGCAACTTAATACTGGAAGGGGTACGGATGTTAACCGGAAAGTGGACTATTTAGGCATAGATGCATGCTGGATAGCGGTCTATGTACTTTGTCGTAATGCCCAAATGAATCTCATAGTAGACACCACAACTCACACATGCATGTTATATGCACTTATCAATTGTCAATTGCCCAGCTGTAATTTGTTTACCCAGCATGTTAGTTATCTTATTGGAGAGACACCACTAGTGAACTGTGGACCCCGGTCCATTCTTTTACATCTGAAATACAATCTACTGCAATCATTGTTCTCTACTGTTTTATGCAAACAAACATCATCTTCCATTCGATACGTTTAACCCTTTGTTTTCAGCAAGCCGGTGAGATTGACAACCTCACTGTTAAGTTGGGGCAAAGTAATTTGATTGTGTTGTGCAGGTTCCACGTTGGCACCGGAATCCCTGGTGTTGCGCCGCACTACACTCCTTCACCAACACCTTCGAAGCAACCTCGTTTTCCTACTGGTTCGATAAACCTTGGTTTCATACTGAGGGAAAACTTGCTGCTGCACTCATCATACCTTCCTCTTGGGGTTCCCAACTGACGTGTGACGTACACGCATCAAGCATAGTTTCTGGCGCCGTTGCCGGGGAGATAGAAGCAACACCGCAATATATTCCCTCGTCAACTCAGCGCCAGCAGTTTCTTGTATATCTTGTTGGCTTATAAGTTTAAGGGGAGCTTCCCTCAAAAACTTTGCCATGCTTAAATGAGATATCTTTTTGCAAATCCTTTTGTTGTCATCAAACATCAAAAAGGGGGAGATTGAAAGGACATGGTCCGTTAATCTTGTTTTGACGTTTGATCACAACACTTGGAAGTATTTAACATACCGCTAAGTGTCCACAGGAATTATGATTGTCTAAATCAAAATGATGCTAGTGTATCTCTCTCTATGCAAAAAGGAAGAAATGCATGTTGTCGGATTTTAGAAGGTGAAGGGAGAAGCGCACTGCAGGGCGGCCGACCCCCAGGCCGGCCCAGGCTGGTCTCCAGGCCGGTTGCCACGGGCACCCTGCCGGCCCCAGGCCGGCCTAGGCCAGTCCCCAGGCCAGCTGTGTCGGGCAGCCCGCCGGCCCCCAGGCCGGCCCAGGCCGGTCTTCGGACCGGTTTCCTCTGCAGCTCCGCCGGCCCCCAGGCCGGCCCTCCTTCCTGCGCGTCGACACTTACCCCTTCAACGGCCATATTTTGAAGGGGACTATAAATGCCTCTTCACCTACCTTTGGACACTAGCTTGACCACATTGAAGAACACCATTAATTGCAAGCTCAAGATTTGATAGATCTCCCAATCCTCCACCCAAACTCGTTGATACTTGGAGGATTGAAGGAGAAGCCCCGGATCTACATCTTCACCAAGCCGTTCTTCATTTCCCCCTCATTCTCTTGAGGGACCTTTGCTAGGATTTCCTTTGGGAAAACCTAGCTCATTATTGTACTCACTTGTTGTCTTTGTGACAGATTTGTAGCTGTTCGGGAGCCCCCAATCCTCTTGTGGGTTGTGCCCCGGATCGTTGTTGTAAGGGCTCCGGATTCCGCCTTGAAGGATTCCGATAGTGGAAGGTGAACCAAACCTTTATGGTGCGGTTCATCGGAGAAGAAGGTGACGCCTTTGTGGCGGTTGAGTTTTGACCTTCGTGGTAGCTCACACCTCTCCAACGAGACGTACTCCCTAAAAAGGAGGAACTCGGGAATACATCCTTGTCTCCGCGTGCTTTCACTTCGGTTACTTCTATCCTTGTTTACCGTTTCTACTTAGAGTACCTTGCTTAGTTGCTAGCTTGTCATATAGGAAAATTCACCGTAGTTGCATATCTAGAGAATTTACCTTTTGTGTCAAGCCTAATTTGAAAAAGTACTAAAATTGAAGTAGCACCTATTCACCCCCCCCCCCCCCCCTCTAGGTGTCATACGATACTTTCATGCACTCTCTCAAATTTTCACAAACTGATATGGAAGATCAAAATCCCTCCTAAAAACTAACTACATCCTTTTATGGACGGAGGGAGTAGTTCTTTGCCTGGCTTGCAATTCAGGGCAGATGCTCCACTGCTGATATGCTGCAAAAGAGAACATCCCCTGTAATCCCATCTGTCCACTATGCCACATTCACCCCGAATCTGCATTACACATGCTAGGTCAGTGCTCCTACGCCATCAGCATTTGGCATGAGATCTTTGGCCGCTTTGCCATCACAAGCCGGTTGCTTACTACACCCTTCGTTACACAATGCAAAATGTTTTAGGTGTTACACATGCATGTCTAGATTCATACAAAAAAATGGACACATACACAAAAACATGTCTAGACACATGTTTGTACATATGTATGTATAAAAGGGCTAAAACATCTTATATTGTGGAACGGAGGGAGTATATCTGAACCGAGCCTGGAGCGATGGTGGTGGTAGGTTTTCAGCAAGGAGACCAGGGCCAAATGCAATTAAGCTCAGCTCCGTCCGTGATCATGTGCACCTGGTGGAGGATTGGAAAGAGAGAAACAACCGCAATTTCAACACCAAAGCTTGCAATGCTGTGAAAATTTGTGACATGATTTCTAAAGATCTTAGAGAGTTTTTTTTTAGAAATGGGAGCCTCGCCCCAGCCTCTGCATCAAAATGATGCATACGGCCGGTTTTTTATTAAGAATAAGTATCCAAGTTCAGATTGTACCGCATTATTACATTCACTTATCAGACAGTGTGAAAATAAATATGAGCCAGAAGAAAATAAACAGCCTAGCCATCTAATCTTCTAGCATGCCGCCATCCATTGTGGCAAAAGATAGCCCGAACGACCGCCATCATTCGAGTACATCCGGTATCCAACTGATCCCGGTGGGTGCCTGGGGACAGGAGCGACCACTGCTGAATCCAGTGCGTAGCTCGAACCACAACCTGCAAAAAGTGTGGAGTTGGTATCTTGTTAAATACAATATCATTTCTGCAATTCCAAATTGCCCATAAGAAAGCCGCAACACCGATGCGTATACGAGCTTTAGTTTCTTTGCCAACCCAATTTAACCAGGATCCAAACATATTAGAAACACTGGTCGGAGGTGTAATATTAAAGGTGAAATGAATTAGACGCCAAATATTTTTCACGAAGTGACAAGATATAAAAAGATGTTCTACAGACTCTTCTGTATCGCAAAAAGCACATTTCTTACATCCTGTCCAGCGCCTCTTTGCCAAGTTGTCTTTAGTTAACAAGACCCGTCGGTGTAAAAACCACATGAAGATCTTAATCTTCAATGGTATCCGTAATCGCCATAAATATTTGTGCAGAAATCGTGTGTGACCATTCATATAGTCAGCATACAAAGATTTTACCGAGAACAACCCATTCGTAGTTAACTTCCACTTAAACGAGTCATTCTCCGCCGATAAATTAACTCGCATCAGCCGTTCAACGAGGTGCAACCAGGCAATACGCTTATCCCCTACGATGGCACGTCTAAACTGAATGTTAAGTGGGTTTGTGTTTAAAACTTGTGCGACTAAAACGTTTTTATGCCTCACAATATTGTAGAGTGTCGGGTATTGGGTAGCTAATGGTGTGTCGCCTAGCCATGAATCCTCCCAAAATCTGGTTCGCAAACCATTACCGACAATAAAAGAACCACGTGAGAAAAAATCATGCTTAACCCCATAATTCCTTTCCAAAACGGGGAATCATTTGGTTTTGCTTCCGCTTGTGCAAGTGTTTTACCGTTCAGGTATTTGTTGCAAAGAAGCTCTTGCCAAACGCCCTCCTCTGTCAATATCTTAAACAACCATTTCGCTAAAAGGCTCTTGTTTTTAATTGACAAAACTTCTATGCCGAGACCCCCCTGATCCTTTGGTCGACAAATTATGTTCCATTTTGTAAGTCTATATTTCTTCTTCTTCTGGTCACTTTGCCAAAAGAAGCGTGATCGATAAAAATCCAATCTTTTCCTAACTCCAATAGGAATTTCAAAGAAGGATAAAAGGAACATCGGTAAACTAGTTAGCACTGAATTAATTAGGACTAAACGATCTCCGTATGAGAGCATCTTCCAATCCAGGCTCCCAGTTTTTTTTCAAATCTATCTTCAACCATTTTCCATTCCTTATTGAGTAGTTTTCTATAATGAATTGGAATACCAAGGTATTTGAATGGTAATGTACCGCTCGTACACCCAAATATATGTCGATATTCCTTTGTGATTCTTTTGCTTTTCCGAAACAATACACCTCGCTTTTATGGAAATTGATTTTTAACCCAGAAAGTTGCTCAAATATAGATAGAATTAATTTCATGTTCACGGCCTTTGCTAGATCGTGTTCAAGAAATAGGATCGTGTCATCAGCATATTGAAGAATTGATACTCCACCCTCGACAAGATGAGGTACCAATCCACCCACTTGACCATCCTCCTTAGCCCGAGAAATCAAAATGGCTAACATATCCGCAACAAGATTAAATAAAATAGGGGATAGGGGGTCTCCTTGGCGTAACCCTTTCAAAGTTCTTAATTAGAGAGTGGAATCGTGCTGGACTAAAAGGAGAGCTCTGGATGCCTCCGGACTAACTTCCTTTTCCTTTGTTCTACTAACTGCAACTATAGCTAACCCATTTGTAACACGATTCATTCTTCTTCTTAATTAATAGAAAATGGCGCTGCCTTTTTGGTCAAAAAAATGTCCCAATTAATGTGGTGGATTCTTTGGCCACGTTTACATTTATAGCTAAATACCGTGCGTTGGAATAGGATCAACACAAATAGTTGTTAGGGTACAATTTTTGTGAATCGATTCCTTGTGTGTTGATAATATAACGGTCATTCATGCTAATTTATTCACTTGCAAAACACACTATCAGTGGCGGACCCAGGATTTTGGTACGACCAGGGCTAAACCCTAAGGCCGTGCTCTGGTACAAAATTTTGGGCTAGTGGTTAACCTTTTGAAATATTTCTCCTAAATTCTTATATATTTGTTTGTAATCTACAATATTTCATACGAAACTTATGACCAACTTGTTGGCATGAACCATTATAAAAAATACTCCCTCTTATTTACATCTAGCTCATCCATTGGTTCCTAAAGCCCAAGAAAAGCAAGAATGTCATCTAGATGACACTCGGCACTACGATTATCACCGATCACAATAACACAATATCATGCTCTTGACGAGTGTCTAGCTCGGACTAACTGCCGTGTTTCTTTCTAAGTCTCTGTCAAATACATAAGCTGGGATAATTTGGTGGGCCGTGAAGCCGATGAAAATAAAATGACAACTGAGACATGTCCGGAAGAAATATATTTCAACACATCTTTGTTCCCATCATTTTTATGTCTACATTGCCAGATTCAATCGGCTAATCCCTAATTTCAGCAATTGAAAGATAATCTAACAAGAAACGATTGGAGAAAAAGTAAGGCTTTCAGTATTAAAAGCAAACAGTTACAGTACCTTGGAACAAAGAGCACCCGATAAGACATCGGCAAGTTGGAGGCATGCGAGCGGAACGCCGGTGTGTGGGCGGAGGAGGGCGTGGTGCTGCGCGGTCAGGCTCCTAGACGGGGTCGCGGCGGAGCCTGGGAAGGTCGCGACCAGATCAAGTCGCGCGTGTCGGCGGAAGTAGGGTGAGAAACTGAGAATTCTCGCATTAGATCGAGCGCCGGAACACGAACTGCCTGTGCACTAATCGAGCGTGGGCCTTAGAAAAGAATTAATTACGGGCCTGTTTGGTATTAGCCCTTGCCATTCCGATTCTGTGACACGGGCTAGGCTCTTGGGGACTCCAATTTTCAGTAAATTTATGAATAGATTACCTGTACTACATGGGCCATGACCCGGGCTGCAGCCCTGGCTGCCCGGGGCGTAGTTCCGCCCCTGCACACTACTATTAGCCCAAAAGATTATAGCTTGTCGACTACTGACATGTGCGCACTAACCTATGCTTTTTTTGAAAAGGACACTGACATTAAAATAAGCACCGAACATTGCAAAACACTCCAAAAGAAATGAAAATTGCAACGAGATTTTTGAGATGCCCTTCGTCTTAAACCTCCAGACCATGTCGACGGCGCCGCCGCAGTCGCTGCTCCTAGAGCCGGTCTGACGTTGTTGGATGCGGACGGGAAGTCGCCGAATGGGTCAAGAAGACCACATCTGTCCTGGAGCCGAAGAAGAAGGATAAACTGCCAATGAAGTTCCATGACGATCCGGAGAACGCAACCGCCAGAAGTAGTCCTTGAGAAGTACACCACTCCCACAAGCTTCTCGACGTCGCCGCCGAGATGGGTTGAAACCGGGGAGACCTTATTGGATAAGACGCCGTCACCACCATCTGAGAGCCGCCAACACCAAACCATAAACCTAAAACTAGGAAAACGGAGCCATCCCGCCAACGGGGAACGAGATCCACCCCGCCTCCATGCCCCGAAGGCCACAAAGGTGAGGCAGATTAGCAGCGGCAAGGACGGGAGGCGGTGAAAACCAAGACGCTTTTGCGTGCATGTGTTTCACCTGTGGGGAACGAAACGTTTTGTACGTAGTTTTACAAGGAGAAGACCGGTTATGCCTTCAAAACATGATGAACTAAAGCAAATATTAGGGCATGTCCATTGGTTTAGATGATGCATGTCACATTCAGACTACGGTATAGACACCTCCTAAAGTATTTTGTCTATTTGGTTCTCTATATAAGAAAATTTATACTCCATTGACCGTCAGGTTGAGTACCATCAGCTGCATGTTCTTCGAAAGCAAGGTGCGGAGGAGGGCATAAGACTACACACTCCAATTGACGAGCAGATGCATCGGCGCTCTAACTATAAAGTACTCCCTCCGTTTTAATTTAGATGACTTTCATTTATACAAATGTGGTGTACATAGACATGTTAAATGTATAGATACATCTATATGTAGACAAATGGAAATCATCTAATATGGAACGGAGGGAGTACAAATCAAGAAAGAAGAATCAAAATAATACATGAATCTTGCGTTCCCTAGGTGCCTGTTCATTCTTCCGTGTAACACAAATTACAGCTCAAGTGTTATATTCATTGACGCATGCTATGGATGGTATATATATGATACTCCCTCCCTTCCACTAGCTTGATATAAAGGTTTATACTATGAAACAGAGGTAGTAGGTTTTAGTATAAGAGAAATCAAGTGCCGTGGCTCCATATATAGATAAAAGGTAAGTGTTGTAGAAAAGGTGACCTTGATCGCTGAATGTGAGCTTGAACTAAATTTCCTGGGAATCCTCGTGAGGAATACTGATTGTTCTGTATCTAAACTTGACCTTGATGAATGAATGTGAGCTCTGTATATAAATATAGAAAAAACGAATGATAATTTTGATTATGTGGTTCAGTTTTACGCTCAAAACTCCTACATATTGTCGGACACGGAGACTACGGATCTCTATCATCCAGGAGGGTCTCGTCGGCTCGCCGTCTTCTTCCTCAAACAAGTCTGCCGTAGTAAACTTTTCTCCAGAATCAAGGTCGAGTGGCGTTGTCCTACCGAGAGCTTCGCCATTAGTTCTTTCCACTTCCCACTTGAGGGGGTTAAAATTTTGTCGAACGATCGAAAAACCGGGCAGCGGACGACCAAGATTTTACCGATCGATCAGGAAAAACCGCGGCAGCGGAGGCGTGCGTGAGTGCGTCCCTACTCTGCGCCCAAACGCGGCGTCGTCCTTATCGCCAATGGCACTGTCACGCCGTCTCCAACTACCTCCACATGAGCACGACATACGCCACATAAGGCGTGGGACAGGACGAAAGCAAATCATAGATTTTTGTTTAATCAAACGGTGATAAAATAAATATCATGACATTGTTGTTTTAGCTAACTGAAGATGGGAGTAAAGGGGATCGACAAATTGACTAAACCTACGGTAGATGCAGAAATTAGTGTACAAGTCGATACAGCATATTAAGCTCAACTTTAGACCACCCCCTAGCGCTATCGGTACTGCCGCCGAAAAAAAAAAGAGTTAGTCTGATTTGTAAGCACTAAGTCTCTGTTTGACGTTAGCAAAACTGCAGTGTTAACAAACCATGGTATTGGCTAAAAAAGTGGACTATTTTGCACTATACAAAAAAGTGGTTCAGACATCTTTTTGACGACTTGTAGTATTCATTGCCTAGGCGTGGAAATACTCTGATTTTCGAATACTTAGGTTTTAGAAATTCTCCATTGCCAAACAGAGCCGAACTTTTTCGAAAAGCTTCCAAAAATGGAGCCAAAATAAGCAGGTTAAGATAAATATGTAAAACAGCCCTCAGTAGTGCATGCTAATTCTGTCAGCCAACGTGAATGACTCTTTTTCCAGGAAAACGTGAATGGTTCAGTATCTCAATACTAACCATCTTCCCTGAAAAAAATCATCTTCTTTTGGCGATTAACACAATACTAATCATCCATATCCTGAAACTAACACGGTTTATTCCTTGTGGACTGAAAACAACTGCATTGTGTAATGGCAGGCACATGACACGACAGAGTATATATAGAGAGTTCACGAGGTCTTCTATATATCCTAAATAAATCGGATGATAAATTGGTTTGGTAAACAAGAAATATCTATTCCTTTCTTTCTTTTTTTTCTCATTTTTTTGTACCTGTCTATGAAAATGGAATCAACCAGGATTAAACTTTAAACCTAATGCGCGACGATTCATAAGTCCGCAGGGCGAAGGATCGGAAGACTGGTAGCTTGACGACGATGGCACATCTCGACCGTAAGGCGCCCTCACGAGTGTACGGCCCTCGTCAACATCATCATCATCGTCGTCTTCCTCCTCGTCAACCTTCACGCCGACCATCGCGTCGGCGTCAATCTTCACGGCACCAGGAAGTAGGTAGCCGCCGTAGAACGGCTGCCGATGCTCCTCCGGTATCGTATACAGCAACGGCTGTGGCGGCATCCACGGGTAATTCGGCAAGAGGAATCTTGAAGCGTCGGGCGCCGGGCGGTGCTTCATCAGCTGCTCCTGCACGGCATTGAACTCGGCTTCGGCGAGGGCATGCTCTTGCGAGAGATCCTGGAGGACGCCGTACGCTCCGAGCACGGGATTGGCAGCCCGCAGGTCGGACTCGTACAAGATCGATTTCATGCAGTCGTCGCGCTTCTCCGGCCCAGCTCTTGTCAGGAACCGAAGGATGTTCTTGATCCCGAAGAGCCGGTGGGAGTTGCGGAAGCTGCCGGGCTTGTCGGCGGGGAAATAAGGCGCTAGTGGGCATCCCGGCGCGCACTTCCGGCGCTGGTGCTTGCACGCGGCGCACGCCGGATGCTGCTGCTGCTGCTGCGTCGGCGGCGCAACCGCCGTCTCCTGAGGAGGATAGGATGAGGAGGACGAGAAGCCCGAGGATGATCCGCCATTGCTGACGGAGACGTGGACGGGAGACGCCGCGGCGGGGTGGTGGACATGCCCGCACCAGGACTGGCGCCAGCACATCAGGGCTGATCGATCGGGAATGGCCAGGGTAGTGGATGGCGGCGGGAGCAGGAGACCTACAGATGCGTGCGCGTGGCGGCCGGATCTAAGCATATATATGCGCCGACATGAACCGACAAACCCTGATTTAGCTGGGATTGTTACGACGGATATGTGCGAATTGCAACAGACTCGCTGTTATTATCTGCAAGAAATGTAAACAAACCGTATTAGTAAACAATATTAATTCCAGGGAGCAAAAGGTAAACAACAACAATAGAATCTTGTAAACCAAAAATAAACAACATCAGTAGAATATTACAACTGCGGATCCTTTTCCAGCCATGTTCTTGTATCTATCCAACAATGATCATGCACGCAGTTGGACTTTCTACTCGGACTCACAACTCACGGCATATCACATTTTCTCATTTCTCATTTTCTTTTCGAACGGCCTTGAGATTTTCTATTTCACAACGTCAGTCGGATTGAGCATCCAAATCAAAATCGGCGCGCGTCGAGAGCTGCGCTGGTCAGAAACCAAGCCAACTCGTTTCAAACAAGTACTAGGAGTTTCGCTTAGAAAGAAGAAGAAAAAGAACTGCGATTGCTTTCTCCTCTTAACAACCGAGACACCCTGATGGCAAAAAAAGAAAACACGGCCTAGAGCAACAGTGGGCACTATGTTTGCAGAACATGCCATTAGAAAAACAAAGAAAGAGAAAAAATCTTGTAAACGAAAAAATAAACAACACCAGTAAAATATTACAACTGCGGATCCCCTTCCAGGCTTCCAGCCATGTTCGTGTATCTATCCAACATGGTTCATGCACGCAGTTGGAGTTTCTACTCCCTAGTATAGAAAATATCTACGATATATCTTTTTTTTAACTTGATCGAAAAAGTATCTTTTCAGACTTTCCTTGTACGAGGAATTTATTAAATCCAAATTCTGAAAAAAAGAATAAGCGGATCCATATAAGATATATGCTATGAATAAACCGACGATAGCGAGACTTGCAAAACAAATAGCATTAGTAATAAATTCATAGGAATTTATAAAAGAAATAAAACTTTGGCGAGTCAAGTTTATTGAGGGAGTTCACCACTTTAATAATAGGGTTAACTCCGCTATTCCTCGGACTCACGACATATCACATTTTCTCATTTGTTTCCGAATGGCCTGTAGATTTTAGTTTGATTGGTATTTTTTGGCTATTTTTCAACCTGATTGAGCATCCAAATCGAAATCGGCACGTGCCGAGTAGATAAAACCACCCGGGGTAAGAAGTAGGAGTTTCGCTCAGGAAAGAAGAATATTCAGAAGAACTGAGATCCGATGGATCACCATTCGGAGTGGATTGCTTTGCAATGCGTGTATGCTTTCCTCAAGTCACGTGACATGAAGACGACAATGTACATTCTTGAGTAGGAGGGGCGGCTCAAATTTTACTACCCTCGGTGCGCGCTCTGCTATCCTGCGGTGGGTGGAGCCTAACATAATGCAACAACACCCACTATATACATATTAGTTTGCAAAGGAAGAAGTTAAGCAATCCACCAAAAGTATTGCGTAAAATAGGTATATCTAGTGTAAGCACCAATAGTTGTATTGATGGTGCTCCACATACAAAATTGCAGCATGACATTTTACAAAAAAGATGCCGAATAGTTTTATCTATGGGGCAAAATCTACAAGAGTGATTGCCTACCCCGATTCTTTTTTTCATGTTATCGTTCATGGCAATGGCGCGAGATTAACCAGAGCCAAATCTTAATTTTGAGAGGCAATTTTGCCTTCCAGAGATGTCTAAGAGGCTTGTCCAACCTAATAGAGAAGAGTTTGTTGTAAAGATATTCAACAGAGAATTTTCCATACTTTGTAAGCTTCCACTTTGGCTTATGAGGGCCCTCGCCAACTGCAACAACGCATGTCTATAAGTCTGCCACGCTGATTTTACATCGAAGAATCCAACCATCTTTGGAAAGACATATTTTACCTAAATCATGCATCTCACTAACTATGCATTGCTGCTGCAAACCGATTTCAAAAGCTGTGGGATTTTTTTTTCACACGGGGAATACTTCCACAATAGGCATAATATAAAAAATTAGTCTCCTTGACACCCCCACAACCATTATTCTCCCAAGAAAATACAAGTGTATGATTTTCAGCAAGTCCTTTCAACATTGTGTCATTCTGCTTCTTATTGATTCTCTAGATCCTATGTTGCACCCCATATTTTGCTTTTACTAGGGATTTCCATATTCCTTCCTCATCTACAGTCTCCACCATCACTTGCACCTCAAGCATATGTTAAAAAGAATCAAGTTATCTATACCAAATCCCCTTTCACAATTGGCTTACAAATGCGTTTCCACCTGATCATGTAATGTTTCTTATTAATACCAACTCACTGCTAGAAGAATTTTCTAATGATTTTAGTCCTGGATTCCAAATTGTAATCAGGTAACAGATACATTGACATGAGATATATGAGGATGCCACTCAAAGATGACTGAATAGGAATAAATCTCTCACCAATCAATGAGGAGTTGCCAATCCATCCATCCAACCTTTTCTTGAGTTTATTAGTGAGATCGGCCAGGTCAGCCACGTGTAACCTAGAACCACGTAAAGTGTACCCCAAGATATTTGATTGACCTTAATTGGCACCCAAATGTATCAACATGCATGAGTCCTTTAGAATCATCTTCCAAAACGAGCATCACTCCACTCTTGAAATTGATTTCAAACGTGACATAACCTTAAACATATAACGAATCAATTTCAAATGACGACTTGCTCCATGTCATCTTTTGACAAACAGAATAGTGTCATCAGTATGACAACATGTTGACATTGCAACCTCTCTATCAATCATTTTACACGAGGAACCATGCCAACAAGAAGTCTAGCATCCTGAGCTTGTCTGATTATCTTAGCAAGACTATGCTACCAAATTAAAGAGGAATGGGGAGAAAGGATCTCCTTACCTCACCCCTATATGGCTAGCAAAATCCCTGCCATAAGTATCTTTCACGCAGTTATTGAATCATTTTTGTGATATGCACTTAAAAAATATTGTGAGTCAACTTTATCATAAGCTTTCTCAAAATTAAGATTTAGAAATACCCATTGTTGTTTTTACTACGAGATATGATTTCAGCTAAACACATAACCATCCATAATGTCCCCGCCCTTGATAAAACATTTGACATTTAGAGATGAATTTATCCACGAGAGGTTCCACTCTAAGGGTGACAACCTTGGTTATCATGGCAGATCGATAAAACCTATGCCTCAACAACCTCAATATCAACAATTAACGTTGGCAACCGGATGAACGCGAACCGTTTTCTTTTGAAAATGACGTTGTTCGAAAGGGTACAATTCGTCTTCGCTTGATCCAGCCACGAAGGCATGCACAATTTTTACATGTACATGTCTATAACGTTCTTCACAATCAACAAAGTGAAAATATGTACTCCCTCCGTCCCGGTGTTTAGGTCATCTACCGAAAAACTATTTATCCCGAATTACCATTCAAATAAGGCCCGTAAGAATTAACTCTCCTAGCAATTCGTGCCTAAATTTACTCCTGGCTGCGGCCTCCTCCTCTCTCTTCTTTCTCTCATTGATTTGCATGCCTAAGAGCATCTCTAGCAGAGCCCTCAAAACGCGAAACCTTATAACCGGTTTAAGGTTCACGAACGTCGCGTTTTTTGTGACAAAACGAGATGCGACATAGCAGAAACCGTAAAGCCGAACCTTAAAACAGAATATTCTGTTTTAAGGTTTGGCTTCACGGTTTATGCTATGTCGCGCCTATTACCGAACCTTAAACCACACAGTTTTTCAGAATTACAACAAAGATGAGCCATTTGACATTGATATTGAATAACGAATAAATAATAACAAATAAATATTGTAATGCATAGATCAAACAATAATCCATATTATTACAATAATAGTTCAAATCACACGGATTAAACAATAATTCAATACAAGAAAAGTGTCTAATGGAAACAAATGTTTGAATCACACATGAATGAAATGAAATGAAAAAAATGGCACATAATTACTGCCCATGCAACTGCCAGATGTGATCAACCAGGTCTAGCTGCAGCTGGTTGTGTGTCTTTGCATCCTCGATCTCCCGGTAAGTCTAAAGAAATGCTTCAATTTTATCTGGGTTTCTAGATGGCTTCACACGGCTGCCAACATTGTCATATGACAAATCCAAGTTCAAGTCCTTTTCATCCTCTACGATCATGTTGTGAAGAATCACACAACATGTCATGATATTTTTCAGAGTTTTCTTGTCCAAAAAACGGACAGGTCCTCGAACAATGGCAAACCTAGATTGCAAAACACCAAATGCTCTCTCTATGTCCTTTCGGCAGGCCTCTTGTGCCTTTGCAAGTTCAGATTGTTTTTTATTTATAGGCTTTGAGATGGTCTTCACAAATGTAGACCAAGAAGGGTAAATACCATCGGCAAGATAGTATCCCTTTGTGTAATCATGCCCATTGACAGTGAAGTTGCAAGCCGGAGCATCACCATTGGCTAGCCTACCAAGTAGATGAGACCTATGCAACACATTGATATCATTGAGCGTGCCCGGCAAACCAAAAAAGTAATGCCAAATTCATAAATCCTCAGATGCAACGGCCTCAAGCACAATTGTTGCATCACCCCCCTTGCCACAATACTGCCCGTGCCAGGCCTTCGGGCAGTTTTTCCAAGTCCAATGCATACAATCTATGCTACCTAGCATGCCCGGCCAATCTCGCTTCTCATTTGATGCCATCAACCTCACCGTGTCTTCTTCGTTCGGTGCTCGAAGATAGACCTTGCCAAAGACACGAATGATAACTTTGGCAAACCTACGAACCGACTCGATTGTAGTATCCTCATCAATGAGAAGATACTCGTCGGCGTAGTCAGCTGGAACGCCATACGCAATCACTCTCATTGCGGCCGAGATCTTTTGATATGCGCTAAATCCGATCAAACCCGCAGCATTCCTTCGGTGGGTAAAATAACGACAATTCGCCTCGCAAGCTTGTACTATCTTCACGAAAAGAGAACGACGCATACGGTACCTTCTCCGGAAGATGTGAGCCGGATACGTCGGTATCTCAGCGAAGTAGTCTCGCATGAGAAGCTTGTTGTCGTAGAAGCGGTTCCGAGGAATGCAAAGGCGGTCAGCTTTAGATCCTTGCCGCGTTCTTGCATACCGGTCCTCGAACTCGTTGACGGCGAGGACACGACCACCATCTGCCGGCGGCGGCTCTCGAACAAGGTCTCTACGTCGGAGTCGTCGGAAGAGGATGAATCCGAGAGCAAAAACTCGGCGCACAGGCTCAACTCCATCTGGAATTCGTACCGGAACATAAGCACCGCCTAATTCGACGGAAAACAGAGTTAAATTGGCCGGAGAATCACTTACAGATAGATCCGACGCGGCGGCGGCGATTTGGCCGGGGAGCGGTCTCCACTCGGGGCGGCGAGTCAGAAACGGCCAGCGAGATAGATCCGGGGAGGGGGCGACTCAACGGGGGCGCGTCGACGGCAGATGCGGCGGGGGACGGGTCTAAATCGAAGGCGGCGGAGACGGCGGCGGGATGGGGGAAGAAGACCCGTACGCGCGAGCTGAAATGTCCCTCCCGCCAACCGCTATTGCCATATACAGGGCCCCGACGGTTCGTGGGCAAAACCTGGTAATTCGCGGTTCCGCGGGCCGATTTCACGGGCGCCCTCAAAATCGTTTACGGTCCGCGCCTTTTAAGGGTTCTGCTATGTCTGTTTTTGAGGTTCCGAAACTGTTTACGACAGTTATTTTGAGGTTCCGCGGCTTTTGAGGGCTCTGCTGGAGATGCTCTAAAATTAATGTGCTATCTAACGGGAAATCGAACTTAATCACTCATTGGTGGAAAGGGAAGGAGAAGTGTGGATCGAGGTAGCCAATACATTTTCATCTTGGTCACTGTGCTCGGACCTAAACACCGGAACGGAGGGAGTATCTCGCAATCGTAATAAAACCGATTATAATTTCTGAGTGATTCTTGCAAACCTGCGCGCGCAGCAACAAGCGCCATAACTCATGAATACCTTTGGAGGCTCCAATAATTGTGTTCTCAGCTTTGCAATTTTTGCCTTCATTTCCACACCAGCATTTGCAGCAACAAGCGCCATAACTCATGAATACCTTTGGGAGAGAATTCCTCCTGTGACACCGGCTTAAAACTTCGTTCCTTATTTGACACTCTTAAAAAATTTCTTCCCTATATGCCTCTGTCCAAATTTTCTTTCCTTAGCTGACACTACCGTCGGTTCCGTCACACTGTTCTGTTAAATTTTTATGTAGCGGACAAAATTACCCTCGTCCATCTGATCGGACCGAAGAATCGAACCAAAATTCCCCATCTCTCATCCCTGCCTTCCCTGGACGACGCCGACGCCGACGCCGCCTGCGTGCTCTCCTCCCCGAGCAAGAGCAACGACTTCTTGCTGCAGCTCGGCCCCGGCCACACCGCGCACGACGCCTTCCTCGGCGCGCGCCTCGCGTGGACCAACGCCGGAGCATCAAAAGACGGCCTTTGCGAGCGCCTGGTCCTGTGCGTGCGCCGCCATGACCGGACGCGCGTGCTTCGACCTTACCTGCAGCACGTCGAGTCTGTCGCCGACGAGATGGAGCTGCGCCGCCGCAAGCTGCGCCTCTACGCCAACACGGGCGCCCTCGCGTCGCCGCGCTGGGCGTCCGCGCCGTTCACCCGCCATGGACCCGGAGCTCAAGACGCGTGTCCGCGCCGACCTGGAGACCTTCCTCAAGGGCCGCGCCGACCTGGAGACCTTCCTCAAGGGCCGCGACCGAGCTACCTGCTCTACGGGTCGTCCCTAGCGGCGGCGCCGGATTGGTCGCCTTTCCGGCGGCGGTGGCGTGAGCTCAGCCGCGGAACACTGCTCCCACGAGTTCGCCTCTGCTCCTTGCAAAGACGGCGGCGGAGGAGGCTGGCGGCCGGGATGGACGTCCTCTGCTCCTTGCAGCGCCGTCCCCTCGTCCCTCCTTGTAGCGCGACGCGGAAGAAGACGGCCATCCGTGGCTCCGGTTCGCCGTCCGGTCGCCAGCCTCTCGCGGAGGGCCTGGCGCTTCGGCGATGGCCGGCGATTTCGCCGTACTCGCGGCCGACGGCCGGCCGTGCTGGCGCTTTGATTGCAGATTTGCAGAGCAGAATTTGGGAAGTCCGTGAACTGCGAGTCTGCGACTCCAACTTGCCTCCCGTGTCCTTTTCTTTTCTTTTCTATCGGTTGATCCAGCAGAGCGAGCGTCTGCGAGACTAGCACAAAAGCAAGTACAATCGTGGCGATGCTTGATTTTGACTTTTTCTTTTTTGTTTCGCTGGAACTAGTGGGACAGGGGTAAAAGGGTCTTTGTACGCCTCTGTTTAACACAGTTAGTGAAGAAAATGTACTAAAGTGTCAGCAAAGGAAAGAAAATTTGAACAGAGGCATATAGGGAAGAAAAATTTTAAGAGTGTCAAATAAGGAACGAAGTTTTAAGCCAGTGTCACAGGAGGAATTCTCTCTACCTTTGGAGGCTCCCTCGTCATCCCAAATCCCCTGAACCAAACACATCCTAAATCAGAAATCAGGGCCATCCAATCCACTTTCTGGAACCACCCTCGTCATCCCAAATTCTTCTCACCCGTGTGCTCCTCTTCACTTCTCCAGCCCAAAGCCCCAGCGCCGCCGAAACCCTTGCGCCTCCTCGCGCCGGAGCATACCTCGAAGCCCCACTCCTAGACTGGGCGCGGATTGGAGATCCGTCCCCCCCGCGATTCCTTCTGGTGAGGACGCCCTAGCTTGCCCGTACTGTTCTCCGTCTTGCCCTGGACTTTTATTCGCTGTGTTCAATCGAATCCAACAAATCTTCCTTCTTGTCGTCTAAGATCGATCCCAGTCCGTCTACCTGGGGAGCAAGTTGTGTACCTCACAAGGTGAAAGATGGGTATCCTCGAGAGGATCAAGGAGATTGAGGCCGAGATGGCCCGGACGCAGAAGAATAAAGCAACAGGTTGTGTTTTCTTCGCTGTCCCTTGGAAATTACAACCGCGCAATCATTGCCACTCACTTCGTGCTGTTTGTTCTTTTCTAGTTTTAGTGAAATTGTAACGTACTGCGCCACTTATCTAGTGATGATGGATATAAGTTGGTGGTTTGGATCATCACCTGCTAATTTGATTTGCTTTCTATGTTGTCGGACCTCTGATAGAAGATAGACATACATTTAGTTGTGTAAATCGGACTGGCTGTATGCTTGTTTGTGCATCCACTAGCTGCAATTTCTGATTAAATGCCCGTTCAATGTCATAGACATACATGAAAATCGGACTGGATGTATGCTTGTTTGTGCATCCACTGATGGAATTATAACAATTCTAAATTTTCAGACAAATGGTTTTCCCACAGGGCATGAATATCTATGTAATTCATGACTACTGGTTTCGAGAACAATCCTTTTCCGTTCTTGTGATTTTTTTAGTTTAAACCAACCAATTGTCTCACGTATATCCTTGTTTATGCATTTTGTGACGAAAACATACCATACTGATACTGTATGTACGAAGTTACAAATGGGTGTGGCTTCCACAAACATATCGACCACTATTTATGCCAGATCAGATAACTGTGATTTTTTGTGTACAAAACACTGGCTACCCAGGAACTGCATATACATTTATATGTGCGCAATTAATGTCCCTCAGCCTGTAACTTCTAAATTTTCATTAAGGTTGTCTATCAACAACTATCTGCGGTTTATCCTGATTTAGCAATGAGTCGTTGTGGTTTGCTATGTTATACGTTAAAGATTCTTTTCCGTACTGTAGGGAATAACCTATCTTCTTTTGCTTCACAGAATATCATCTTGGACAACTGAAGGCAAAAATTGCAAAGCTGAGAACACAATTATTGGAGCCTCCAAAGGTATTCATGAGTTATGGCGCTTCCTGTGCAAATTAGACGTTCATACAAAACTGTTGTTTTGTTTTTTCTTATCCAATCCTTGTTAAATTCTTTCACTCTAGTCAACTTCAAAGATTTCGAGTAACATACTCCAAAAAAGGAGAATGGACTTCACTTGTTCATTGAACTTGTTTGGTCACATCAGCCATCTCATTTTGTTGATATAGGGTGCCAGCGGAGGAGGAGAAGGTTTTGAAGTCACAAAATTCGGCCACGGTCGTGTTGCGCTTATAGGGTTTCCCAGGTCTCTTTCTTATGCCTACAAGCTGAGTACTGCAGTTTTGGGCCTCCAGCCTTTCATTTTGTAGCAGTGGATTTTTATTTTTTGTACTCTATTATAATCAATAGGACAACGGAGAACCTTGTGTCTATCTAGATACATCATTTGTTTCATTGTATTCTTGGCCCATGCCTATCTGTCAATCTAATTCAGCCGTCAGCTTGCTTATGATGGATATTTGATGTCTGAATTATCTAATATTCTTATGACCCAATTCATGCTATAGTATATGCGCCTCTATATTTTTCCCTTGAAAAAATGTAGTATGATATATGACCTACTCTCTAATACCCAATATTAATCGTATGCCCTTATTCATGTGGTTGCTAGCTTAAGCATAAAGATTATTCCTTGTTTCTACCGCAATGCATATAAGGCTCATCTAATTTTCAGCTCAGATCTAAAATGTCATTATGACTCATCACATGTTTGAGATTCTTATTGGCAGTGTTGGAAAGTCAACTCTTTTAACTATGCTGACTGGGACACATTCTGAAGCTGCATCATATGAGTTCACAACCCTAACTTGCATTCCCGGTATTATCCATTACAATGATACCAAAATCCAGCTTCTTGATCTTCCTGGTATCATTGAAGGAGCCTCTGAAGGGAAGGGGCGTGGAAGACAGGTAAGCACTTTTCGGTTTAATTGTAATGTGTGCTAAATTTATCATACATCACTTGAGAGTATTACTCTTGATTTAACATCTTGTTCCTCTTTTCAGGTTATCGCTGTCGCCAAGTCATCAGATCTTGTGCTTATGGTTCTGGATGCCTCAAAAGTATGTAATGCAGCTCCATCAGCTTTGTTTCATTGCTTGCACATCCCTGTTTCCTCTATTTTTTTAAAAATAAGAGTTTTCCTAAGTGCAATGAATATTTTATTATCATTAGAGAGAAGGGGAAACATAAAGGAACCGGAAATATGCCTTGGAATCTAGAGCTTTCAAGTATCAAAGTTTTCGTCTAATCTAATGGTCTACCATGTTGCAAAGTTATCTTATCCAGGAGAAGTTTTTAGGCTGCGAAAATTGATGTTTTACAATTTGAAGGAAAAATTGGAGACAGAATAAAGAAGATAATTTAAATAAGTGGCTGCTTGAAATTAAGAGAAAAAAAAGAGGGAATGGCTTAAAGAAAATTGCGTTGGAGCTCTCTAAACTATCACCACTTCCTCACTGGGCTCTCTTACCGTTAGACTAACGGAAATGCATAACTGGGGAGTCGTGAAAGGGGCCATGTTAGCAACAGAAGTAACTGAATATTTAGTGAGTCCTAACACAGAAAAACAAGTTGAAAGGCAATTGAGAAGGTTTAGGAGTTCTCTATATGTTAGGCATCTGACTTCTTGCATGATAATTAGCGCGGCCGGGGAGCTTAGTGCTTGGACTTTTTGCCCTGCTTTCAGTTGTGATCCCTTTCGAAGTCACACTTTTACACAAGGCGGAAATGGCAGGCTGCACAATCTCCGACCCCACGAATCGGGATTGATTCCTGCAAATGATATCACCTGACCTCACTGATATCGTACCCTCGCCTGCCCGTGCTGAACCATGTTCTCGCCAAACTATTTCGCCCCAAAGCTGTTAGCTATCAAGAAAAAAACGATGTCGGTCTGTTAGGGCACGATCGAAGGAGGCAGCACCAAACGGTGGTCTCATCCCCTCCACGTAGACTCGGTAGTGCTGAAACCACCGTTCTATTCATTTGTCACCCAACCAAAGCAGTAGTCTGTGGGACCCACGCTTTCTCTCCCACTCGTACTTTTCCCATTCTTCTACTTCACCTTCCCAAACACCCGAGGCTCCCTTCCTCATCCATGAACGCATCAACCACAAGCAAGATGCATGGATTGCTACTATTCCACGCGTTATTGGATGGACAGGAAGGTGTTGAAGGTGCGATGGCTCAGCTATGCACTCAGCTCCCGAACCTGATCTGTTCATCTCCGGTCTAGGCGGAATATCTCCCCAAATACTCTCATGAGTCTCTATTTCTTACCCAAAATTCCAATTTGGCCTGCAAATTCGGCTGCAAAATCCAGCTAATCTACTATTCTGAAGCTCAAATCCACCACCCCATTCCCTTCCGACCCATTAACTTTTGTCGGCTTGGCTACGAGCACGAGCTCGTTGGTTGGACTCCGTTGGCAGAGGGGCTTCCGCCTTCCGCCATGGGCCAGCCTTGGGCGGGTCAGCTCGTCGTTGTTCAGCCATGCTCGGCATATGGCTGAGCTCAACTCTGTATTCTGCAGTTCGTTGCGCACGCCTACCTTTTCCTTCTCTCTCTCTCTCTCTCTCTCTCTCTCTCTCTCTCTCTCTCTCTCTCTCTCTCTCTCTCTCTCTCTTTTTTATCCCAATGAGGCTGCCTCTTCTGCAAGCTACTCTGACACTGCGGGGCAGCCACCGACCCTCCAGCCTGACACCTGAGCCGAGCTGAACCTGCGGGGCAGTAGGCTAGGGCATACTGTTGGCCATGCCCTTACGATCCGCAAAAATGGGTACCGCTTGTCCATGACTGCAAGAGGGCTGCTGTGTGGAGGGGGCAAAACAGAAGAAACAAAGCAAATAAGATAACAAGCCTCACATAATGGAGTTAGTGGAAAAACTAATACACTTTACATACTGGGAAGGAGGGAGTAAGTGGGATGTATTTCCTCAGTTAGATTTTCCATCGTTTCTAGAGGAAAAGCCTACTCCCTCCGGTCCAGAAAAAATGTCGTTGCAAATGAACTCAACACGTACAAATTATATGTACAAGTAGCGACACTCTTTTGGATCAGAGGGAGTATAATTTTACTAGCATGTAAATCCCAGTTCAGTTAAATTCTTCATGTTTGTATATGTGCTGAGATATTCCTAAATTCCTGAATAGAGTTCATGTGCCATCTTTATTCTTATAGTAATGGTACAGTCACATGAAACTTCTCATCTTAATGGAAAATGAAGAGTTTGGGTGACAACGTAATTTAAAAAACAATATGAAATAAAATATATTTACATGCCATCTTTCCCTTCTTAAATGTGATGATTGCACATGACCAGGCTTTACCTTAGTTCTAATTGCTTATATAATTCTTGTTCTATATTTTTTTCAGAGTGAAGGGCATCGCCAAATATTAACTAGAGAATTGGAAGCTGTTGGTCTCCGTCTTAACAAAAGGCCTCCTCAGGTATACATTTGTTTGGTCACTTAGTGTGACCGCGAAATAGGACAAGACCAAGTAGAAATAACAAGAAGATACCCTATGCAGTATTGAACTTGTATGTTGTGCTCAAGTCAATTTCCACACAGATCTGACTATCTGATTGGATGACTCATTTGTGTGTGTGTGTGCGTGATGGGAAAGTGTTTCCATGCACAATGCTCAAGGAACGAGCAAAGTTTCTCATACACCTTGCTCCTTCCCTCCATCCTTCACAACAGGGACATCTGCTAATTCATGAACACCAGAATCAATTGTTTAGAAAAAAAAAACGCTGCTCAAAAGAGTTGCAATCATGTATTCAAATGTTCGTACATAAAGCTCATAATGTATCATCAATAAGTTCTGATTTAATTTGGTATTTTCTGTTGAAGATATCCCATCTTTTGTTAGAAATGAATCAAATGATAGTGTATGTATTATTGACTGTACAAAAATCACACAAAGGAGATGAAGGGAGACCAAGCTAAAAAAATAGTTGGCATAGTATTGACAGTTATCGAGGTTCTAGATCACCTTTCTTGTGAACATCCAGCACATCTATTGAAGTATATTGTACTTTTGGTTTTCTAACGGACAAGTGTTAACCTGAATTATATGACTCGACCAACCAGCTTTAGGAGTTAGTCTTTCCAATGGCTTTCTCCTAAATGAGGTCTAAGGGAGTCGATGGTTTCTGTTAATCACTTTCTATTGATTGCAAAGAAACATCATATGTGCACTTATTCTTTCTTTTTCTTGGTTGATGAATCACTTCTTTGTGTACGAACAGATATACTTCAAGAGGAAGAAGACTGGTGGGATTAGTTTCAACAGCACGGCGCCTTTAACTCATATTGATGAAAAGCTCTGCTATCAGATTCTGCATGAGTATAAAATTCATAATGCAGAGGTGCGTGTGTTTGTGCTAGTGTGTCATGTGCGCGCCTTTTCAGTTAACTCAAATCATTTGGCTTACTTTAGATATTGTTCCGTGAGGATGCTACTGTGGATGATTTCATTGATGTCATCGAAGGAAATCGGAAGTATATCAAGTGTGTTTATGTATACAACAAGATTGATGTTGTTGGTATTGATGATGTGGATAATCTTGCTCGGCAACCGAATTCACTCGTGATCAGCTGCAATATGCAGGTACGTCTCATCATTCACCATATGCTCCTTGATTATTTGTGGTGTGTATGTGCACGCCATTGTTTTTTTGAATGGTTGCACGCCATTGTAACTGAAACTGTTCCATGTTTACAGTTGAACTTGGACAGGCTATTAGCAAGAATGTGGGAGGAAATGGGTCTGGTGAGAGTGTACACAAAGCCGCAGGGTCAGCAGCCTGATTTCGGCGATCCAGTTGTCCTTTCTACCGTATGTCTTCTTTCTCTCATGCCTTGCACTGACTGCTGCTCTAAGAAGTAGCACACAGACTTTGTTTGATGGCTCTGGTTTTGTGACACATCAGGATAGGGGTGGCTGCACAGTTGAGGACTTCTGTAATCATATCCACAGGAGCTTGCTTAAGGATGTGAAATATGTGCTTGTGTGGGGAGTCAGCGCTAGGCACTATCCACAGCATTGTGGTCTTAGCCATGGTCTGCAAGATGAGGATGTCGTCCAGATAGTAAAGAAGAAGGTTACCACCTGCATCTTAAAAGAGCATTAAAACATATCCATATGTGGTGTATATGCCATACTTTTAGTTTCAGTAGAACTGCATTTCGACAATGCTAAACCTGTGATGTGCAACTTTCAGGAAACGGACGAGGGCGGGCGAGGCCGTTTCAAGTCGCACACCAATGCACCTGATCGGATATCCGACAGGGTGAAGAAAGCTCCTCTGAAAACATGATCCGATCGGCAGCTGTGGGCTGGGGGACGTCTCGGAGTGCACCAAACAACTTACGGATCAGATGTGGTGGAACTAGTTTTTTTTTTTTTTGAGAATTGGTGGAACTAGTTGAGCCGGATGCTACTTTTCGCAGCCCTATTTTGTGCCAGAAGGGCCATAATTGAGCACTCCCACCTTGCATCTCTGCACTACTACCATATGAGATGAGAAATGTTGCTTTTATTCAGACAGTAGCTCGTGCCATATATGAGTAGGATTGTGTTGCCATATTTTCGGCAGGAAACTTCGCCAAGGAGTTGTGATGCTACATGAACTGTTGTTTGTTATACTGTATTTGGAACATGTAATGTAAGTTAATCCTTAGAATACTACTGATGCAAAATAATGGCATAGCACTGTACATCTGATGCAAAATGACGTGCAGATGCTAACGCAGTACACGTGCTGGGACGCGATTGGCTCAGCCAGCGCATTCGTCGTCATGTCGAACTTGCTTGCTAATTTATTATCCTCGCACGACCCGTTATGTACCAGTATGCTAAGTTAAGCGGGTCCAAATCTCCGACCCGTAAACCGACCGACCCCTCGCTCGTCCCCCACCTCGTCTCCGGCGATGACGCCGGCGGCGGCCCCCTCGCCGGGGCGGAAGTCTCCGGCCGCAGTCCTCCTCCTCTGCCTGGTCACCATTTCATTACTCATGTTCATACTCCTGGCATCTTACTCCCCGCACCTCCAGCCCCACGGCCGCAGCCCCCACCGCCGCCTCAAGCTCCACCCCAAGAACTCCGCCGCTCTCGCTTCTTCCTACGGAACCGCCGGCGCCGCCCACGAATCCGTAGGGCAGCACCACCGCGCGGCGCCCTTCGACCCGGCCATCGCCGAGCTGGAGCACCGGCTGGAGGACAAGGAGTGGGAGCGCGAGCACTACCGCATCCTCCACGGCGACGGACAGGAGGAGAAGGACGACCACATGAAGGAGTGGGAGGAGTTCCTCAAGGAGGAGGAGGACTTCATCAACGACGACGATCGCTTCAACGTCTCTGACCGCATCCGCGCGCTTTTCCCCAAGATCGACCTCAACCCGCAAGACGGTTTCGTCTCCCTCGACGAGCTCATCAGGTGGAACCTCGAGCAGGCCAGGGGCGACCAGCTCCATCGCTCTGCCAGGGAGATGGAGCTCTACGACAAGAACGGCGACGGGATCGTCTCATTTGAGGACTTTCAGGCGCTGCGCAAAGAGTCCCATGGTAATGTGGCAACAAGCATATTCCTTTATTTGTTTGCACGGCAACTCAGCAAGACATTCTTTTTATGGCAATATAAGGCCGTAGCACAATACCGAATTACTACGAGCTTACCAATTAATGATTTTCAGGAGAGGGCAATTCATTGGGGTTTCCGTGGTGGAAAGAGGAGCACTTCAATGCCTCAGACGCAAACGGAGATGGTTTCCTGAATAAAGCCGAGTTTCACGAGTACGCATTCATTTCACCCATACCAAAGATCAGTTTTTTCTTATGGTTGTTGAATGTTGATTGTTCATTAATGTTTCCTCTAAATGTTTTTACTGCAGCTTCCTTAATCCAACTGATTCAGAGAATCCTAAAATTATCAACTTGCTCTGCAGACAAGAATTAAGGTAAATTCTTCCTCCGGGCAATCCTCATATCCTGGTACTCGCAACTAGGTACTGGAATGATGGTTCCAGAGTTGTTGGTGTTTAAACTAGGAACATACTGCCAACGTTCTTGCTACTTAGCTGGTAATCCTGATTCTGAGATCACTGAAACTAAATAACCCTACCACACCTATTTGTAATCTTTCTCTTTTAAAATTAAGTGCAAAGAAATAAATTGTACACCTATATGCATAGACCACATCATCATATTACAATAGTCACACGGTTAAGTTAAAACAGCTTCAAGATGGGGCAACTCCATGTTAGGTGAACCTATTGAATGGCCATTCATATTTTCTCTTGTGTCTGAAATGTTGTGAATTCTGTACCACCAGTGTTTTCTTAGGTGAGCATTCTTTCCATTATTTCATTAGCTACGTAAATTGTAAGGGAGCACTCACAGTTCCTTGAATTGCCATTTATCATTCCTTACCTATATGCCATGTCCAGGCAGAGGGATAAAGATGGTGATGGAAAGCTAACCTTCGAAGAGTATTTTCATGGGCTTCATGACCATATACATGGTTATGATGACGAGAATGCAGATATTTCTCATATTGGGAACATGACAATCGCAAAGGAGCGGTTTTCCAAACTTGACAAAGATAATGACGGGTAATGACGTTGAGCTTTGATTAAGGAGTTTGAGCGATGAAAGTTTTCACTGAAGTTATCACCAACTTCTCTCTTTATGCATTTGAAAACAATTATTTTCTCATGTAGGTTTATTTCAGAGCATGAACTAGAACCTGTTCTTGATAAGCTCCATCTGTCAGAACGCTATTATGCCAGACAGCAAGCCACCCATGCTATTTCAGAGGTTAGATTCGCATTTTGACCCTAGAGTTTTTATTTCATATCTGTTGTCCTTTGAGTCCTGGAATATTTCCATGCTCTATTTATTATGCTTATTTTTCGTAAGATACTAATTGAAGGCTTCAAGATATAGTAGAATGCTGCTGTTATATCTCTATGGCATAATGAATGGTACTGAAGGACTTGTAAGTTCTTTCAAATGCTAATTTGTTAGATTGGGATGTATACGTACATGGTGAAGCTGCTGATTATTTTCTTATATGTTTATTTGCTGTGAGTGCCCTAGAGGTTCTCGACCAGGGGTGGTCACAATCCCATGATAGCTAGTAACTGCAGCTGTATGATTTTTGGTTCACACTTTATACGTTGTCAAGCAAAAGGACTATTGTATTCCAGCAGCCTCCTTTTATGAGCGTTCATGTGAGAGGTCTGTTTTCTCCTGGAGATGGCACTTACGATTGCTTTATAAAAAAACTGTAGGCCGACAAAGATCATGATGGAAGGTTAACGTTGGAAGAGATGATTGAGAACCCCTATGCATTTTATGGTAGTGTTTACTTCAGCGACGACGAGGACTACTTTCATGAAGAGTTCCGCTAAGGTAGCTGCATCCTGCAGGTAAAGCAACTGCACCCTTCTGTTTCCAGCTCGTCCAGTTTTCCTGCCTGTGGTTGACTTGCTGCTTTCCTGTGCACTGCAACTAAAATTACCATGTTTTTTTTCCTTTTGGTAGACTTTAGGCATCCTAACCACGAAAAGTGAGAGACAACCTAGTAGGAAGGATTCCGAAGTGCATCACTTCTAGTCAAGATGTCTTGTGGATACTTGCAATTGCAAGAATCAACGAGTCGCCATACCATGCCTCGGCATTGCCGTATCCGTGCCGCACAGCTTAGAGTTGGCATCACACGGGGGAGAAGGTGCTGCTTTGGTTCTCTGAACTGTCATGTAAAATTAATTTTCATCTTCCTGGTGACAGGAGTTGGACTCCACATGCCAGCTTTCTCTCTATAATAGTTTAGATTAAGCTGAGCTGACATTGTCTCAGTTTTGTAAAACGAATGGTGTATTAGTGAAGAATGAGACACTGACATTTGGTGAAAGAAGATGGAAGTTCGCTAACATGCTGTGCTGTTGGGTTATGTGAAATGAATCCAATCAGCTGGGCTCTCCGTATGTCCTCTGACCGAGCTAAATTCTTTCTAAGTTTTCATAGTCGAGTATGATTCGGCTTGCCTATGTTCAAGGAAAAAAGTATGATACGTTTTGCTCTGTTCATTAATAATGAAATGTTCAGCGGCTATGAGTAAAGTGCTGCATTGTTAAACAGATGGTATTTCTTAAGGACTTCTACAACTAAATTTAAACTAAAAACGGCACGTCCACTTTGTTTGACCATCCTATTCTGCTGTCTTTGCACATCCACTTGGTTTGACTGGCACACATGGTGGCCTCAAACATATATACGCGGCCAGCCCCCCCTAGAATGGTGTCAGGCCATTGCAGAACATGCAAAATACTGGTTTAGCCTAGATTATACGTGGTCAGGTTCAGAGGTTTACACACACTCGCAAAAGAAGAAACCAAACATAACCAAGTCAGTTGAAACATCTTGGTTTCCCCCCGAAGCATTACAGCGGCCTCGGACAGGCTTTCAGACATCCGGGGCAATGTAATCAACGCTTCCTCCTCGGCTTCCGTGACACCGGCTTGGTGCGGCGGCGGGGCACATCCTTCGCCGCGGCCAAATCTCTATTCAGTTTGTCAAGGCCCCTCACGAAGACCTCGTAGTGGCCTTCATCCTCACAGGCGCGGTGCGCTAAGTGTAAGAACTTATCATGCAGCACGGAGAGCCTGCATTGTTGGCACGTGTCCATCTGAGGTTCACCGCAGCAGTGCATCTGGCACTGAAACGGCTTGGTTGTCCAGCGTGGCATGACGTGTAACCTTGGTATTTCACGGACGCCCAGGTGGATCATCACCTGAAAAAGATTCGAAGCCTGAAGGTGTTAAAAGGTGTATGTACATGCATATGGCAGCTAACAGTAAGCATGCAGAAAAAGGTAGGAGCAAGAGAATACTGCAGTGGCAATGGATGGAAGATGGTTCTGACAGAGAACTGTTACCTTGACAGCATGGCAGCAGAGCATCCCCGTGTGCTCGAATTGCTTGCACACGCACATGAACGCTTCGCCATCTTCTCTAACATTGACCTCATATTCCACCCTAGACCATTTCTACCTAGCTTTACTGCTGGGATGCCGTGCTAGGTACCTCAAATTGGGGATGACTGCCTCCACCACGTAAGGTTCGGATTCGCGTAAGGCTTGCACAAACAGTTCGTACACCGGTCTTGTGTACACCTCGCTGGCATGCTTCTCGATTGGTAGATTTGTTCGCAGAACAATCTCATCCTACACAAAAACAATAACTCATCCTTAGTCTCAGGCTCTCAGCTTATCTTGAATGCTCAAAGGAAAGACATTAATTTCCTGAAGTTAAGCTTACCATAGTAGTCCTCTTCTCATGAAACCCATAGTCCTGTTCTTGATTGAAGTGTAGTTTCTCGTACTGTTCGATGAAAAGCTCCATTGAGCAATCCCGTGGAACATGATGTTGTTTCAGAAAGTGTTTCGCACTCTTGTTCTTTTGTGTGCTAGTCAGTGTAGCACAGAATGTATCGCTGAAGTACGCCTTGACCCACTTGTGCCGTACCTCATAGATCTCCTTCAGAAATGGATGATTCTGCAATCCATGCCTCTCTAGCAGCATCTCCCATGCTCTCTCAAACTCATCAGCCGTCAGCATGTCGTTCAGAATTTTGTGGAGCCCTACTCGGAAGCTACTCGTTTTGGTGTAATGAAATCCAAGGTAGTCCTTTGCTCTGCGAAGGACATTCCACTTGCACCATCTGTGTGTGGTGAATGGCAGTACGTCCAATACGGCTTCCTCAATTGCCTCGCAGCGATCTACATGATTATACACAAAACAAGTTAGATGGCTGGGCTGCAGAGAAATACTATTGGGTAGGGAAAAACTGTGTACAGAAGTAATCTTACCGGTCAGTATAGTTTGGGTGTGTTTCCCACCCATTAACTGGAAGAACTGACTGAGCACCCATTTGAAGCTCTCCATTTTCTCGTCTATCATCAGCACCCCACCAAGCAATATGGTCTCGAAGTTGTTGTTGACTCCAACAAAAAGGCCGAACGGCATTCCATACTTGTCCGATCTGTAGGTGGTGTCGAAGATAATCACATCACCAAAGTATTGGTACTGAAGTTTCTGGCCACTGGTCCAGAGTAGTGGCCTTACTCTACAGTTACTATCAATCTGCAAACCAGTATAATCAAATGTTGGATCCTTTGCTTTGATCCTAGCAAAGATTTCCACAGTCTTCTTGAGATCATCAGACAGCGGATTCTTTGCTTCAGTATCAGCAATGTGTGGGACATTGTTTTCCCTTAGTTGGCAAATCAAGTCCCTTGTGTTCTTGTCAATACTACTATGAGACTGCCAAGATGACCTCTGCGCGCACATCTTAGAAAGTGGATGGTTATGCCCAACTTGATGTTCGCACACACACCATCCGCTGCCTCTGGATCTCAGCAAAAGAATCGACGCTGTGCATTCACACTGACGAAATGAATTGCTGTCCTTGGTTGGTTTCCCCTGTAGAACATAACATTTTCTGAGCATTGGTGGGTTGAGATCAACAACACAAAAATCCGAAATACTACCATAACTACAAGGGGAGGATGAATGCCATACCTCACACGCGCAAACAAATTGCTGTATGCATTTAGTTCCATTAGAATCCATACTACTTGCTCCATACCTCACGCCAAAACCAGATTCCCAAGAATAAATGTTGTAGAATGCATATGCTTCGTCAAGAGAAACAAAGAAACTCCCAACAGTTGGATTGACCACGGCCTCAGTTTCCCTCTGCGCAAACCCTGCAATCGCCTTCTCCAGCGCGCCAACACGATACACAGAAGCAGATCCATGTCCATCTCCCAGCCGTGCCCTACATAATTTGTTATCAGCAACTAGTTACATATGTAGAGATTGGTGGTAAGGTGCTGAATGGCAGTACAATTTCCTTAATTTGCACAATCCGACACACAACAGAGCATCAAAAGGTATTGAGCATCCATATGTTTCTCGTATCTGAATACAACAATCATGGGACTGCAACTAGCAGATGTGGAACTGTAGTATAGCAAAACAACCAGGCTCTATATGTTTTTGCCTATCTAAACATAGAAGGTTCACAGATTCGGAGACATCAAATGAGTGTAAATGACAAAACAGTTCATAATGATTTACCACAAACTAGGAACAGGCAAGCAGACAGCCTGACTGCATTTGTTTGGGCGCGCATCACAGGCAGCTAACTACTGTAAGAAACTAAAACCCTAACCCCAAAATCCTTGTGAATTAACTAATCAAGGAGTCATACATCCAGGGGTCCACATGCGCTGTTCCATGTAATTAGGTCGCAATCATCCAGATACAGCCATGAGCCCCTCGACGGAGACACGCCCAGAAGAAAACTGAGCAGCAGACAGCAATTAGCACGACGGCGACACGAGTACCTTGGAGGAGGGGCGGGGGCGGCGGCGGCGCCGTGGGAATGCGGGTGTGGCGGCGCCTTCTCCTCCTCCATCTTGATCCTGTACCAACGAAGCGAAAGGAACGAACTGCCGGCCTTTAGTTACTTCGCCGGCCGAACGGAGCGGCGAAGGTGAACAAGAAAGTGGTAGGAGGATGGATAGACACCGGCTGACCTCCGCTGCTGCTTCCCCGGCGGCGCGAACTCCGCGGCCGTCTCTGTGTCGCCCGCGGCGGTGGGGATGAATATTCTTTTTTGAGTGAAATTGCACTTTTCTTACGGGTTGAGTGAATTACACTTTGCACCACATGGACAGTCACGTTTTATTGACAGTTACTTATCATCTCACTTTGCCTTAGATTTTTAAAAAACTTTACAATTTATTATTTCACTTTGACCAAAATCGTGCAATAAACAATATTCTAAAAATGATGTACACACTAGTGTAAAATGTAGTAGAGAAAAAGAATCAAAACATATCTAGCTTGGGTCTATTCTTTTTAGATAACAGGCCGTTAGGCCCAACGCTAAATTAATAACGCCAAGAACAGGCGACAGAGTATAAGATGTTGAACCCAGATTACAACAAAACAGTGTACACTCACACAAGAAAACAGAACTACCGACGAGATTACAGGTGAAACACCAAAGACGCAACGCCGAAGAGGTAGAGCACAAGCAGAGCGGGCATAGGTATCGGGCCGGAGCTCAACAAGAGCACGGGCACACCAACACACATGACACACCGTCGAGACCAACTACACCATCTAAGGAGCACCACCAGCAGGATCAACACTGCCACTCTCCGCAAGAATGCAGACATGCTCAATCAGCAAGGCCCTGCGCAAGAAACGCCGAGGTGCAGAACAAGGTACAAGCTTTGCCCGAGGGAGCTCGACGAAGAAGCCGCACAAGCTGCATCCGTCGCCATAGCACCTCCGGATAGCAACTCGCCGTGAACTCCAAAGCGATGACTTCAAGAAGCACATGACGCCAACGCGTCGCCATCGCCCGATCCGAGGATCTTGGATTTTCATCCGGAGGGTAGAAGTACCGAGAGAAGCCGCTACGACGTCTTCAAGAAGGGAACGACGTCCGTGGACATCATCGCCGCATCCCGAGAAGACTGTCACATCCCAAAATTGTAACCAGTTGTAATAATCAAAAATTGGAACCAACAAAAACTTTTGTTGTATGATGTGTGTTGATTGCTCCTTGTTGATTGTGTTGCTTGTTTGATTTAATTAAAAACTTGAACTCAAAAATGAAATTTGAAAGCAATCACACAAATTGTCATGTGACATAAAATTACTCAAAGTTAGAAATCAATATTTCTTTCACACAAAATTCAGATAAGTGATGATATAATCACTCTCACTTTATTCCTATACCTTTTTCCCTCTCAAACAAATATTTTCAAAACCCAATATTTAAAATTCTATTTCTTTCTTTATTTCTTTAGATCATCAAATGTACCAAGATACACTTACCCAATAAATACCAAAATAGAACCACAAACCTTGATAAATCTATAGGAAGCAAATTATAAAAAAAATTAACAGAAATTTGAATTTGGGATTGGTTCAAGCATTCTGTCGAACACTTACCGGGCAGAATTGAGCTTTTCCCAATTCGAACTCAATCCGCTCGAATTCGAGTGAAATTCGGCAAACCACCTCACCCCTCCCACTCTCACTCACCTCTCTCACCTCCCTCACTCGCCAGAGCACGAAAGAAACGTGCAAATCGATCGTTTTGGCTCGTAGCCATTAGCATGGACATGCACCCGTACCCCTCCCGTGACCCACCTATGGAAGCTAGACGAAGGAGGACGCCGAGCTGGCCCTGCACCGTGCCTTCCACCCCTTCTGCCCCTCCGCTCTCGTTGGACGTGAGGAGATCGCCCCAGACGTCCCCTGCAGCCGTACTTTTCGGTCGAACCAGAGAACGCCGCGCCCATGGCCGCGTGTGGCCATCGACGGCGAACTCGGCCTCCACTGCTCCCCTCGCCAGCGCATCGCTGCCCAGCCATTTACCACCCTCCTCGCGGCCACAAGGACACAATGGCGTCACCCCCACTGGCCCACGGTGACGAGTGTATTTCGTCGAACGCCGTCTGTGCGTCCACGGCCGTCACCACCCCGAGCTCGCTGTGGAGCTCATCCGCAAGCCATTCTTCATCCCCTGACCTCTAAAGCCGTTCGTCGAAGTGTCCGCGCAGCCCAGCCCGCCAATGGCGAGCTCTCCCACTCTCTGCACCGCTCCTACACCGCGACCACCATGAACCGAGCTCCGGCAATAAAAACCACTCGAGCCCTCTCACTCTCTCCACGCCACACCACTGTCCATCCCTCACTCTCCACTCACTCGTGCACCGCCAGGAGGGCGGAGCCACTGCTGCTGAGCTGCTGCTGCCCGTGGCCGTGCTGCCAAGCTCGGCCGTGCCCGAGGTAGAAGACGACCACACAGCTGTGTTGCTGCTCTCGATTTTCTCCCTCTGAACCCCCTACCTTGCTTCTCTCACTCACCGCACTCACTTGCCCCTCTCAATCGTGCTCAGGAACCACCAGAAGCGACTCGCCGTCGACGTGTCATGCCCGTGGAAACGGAGCTGCTCGCCGCCGACGACTCGGGCCGTTCCAGCAAGCACAACTCGCCCAACAAGCTTCCCCAGGCCACCGCGTCCGTTCTGCATCATCCGCACCGTCTCCAGAGCCCCTAGGTGAGCGCACCGTCCACCTCGCCATCACCGGCACGGCGGCGCCGCCTGTTTCTGGTCGTCGCCGTTGCGGCCACCGTGGGCCGTTGGATCTTTGATCCACGGCAGCGTACCCCTTCGCTTAGTTAAGTCGCTAACGGGCGGACCCCACTGTCAGTGTTTTAAACATATCCAGCGCGGGAGAGTTTTCTACGTTGAGAAGGTTTTGTACGCCACCCACTATCTTTCTGGACATGCACGAGCTTGGTGGGAAACTACCGAGGCTCTCCAGCAAGCCGGTTATGTTATCAACTGGGAGGAGTTCAAGGAGAAGTTCCGCAAGAAGCATATTCCCAGCGGACTCCTTGAGAGGAAGAAGGACGAATTTCGTAAGCTGAGGCAGGGAAGTACGGATGTTGTTGGATATCTTGATGAGTTTACCGACTTGGCTCGGTATGCTCCCGATGACACCGACACTGAGAAGAAGAAGATGGAGCGTTTCCTGAATGGACTTCATGATGAAATGCAGTGTGGTTGGTTATCCATGACTTCATTGATTTGGAGTCTCTTGTGGACAAGGCCATTCAGCTGGAGACCAAGCGCAAGTCTATGTTTGAAAGTCGCAAGAGGAGGATGAATGCTCAAGAAGGTTCTAGCAGCCAGAAGCCTCGTACCTTTCAGCCAGCACCCAAGCCTGCTTATCGACCACCACGCCCCAACTATCCCAACCGTCCCAACAACTACTACCATCGCCCCAATGACAACAACCGTCCCGGAGGAAACTTCAACAACTTTAACCGTGGCCCCAATGTTGTCTGCTTTGAGTGTGGCACCAAGGGTCACTACTCCAGAGAATGCCCCAATCCAAAGAGAAATGTTCCGCGCCCCAATACTCCGGCGCCGAACCCTGGTCAAGGCCGTGCCGGAAATGACAAGAATGCTGCACCCCGTGGAAATGTTGCTGTTGCCAAGGGCCGTCTGAACCATGTCAACGCTGAAGAAGCCCAGGATGCGCCAGATGTTGTGCTGGGTACGTTCCTTGTCAACTCAGTACCTGCAACTGTTCTTTTTGATTCCGGTGCCACCCATTTCTTTGTTACCGAGGAGTTTGTTGCTAAGGGAGGTCTAGTTGGGAGTCTCTTACCCAAACCCATGTTAATACAAACCCCAGGGGCCTCAGCCGAAACCAAAATGATATGCTCCGAAACCCCCATAGAGATCGGAGGAGAAAAATTTGCAGCCAACCTAATCATCTTAGGAACCCAAGGCATAGATGTTATTCTCGGTATGAATTGGTTAGCCAAGTTTCAAGGCCGTATTGATTGCGCCAGAAGAGATGTTTCTCTCATTTCGGACAGTGGAGCCGAAGTGGAGTATATATCTGAGATAAGCAATTCCTGACCAAGCTGCCTTGAGGGCATAGCTCGACCCACCCTAGATGAGATCCGTGTTGTTCACCGATTCCAGGATGTTTTCCCTGAAGAACTACCTGGTATGCCACCTGACCGGGATATTGAGTTCGTGATTGAACTTATTCCTAGAACAGCCCCTATATCACAGAGACCCTATCGGATGAATCCGGAAGAACTGGTTGAATTGAAGAAGCAGTTGGCTGATATGCTTAGCAAAGGTCTTATTCGCCCAAGTGCTTCACCTTGGGGATCACCCATTATATTTGTGGACAAAAGAGACGGTACCACACGCCTGTGTGTGGATTATCGCAAGCTCAACGACGTGACCATTAAAAACAAGTACCCTCTTCCCAAGATCGAGGATCTGTTCGATCAGATGAACGGAGCCCGAGTCTTCTCCAAGATCGATCTTCGGACATGATATCATCAGTTGAAAATCTGAGAGTCAGACATTCCCAAGACAGCCTTCACCACCCGCTACGGTTTGTTTGAGTACACTGTTATGTCCTTTTTGACCAATGCCCCCGCCTATTTCATGAATCTCATGAACAAGATCTTCATGGAGTACCTCGACAAGTTCGTGGTAGTCTTCATCGACGACATCCTTATCTACTCCAAGACCGAAGAAGAGCATGCTGAACACCTGCGTCTAGTTTTGGAGACCCTCCGAGAGCACAAGCTGTATGCCAAGCTTAGCAAGTGCGAGTTTTGGCTTAGTGAAGTGGCATTCCTCGGACATGTCGTGTCTGCAGGAGGAATTTCTGTTGACCCGGAGAAGATCCAAGCCATCGTCGACTGGAAAGCACCCACTAGTGTGACTGAAATCCGAAGTTTTCTCGACTAGCGGGTTACTACCGCAAGTTGTTGAAGGATTCTCCATCATAGCCAAGCCCATGACCCAACTGTTGAAAAAGGACAAGAAATTCGAGTGGACCCAAAATGCGAAGATAGTTTTCAAGAACTAAAGAAGAGACTGACCTCAGCCCCAATCCTAATCATGCCAGACGTCACCAAGAGTTTCGACGTGTTTTGCGATGCATCACGCCTCGGTTTGGTTGTGTTCTGATGCAAGAAGGCAAAGTTGTGTCGTACCTGTCCCGACAGCTGCGACCGCATGAAGAAATTACCCAACCCATGATCTGGAGTTAGATGTTGTTGTTCTTGCTCTTAAGACGTGGCGTCCCTATCTTGTGGGACATCGCTGCGAGATCTATACGGATCATAAGAGCTTGAAGTATATCTTCACCCAGAAGGAGTTGAACCTGAGACAGAGAGATGGATGGAACTAATCAAGGACTATGATATTGGGATCCATTATCACCCCGGAAAAGCCAACGTAGTTGCCGATGCCCTTAGTCGTAAGCCCTGCACCCTGAATGCCTTGATCCAAGCCGAACAACCAGCCTTGTTCAAGGAGTTCGAAGTTTCGGACTAGAGCTTGTTAGCCATGGTTATCTCGCCAATCTAGAGTTAGCCCCAACCCTGATGGATCAAATCAAGGAAGCCCAAAAGAATCATGAAAGCATTGAAGGATTAAAAAGAAGATCTCTCTCGGTAAAGCACCCGGTTTTACCGAAGATGCTGAAGGAGTGCTGAGATTCAATGACCGCATCTGTGTGCCTAACGTCAAAGAACTTAAGGAATTAATCCTGAAGGAAGCCCACGAGACCCCTTATTCAATCCACCCCGGCGGGACAAAAATGTACCAAGACCTCCGTGAGAGATTTTGGTGGCATGGATGAAGCGAGAGATTGGTTCTTTCGTGGCCAAGTGTGATGTCTGTCAGCGAGTCAAAGCTGAACATCAGCGACCCGCTGGATTGCTTCAACCTTTGAAAGTTCCTGAATGGAAGTGGGATGAAATTGGAATGGACTTTATCACCGGACTTCCAAGATCCAACCGAGGCCATGATTCAATCTGGGTCATCGTTGATCGACTGACCAAGGTTGCCCATTTTATTCCCGTCAAGACCACTCACACCGGAGCTCAGCTAGCAGACTTGTATATCTCCAGAATAGTAAGCCTACACGGAGTGCCAAAAAGATTGTGTCTGATAGAGGCACGCAATTCACCTCAAGGTTCTGGAAAGCTCTTCACGAAGCCCTCGGAACCAAGTTAGCCTTTAGCACCGCCTATCACCCCAGACCGGAGGCCAAACCGAGCGAGTGAATCAGATATTAGAGGACATGCTTCGTGCATGTGTTCTATCCTATGGTTCCAAATGGGAAGATTGCCTTCCGTTTGCAGAGTTCTCCTACAACAATAGCTACCAGTCCAGTCTGCAAATGGCCCCATTCGAAGCACTTTATGGCAAGAATTGTCGTACTCCCCTGAATTGGTCCGAAACCGGAGAAGGCAAACTGTTTGGACCAGATACCCTCCGTGAAGCGAAGAACAAGTCCAACTTATCCGTGAGTGTCTCAAAACTGCTCAATCCCGTCAGAAGAGCTACGCTGACCCAAGCGCCGCGATATCGCCTTCAACGTCGGAGATTATGTCTATCTCCGAGTGACACCACTCAAGGGAATGCAATGTTTCCATGTCAAAGGAAAATTGGCGCCAAGATATATTGGACCCTTCAAGGTCATTGCCCGTCGAGGAGAAGTAGCCTATCAGCTGGAGCTACCCCAAATTATCAGAATTTCACGATGTCTTCCATATCTCCTGCTCCGGAAGTGTCTTAAAGTTCCCGACAAGCCCGATGTTTTCAGGAACATCGACCACCTCTCCATCGACCTGAACCATGACCTGACTTACCGTGAGAGACCCGTCAAGATTCTCGACGAAGATCTTCGTCTCACCCGGAGGCGCAAGATCAAGTTCTACAAAGTCCAGTGGACTAACCACTCCGAAGAGGAAGCGACTTGGGAACGCGAAGACTATCTTAGAAGCGAATTCCCAAACCTCTTTAGCACCTAAGCCTAGCAAATCTCGGGACGAGATTTATTCTAAGGGGGAAGGATCTGTCACATCCCAAAATTGTAACCAGATGTAATAATCAAAAATTGGAACCAACAAAAACTTTTGTTGCATGATGTGTGTTGATTGCTCCTTGTTGATTGTGTTGCTTGTTTGATTTAATTAAAAACTTGAAATCAAAAATGAAATTTGAAAGCAATCACACAAATTGTCATGTGACATAAAATTACTCAAAGTTAGAAATCAATATTTCTTTCACACAAAATTCAGAGAAGTGATGATATAATCACTCTCACTTTATTCCTATACCTTTTTCCCTCTCAACCAAATATTTTCAAAACCATATATTTAAAATTCTATTTCTTTCTTTATTTCTTTAGATCATCAAATGTACCAAGATACACTTACCCAATAAATACGAAAACAGAACCACAAACCTTGATAAATCTATAGGAAGTAAATTATAAAAAAAAATCACAGAAATTTGAATTTGGGATTGGTTCAAGCATTCTGTCGAACACTTGCCGGGCAGAATTGAGCTTTTCCCAATTCGAACTCAATCCGCTCGAATTCAAGTGAAATTCGGCAAACCACCTCACCCCTCCCACTCTCACTCACCTCTCTCACCTCCCTCACTCGCCAGAGCACGAAAGAAACGTGCAAATCGACCGTTTTGGCTCGTAGCCATTGGCATGGACATGCACCCGTACCCCTCCCGTGACACACCTATGGAAGCTAGACGAAGGAGGACGCCGAGCTGGCCCTGCACCGTGCCTTCCATCCCTTCTGCCCCTCCGCTCTCGTTGGACGAGAGGAGATCGCCCCAGACGTCCCCTGCAGCCGTACTTTTCGGTCGAACCAGAGAACGCCGCGCCCATGGCCGTGCGTGGCCATCGACGGCGAACTCGGCCTCCACTGCTCCCTTCGCCAGCGCATCGCTGCCCAGCCATTCACCACCCTCCCCGCGGCCACAAGGACACAATGGCGTCACCCCCACTGGCCCACGGTGACGAGTGTATTCCGTCGAACGCCGTCCGTGCTTTCACGGCCGTCACCACCCCGAGCTCGTTGTGGAGCTCATCCGCAAGCCATTCTCCATCCCCTGACCTCTAACGCCGTTCGTCGACGTGTCCGCGCAGCCCAGCCCACCAATGACGAGCTCTCCCACTCTCAGCACCGCTCCTACACCGCGACCACCATGAACCGAGCTCCGGCAATAAAAACTACTCGAGCCCTCTCACTCTCTCCACGCCACACCACTGTCCATCCCTCACTCTCCACTCACTCGTGCACCGCCAGGAGGGCAGAGCCACTGCTGCTGAGCTGCTGCTGCCCGTGGCCGTGCTGCCAAGCTCGGTCGTGCCCGAGGTAGAAGACGACCACGCAGCTGTGTTGCTGCTCTCGATTTTCTCCCTCTGAACCCCCTACCTTGCTTCTCTCACTCACCGCACTCACTTGCCCCTCTCAATCGTGCTCAGGAACCACCATAAGCGACTCGCCGTCGACGTGTCATGCCCGTGGAAACGGAGCTGCTCGCCGCCGACGACTCGGGCCGTTCCAGCAAGCACAACTCGCCCAGCAAGCTTCCCCAGGCCACCGCGTCCGTTCTGCATCATCTGCACCGTCTCCAGAGCCCCTAGGTGAGCGCACCGTCCACCTTGCCGTCGCCGGCACGGCGGTGCCGCCTGTTTCTGGTCGTCGCCGTTGCGGCCACCGTGAGCCGTTGGATCTTTGATCCACGACAGCGTACCCCTTCGCTTAGTTAAGTCGCTGACGGGTGGACCCCACTGTCCGTGTTTTAAACATATCCAGCACGGGAGAGTTTTCTCCGTTGAGTCTCTGACGGGTAGGCCCCACCCGTCAGGGATTTCAACATTATCCAGAACAGGGAGATTTTCCTAATTCAAATTCTCTGGAAATTCAGTACTGGACCTAACTTTGAAATTCAATATCTCGAGATTTATAAGTCCAAATAAATCGAATCCAAATTCTCTGGTTAGCTTAGGAAATTGTTTAACCAACCAAATTGGTTTCATCTTGTTTAGATTAATAATAAATGTGTGGTAGTTAAATTTCCACAGAAGGTTTAAAACATAAACTTGTTTGTTTCTGATGCTCTATTAACCCAAATAGTACCAATCCAATTTTGTTAGCTTAGCACTGTGATCACTTAGCTTCCCTATTGTTTTTTAGAATTAATGAAGCAATAGTATTTGTTTGGCACTAGATTAAAGTTAGCAAACCCTTCTGTGCTAAAATAATTATAGATGATTAATGTTTCACTCAAATGAGTTAGGACCAATTTTGTTAGGTCACATTTAATCAGTGCTAGTTACCCCTAAAAGGATTTAATTTTATGATCAACAGAACTTAGGTAGTAGCTAAAACTTGATTAACAAGCTTCTGGAATAAAACAATTATGTAGGGAGTTTGGTAATTCAAATTGATTCAAATCTAATTGTTTTGTCTTCTAGATGTCAGTAGCTATCTGTAGAATTTTAGTTTGTATTTTTGTGATCAACATAAATTAAATGGTGCATTAAAGCTGGTGTAGCTAGTTTCTGCCATATTCAAATCATATCTATACTTCTTATAAAGCAAAACCCCACTAAGAAATCATTTAATGTGTCTATCTCAACATGCAAGGTATCCACATCACCCACTATTTTATCCAATCAATTGTCCATGTCATCCCACTAAAATTTATTAATGACATTATTTTTGCATGCATGTTTTACATGTCATCTACTATTCATCCATACAATTTGCCATGTCACAAGTTTTTAATCATCAAATAAAAAATCACATCAATTAAATTTAGCCCATTCGACAATTGTGATCAATTGAATCCCTTTATTTACACATAATTTTTTAAAGTGATTTCCGCCGCAACGCGCGGGGTATCTTTCTAGTATAAATGATGTGTAACTCAAATAAATTGAACCCAATTGTTTTGCCTTGTGTGTTACAGTAGCCCTCTGTAGAAATTGAGATTGTAATGCTGTGATGCTTGGTGGAATAGTGTAGTGATTGTTTGTATTTGCTTGTTTTGACGATTAGACGAGAACGTTGCCGGGATTATCGAGGAAGTGGAATTTGTTGAACCAGAAGAACAAGACCAGGGTCACTTTGCTGAGCAAGGCAAGCTACTCTCTGATCATGCACATAAATATACACATCTATTTTGTCTACATGTTTTACTCATGAGCAAATATGGTTTAAACACCTTTTCAAAATATATGAAACACTATTTTGCCACCCTATGTAGAAGTATAAGTTAGCTGATATCAAATTATAGTATGGGAAAATATTGTTTACTCAAAACTCCTTTAAAAATCCTCGGATGGATTATGGTATGCCGAGGTGTCGGTGTTGAAGTGGAGAAATGGAGAATGGTGGTTTTGATAAAAAGCACATTGTGTCTTAGTACTTACGTCAACCAACCCTACCCTGTGCGACCACATTTACCCCCATATGGGAACGGGGCTTAGTCATGTAGTTTGCTCATTTTAGTATGGGATACCTCAACAACGGAGATGACTCCGTTCCATGAGGGGATGGTTCGGTGACCTACCCCTGACCTGGGTCCTCGCACATTGGTGGAGGATAGAAGGTGCCACCATACATCGCCGGGCAGAACTATGAGTCCTCACACTTAGGGTCACCGACAGGTGAACCGGACTAGGTGTCGATGGAAAGTGTCATACGGGCAAGGTCCTGTACTAGCATGAGCAAATGAGAGGCTATGGTCGGTGACTCAACTTCGCATACACCTTGTATGGCGCGACGCGGCTGACACGATGAGTTGCCGGATGGATGGGGGAAAAGCGTGCTACCTCTGCAGAGTGTAAAACTATTCGAATAGCCGAGTCCTCGGTCATGGACAGTTGGAAGGCCCTACTTTGACCTATGTGCAAGTTTTGCAAAGTTTTGAGTTTTTAAAAGAAAATGAAGTGGAAAGTGTTTTATACAACTATACCAAGGGATCGGCATGAGGTTGTGGGAGATAAATGACCGTGAAGGGCTATGGTCGGAAAAAGGAGGAGTTTTGGTGAAATAAATAAAATGCTGATTTGTTGGAGGAAAGTTATAAAATTCTTCTTACCTTTTTCAACAAAGATATAGAGATGTTTTCAATAAACCAAAGTCTTATGAAATAAAAACAAAACTAGTGCATGTCAAGTTGGGGTAGTTTGCGAGTACAATTCAAATTGTACTCGTATTGGTTTCGTCCCTGGCTATTGTCTTAGCCAGATCTCGAGGAGCATTACGTTGAAGAAGAGTATGGCGCCGACTACGCAAGCTAGGGATTTTCATAAGTCAGCTGCCTGTCGGGTTGCTGTTAAGATGTGTTTTGTCGACTACGCCGTAGCTTCCGCTGAATAATCTGGTTTGGCTCATGAAGGCAACTATGTAAGACTTGGTCTAAATGACCGTATGTGTAAGACTTTAATTCGGTACTGTAATGGATGTAAACTTTGGTATTTAGTTCGGACTATGTGCAACGACAGATTGATCACGGGATTGTTGTGTTAAGCATAATCGGGTATTTCGGACAGCTAGTCCGGGGTCCCCACAAAGACCCCCGGCAAACTCTCTCGGCATCTACACGGGGCACCAGACATCGACAAGTGACACCAGGCCGCCGTTACCGCAAGCCACTTGCCAGCCACCGCGCCACTCCTGTGGCCGAGGTTACTGACCAGCACCTGAGTCCCTGGCTCGCCCGCCAACCAAAGGACTCCCATCGTCTAGGGCCGCCACCCCGGCATCCTAGCTCCACGCACTGCTGAAAAGGCCGAAACAAAGAGGGAGGCACCACCACACGGTCACCCGCCAACAACCCCCATGGCTACCCGTGGCAACAAACTTGGCACAAGGGCAGTAGAGTTCGAAGGGTTGGGGCCCCTACCCCTTCCGCGTCCAGGCGACCGAACCAGACCGCACCACCCTACCAACCACCCTGAGACCTCCACGAGCAGACCAGGACCCGAGCACCACCGCCGCGCCGGAAACTCCAGCTCGAGGTCAAGCAACCACACAGAAGCGCGAGACAGCCCGAGCGGCCCAGATCAGGCCCGCGCCGCCACGCCTCCCTCTAGTAGCTCCGGGCGCCGCCACCACCACGGAACCGCCGCTGCGCTTGCCCGACGTGCCCCCGTCTCCTCCTCAGCCCGCCCAGCCGCGCGCATCGCCGTCACCGCCACCACCGACGTCGCCCCACTAGTAGGAAAAGGCTTATAGCCACCAGCCTACCGCTGGCGGATGTCATTTCCGTCCGCCAGCGTTACTACCGCAGGCGTGCTTGTTTCGGAGCCCGCCACTGGTTTTGCACGTACCGCTGGCGGGCGCCCACTATGCCCGCCAGCGGTAGTAGCAGGAATTTGCGAGGAGGTGGGACAAACTACCGCTGGCGGGCAGAATCCGTGCCCGCCAGAGGTACTAAACGTACCACTAGCGGACGCTATATAGTGCCCGCCAGCGGTAGTTGCCTCGGCTGAGCCCAAAAACTAGCAAATACCGCTGGCGGGCGCCTAAATAATCCGCCAGCGGAAAGTGCAATACCGCTGGCGGGCAGCCTACACCGTCCGCCAGGGGTAACCGTCGCTTTGGAAGTTCAGCAGCCACCGTTTTGATTGTGCTTTGGAAGATGATCAGCCCGCCGGCCATTTTAATTGTGCATTGGAAGATGATCAGCCCGCCGCCGTTTTGATTGTGCATTGGAAGTTGATCAGCAGCCACCATTTTGATTGTGCATATGCTTTGGACGTTGATCAGCCCGCCATTTTAATTGTGCATTGGAAGATGATCAGCCCGCCGCCGTTTTGATTGCTGCCCGGCCGCCGGCCTCCCTCTCCACCCTATATAAAAGGCCACTAATCCCATGGCCTTAAGCACACACAATCTCTCTCTAATCCTTGCAAAAGCTCTCTCTCTCGAGCCCTCTCTTCTATTCCAATGGAGCCACGACTCGCGCGCGTTCCTCCGTCTCGGTTGTACTACTTGACCAAAGAAGATATGCACTTCAAGGTATGGGTCACCCTCCGTGCATCACGCGTGGAGAGGTGGATCCGCGACGTGAAGAAGTTCTTTCTCGACGCCGCACCGATCAAGTGCGTTGGACTCGACTGCGAGTTCACCGACCCTCTCCCGGGTCGACAAAGGGATCTTCCATACGAGAAAAGGCAGTGCGCCGCCGTCCCTCAACTCTCGGTGGCGTCCGAGACTCTTGTCTTCCAGATCTGCAAGGCTGATGGGGTGCCGCAGGTCCTCGTTGATTTCTTAGGTGACAAGACCATCAAGTTTACGGCGTGGCTATCCACAATGACTTGCGGATGCTGCGCTGCTACGGAATTGAAATTCCGTCCGCGGTCGACCTCCAGAGGGATAGGCGGAACCCAACCGGCAATCCTACTCCGAGTCTCGTTGCTCTCTCCAATGCTATCATTGGGACAAAACTAGAGAAGAAGAAGAACAACAACAAGAAGGACAAGAAGAAGGGCAAGGATGACGACGACGAAGAAGAACTCCGGATTTGCGGATGGGAGAACGTTCCATTGAGCTACGATCAAGTCGAGTATGCCCCTCTTGACGCTCGCCTCGGCTTCGAGATTGCGCGGAAGTGGGATAGTCTACGTGGCTATAATACCAATGGCGATCGTCTTAATGTCGCTGATGAGTAGACTAGCTATATAGTGATGTGTGTGTGCTCCCGTTGTGTCTTCTCTCATGTATTCGGTCAATTCGGTCCATTCGGTTACCTAAAAGTAATGACCGAAATATTTGGATTCCTATCATTCTTCTGATCGATTCATACATATTATTTTTGCAAAAAACACGATGTGTGTGTGCTCCCGTTGTGTCTTCTCTCATGTGTGTGTGCTTTTTGTGAAGAATGTTTCTGAAACTTTTGTCAAAAATCAAGTTTTACGAGACATAACTTGGTCATTTGGTTCGAAAATAATTAAGTTGTGCGAGACATATTATTAAACAAACATTGCAACTTACGCAGACAATAAGAAAAGTGGGCGACAACACAACATAAATTGAAAAAGAAAAGTCATCTGCCATCGACACAGCCTCCCGCATCATGCACTCTTCCTCTTCGATGATGCTTCACCCTTGTCCTTCGACGACGCCGCACCCTTGCCCTTTGACGCCGCCGCCGCTGCAGCAGCTTTCTTGCTCGCTTCAGTCGGCATGAAGATATCATCTTCATCCTCGCTCTCCTCGACCCATAAAATCGGTTTACGAAGAGCATCCAACATATCTGCTTCACTCCTATATGTTACCTTCTTCTTCTGCCACCTAGCATGCAGCCTCAGAAGTTCTTTTTCTATTTCCTTCCAATTCCTACATGGCCACCCATGCCTAACTAGCTTCGCTGATAGCTCACGGAGATGAGGTGGATGACTAACAATATCCTCGAATGGGATCTCCTTATTGTCTACCTTGAACTCGGCCGTAAACCTCAAAAGTAGTGCCGACATTCCTCCCGGGAAACTACCATCTGAAGGAAATCTCGACATGTTCGAGTGAGTGGACTAGAATGCTTACCAACCTCAGTGCGCAGGGGTTTTTATAGACCGAGATGAGAAGAATTGGTGGAGAAACAGGCGGGAGATATATAGGCCAACGGGAAAAAAGGGCGGGAGGAAAAGGGCGGGAACAAAATGGCGGGAACAATTGACCGGGAAACAAATTTTACTCGAAAAAATTTTGCCACTTAAAAAAAGAAAACTGATATTTATAAAAATAATTTATAAAATTATTTTGAAATACACACATGTGTTTCAAATGTGTTTGGAAATGAAAAATGTTTTTGAAAAGATAAAGGAAAAAATAGAAAAACAGAAGAAAAAAACCTTACCACTGGCGGACAAGGCTGCGGTCCGCGAGCGGTAAGGTGGCCCCAAAAATTATATGCCCGGGCCCACCCCTTCGCTCTCTTCTCACCGCGTGCGGCCCCCAAATCCCCAAATCAAACCCCTCTCCCGCGCCGCCGCAATCTCTCTCCCCAACTCCCGCGCCGTCCCATTCCCCACGCCGCCACCGCCCTCCTTTCCGCCGCCGACGACCCCCCTCTCACGCCGGCCGCTCCCCAGACCTCCTCCTTCCGTTGTCTGCCGCCACCATCGAGCGCCAAGCCGCCGCCGCCGCCGTGCACGTCCCCGAGCGGCCCACGTACGCCGCCGTCGTGCACGTCCCCGAGCGCCCCGCGTCGACCCCTGCACCACCGTGACCTCCTACGTCGACCCCTGCACCGCCGTTTCCTCCTACATCGCAGCTCAGCCTGCCGCCCCATGGTTCGGCCGCACCCTCCCCTTCTTGTATCTAGCACCCACAAGGTGTTTGTGAAAATGTCTAGCCCAATTTGTGAAGTTCAAAATTAGTTTTTAGGTGATTGTTTAGTTCAAAATGGTGATGGTGGCTGTGAACGCAGTCTTGTGATGGTGATTAATTTGTTGTGCTTGTGGTGGTGGCTGCGATTGCGGCCTTGTGGCTATGTATGAAATGTTTGCAGGTACCCTAGAGACCCTTGAGATTGCCGGAATGTTGATTAATTTCCATTCCGATAAATTCGGGTGCTCCATATGCCATAATTTTAGCAAAGGTCATGCCGAATTTTTTCGTGAAATTTGGCATGACTTGCTAAAATTATGACATATGGAGTAACTGAAGTCATTTGAAGTCTCAAATGGTTTCATGGGTATATGCAAACTTTTCATCACCACCCAAGTGAATTTTTTCTTATAGTGTTGTTTTACTAACTACGATTTTTTGTGTGTGCGAAGATGGCTAACAATATGGAGGCCGGGACTTCTCGAGGTGGAGTCAACAAGGAGCCGGAGGATAATTATTTGATGATGGTTCGGAAGTCAATCGATGCCGAGCTGGATGCCGACGATGACGAGACCACATCTGGTGACGGCGGAGGTGGCCACGAGACCACATCTGGTGACGGCGGAGGTGGCCACGAGACCACATCTGCTGGCGGCGGAGGTGGCCACGAGACCACATCTGCTGGCGGCGGAGGTGGCCACGAGACCACATCTGCTGGCGAAGAAGGTGGCAACGAGACCACTTCTGCTGGCGGATCCTAGCGTGAACGTAAGCCATGGCGCCCAAACAGGCTCCCTAGCGGTCGACTGACATTTACGGAGGTGAACTCAGATGGGATTCCTACGCAGCCAAAAAAATATGCAAAAGGGCACAGCTTAGCCTTGGGATGCATTGTGCGGGACTTCGGCAACATCAACCAGGAGAACATAAGGGATAAAGAAAACTCACATGTGGCCACACTCCTTATTTCCAAGTTGCACGCATCGTACTCTTTCCCGAAAGAGTACGACGACAATGATATCAAGAAGAATATCATAAACACATACGCCCTCGGCAAGTTCAGCAAAGCCTTTTCAACTTGGAGATCAGAAGTGAGAAAGGCCATTCTTAATGGTGATGATTACGATAAGATCAACGCCAAGTGGCCCTCCATTTCTGAAGAAGAGTACAACATTTTCAAGGATAAACAAGGCCTAGCTTCAACAAAGGCGCTATCCCTGTGGGGGAAAAAGATGCATGGGAAGAATTTAGGTCCCCACAATCTCGGATGTCGTGGATACGAGGGGGCGGAAGATGTTTGGGCAAAGCAGGACAGAGAAAGGAAAGGGGAAGACCCCTATGCCAAGATCAAAGACCCGTTGGCGAAACGATATATCAGATCCCATTACAGGGAAGATCCCAAGAATAAAGGGGAACTTCTCTTGAACGCGACAGTCAAGGAACTTGAGAAGGAAATTCTGGAAGAAGAACAACTTGCTTAATCTCAAAGCGACTCATCGTCTGTGACGAAGGCCCCGTGGGACACCTCTTTTCACAGGGTGATGAATAAGAGAAAGAATTTGGAGGTGACACTTCCGCCGCATCGTGGCCGTGTGATCGGGGCCGGAGTCGGTCGCAAACGGTCACATTACTACCCCGAGTCCAAGGAGGAGCGTCATTTCTCTACTTTGTTTATTTCTGCACGACATGTGAACAATTTAGTTGCCTAGCTAACATTTCTATTTGCCTTTTGTGTATACAGGTGAAGAAGTGGGAGAGTATCACGAGGAGGCGGAGATAAAGACTTGAAGCCACTGAAAGAGAGAAACAACAACCGGATGATCGAAACCAACTTCATCGCGCCCTCTCTTAAACATTGTGGTTCTCTATCTTTTATGTGATGTATTTGTGTATGACAACTTATTTTCGTACTACTATGGTTTGTAATGCATGTGATAATGAACTAATGTATTTGTGTATCACAATTTGGTCATTTGTATGTGGAATTATTGTTATTTTGGTCGCCTGTACCTGAATATACTGTATTTATATTCGATATACTGCTGGAATACGATTTTCTGTAAAAAAATAATAATACCACAAAACAATACCGCTGGCGGACACAGAGGCGTACCGCTGGCGGACAACGCTTCCAGAACCCAAACCAGCGACTAGTACCGCTGGCGGCCGTGGTGGCTTACCACTGGCTGGCGCTTGCCAGCCAGCGCTGTGGCAGATAACGCTGGCGGGCGGAACTTGTGCCCGCCAGCGGTAACCAGCCTTACCGCTGGCGGACGGCCGCCCGCCAGCGGTAATTATTACCACTGGCGTAATGATCGCTGGCGGGCGCCCGCCCGCCAGCGGTAGGCCTTTTCCTACTAGTGCCCGCTTGTCTCGCCTCTCCTCCGTGCGAAGGGGAACTCGACGGGGCGCGCCCGCCTCCTTTGTCGGCCGGGCGTGGCCGCCACCGCCGGCGCCAACAGCGGCCGGGGCGAGCCGCCGCTCGGTCGCTTTTTTCTACGGTTTGGGTGCCTTCGGAGCTGGTCACGCGAGCAGCCCGGGAGGGGTTTCGTATCTATTCCTTGGGTCTAATCTGGAAGATCTCATTAAAACAAAGACAACAATGAAAGCACGGTTGCGATTTGGAGGCTCCATTTGAGCACAACGCATTTTTCAAAGTTCCGTGATCGTTTAGTTTTGAACTTTTGATACTAGTTGTGTCACAATTCTCACTTTTGCTACTGGAAGTTCTCAACCGCTCAAAAAATGTCATCCTATGTTAAGTTTATGCTGAAAAATGCCACTCGCTCGAAAAAGCCGTCGACAATGCGAACAACCCCAAATACCTTAAAACCCACTGCCACGGATGTCCTTCTCTCTCTCGCGCGCTATGACTTGTGGGTCCTATTTCGTATTATACGTACCATTTATTTTGAAGTTAGCTTCCTGCTACCAATAAATCTAGTTTCCGGTGAGTACTCGCAGCGGATCGAAGAAATATGTGTGTCAGAAGATCGGCGTTGTCTTGACGACTGAAGGTGGCGGCATTTGCAGACTTCGTTCTTGACGGTCTCAGCTTCCAAGGTGAAAACCCCAGTTCGATCTCTGGTGGTTGTGACCAGAAATGACGACCCCCTAGTCGTTTGGTTCCTTTGTTGAAAGCATTGTTTGTAGTTGGACCTTTTTCAGAGTGAAAACCTAAAATCTAACCACCATATTGGTTAGATCGGTATTTTTGCACTATTACCTTCGGTCAAGAAAACCAGACGTATAAAGAAGTACCAAGATTAAGTGGAGACGGGGAGGACACGATGACAGGTGAGGAGTGTGGAGGACTTGTGCCAACTCATGCATAGCACGTGCGATGGCCAATAGCGAAACAAGGAGCACTACAACAGGAACTACCCTACAGCAACGCACCAATGCGTATCTAAACGCTCATATAAGCGTTGCAAGTGCATTTACCAACGGATTTGGATGCGTTGCCTTATCTGACGTTGCAAGGGTATAAGGCAACGTATACAGATGCGTTGGTAACCAATAGAATAAGCGTTGTAAAGTAGCAACAAAGTTGAAACAACAGTAGTATCCGTTGGTAGACATTCAATACAAAATTCGTCTATTTCAAAATAAATATTATTATTTATTGGATTATTTAACTGCTTCAAAAGATGGCGCAATTTTTTTTCCATAGACAGAATATACTTTACACGAAAAATACAACACACGATTCTCAGAATATGAATGCATTTCATTAAAACCAATTCATATCTGTTGTACAATCACCATCCCATACATGAAAGATATCTGGGGTACGTAGGTTACATCGCGCTCCAAAATATAATATTCTAAATAATCCTATACTCTAACTAATCCTATATGTATGCCTTGTGTGTCAAATAATTGACCAACTTGTGTGTCAAATAATCCTATACTCTAACTAATCCTATACATATCAGTCTTATACTTTCATGGTGAAGCAGCTTATTGTTTTCTTATATGTATGCCTTGTGTGTGCAAGGGGGATAAGGTGCTGCTTTGGCCTCTGAATTGTTCTGTAAAATGAAATTTCATCTTCGTGGTGCTAGGAGTCGGAATCCACATGCCAGCTTACACTGGCTTAGTTTGTAAAACGAACGGAGTATTACTGTATTAGTGAAGAATGAGACACTGACATTTAGTGAAAGCAGATGAAAGTTCCCTAACATACTGTAATGTTAGGTTAAGTGAAATGAACCCAATCAGATGCTATCTCCGTATGTCCCCTGAGGCCCTGACCGAGCTAAATTCTTTCCTAGCTGTTCATTGTTCAAGGAAAAAAGTATGACACGTCTTGCTCCGTTCATTAGTAATAGCATGGGTTGTGCCTCATTCACCAGCTAAAGTAAACGCTACCATAAAATGCATAGGGGTTCTCAATCATCTCTTCAAACATTAGCCTTCCATCATGATCTTTGTCCGCCTAAAGTTTTTTTTTATATAGCAATCATGCCATCTCCAGGAGAAAAGAGACCTCTCACATGAACGCTCATAAAAGGAAAAGAGACCTCAAACAGGCTTTCAGACGTCCGGGAGTAAGTAATCAACGCTTCCTCCTCGGCTTCCGTGATGCCGGCTTGGTGCGGCAGTGGGGCACGTTTGCGGCGGCCAATTCTCCATTCATTTTTTCGATGTACCTCATGACGACCTCGTAGCGCTGATCATCCTCACAGGCGCAGTGCGCTAAGTCTAAGAACTTATAATGCAGCACAGAGTACCTGCATTGCTGGCACGTGTCCATCTGAGGTTCACCGCGGCAGTGCATCTGGCACTGGAGTGGCTTGGTTGTCCAGCGTGGCATGACGTGTGACCTTGGTATTTCACGCACACTCAGGTGGATCATCACCTGAAAAAGATTGGAAGCCTGAAGGTGTTGAAAGGTGTATGTACATGCATATGGCAGCTCATGGTAAGCATCCACATAAAGTTAGGAGCAAGAGAATACTTCAGTAGCAATGGATGGAAGATGGTTCTGACAGAAAACTATTACCTTGATAGCATGGCAGCAGAGCATCCCCGTGTGCTCAAATTGCTTGCACACGCACATGAACGCTTCGCCGTCTTCTCTAACATTGATCTCATATTCCACCCTAGACCATTTCTCCCTAGCTTCACTGCTAGGATACCGTTTTATGTACCTGAAGTTGGGGATGACTGCCTCCACCATGTAAGGTTCGGATTCGCGTATGGCTTGCACAAACAGTTCGTACACCGGTCTTGTGTACACCTCGCTGGCATGCTTCTCGATTGGTAGATTTGTTCGCAGAACAATCTCATCCTGCACAAAAACAATAACTCATCCTTAGTCTCAGCTTATCTTGAATGCTCAAAGGAAAGACATTAATTCCCTGAAGTTAAGCTTACCATAGTAGTCCTCTTCTCCTGAAACCCATAGTACTGAACTTGATTGAAGTGTAGTTTCTCGTACTGTTCGACGAAATGCTCCATTGAGCAATCCCGTGGAACATGATGTTGTTTCAGAAAGTGTTTTGCGCTCTCGCTCTTTTGTGTGCTGGTCAGTGTAGCACAGAATGTGTCGCTGAAGTATGCCTTAACCCACTTGTGCCGCACCTCATAGATCTCCTTCAGAAATGGATGATTCTGCAATCCATGCTTCTCTAGCAGCATCTCCCATGCTCTCTCAAACTCATCAGTCGTCAGCATGTCGTTCAGAATTTTGTGGAGCCCCACTCGGAAGCTACTCGTTTTGGTGTAATGAAAACCAAGGTAGTCTAGTTCTCAAAAAAAAAAAAAAAAAAAACCAAGGTAGTCCTTTGCCCTGCGAAGGACATTCCACTTGCACCATCTGTGTGTGGTAAATGGCAGTACCTCCAATACGGCTTCCTCAATTGCCTCGCAGTGATCTACATGATTATACAAAAAACAAGTTCGGTGGCTGTGCTGCAGAAAAATACTATTGGGTAGGGAGAAGTGCGTACAGAAGTAATCTTACCGGTCAGTATAGTCTGGGGGTGTTTCCCACCCATTAACTCGAAGAACTGACCGAGCACCCATTTGAAGCTCTCCATTTTCTCGTCTATCATCAGCACCCCACCAAGCAATATGGTCTCAAAGTTGTTGTTGACTCCAACAAAAAGGCCGAACGGCGTTCCATACTTGTCCGATCTGTAGGATGTGTCGAAGATAATCACATCACCAAAATATTGGTACTGAAGGCTCTGGCCACTGGTCCAGAGTAGTGGCCTTACTCTACAGTTACTATCAACCTGCAAACCAGTATAATCAAATGTTGGATCCTTTGCTTTGATCCTAGCAAAGATATCCTCCGTCTTCCTGATATCATCAGACAGCGAATTCTTTGCTTCAGTATCAGCAATGTGTGGAACATTGTTTTCCCTTAGTTGGCGAATCAAGTCCATTGTGCTCTTGTCAATACTACTATGGGACTGCCAAGATGACCTCTGCGCACACATCTTAGAAAGTGGATGGTTATGCCCAACTTGATGTTCGCACACACACCATCTGCTGTCTCTGGATTTCAGCAAAAGAATCGAAGCTGTGCATTCACACTGACGAAATGAATTGCTGTCCTTGGTTGGTTTCCCCTGTAGAACATAACGTTTTCTGAGCATTGGTACTGGGTTGAGATCAACACAAAAATCCAAAATACTACCTTAACTACAAGGGGAGGATGAATGCCATACCTCACAAGGGGAGGATCCATGCTACTAGCTCCATACCTCACGCCGAAACCAGATTCCCAAGAATAAATGTTGTAGAGTTCATATGCCTCGTCAAGAGAAACAAAGAAACTCCCAACAATTGGATTGACCACGGCCTCAGTTTCCCTCTGCGCAAACCCTGCAATCGCCTTCTCCAGCGCGCCAACACGATATACAGAAGCAGATCCATGTTCATCTCCCAGCCGCGGCCTACATAATTTGTTATCAGCAACTAGTTACATACGCAGAGATATGTGGTAAGTGCTGAATGGCAGTAAAGTTTCCTTAATTTGCACCAGCCGACACACAACAGAACATCATATAAATATAACATTCAAAACGTATTGAAGCATCCATATGTTTCTCGTATCTGAATACAACAATCCCGGGACTGCAACTAGCAAATGTAGAACTGTAGTATAGCAAAACAACCAGGCTCTAAATGTTTTGCCTTGCTAAACTGTTCATAATGAGTTACCACAAACTTGGAACAGCCAAGCAGACAGCCTGACAGAATTTGTTTGGCAGCTAACAACCTAAAACCCTAACCACCAGATCCTTGTGGATTAACTAATCAAGGAGTCCTACATCCAGGGATTCCTATGAATTGATTAATTAATCCGCATGCGCTGTTCCATGGAATTAGGTCGCAATCATCCAGATACAGCCATGAGCCAACCCCCGGCCCCCTCGACGGAGACACACCCAGAAGAAAACTGAACAGAAGACAGCACCTAGCGCGACGACAACGCGAGTACCTGGGAAGAGGGGCGGCGGCGGCGGCGCCATGGGCATGCGGGTGCGGTGGCGCCTTCTCCTCCTCCTTCATCCTGATCCTGTACCAACGAAACGAAAGGAACGAACTGCCGGCTTTTAGTTACTTCGCCGGCCGGACGGAGCGGCGAAGTTGAACAAGAAAGTGGTAGGAGGATGGATAGACACCGGCTGACCTCTGCTGCTCCTTCCCCGGCGGCGCGAACTCCGCGGCCGTCTCTGTGCCGCCCGGGTGTCATGAGCTCGCCAGCCCATGGGCCGCCTGTTGGGCCAGCCCAACAGCCAACCCGCCTTCGCAAGCCCAACCCTGGCTACACGGGCGCGGCGTGGACAACTTGATGTACTTAAGGACAAGGATTCATGGGGAACGGCATCGAAGAACATAACCCTGATCCCGGCTCCACTCCTGTATCCCTCTGCTGTATCTCTCTCCCCTTCCCGACTCTCGATTCCCCTCGCCTTGCTTGCTGAAACTTGTATCCCGAATCATATACTCCGTGGTGAATCGTAATCGAGAGTAAGCCGTGACAAGCTGGTATCAGAGCCCATTCGATCTGGCACCACACACGCGTTCCGTGCAGGAGATTCTGGCGGAGATGGACTTCAAGGAGCAGATCACGGATCTGATGACCATGATCCGCGAGCAATCCGTCAAGCTCGACGACGTCTCGGGTACAGTAAAGGAGATGACGAGCAAGGTGGAGATGCTGGACGAGATCGGCGGCCAGCGATGGATCAAGCCGTGGGTGCGCTTCGAGCGGATCTCGGTGATCTACGTCTTCGGGTCGACCGCATCGCTCAGCCTACCCCGAGCGCGCCGCCAACGACGCCCTCTGCTTCCCAGGCCGCGATCTACACCGATCTGCAGCAGCAGGCGGCGCAGCATCTCTCTGGTGACTGGTGACGGGGAATGTCACGGGCCAGGTGGCCACCGCGTCGAGAATTCAAATCGGGGCTCGTTGCTGGGGGCTCTTCCCCTCACAGCCTCGGCAAGGGTACGTGTGATTTTCCCTCTCCATCTGCAATTCAGTCACCAAGAGAGAGAGAGGAATTTAGAGGAGGACGAACTCCTCGGATGGACTGTCCGGATATGATGGGGAAGGGCCATTGGAGTGGAAATTAAAGTGTGAATCATATTTCCGCGTGTGTAGAGTGGACAGAGAGGTGTGGGTTGACACGGCCGTGGTTTTCTTCACGGGTGAGGCGGCGTTGTGGTTGCAGTGGACGAACGCCCATCGCACGGCTAGGTCGTGGGAGGAATTCATGTTGAGTGTGTGTGCGAAGTTTGGGAGGCGCGAGTTCGAGCAATTGCTTAGGCAATTTTCTCGGCTCCGTCAGACCGGCACGGTGGCTGAGTACGCCGCCCAATTCAACGCGGCCATGAACAGTTTGGTGGCGCACCATCGTTCATGGGATCCTCTGTATTTTGTCACACATTTTGTTGATGGACTTCGCCATGACATCCGTGCTGTGGTGATGATTCAGCAACCAAAGGATTTGGATTCTGCCGTCTCTTTGGCTGGCTTGCAGGAAGAGGCGATGGAGCTGACGCGCGAGGGATGGCGGCCGGGTGCGGGGTCGAACACCTCTCATCGACACGTTCCCCGCACGGCGATGCCGCTACCACCGCCACCACCGGTTGGACGTCCGCCGGGGCCAGCGACGGGTGGACACCACCAAAGTACTGACGAAAAAATTCAGGCGATGCGCGCGTACAGAAGAGCCCGAGGGCTGTGCTACACATGCGGCGAAAAATTTGGGCGTGATCATGTGTGTGCGCCAACTGTGCAATTGCACGTCGTGGAGGAGCTCTGGGGATTGCTGCGAGGCGAGTAGGATTCAGATTCCTTGCCTGACAGCGTTGCGGCGGACTGTTGTGTGATCTCGCAAGCGGCGTTGCAGGGCGTAGAACCACCACAAACAGTTCGCTTGATGGGCACAGTACATGGTCACGACGTGCTCATGCTTATCGATTCAGGGAGTACACACAGCTTCATCAGTCAAGCAATTGCTGAATCATGGCCAGAAGTATGTCGAGGTCGTCTGATGCAAGTCAAGGTCGCTGATGGGGGTACTCTGAAGTGCGAGCATGAGGTACCTAACTGCAAATGGAGTGCACAAGGGGAAGAATTCACCACAACACTGCGTCTATTTCCTTTGGGCTGTTATGATATCATACTGGGCATGGACTGGTTGCAGAGCATTGGCTCGATGGCAGTACACTGGGGACTCAAGCAGCTCTCGTTTCAGTATCAGGGCAGATTGGTGCATTTGCAAGGAGTGACGGCAGATACATCCTCTTGCAGCGAAATTTCTGTCAGTCAACTGGAAGCATTGGTAAACACAAATTCTATCTGCCATTTGGTTCAGTTACGAGAGGTGAAAGATGTGGAGCAACAGGAGCAGTGCCTAGTCCCAATTCAGGAGTTGCTGTCGCAGTTCGCTGAGCTGTTCGATGAACCACAAGGACTTCCGCCACGACGGGTGTTCGATCATCGAATTGAGCTACTGCCAGGCTCGAAACCGGTGAACCTACGGCCGTACCGTTACAATCTTGAACAGAAGGACGAGATCGAGAAGCAAATCAAGGAGATGTTGAAGCAGGGAATTATACAATTCAGTACAAGTCCTTTTGCTTCGCCTGTTCTGTTGGTTCAGAAGAAGGACTGCACCCGGCGATTCTGTATTGATTTCCGCTATCTAAATGCTCTGACGATCAAAAATCACTACCCCTTGGCAGTGATTGATGAGCTCTTGGATGAATTATCTGGCGCAGCTTGGTTCACGAGCCTGGATCTCTGCGCTGGCTATCATCAGATCCGGATGGCAGAAGGGGAAGAGTACAAGACGGCCTTCCAAACGCACCAGGGCCACTACGAGTTCCGTGTGATGCCATATGGGCTCACGGGGGCGCCGGCGATCTTCCAGAATGCCATGAACATGATCTTTGCGCCGCTGCTGCGCCGCTGCGTGTTAGTCTTTATCGACGATATCCTGATTTACAGTCATACCTTGGAGGAACACCAGGAGCATCTGAAGCAAGTGTTCCAGCTGCTGGCGGAGCACCAATTGAAGGTGAAACGCTCGAAATGCATCTTCGCGCAACCGCAGCTCAAGAACCTGGGGCACATCATCTCTGCGAACGGCGTGGCCACTGACCCCAAGAGCATCGAAGCAGTTCACAAGTGGCCAGTGCCCACAAACGTGAAGGATCTGCGCAAATTGCTTGGTTTCACTGGCTATTATCGCAAATTTGTGCCGAATTACGGTCTGATTAGCCGTGTGCTCACTGATTTGCTAAAAAAGAACGTGCTCTTTGTGTGGACGCCAGACCATCAACAAGCTTTCGACACACTCAAGCAGGCGTTGCTCACGGCCCCGGTGTTGGCGTTGCCGGATTTCTCTCGTACCTTTGTGGTGGAGACAGATGCGAGCGATCGCGGCATCGGCGCAGTCCTCATGCAGAATCAGCACCCACTCGCTTATCTCAGCAGGGCGCTGGGTCCGCGCCTTCGCTGCATGTCGACATACGAGAAGGAGAGCCTCGCCATTCTCCTGGCCGTGGACAAGTGGCGGCAATACCTCCGTCAGTCGCCATTTGTGATTCGCACTGATCAGCGCGCACTGGCGCAATTGGATGAACAGCGCCTGACAACACCGTGGCAGCAAAAGGTGATGATGAAGCTGCTGGGACTGCAATACAACATCGAGTACAAGAAAGGCTCGCAAATCAGGTGGCGGATGCCCTCTCGCGCCACCCGGCACTGGAGGTCGCTGAAGTTCTTGCGCTGATAGTAGGAACAGCAACACCTGCGTGGCTGAAGGATATCAGGGACGGGTATGCAACAGACGCAATTACTCAGAAAATGGTGCTCAATTTGAAGCAATCACCGCATGCTAATGCGCATTTGGTGTCGGATGGACCTCTGCTGCGGCACAAGAAGCGAATTTGGGTGGGAGGCAATGTCAAGATGCAACAGCAAATTCTGCAATCACTCCACGCAGGCGCCATTGGCGGCCATTCTGGGGTGCAGGCTACACTACAGCGCGTGCGTCAACTCTTTGCTTGGCTTCGAATGCGTGCGGTTGTGCAGCAGTTCGTGGAAGATCGTGCGATCTGTAAACAAGCAAAGCCAGAGCACGTGAAGTACCCCGGGCTACTCAAGCCACTGGCGGTTCCGGATGAAGCATGGCAGGTGGTCTCTCTGGATTTCGTCGAAGGACTGCCATGATCGTTTGGATTCAATGCCGTGCTTGTGGTGGTGGACAAGCTCACTAAGTATGCCCATTTCTTGCCGCTATAGCATCCGTTCACGGCAGCCACCGTCGCGCAGGTGTACATCGACAATGTCTTCAAGCTGCACGGTATGCCGCAGGCCCTGATTTCAGACCGAGATCGAGTGTTCACCAGCCATTTCTGGCAGTCTCTGTTTCGTCTGTCCAAAACGGAGATGCGCATGAGTACATGCTATCATCCGCAGACGGATGGGCAGACAGAGCGCGTGAACTAGTGCCTGGAGACCTACCTGCGGTGTTTCATCAGTTCATGCCCATCTAAGTGGAGAAAGTGGTTGTCGCTGGCGGAGTTCTGGTACAACACCTCATACCACACGGCGATCAAGACCTCACCCTTCCAGGCTCTGTACAATCATGCGCCTCGCTACCTGGGTATTACTGACGCTTCTGTTCCAGTGGTGCGGGATTTGCAGGAATGGCTTCAGGAACGGTGATTGGTGACAACGGTCCTTCGTCAGCACCTACACCGGGCGGCCGCGAGGATGAAGCGGTTTGCTGACGCCAAGCGTTCTGAGCGCACCTTTCAGGTCGGCGACTGGGTGTACTTGAAGCTCTAGCCGTACATTCAGACATCGCTCGCGCTCCGCTCCAATGCCAAGCTCGCGTTCCGCTTCTTCGGGCCATTCAAGGTGGAACAAAAGGTGGGTGAGCGCTCCTATCGACTACAGCTGCCCGCACGCGCCAAACTGCACCCGGTCTTCCACGTCTTGCAACTGCGTCGAGGGGCGCCGCCCGGCGAGAAGGTTCATCAGGAGCTGCTGCCGATGGACGACAGTACACCGCCACTCCAAGTTCCTGAGGAGGTGCTGGCCACGCGACAAGTTCAGCGTCGACACAAGGTGCGCGAGGAGTCCTTGGTGCGCTGGACAGGGCTCCCAGCGTCTTTGGCGACCTGGGAGACGACGGCGGAGCTTCGTGCTCGATTTCCGCGTGCGCCGGCTTGGGGAGAAGCCGCTCTTCAAGGGGGGAGGAATGTCATGAGCTCGCCAGCCCATGGGCCGCCTGTTGGGCCAGCCCAACAGCCAACCCGCCTTCTCAATCCCAACCCTCGCTACACGGGCGCGGCGTGGACAACGTGATGTACTTAAGGACAAGGATCTTCATGGGGATCGGCATCGAAGAACATAACCCTGAACCCGGCTCCACTCCTGTATCCGTCTGCTGTATCTCTCTCCCCTTCCCGACTCACGATTCCCCTCTCCTTGCTTGCTGAAACTTGTATCCCGAATCATATACTCCGTGGTGAATCGTAATCGAGAGTAAGCCGTGACACCGGGGCGGTTGGGAATGGGATGAGTATTCTTTTCTGAGTGAATTACCCTTTTCTTACGGGTTGAGTGAGGAAATTGCACACAACACCGATCATTGAGAGAAAATTGCACATAATTTGGTGCGTTTTGAATCAAAGCACTTGTTGCGGCAACCCAGGTTTTTGTCTAATCAGTTGCAACCAGTCCAAATAACTAATTTAGAGAATCTAATACGTATATGTCATGTGAGCCTGGATTTTTATACCTTATGCCAAAAATTATACAACAAATCTTATATGGCATATGAAAAAATATACGACATTTTTTTGAGAATTAAAAAATTAGAAAATGGACAGCATGACTGTACAAAATATATAGATTATACACATCAAAATGGGCAGCATAACTGTACAAAAATTATAGAGAGCATCAACTAGTTCCAATACAACAGCATGTATATCAGAAGAGTTTACAAGTTCTGTTAAGTATCACGACACTTCACAAATTCCAATCAAAGTGTCTCGTGGTTCAAAATACAGAGTCTTTAGATTATGCAATCATTACACTGTTGTGTGCCCGAAATATGGCCAGACTCCAAATCCACAAAGAACTCCAACCTACAAAATTACATAACAATGTGTTCAGCAACTTACAATTGATTTGCATCCTGAAATTAAAAATTTCTTATAGTCTACACGATTCCGTTCATCAAATTGCGCAATCATGTAGTAACAAATCTTCTAGCTGAATCTAATACACTTATACATCGATCAAAACCCAAATTAAGGGGCGACTTAGGGTTCATCAGCCCCTGCTAAACACTAGCAAACAATGTCAAATTGACCACAAAATCACGAAATTGCAGAGTACTTACCCATTGTACGAGACGAGGCCGTCTAAATCCGTCGTTCTTTCCGCCCTTGCGCCGTCGCCGGCGCCGCCCCCGTCGCCTTCTTCATCTCCGGGAAGCTCCAGCTGTGGACCACGCTCCGGTGGGGAAGAGGGCGAGGCTCGGTCCAAATCGAGCGACCTCGTGGCCGGACCTCCACCGCCTCCGCCGCCGGCGGGTCTCATCTCCCTCCCCGGTCGCAAGGATGGCCGCCTTCCCGTCCGCCCAACTTTTGTTCGCTCTATGCAATTTGATCTCTGTTCCTCGTGTGGGTCACGTGCTAGTTGAGAGGAGTAGGATTGTGTATAGCACGAGAGAATATACGGTACAGAGATATGGCCCACGTGACAAATACCTATTAGTGTCTCTAAATCAGTTATTTGGGCTGGTTGCAACTGATTAGATAAAAACCTGGGGCTTGCTGCAACAAGTGCTTTGTTTCTGTGTTTTGTGCAACAAACGCACCAACCCTGGTGTTATGTGCAATTTTCTCATTGACCACCATAATCTTTTTTTGTGCACACAAAACCTCACCTTTTGCCGTGATTGTTGCACAAAACACAAAGCTAGTGATTAACAACACCAATGCCAATTAGTAAATCTGAGCCCACTTTACAAGGACTAAATTGCAAATCGACAGGGAAAGATCCTCACACAACTTCATGGGCCATGGCTAGGTTTGTAGGGCGGCGCCCGGACTCGTCCCTCGTAAAGTCAAAATAGGCAAATTTTTGTTGTAACTGACCTGCTTAGATTTGATCGTTTTGAACTAAAAAGGTGTTATGTGGGCCTACGCGGGACCGCTGCTTGGAACACTAGTCATGGGCTCATGGCCATATCGAGGCGCCAGTGGAGGGAACAGGGAGTGAGGAGGGACATAGAGAGGCCATGACAAACCCTACGACGTTGCCGCCATAATTCTGACAGATGTCCCCGATGACGCAAGTAGAAACTCCTTCACCAGTAGTAGAGATGATAGCATAGAACTACCACTTTACGCGCTAAATTCCGAAAAACTACCACTTTACATTTCAATCGCACAGAACTACCACTCTTCGCTAATTTTGTTGCAATGTGCGCACATTGTTGTCTAAACCGAAATTGACACTCGTGCTGACAGGTGGGACCCACCGGTCAGGGCTGAGGTGGCAGCCTGCGTGGAACGTTTGCTGATGTGGCAGCACACGTGGCCATGGGCCCACCTGTAAGACTAATAAAAAATAAATATCTCAAAAAATAAAAAATAAAATATCAATAAAAATAAAAATCTCAAAAATAAATATTAAAAACAAAATATTAATAAAAATAAATATAGAAATATTTAAAATAAATATAAATAAATTTTTCGCCTTGGGTTTCATGCCTCTGCTGACGTGGCGCGCGACGTAGTCAACGGTCTTTCCCACCTGCCCCCACCTGTCATACGCACCCCTCTCACCGTAGACGCCGCATCCCCGTCTGGTCACGCGCTGCTTCTTCCTCCGCGGGTATTCGGGGTCCAGGTCTCCTGCCCACCCCATGCCGCGAGAAGAAGGAACAATTAACGTCCCAGGCCGCTGTCGAGTCCGCTGTCACCTCCCCCCTGCTGGAAACCGCGTCTGCCGCCGCTCCCTGCGTAGCCTACGACGACGCTGCCCGTACCCCTCCCCTCGAGCCTAGGCCGGAGCGTAATGACGCTCCCCCAACTCCGGCCGCGCCCAGTCCCGTCGACTTCAATGCTGCGGACGCCGCTGCACCTGCCACTCCACCTCCCTGCTCTTATCTTGAGATTGCTAGCCGGCCTCCTTCACCCCCTCTGCGTACCCCGCCCGCTCCCCTCAAGCTGCTTAGCCTAGACGGTTGCTTCCGGTGCCTCTCCTGCGAGCACTTTGTCCGCGACTGTTGCAACCCCATCCGGTGCCGTGGTTGCCGCTGTTCCGGCCACCGCATTCGCGACTGCAAGATGCCCTTCCCTCAGCCCACCTTCATCCCCACTGCCACCTCTCCGCCCACTCCCTCCGCCAATGGCGTCGCCAACCGCCCACCCACGCCGTACCCCTCCGCCCTGACTGCTCCGCTGTCCCCGAGCCCGCTTGCTCGCCGCTCTGGCGGCCTGTTTGAGCTTGGAGAGGGCTCCGCCGCCTCCACCGACCTGCCCGCTGAGCGTACGATCCTTGAGGTGCCCCCTGCAGCCCAGCCCCTGCCAGCCGAGCCTGTTACTGACGACGAGCTCGCCGATGATGAAGAGGAGGTGGAGTCTGACGACCTGGGAGAGCCGGTCGAGGTCTTCATGCCGCAGGGCGACATGGAGGCTGCCCGTCGGATGGCGGTCGTCTACATCGAGTTTCCCGCGCCTTTTGCCTCCCCAGCCTCCTCCATCGCCGAGGCCATCTGCTCCGAGCTGCCCGGCCTGCACGTCTCCATGGTGCCGTCCTCCGTCGGCGACATGTACGCCAGGTTCCTCTCGTACGAGGACCGCGAGATCGCCATCCTGCACCAGCCCTTCATCCTCGACGGCACCACCTTCCGGCTTGTGCGCGAAGAGGAGGCCGATCATATCCCCTGCGACATGCAGGCGCGGACGATTGCGGTTGTGTCGGCTAAAAGGATGCCATACGAGCACCTGAGCTTGCTGGGCATCACGGTCGCTTTCTGCACCTTTGGAGAGGTTCTTGAGGTGGATCCCATCTCTCTCTCCGACACGGACTGCTCCCTGGTCAAAGCTGTCGTGCTGCTCAAGCTTGGCATGGACGTGCCCAGCGACGTGACGGTGTCAAAAGCGTCGTGGGGCTCGCGGCTTGTCGTCCTCAGAAAACTCCGCACATGGCCCGCGGCGGACTCCTACTCTGAAGATGGCGAGTACATCCCGTTCTTCACCACGCCGCCTCCGCCGCCGTTCCGTCGCCGTCAAGGTCACCTCGCTTTGGCGCCCCCACCCATGCCGGTCGCCCCTCCCTCCGATGGCTCTTACGATGGCCAAGCTCCTGGCGGCCACTACGACGCCGCGCTCTCCCACAACTTCCTGCTCGCCATGCTGGACAGCGTGGCCAGCTCGGCGCAAGGTGCCAGCTCACCCGAGTCCACCCTCTCATCGCTCTCGCTCTCCTGGTGCGACGGCGTCGGATTCGACGGCGACTCGGGCTCCCTCGGCTCTGGACCACCCCTCTCTATCACCCGCCGCCACAGCGTGGTGATTACTGAGATCTCTGACGAGCCCGTGGCCACCGATGGAGTGTACGCCGAGCCAGATGGACGCCGCAGCGCTCGCCTCGCCCTCAAAGCGCCCGCCTTCTATGAACCTGTTGGGGCTCGTGCAGAGAAGCTCCGCGGCCTCAAAGACGCTCTCGGCGGCTGCTCCGCGGCGCTGCAGAAGCATGTCAAGAAGCATGGTGCCCTGACTGCCCACGCCAAGCCACTCAGCAAGCGCGCCCTCGCCGCCCTTGCTGCCTCTGTGTGCGTCCCCACTGGATCGGTGCCGCGCGTGTCCGATGATTAGCAAGCTCCAGCGTAGTTGCCGCCTGGGCTGCGGCTCTCTAGCCCCTACCAGCGCTCTGTGTGCGCCCTCCCCCCCTTGTGTTAGCTCTGTCCTCTTTAAGCTCAATGCGTGTGTTGTCCTCGCTGTTAGTTTAAGCATCGGTGTGTGCGTCTGCTGTTCCCCCCCTGTAACTCTCTCGGTGTTCTTCGTTCTAATGATTAGTGCTCTTCGTGACATTACCATTGAGACGTGGAACACGCAGGGCCTTGGCTGCTTGACCAAACGCCCTGTTGTTCGTGACGCTATCTCCTCCGCCTCTCCCTCAATCATGTGTATTCAAGAAACTAAGCTTAGCTCGATGGATCGTTTCGTTGCTGCCTCCTTCCTCCCCTCGCCCCTCTCGTCTTTCGACACTGTCGACGCCGTGGGGAGTTCAGGCGGAATCCTCACCGCCTGGGACCCCAACCTCTACACTGTCTCCTCCACCCACCATGCCCGTTTCTCGCTCACCACTGTCCTCTCCTCCACACTCACCGACCTCACCTTTGCCGTCACAAATGTCTACGCCCCTGCTGACCACGCCCTCACGCCCTTGTTCCTCTCTGAATTCGAAGGCCTCGGACCCCTCTTCCCTCTCCCTTGGATCATCCTTGGTGACTTCAATTTGGTTCGCGACCCGTCAGACAAGAACAACGACAATTTCAACCCCACCCTTGCTACTGCTTTTAACGACTCGATCAGGAACCTTGCCCTCTTTGAGCTGCCCCTCCTTGATCGACGTTACACCTGGACCAACAACCGCGCCTCCCCCGTCCTTGCTCGTCTCGATCGCGTGCTTTTTAACCAAGCCTGGAATCTGGCCCTGCCCAACTCCTCTCTCGCCTCCCTCCCCCGCCCCACCTCCGACCACTTCCCTCTTCTTGTCACCGCCACCACTACAATCCCTCGCTCGCCCTGTTTTCGTTTCGAGAACTCCTGGCTCCACGACCCTCTTTTTCTCCCCACAACTCTCCCATCCTGGTCCAGGCCGCCGCCCTTGCGAGACGCTGCAGGAGATTTGGCAGCTCGGCTGAAAGCTTTCCGCTCTGCGGCCAAGGTTTGGAAACGCACGCACCGTTTCACCCCTTTCATTGAAAACAATTGCAAATTCCTGATTGACCTCCTTGATCTGTTCGAGGAATCTCGTGCTCTTTCTCCAGGGGAACTCTCTCTACGTGTTTCATGCAGGACCACGCTGGCTAAGCTGATTCTCGAGCGGGCCTCGCGCTGGAAACAGCGCGGGAAGTTTCGCGCGGTGAAGGAGGGTGACGAAAATACCCGCTTCTTCCACGCGCGTGCGTCCCAGCGGCTCCGCCGCAACACCATCCGCGCCGTGGACGTCGACGGTGCGATGGTCGTGACCCACTCTGCAAAGGCTGCGGCCCTCCACAGCTTCTACTCCAACCTGCTGGGGAGCGCGCCGGCGACAGCCTGGGACTTCGACCTCGACAGGCTCTACGACGGTTGCCCCTCTGTTGATGGCGACGAGCTAATTGGGCCCTTCTCGGGCCAAGAAGTGAAGGCCGCGCTGCAGGGGATGGACCGCACGAGCGCGCCGGGGCCTGATGGGCTTGGCCCCAGCTTCTACAAGGCTGCTTGGGCCACGGTCCATCCCGCGCTCCTCCGGCTGTTTGAATCCTTCCACTCCCGCGCAGTGGACCTGGAGCGCATCAACCGCGCGCATGTCGTCCTCCTGCCCAAGAAAGACGGCGTGCTCACGCCGGCGTCCTTCCGCCCCATCTCGCTGCAAAACTGCTCCATGAAGATGGTGTGCAAGGCCCTCACCAGCCGCCTCCAGCGCCAGATGCCCAAGCTCGTCGACGTAGACCAAACCGGCTTCCTCGCCGGCCGCAGCATCTCGGAGAACTTCGTCTACGCCACCGAGCTCGTCCAGACCTGCTTCAAGCGCAAGGCCCCGTGCATTGTTCTAAAGCTGGATTTCGCCAAAGCCTTCGACTCTGTCAGCTGGCCTAGCCTTCGGAAGGTGATGCTCGCTCGCGGCTTCCCGGTGCTTTGGTGCGAATGGATGGATTCCATCTTCAGCTCGTCGCGCTCGGCCATCCTTCTCAATGGGCTGCCGGGGAAGTGGATAAAATGCCTTCGAGGGCTGCGGCAGGGTGACCCGCTCTCCCCCTACCTTTTCGTCATCGTCGCCGACGTGCTCCAGCGCCTCATCCGCGCCGACGACGTGCTGCAGCACCCCCTGGTCGACGGTGCGCCGTGCCCCGTTCTCCAGTATGCCGACGACACCCTCATCATCCTCCGTGCGGACGTGGGTGCGGCGCGCCGTCTGCGGCTCCTCCTCCAACAATTTGAGCGCGCGACCGGGCTGTGCATCAACTACTCCAAGAGCACGCTGGTTCCGATGCACGTCTCGCCTGCCGTGCTCGCCGATGTCCAGGCCGCTCTCCAATGTCAAGTTGAGGGGTTCCCACAGACCTACCTCGGGCTCCCTCTCTCCGCCGAGAAGCTCCGCCTCGCCGCGTTCGCCCCGCTCATTGCAAAGGTGGACAAGTACCTCTCCGGATGGCGCGCCCTCCTCCTCTCGCCTGGCGGCCGCCTCGTGTTGCTAAATGCAGTGCTCGACGCGCTCCCGGCGTACGCCATGGCGCCATGGTCCTGCCGCCAGGGCTGGTCACGGCTCTGGACCGGCTCCGCCGCGCCTTCCTGTGGGGGCGCCGTCGACAAAGTGAATGGGGCCCAATGCCTTGTCGCTTGGGACCGCGTGTGCCGCGGCAAACATGAAGGCGGGCTCGGCGTCCGCTCCCTCGCGGACCAAAAATCCTGCCTCCAAGTGAAGCTCCTCCACCGCCTCCACACCGCCACCGGCGAATCCTGGCCGCGCTGGGTCTGGAGCGCCCTTGACGGCACCCCGATCGACATGGCGGCTAGCTCTGGGCTCCTTAGCGGTGCTCATTGGACCTCGCTCCTCCAGCTGCTGCCGCTCTACCGTAGCGTCTCCCGGGTCCTGGTCGGCGATGGGCGCCGCACGGCGTTCTGGCTCGACTCGTGGCGCCCCGAAGGTCCCCTCTCCAACTTCATGCCGGAGCTGTTCTCCCACTGCACCCTCCCCTGCGCCACTGTCCAGCAAGTGGTGGTGCACGGGATCGACAGCTTCCTTGTGCCCCGCCTCACCGTGGTGGCCGCTCGCCAAAAGCAGAAGCTTGCCGGCATCTTGGCGGTCACCCACCTCTCCCCCGACACCGACCAGCGCACTCTCCCACTCTGTGCCACTAGAGATGGGAAGCTGAAGAACTCGCGGCTGTACAAGCTCTGCACCATGGGCGGCGTGCTCTCACGCCACCACGACTTCATCTGGAGGAGCCACGTACCGTCCCGAGTCAAGTTCTTCGCCTGGCTTCTTGTCCAAGGCCGCATTCAGAGCCGCTCCAATCTGCTTCGGAAGACCATCATCACCGCCGAAGAAAGTGGATGCCCCATCTGCAGCGCGCCGCTCGAGACGCCGGAGCACATCATGCTCACCTGCCCCTTCGCCCGCCGTTTCTGGCTCTCTCTTGGCTGTACCCCTGGGCCGCCGATCGAGCTGCAGGACATCGACGCCTGCCCCATCCCGGCCTCCGCCCCGCTACGGACAGCCTCTACTCTCCGCCTGCTCTGCTGCTGGCACCTGTGGAAACACAGAAATGGCGTGGTCTTTGATGGACTCGCGCCCTCGCTCACCCTGCTCCGCAAGCTGTGCCGTGAAGACGCTGTCCTCTGGCGCGCCCGCCTTCCCCGCGATCATCAGTGTGATGTCGATCTTTGGCTCACATACTTACTCCCTGTACGATACTAGTGTGCGTGCGTGCGTGATGTAACTGAGACACACCTCCTCGTCGAGTGTTGGGTGCTGTCCCCCCCTCTTTCGGTTTGCTGATAAATAGAAAATTCAGGTGGGAGCCTTGTGCTCTCCCCGGTGACGCTTCAAAAAAAAAAGGAGTACTTAGTATTTTTTGTGATATAGGACATTCGTGGAAAATGTTTAGGCATTTGTGGGGATGGTGATGAGTATTGTTTATGAAATGTCCACCGGCTATGAGTAAAGTGTTGTATTGTTTTTATATGTCAAATTTCATGCAAATTCCTTGTTCTACTTTATTTATGCAGGAGTAATACAGAAACTTTTCGCAAAAAAAAAAGAGTAATACAGAAACTAATCCGGAAAGAAAAAAACCAACTCCATTTTTTCGAGGTTCACATAGAAAGTCTCACCAAAAATAGGAAGGCCCCAAGTAGAGCCCGGAGGCCCAAGCAGCTCATGTAGACATGGATAAGATCATAAGATAAAGGAAAACATCGAGAGTGAGAGGCTAAACCCGCACTCCGACTCCCCCCCCAGTCATGGCGCTTGCCCTGGCCTCTCCAATGGCGTCCCTCTCGCTCCACTCCGGGAGGATCTCAGCCGGCCTTCGTCCTCGCAAGGCGTCCCTCATAGACGCCTCCTCCTCCTCCTCCTGCTTTCTCCGGAGCTCCTTCGTCTCCTCCTCCTCCACGTCCTCCACTTCCGCCTCCCGCACGTCGCTCTCGGCTGCCGTCTCCGCGTCGCTAGCCTTCACTTCCGCCTCCTCGTTCGCAGGTGAGCGAGCCTCTTCCCCTTACTTGTGTTTGATTTCTTCGTATTCTTGTTCTAGCTCTTTGTTTGCTTAGGGGGCTAGTGGGATTGTGGGAAGTAGTGACCTCTGCGATGGCAATGCGGGGTTTGTAATATGGAACTCTGGGCGTTGCGGATGCAGATGCACTATATATCGTCCTTAGCTTCTGTTGTCATTTTCACTACAAATTTTCCTCATACCGAGAAATTGAAACATTCCCAACTCCAAGAGGAAGTAACTGAACTTTGTATAGGTATTACTTCTTGACGCCTCGCAATCCCACTTGCTGCGCCTGTGGCAAACAGGAACCAGAAGAAACTAGAAACTTCCATTTTTGGTTTAGCGTGTGGAGGAAAATTGCACTCCAAACAAGTGTGCCGAAAATCATAAGTATTTTTCTCCAGAACTTCTCTCACAAGTCTTAAATTCCTAAACTGCTGGCCCTGTTGGTTGATATACATGATTTGACGAAATCTAAGATGTCCGGTCCTTGAGTGTGTGTGACCTCTCTTGCAATTAATTAACCACTAAATATGCCAGGGCTGGAGATTAGAACGGTGTGGTAAAATGAAAATTAGATCGACGAATTCCAGCAATGGTTCCACACCTTTCCATTGAGCGGAGAAACCAAGTTTTGCTGCAAGTTCAGGTCTTAGCGTTTACAGCACCGAAAGCAAAAACGAAAAAATATCTACATTTGGGGACTCTAGGAATTGCCTCACATAATCTTTCCTGGATCTTCAACTCACAACCGCCATCCTGGAACGAAAAAGCATGTGGCGATCATCACTTCATCTCGCTGGCCAGCTGATTGGACCTTCCGGTTCTTCAGCACCAAGCAATATGGCGAGCTTCTCTTGCTTTAGTTGCTCCTTCCCAGAACTGGGCACAGAAGCACCCAGTTGTTATGCAAGTACTCTGTCCCATATTAGTTGTCGCTGAAACGGATATATCTAGACAACTAATATGTGACGGAGGGAATAATATTTGGTTTGTTAGGCAAGTTATCATTTGGTTTGCCTCCCAAGTTGTAGGCCGGCATTAAAGGTCTGGCAATCAATCAATAGTGTATAGATAGTGAGAATTTCAGTCCCCCAAAGTTTATCTCCATCAATCCGTCATCCTTAGTCCCCTCGCCCCTCTTATACGTCGCCTTCACCTGGCAATCCTCCTGGTGGTGCTTACCTTGTTGTCAGATGAGAGGCTATGTACGTAACATTATTTCAAAATAAATCAAACTGCAATCTTTGTTAATCAAAGACTCGCGGCGACACTAAGATCTTCGACTTAGCTCCTAGAGGTCATACACCCGTTTTGCTAGTTGAATTCTTTAGAAAGATTCCCGGATAAAGTTGAGTACTGCTTCATCATTCAGCCAAAATTTGCTCATCTTGTTCTCAGAGACACATTTAACTTGTAGATGCGGACCTATTTTTCGGTGTCAGAACATGAAACTGATATTGTTCACCGATCAGTTTCAGTAAATACAAATTAGCTAGAAAATCAAGGTTGAAGTATTATATTTGTACTATGTCCTGTGATTTCCAACAGTATTATATGATACTATGTAAAACCTAGCATATGCATCTAAGTTCCAGACCTTCAAGCCCCGAATCACATATAAATTAAATATAATTAATATCGAAAAACTTCTACATTATAATTGGAATCTTGTTTTCTTTACAGATTTAGGAAGCAAATCACACAAATTGAAACCATATGACTTATTTTTGTGTGGACGACTGAACAGATAGCTTAGATACCACTTCAGTCACAACCAATTTGTGTACCACCTACAGCAACCCCGAAATGTTTCTGGAACCAGCATAACAATGTTACATTAGATGGGCCAATTAAATTTACAGTTGAAACTTTTTCGAAGCACAAAAAATAAATATACCTGCAGAGAACAAAAATACAGCCAATAAGAGCTAATTACTTTATTCAACTTAAAACATACAGAAAATAACCTATACTATGCAGTTACCAAATGCACCAAACCATATTCAGTCTATGGGACATTATGTATGTTAATATTTTATCACAATGTACCAGGTTCATCTTTGGGAATTGAGTTCAGCTACAACAGATTAACAACTGGAAGATCTCGGGGCCTGCAGATCAGGGCTGGAAAGGCTGCCCTCTGCTTGACCAAAAGATCAAGATCTAGGAAGTCACTTGCCCGTGTACATGGTTTCCGCCGGCGGATGCGGACTACTGCTGGAAGGAAGGTCCTGAAGCGTAGACGTGACAGAGGAAGGAAGATTCTCTGCACAAAGACGAACTCACCCACTGGGACGAAGTTCTGATTGCCCTGCAATTTGAGGCGCCCTATATTCCAGCTGTAAGTTTTTTAGTTTTGCATCACATGTGTCCCAGCCATGCTCAGCTGTAACTATTTCTAACATTTATTTTCTTGTGGTTCATAACTTAATATGTGAATCACACTCAGTTCTCAATCATGGTGCTATTTAGCCTTTTGGTTGTGGCGTTCTTGGTTATTTTATTATCATATTTTCTATCCTGTCCTACGGCTCCGTGTTCGTTTATGGAGGTTATCTAGTGAATTTATCTGCTTCTCCTCCTCCCCCTTCTCCTTTGTGTCAATCTCTTCTCATTGAAACATTACCAACTTCTGTGCCAACAAGTCTAATGGTCGTGCTCGCTTGATTAGTTCAGCGAATGCGAAATCGAAGTCTGAATGTTCTCGTTGGTTTAGATGCCATGTCTCCACCAGAAACTCCGTGCTGGATGGCTGAATCGCAAGGGGTTTTCTACTGAAGTTACCGTGAGAACTGAAGATCAAAGCACATATTAATAGATGACTAAAACATTTTTTCGAGCATAGTTTTTTTAGATGAGTATAGTCTTTCTTGAGAGTAGAAATCTTCACCAATATCATGCAAAAAATTGTCATTTATGGATGGATCTCAGCCCCTAGCTCATTAACATACATTCACTCTTTAGAGCTATACGTCAATTTGGTACCTGGTCTACAGGTAGCCCTATATTTCCAACATTAAATAACTACTCCCCCATTCATGAATAGCAAAAACAGAGGAATCTTATAGGTTTGCATGTGCAAAACGGAGAATTTTAAAACAGAGGAAAACTGTAGGAATAGTCGTTTGGATAAAACGTAGGAAAAACAAGAAACATGCCTCAATCCTACATAGTTGAGTCTAAAATGAGGTTGGAGTGGGCATTCAATTTCCTATAGAATTGAGGTATAGGAATTCAATCCATAAGAATTTTGATAGACCATTCCTTTGATCCAAACGCAATCCATAGAAAAAAATCCAAAGGATTGGAATTCTACAAAAATCTTATCAAAATCCTACAATCCAAAGAGGCCTTCCATGTTTTAGCTTCTTTTTAATACTCATTTATCTTGACATGTTTCAGTGTCCTCGCTCATTTTGGGGTCCGTACACAGCTCACATTTAAATATCTGAAATATGGTATAACTGTGAATGGAGGGAGTTTTATTTTTAGACCACATTCGTTTTCCAAAAACCACACACATACTTATGTGTAGTATGTAAATACAAATTTGCATCCATATATCTGATTATCCGTAGCCTACACAAAACGAAAAATATGTTGGTCAGAATAGAGATAATTTTTAATTGTTAGAGTTTTATAGTTTTTGTGCAGCCAACACAAATACATATTTTTAACAATCTTTTGCAGACATATAGAAGTCATCTATATGTATCGGTATTATTTTTGAATTCTTTTGAAACTTATCAAAATTGTTTTCGATTTTTAGGTAATTGTTGGGCTACATGTAGAACTCAGCTATATGTATCCGTAAAATTATGTTTGCCGCTCTCCTATATGCACCCTCTATGAACCTTGATCCTGGAAACCTTATCCACCATATATACCAAAGAAGACCCATGATACTCGGTAATTCAAAGGGGCTCCGGAACCAAAACACCACACTCATACCATTACTACTTTTGTTAATTGGTTGGAATACACTATGGTTGTATAAGCATATGATAGGATAGTTTCCATATTCAAAAAAATAGACTAATTTAGACAACAGCTCAGAAGAAAGTAGCCAACTCAAAACCGGCTAGCCACAGTAGGTTGTATGTTGCTCAATACAGTTTAGATGGGAGTCGAGCTCCTAATCATTGGTTTTAGTCCTGCAAGAAAGAAAACAAGTTTTGAGTTGTAAAGATAAAAAGAAGACACAAGTAAATCAACTAATTTAGAGGGTAAATGATGTCCAAAGTGGCAACTTGATGTAACATGTCGGATGGTGGATCAACGATGCAAAGACTAGCAGCCGTTTGATTGGCATTTAGTCGCGGATGAGGTGTATTAACTGGTAGAGATATACTGAGGCCTATCAACATAGCATATTGGCTAGGTTAAATCTAACCAAGAGCCCTAATCATCTCAAAGAAAAGCAAAGACCCAAAATGTAGAGTAGAAATCCCATCAATATTCCGTATGAATCCTCATCTCAAAGAAAAACAAGGGCGAAAATCCTCATCGATATAGATGGATCTCAACCCCTAGCCTGTAAGATCGGCTTGTTCTTTAGGCTTCTTTGGTTATAAGTAAAAATAGAAGTATGGTATTTTTTTCCCTATGGTGACAACATTTACCTGTTTGGTTCAAAAGAATGGACCGAGGAAAAAACATAAAAAACTTTTCTTTGTCGTGAGTTTCAAAGTAAAATGGAGTAATTTTACATTCCAATTTCCTATGGTCTGCACATACGTTACTATCACATCCTTGTGTTTTTTTTCTATTTCTATCATTCTATGTTTATATAATCTTATAAACCAAAAAAATAATTAAGGCTATATAACCGTAGAATGCTGGCTACGTTAGTCCAGGTAATAGCCCATATCATCTTTTTTGAAAGCGTAGATCCCAAATGTTTTGATAAACATTATTCATCCATATATACATCATCCAAAATGCATAGTCAATCTCCACCAGCCACATATTCTTTTAATTGATTGTTTTTTCGGAAAACATGTACTAGTTGGACGTATACATGGAGGAGATGACAGCTATGCTAGCCTAGGATTCCCCGGGTAGTAGTTAGACTATATATACAGATAAGTTTTTGCGTGTTTCGGCATCTCTAATGAAATATTTTCCGGTTTACCAGTTTTGTCGTGGTCTACCCTACCAACCCCACAGGCCCACGCCATGCTCGCGTGCATCGTGAATTCCTTATCTTTGCCGCTGCTGCATGCTCGCTGTTTTACCTGTGCGTGCGAGGGCATCGAGGAATTAGCAAGGATGCCACGTGCACGTAAGAGCACAGCAACGTGTACTGCACTGGTCGGCAAGCGCGCACTGCACCGTCAGCGATCGACTGTCTGGCATGTGTTTGTGCGTAGCCGAAACTATAGTTCAGAGCAGAATTTGTATTTTTTATAAATAAAATCGGTTTGGCTCCTGAGTGCATTTTCATCCTTTATTTAAAGGCATTTTGAAATGTCAACAAATATCTAAACGAAATTTGGTGCCTACTTCTCCACATACATGTGCACTCAAAGGAAAAGTAGAGTTCTTGGCTTTTGAAATAAATTTGGCTAAGTTCAAACTTGAATCTTTGGTTACACGGTGGCCTACCAGTACTCAAAAGAATGGGAGCATGGTCTGATAGACACGCTCACGTTCTAGAGCCCGTACTGAAACCAATGGAAAGCTCGATTCCCAGTCATTATCCATTAGTACGCGGTCTAGTTTTTCGTATGTAGGTTCAGGAATGTGAGATAATTGACCACACTTGGGCCTTTCCATTGCATTGAATATATATAGACAAAATACAATCCTAACCATAAATGGAGATCACACAAATAAGGACTCTCCACGATTTAGGGAATTAGGGCATATGTCACGCTACGTGATATATCTGTCTAACACTCCCCCGCAGTCACAACGGGAGGAGCATGGACGTTGAGACTGGACCGAAAATCCGGAAACAACGGTGATGGGAGACCCTTCATCAAGATGCCGGCGAACTGTCAAGACGAGGGAACATGCAGCACGCGGATCTGGCCCATGGCAACAAGATCGCGAACGAAGTGGAGGTTGATCTCGATGTGTTTAGTGCGCTGATGCTGAACGGGGTTCGTAGACATGTAGACGGTGCTGACATTGTCGCAGAACACGACCGTAGCAGGAGGAGTAGGTTGATGAAGCTCGCGGAGGAGTTGACGAATCCAACTAGCCTCGGCGACAGCGTTAGCCACAACACGGTATTCAGCCTCGGCGCTGGAACGAGAGACCGTGTGTTGCCGCTTCGAAGACCATGAGACGAGGTTGTCACCGAGGTAGACGCAGAAGCCCGACGTAGAACGTCGAGTGTCGGGGCAGCCGGCCCAGACGGCGTCGGTGTAGGTGACCATGGAGTCCGGCGAAGACGAGTGAAGCTGAAGTCCATGAGAGATCGTGCCCTTGACGTAGCGCAGGATGCGCTTGATGGAACCCAGATGATGTAGCCCAACCTACGGCTCCTACAACAAGCAAACCAATGACAAGAGCAAGAGTCAAAGCCATCCATGCTAAGGTGAACTCACTCCTATCTATGTGTGATCTCGACACTCCTTTGAATAGTTTGTTACTTCATTCGGATACCTTGTGTGTGCTAAGGTACAAGCCTCATGAAGATACGCCACCAAGTAATGGAGATGGAAAAGGGTTGAGCCAAGAGGATGAAGATGAAGGGAAGAAATCTCAGGTCCCGGTACTACCGCCGGCGTCGACCGGTACTACCGGAGCAACTACCGCCGAATTCCTGAAGCTCCTGGAGTCAGCCGGTACTACCAGTAATTTCACCGGTACTACCGGCCCTGCGCGTCAGCCCCTGGAGTCGGCCGGTACTACCGGCTAATTCACCGGTACTACCGGCCCTACGCGAGCCTGTGTGCTGAGATGGCCCTTGAGCCATGTAATCCTAGCCACTCATCTACCTTTTCGCATCTAGACTATAAATAGGTGCTTCCCACCTCAGATCTAGGGTAGAACTAAGAATAGACTTGAGTTGAGCATAGGCTCCTTTCTACCCCTTGTGGTGTTGCCTCTTTGGAGATGAATCAAGGCCTCCCCTTGTGGAGATGAATCAAGACCTCCCCTTGTGGAGAAGATCCCTCTAGTGGATTCCAAGACCTCTTCTTGTAGTTGTGACTACTTGCCAATCTTTCATCCTTGGGTGACTCTATTGGATCGGTTAGATTGACCGATTAGAGAAACAATCTTAAGAGTAAGGTTGCTTGGAGATTGAGAATCGGGGGCTACCCTTAGGAGATGGTTACCGGTTGATTTCGTCCATGTTGCTTTGCTAGTTATCTTGTTCTGTGCCTTTCCCCTTTGAGTTCTTCGTGTTCTTCGTGTTCTTCGCCAAATCCACCCCAAATCCATGAAAATCGGGACCTACCCCACATCATATAGTATCAGAGCTCTAGGTTGTCACGGATTTGACTTTGTTTCCACCGAAATCCACCCAATTTTTCTTTGATTTTGAGAAATTCGAAAATTTCCACCAAAAATAGCCATTTTGGATTCGAGTCGATTCGGTCAATTTGTTGCGTTTTTGGTAGTTTTGATCCATGGATCTGTTGCTTTAGGACCCCCTCCACCTTTGTTTGCGTTCCCTAGCCTCAATTTTGCCATTTTGCCATGAAATCGAGGAATTTTCGAGCCCAATTTCCACCCAAATCGCGACCAAGAACACCAGGAATCTGGTCGCCGGTACTACCGGCCGAAAAACGTCGGTACCACCGGAGGAGCGAAGCACCGGTACTACCGGGTTGAAAACAGTGGTACCACCGCCGGGGCTGAATTTTGCAGAAATTTTTCTTTTTCCTCGTTTCGTTTTGGCATTTCCTCTTTGTTGTGTGAGTCCTTTGCTGGTGTGATCAACGTCTACAACATCAACAAGCTTCCGCAGCAACGCTTCATCCACGACAAGTGACGACGACACCAAGGACTCGACATATCCTCGTCATCATATTCCGTTGTGAGCCCTTCTTCCTTTCGTGTACCTTGACCTACCGGACTAGCTCTTTGATATTGCGAGGCATTGCACTTGTGTCGATTCGAATGATTGTGTTCAAGTATTGGCGAGTGTGTATCTTTAGAGGTCTTGGCACTAGCAAAAGGAGAAGGAATCATCGTCAAAAAAAAAGAGAAGAGAAAAAGAAATGAGTAGTGCCAAGTATCATCTCTTGTAGGTTGCGACAAAGCTTAAACCGCCAAAGTGAGTGTAAGTGTTTGACACTTGTGCAAGTCCGTTGCCCACACAAAGGCAATTGAGCTAGCGTCCTTCGTGTGTTGGTGTGACATTTGAGCACGTAGTCTTCGCTAGGTTGAATATCTTCGTGTGCTCGCCCTTTGGTCGCCCAACCCCATCCATCGCTTTTGTGTGCGTTTCTTCATCATTTGTGTGGTTGTTGTTTCTTTGGTAATTTGGTCATTGTGGATTTTCTCTACCTTGGACAATACACTTTTCGTCGGGTTTGCTTGTTTCTTTTGCCACTTCATACCTTCCTATCCTCATAAGTGTGTGTGTTGGGTGTGAGAACTGGATTTTCTTTCGTCAAGCAACTCTATTCTTTGGATATAGTTTCTCTTGATCTTCCATTTCCACACATTTCACTTGTTCTTGAGATCATGTTTAGGGGAAGTACAAACGGAAGCTCAAGCTCGGATGATGATATCAATGGAGAAATTCAAGGTGACAATGGCTATGTCACATATAACGAGTTCGTGGGCTTTCGACACCTTGTCCGTGATGGGCTAGGCCGTTATGAGCGTCGTCTTCAAGCACAAGAAGCAAACTTCAACGCGCAAATAGCGAATGTGACCGAAGCTATCAAGAACCTTGTGCAACGTCGATCTTCTTCGTCACGCTCAAGCCATACAAGAAGCACCTCAAGGTCGACACAACCACGGCAAGCGCATCATGGTCATCATCAAGAAGAACCGCAACAAGGTCGCCAACAAATACCAAGGCGCGATGAACATGATCGACATCGCCATGACGTGGATCATCCACCTTCTCCTCGAGCACACCATGACAATGTGCATCAAGAGCACCATCGCCCAAATGGTGGACGCCGTGAAAGAACACCATCACCACCACCGCAACATTAAGATCATCGAGACCCTTTGGTTAATGACAATGGTGTTCCGGGTGCGAATGACTATGGTGAACAAGGCCATCGACACCGCCATCCTCCAAGGCCGCGCCACCACAACCGTGCACATGGGAACCATGAAGATCACCCAATTCCACACCATGAGCATCTTCATCGCCATGAGCCTCGTCAACGTCAAGAACATCCACATGATCGTCACCAACAACAACGTGGACGTGCATTCCCACCTCCCAACCGTCAAGAAGAAGATCACAACTTGAGCAACCTTCGCTCTGATATGCCAAAGTTCTATGGAACAAGTGACCCGGAAGCCTATCTTTCATGGGCACTCAAGGTTGACAAGATCTTCCGAGTTCGACGCTACTCCGACAACAAGATGGTTGCCTTAGCTTCAATGGAGTTTGAAGATTATGCTCTCTTTTGGTGGGAACAACTCCAAGATACACGCTTAGACAACCACCAACAATCAATCAACACTTGGGTTGAGATGAAAGAAGCAATGTACAAGCTGTCGTGGGTTAATCTCGGCAGATGTCATTGCGATGACTTAGTAGGCGTGGGGATTTGCGCGAGTCAAGCGTCTCCGAGCTTAAGATCACAGGGCACGAAGAAGACAATATTTACCCAGGTTCGGCCCCTCAATGTGAGGTAAAGACCTACATCCTGCCTATCCTAGATTGATATTGATTGGAATATGGTGTTACAAGGGTTGGCGATCAAGGTGTCGAGTCACCGTATGTTCTAGGGTTTGGAACTTGTAAGCCTCCCCGTTCTAAGTCCTGCGAGTCCTCTTTATATACACAGAGGCTCGCTAGGTTACAAGGAAAGTATAAGCCGGAGTCCTACTTGGAGACTAAACGTCTCCGTGTCTTCCAAGTCAAGTTATCTTCGACCTTCTAGATCTTTCTCATCATGGTTTTGGGTCGGCCCATCTTCGTGTAAGCCCATCGATGGTGCGGTCATGAACTCATAATAAGCCGCATTTCACTTGATGGGCCGCGGGTCAAGTATTCCCCCGACATTAGCCCCCAAGTGTAGCCTGAATTTCATAGGACCATGAATTGTATCTTCCAAACCTTTGTTTTGAATATTTAGGCTAGACTTCCGCTCTCTGGCTTGATTTTCAATGTAGCACTTATTTTTGGTCGACTCAATGATCATGACTTCCCTGCACTTTGGATGTCCTGGGGAGTACCTCCACGGGCTGACTGCGATGTCATCTTGTTTCTTCAAGAATATTGCTTCAAATTTTTGATAACACACCCACAACCCCCAAGTATTGAGTTGATTGGATTGACGATCACCTCAATGCTTCTTGAAATATTCGATGATCATCTCCTGAAACCTCAAAAAACAAGTACTTTGATGATAAAATGATTAGCAAATTGACCTGTAAATAGGTCTGCAAATAATTTTGTACTATAAGCAGTACATTGACCTGTAAGTAGGTGATGCACCTAAAATGCATCTACTTTTCCAAGCACTTGCTTCATAATTTGTTCTGAAATCTTCCCATATTTGAATAAACCTGCTGAATCTGACGCTGTTTTTAGCAAAGTCTCGTTTCTGGTTATTTTTGCAGGAAATTAAATCGGGAAAAATACCACGTCATTTTTTATGGAAAAGGAGGACAACGTGCAAAGGATGGACACGAGGAAGCGCCGGAGGCCCAAAAGAGGGGGCCCCACGCGGCCAGATCCTTGGGCCGCGTGGGCCCACCTAATGGAGCCTCGGGCGCCGCCTCTCCTTCGGCTTTTCGCGTACCCCCTCATATATACGAAAAAGTGGGTGCCCTAGGAGAGGAGAGCTTTCGCGAAACACACCGCCGCCACCACCACGATCTTCGTTTTCGGAGACAGATTGCTCCAGGATTTCTCCCCCGGTGGAGGGATCCGGAGACCGTCTTCACCGCCATCTTCACCGCCTTCATCTCCATCGACCATGAGCTCCCTCTCCATCACCATGTGTGAGTAGTCCGCTGTAGGCATGTGAGGTGGATGGGGATTGGATGAGATTGATCATGTAATGATACCCGTTGTTCGAGATCTTAGGGGTTTATCTTGAGGATATTTTTGTATTGTGTTGATGCACTTATGCTATACTTAATGCTTGTTACTAGGGCCCGAGTGGCATGATTTCAGTACTGAACTTATTTTGCTTCATCATATAATTGAGTTTGGTATTTATCTGCAAAGTGTATCACCTGCTATTATGTTGAACCTGCGAACCCTAAAAGTGACAGTATAGGGAAAACAAGGGGGAGATGTTTTAGTTTGAGGATTCTATGTGTTCATGAAGTGTTAATGCGTTGTTCCGGGCTATTCGAAAGGGTAGACCTTAATTACCTGTAGTTCCAAGTTGGCCCCGGTGAAATGGGCAGGTAGGACAATAGATGTTGTGCAAATTCTCTTGGTTAGTACGCACAACTAATTATGGAACACATACCTACATATATCGGAGTTAGAGATAAGTCCCATTGCTATTTATATCTTATTATATGATCAATCTTATTCATGCAACACCCCGCTATCACCTCATGCCTACGTTTTAAATCTCTGAGTTACACTTTCACTTTTCCGGTGAAAACTGGGAAACCCTTGTTCACTACTGCTGTTCTATTTGCTACTTGAATCATACTACTGCCATCACTATCACTGCTGCAAGTTTATTGATATACAGGTGTGGTTGAGAGTGACGCCTCAATTGCCAAAGTCTTATTGGTATTCTTGTGTTCCCATCGTGTCGAACTATAAATTTGGGTAATACTTCCCAACGAAGATTTCAGCGATCCCCTATACTTGTGGGCATCAAGACATTTTCTGGCGCCGTTGCCGGGGAACCTAGCTTTATTGGTAAGACAACTTGTTATCATTTATTTGCTGCACTTGCTTGTTCCCAACTATGGGAAAGGAAAAGATACTCCGAAGGAAGTAAGGCCTTCAACTACTCGTAGAGGTACTGATTTGCCAAGTAGGCCAAACTTTTCACCTAATGTTGCTTCTGCTATTGTTGCTAAGAAAAAGAAAAAGCTTTATCTAGTTCACCATTGTCTAAGATGTCTACTAGTATTGAAAATAATTTAATATGTGGTAGCGTAGACAAAGAAGTGACACCTGAAACATCTGAGATAACTGAAACACCTGAATCTGCTATTATTGAAAATGTTGAGTCTGAATTAGAAGATAATGAATATTGTGATGATGAACATGAAACTTCTTCTGAGGAAGAGGATGCATTTACTATGGCTTTTATGGATTCGAATTTTGATAAATTGGATAAACTTGATATCTATAAAAATTCTCCTCTTGATGATTATTTCCCTGTTACTGAGAAAATGAATGCTCCAGCTATTAAAATTAAAGACAAAGATTATGAGTTTAGTGTTGATCCTGAAATAATTGAAAAAGCTGAGAAGTATAAGTTTTATGGGAGAGACAATGAGTTCCCTTTTGAACACATTGCTGATTTGCATGATTTATCTGTGTTATTTGGTAAAGATGAAATCCACCAACGCTATTATTTCTTAAAGTTGTTTCCTTTTACTTTGGGAGGAAATGCTAAAACTTGGTATAATCGTTTAGAACCTGGATGTATTACTAGCAAGGAGGAATGCTTGCAGGTATTTTATAATAAATATTTCCCTGCTGATAAGATTCATGGTTTAACTATTGAGATTAGCAACTTTTCACAAACAGAGAAGGAGGATTTACCCCAAGCTTGGGGGAGGTACAGTAAGATGGTTAGGAAATGTCCTACCCATGGCTTCAAGAATAATGAAATACTTGATATATTTTACAATGGACTAACTGAAAATACAAGAGGCTATCTTGATAGTATTGCAGGTAGTGTTTTCAGGGAAAGGACCGTTGATGAAGCAATTGAGTTATTGGAAACTATCTCTAGAAACTATGAAGATTGGAATATTGAAATAATAGATGACAGAGAGATATTTCCAGAGAAGAAAGGAGGTATTCTTGAATTAAACAATGAGGCAATGAAGGGAGCCTCCAAGGATATGAAAGAGAAGGGAATTAAAACCTCTCATCTTAAGGAATTATCTGAAATGGGTGTTAAACTTCCTATTGATCGACCATGTTTTCCAATCCCAGTCAATGCTATAAGCTCTTTGGAAGGTAATGAAAAGGTAACACCTCCTATTGATGTATCATATGTTAATGATTTTGCTTATCATAATAAACCTGAAGAGCATGATATTAGAATGAATATGATGGAAAACTCTCATAAAATTAAATTCCTTCGTGAAAATATAAATGCTAGTGTGGGAGAAGTTAGAAGAATTGTTAAACACTGTGAAATGATGAATAATCAAATTGAACAAATGGTTTCTCTTCAAAATCAATTGTATGAAAATCTTATTGAGAAGAAACAGGTTTGTGGGGTTAGTACTAGAGGTGGTGCAAGTACTCAGGACCCTGACTATCCTGAAAACCATCCCAAGAGAAAAGAGCAAGAGGCTCTCAAAAGGAAATCTTCTGCAGGAAAATCTCCCAATGGAAACAAAGGCATTGATGATTCTCAAGAACAAGACAATGATATTTCTATTTCTGATGCTGAGACCGAAGATGATAATGTTGAAGAAGAGGAATCATCTCCACCTGAAGAAGATCAACATGAAGTTGAAAATATTGCAGAACCTGAACCTCCTGAAAAGGAAGACCCTCAACCATCTACTGAGAAGAACAAAAAGAAGAATCATCCAAATCCACAAAAAGGTAAAGAGAGGGATCCATGGGTACAAAGACCCATACCATATCCCCAAGAGGTAATGAAATCTTTGGATGATGCTAGGTTTGAGAAATTTTTTGAGTTGATTAAAAATTTATGTTTGCAAATTCCTCTTGTTGATGCTATTAAAATTCCTCCATACTCAAAATATATGAAAGATATTGTCACTAATAAAAGGAAGATACCTAATGATGCAATTACTGCTATGCTTGCTGATTATTCATTTGAAGGAAAATTGCCTGAAAAGCGTGGAGATCCTGGTATTCCGACTATTCCTTGTCGTATTAAAGAAACTTATGTGAAATATGCACTATGTGATTTAGGAGCTGGTGTTAGTGTTATGCCTTTTTCTTTATATAAGAAACTTAACCTAAACAAATTGGTTCCAACTGAAGTTTCATTGCAAATGGCTGATAAATCAACTGCTGTGCCTATAGGTATATGTGAGGATGTTCCTATCTCTATTGCTAATGTGTTAATTCCTACAGACTTTGTTATATTAGAAATGCCTGAGGATGATAATCTATCTATTATTCTTGGAAGACCCTTTTTAAACACTGCAGGAGCTGTGATAAATTGCACTGAGAGCAAAGTGACATTTAATGTAAAAGGAAATGAGCATACTATCTATTTTCCCAAGAAGAATGTTGTACAGTGATAAACAAGAGTGTGAATTCTATTCAAAGAAATACTATTATGATTGGAAGCTTTGAAATTGCACTACCACCTCCTGAACCAAATATGCTACTTGATGATTGGAACTATTCCAATCAAGTATGAGGTATCTTGAAACTCTTCTTTATATCTATAAAATAAGAATCATGTATTATATCTTTTGCATATTATTAATGAGACTTGATCAACCTCATTACTAATGTGGAAATGATGAAAACTTGATTCCCATAAAAATTTGTATTGCATTTTAATTTTATTTATCTTAGAATTTTAGAGTATATGCATAATCATAATTATTTCAGAGTTCAGAAATTCCAGAATATGAAGTTTGAAAAATTCTCTTTAGAAAATTGTCTCTGAAAATTCCAGAAAAATTTGGAGGTAAGTTATTTAACCAGAGGGACCATCTGCCAGAAGTGGGACACCAGGAGGCCACCAGGGACCAAAATGGGGTGTCCCACGCGGCCAGATTCCTTGGCCGCGTGGGACCCACCAACTTTGTCCCCAGGTGGTGTTAGGTGAGTGTCCTGTGCCCATCTCCTTCCCCTCGACAGAAAACCACTTCCAGGTATTTTTCCCAAATTTTCCCGAGCTCGTTCTTCCTGCTATCCTTGGATCTCCAAGTTTAGGGCAGATTTTTCAAATCTGTTTGGTGGGATTGCTCCTTGGTATGTGACTCCTCCACCCATCCAATTATTTTTTGTTCTTGTGCCTCATGTATGAAGTATTTTGCTGCACTAGGTGTCACCTAATATGCTTGAGAAATCCATGGATTTAAGTTTTCTAGTTGATATGGATGCATGATATTGATGTGGAGACTAGTTATGGATGGCTCAATGTTGTTTTAGAGTGCTACATCTTAATTTTTGTTGAATATTATTTATGGGCAGCAAGGTACCATGATGAACAAAGGCAAGGCATTGCTTGGGATGAGCTCAAGACCGAGGAGAAGAGCATCTAAAGTCTCCCTTAATTATGATGACAACCATCTTTGGGAGGATGATGCAGTTTTTGTGGGGAGAAGCTGAAGATCCATACAACTAGATGGCAAGACCCCCATGTTCTTGAGCAGTGGGGGATAAAAGAAGACTTCGACACCTTCGCCAATGCAACTGGTTTGCTTGAGTTTGCCCAAAATCCACGAGGTACATACGAGGAACTCTCGCGAGAATTCCTCTCCACATTCAGGTTTGAGGGCCCTGAGATCTACAAGCACAGTAAGAAGAGTAAGGCACCCACTCCTACCTTTGTTTGTAAATTTACTATGAGGGGGGAGCGCCTTGTTATGTCTTTGGAGGAGTTTTGCAAAGCTATTGGTGTGGAAAACAGGGGTAGTTGGGATGAAACCCGTGCTGACTCCAACCAGGAGCTTGTTGCATTTTGGCACTCTATTTCTGTTAACTCTCATGATAGATTGAATAGGGGTAAATTTACTCATATACAGCACCCAAGTTTGAGATACTTTGCGTTGTTCCTTGCAAGAGGATTTCTTGCTAGAGACAACAATTCTGCTTGCACGGGACCAATGGTTTATTTACTTAAATGTGCAAAAGAAAACACCACATGTGGTATAACTTGGGAGTCATTCTTGCTAGATCCTTGCATACGGCTGTGAGTAGAAATATTACTGATCAAACCCCTATTTATGCTGGTGCTATTGCTACTTTAGTGTATGAATACATTAAAGATGAAAGAGGTTATGGTGATAACATGGGTACTCCTGTGATAGAGTCCAATTTACTCGATTTTGCTTTGACTACCCGTATGGATATAAGTGTGATGCATGGGGATCATTATTGGTATAACTATTTGAGTACTAATGGACAAAGAGTGCCCATTAGGCTCCCCCGTGCTGACCTTTTTGACAGGAGTACCGGAAAATGGATTGTGGAAGAGATGCCGCCTCAAGAGGAGCCCCAAGACTCAGGAATGCAAGGCTACCCATATGGTTACTTCCCTGGAGGTGGAAGTGGATACAACTACTACCCGGGATACTAGCTTGATCGCAAGCTTGGGGGAGTACCTCTCTCCCTTTCCATTCATTGTGTTATATCACTGTTATCTTGTTATGTTTTAGTTTCTTGTTCTAAAAATCACAAAAACACAAAAAGATTTCATTTGTTTCTTTAGTTACTTCTGGACATTTACTTTATGCATCTTAAAACTAAAAAGAACAAAAACATTTTCGTTTTATTGAATCCAAAGTGAAAACGGAGGTGCAGGAATTGCTGAAATCTGCTCACTGTTCTATTTTTCATATTTTCTCTGTAACTCCGAATGAGCTAAAATTTTAACCACTACTGCAACTTTTCATAACCTACACACCCGTAAATTATGAGATTTTTCTGAGTGTCTAGGTAGGGTAAAAACAGTACTGTATGCAGTAGCATTTTATGGCAGATTTGAGTTTTTATTGCGCAGTTCAAATTGGGAGAGGAGAACAACAATGATGAGTTGATGTGCATGAAGTGGATGAAAGGTATGACACCTTTGCCTGCTTATGTGGACTTTTTAATAACAGCAAGTGCGCACATCATAGTTTCTTTAACATCTAGGGAAGTGGTAGCAAATGTTTATCTCTTCCGTGTTCTAGTATGTTATATTATGATGCAAGTGAGATAATATGTAGCGACAACACTTGGATGTGAGTTGAGTAATTGTGGCTCTAAACAAAGGTCTACGCATCCCATTGTGCTTGCTAAACTTGCCAACCAAAGAATAAAAGAATTTTTCAAATGATAAACATGAAGTCATATGCTTGACAAGCTTAGTGGTTGGGAGTTAACTTAAATGTGCTGACACATGGAAAGCTTTCAACATTGCACTAAATTATATTTAGTTGATATCATGTACCTTTGTTTATGGATGCTTATCATGTGCGAAATAAATGTGGAAACTTAGTAAGTTTGAGGAGTAGGAATAATTGGCTAGAGAGACGCCTGGGCCGCCAACCTAAGCCATGCATCATTCATGGTGGAAATTTACAGCGTACCATAGTGAACATTCAGTGATGCACATCATAATAAAAAGCTACCAAATAGTAAATAAAAGAGTGCTGAGATTGTTCATTGTCTGTTTGTCTTGTCGTTTGGACATGGGCTTGTTCCATGTCTTGGGACAAGAGGTACCCCAGTTGACGCTCTTGATGACGCTTTTATTACTTGCAATGACTGAAAAACTCGAACTTGCCTAGTGACCAGAGTTGAGTAGCACGTGGTGTAGGTACTCGTATTCACGGGGCATGAGACTTTCAACCTCTAGTTGGTCAAGCATATGAGTCATAATAGGGAACACCAAATGGTTTGATAAAACTGAGAGCAAGGTTGTAAGCACAATGAGTTCATTAGTCAATAAAAGAAAGAATCAAAAGATCTCAAAAATCTTGTCTTGATTCAATTAAAAGCGATGCAAGAACCTTTGTTTATTTCTACAGTTGGGCAAACTCATCCAAGTATTGACACTTCATGATATTTCTCTTGCAACATGTATAAATGCTTTAACACTGATTAGATATACCTTTGCTAGCATTTTGTTATTTGTTATGGAAATTATGTTTTAATACTTGTTGGTATTAAACGGTGTTACATATGCAATGCAAAGTTCTTGTCAAAGTCTTTTTATCGCTTCTGCACTATGTTTGAGTTGTTCGAGGACAAACAACGAGCTAAGCTTGGGGGAGTTGATGCACCTAAAATGCATCTACTTTTCCAAGCACTTTGCTTCATAATTTGCTCCGGAATCTTCCCATATTTGAATAAACCTGCTGAATCTGACGCTGTTTTTAGCAAAGTCTCGTTTCTGGTTATTTTTGCAGGAAATTAAATCGGGAAAAATACCACGTCATTTTTTATGGAAAAGGAGGACAACGTGCAAAGGATGGACACGAGGAAGCGCCGGAGGCCCAAAAAGGGGGCCCCACGCGGCCAGATCCTTGGGCCGCGTGGGCCCACCTAAATGGAGCCTCGGGCGCCGCCTCTCCTTCGGCTTTTCGCGTACCCCCTCATATATACGAAAAAGTGGGTGCCCTAGGAGGAGGAGAGCTTTCGCGAAACACACCGCCGCCACCACCACGATCTTCGTTTTCGGAGACAGATTGCTCCAGGATTTCTCCCCGGTGGAGGGATCCGGAGACCGTCTTCACCGCCATCTTCACCGCCTTCATCTCCATCGACCATGAGCTCCCTCTCCATCACCATGTGTGAGTAGTCCGCTGTAGGCATGTGAGGTGGATGGGGATTGGATGAGATTGATCATGTAATGATACCCGTTGTTCGAGATCTTAGGGGTTTATCTTGAGGATATTTTTGTATTGTGTTGATGCACTTATGCTATACTTAATGCTTGTTACTAGGGCCCGAGTGGCATGATTTCAGTACTGAACTTATTTTGCTTCATCATATAATTGAGTTTGGTATTTATCTGCAAAGTGTATCACCTGCTATTATGTTGAACCTGCGAACCCTAAAAGTGACAGTATAGGGAAAACAAGGGGGAGATGTTTTAGTTTGAGGATTCTATGTGTTCATGAAGTGTTAATGCGTTGTTCTGGGCTATTCGAAAGGGTAGACCTTAATTACTTGTAGTTCCAAGTTGGCCCCGGTGAAATGGGCAGGTAGGACAATAGATGTTGTGCAAATTCTCTTGGTTAGTACGCACAACTAATTATGGAACACATACCTACATATATCGGAGTTAGAGATAAGTCCCATTGCTATTTATATCTTATTATATGATCAATCTTATTCATGCAACACCCCGCTATCACCTCATGCCTACGTTTTAAATCTCTGAGTTACACTTTCACTTTTCCGGTGAAAACTGGGAAACCCTTGTTCACTACTGTTGTTCTATTTGCTACTTGAATCATACTACTGCCATCACTATCACTGATGCAAGTTTATTGATATACAGGTGTGGTTGAGAGTGACGCCTCAATTGCCAAAGTCTTATTGGTATTCTTGTGTTCCCATCGTGTCGAACTATAAATTTGGGTAATACTTCCCAACGAAGATTTCAGCGATCCCCTATACTTGTGGGCATCAGTAGGTCTGTTAATAATTTCGTACTATAGGCAGTACATTGACCATGTAGGCAGGTATGTCGATTTTCTCAGAAATCCTTTTGGTGGGCCCTTGCGCGACTCAGTATTTCCCAGGCTAAATGTGTGTTCAGGGTCGAGAAAGTCTATGAAAGGCATTCAGACTCGATTGACGCCACATGCCGGTACTTTGGCCACATAATGCAAGTTGCATCCAACCTCAAGGCTGATCAATCAGAATAATGCCAGTAGATTGGCGAGATTCCAAGGTAATAAGCTGAGCTCATAAAGCATCAAAGCCCCCAAGGAACCGACGATTAATAAAATAAAAGACTCAGCTCAATTGGTAGTTTGAGGCGAAACGACGACCTTCTGCATAGCAGGGGTGCCGGCTTTATTTCATTAATCATAGTACGACCGCACGTAGGTGGCAGTCGATTTTTGATACACTTTTGGTACGATCGCACGTAGGCGGCGATCGATTTTTATATAATCAGCTGCAATAGCCGTGACGATAGCTCTAAGTAGCTTTGATGATAACCAGCTCTAGTTAGCTGTGAAGATGATACTCAGTTCTGATTGGCTTTTAGGTGTAGTATGGTCGCAATTGTGCGATGTTCCACAGTCGAGGCAGTTCAAGACGATCCTCAAATTCCGGAAGGCTGCTATTTTCTTCTCGCACATCCATCAAATAATATGACCCATTATGTAGATTTTTACTGATGATGTAGGGTCCTTCCCATGGGGATGATAACTTGTGCATTCCTTTATGGTCTTGCTTGAGTCGCAGCACCAGGTCTCCTTCTTGAAAGGTGCGGGTTCTGATGCGTCGAGCATGATATCTCCGCAAGTCTTGCTGGTAAACCGCTGACCTTGATGCAGCTAAATCTCTAGCTTCTTCCAAAGTATCCACCGAATCTTGCCGGGCTATCTCATTATCTGTCTCGACATAAGCCGCGACTCTTGGTGAATCATGTATGATGTCGCTTGGCATTACTGCTTCTGCCCCATAAACCATAAAATAAGGTGTGTATCCCGTAGATCTGTTTGGGGTTGTTCTCAAGCTCCATAGCACAGCTGGCAATTCGTCCACCCAACATCCTGGAGAGGCTTCAACCTTTTCAATAAGGCGCGACTTAATTCCATGGAGAATTTCCTGGTTGGCACGCTCTGCTTGTCCATTGCTTTGTGGGTGCGATACTGATGCAAGGTCTAGTCTTATTCCATTGTTGGCACAGAAGATTTGAGTGGCTCCTTCAGAAGTGTTGCTGCCATTGTCTGTGATGATGCTGTGGGGATATCCAAAGCGAAATACTATCTTCTTCAAGAACTTGACTGCTGTTTCAGCTTCACAATCTGCAACTGGCTCTGCCTCAATCCATTTAGTGAACTTGTCCACTGCGACTAAGAGGTGAGTTTTTCCATTGGAGGATCTTTTAAAGGGCCCCACCATGTCGAAGCCCCAGATCGCAAACAGCCATGTAATGGGGATTGTACGCAAGGCTTGAGCCGGCATGTGATCTTGCCGAGCATATCTTTAATATCCGTCGCACACTCTGACAATGTGTTCAGCATATGCTAACGCCGTGAGCCAGAAAAAACCATGTCTGAACGCCTTTGCCACCAAAGATCTGGACGAAGCATGATGGCCACAATCGCCTGCATGAATTTTGTTCAAGATTTTTCGTCCTTCTTCTGGTGATACACATCTTTGGAATGTTCCTGAGATACTTCTCTTGTATAGCTCATTGTTGATAATTGTATAGGCCTTGGATCGCCGTACTATTTTTCGAGCCTCCACTTCATCTTCTGGGAGCTCTCCGCGAGCCAAGTACGCCATGTAAGGTGTTCCACTCTGGTAGTTCATGTAAAGCCACAACTAATGCCGACTCAACCTCTGGATCAACGATTTCTAGCTCGGTGGGAGGCTTAACTGATGGATTATGCAATTCATCTAGGAAAACATTGGGAGGCATTGGTTGTCTGTTAGATCCTATGCGAGACAAGGCATCTGCTGCTTCGTTTTGCCTTCTATCAATGTGGTCAACTTGGAACCCAGCAAAATGTCCTGCGATCTGATCTACTTCTTTTCTGTATGCCGCCATGTTAGCATCCCTGCTATCCCATGTACCAGACACCTGCTGTGCCACCAGGTCTGAGTCTCCAAAGCAACGTATGCGAGTTATATTCATCTCTTTCGCAATGCGAAGTCCGTGGAGTAGCGCCTCATACTCTGCCACATTATGTGTGCAGTTGAAGTGTATTTGAAGCATGTATCTCAACTTGTCTCCTTTGGGCGACGTTAATACAACTCCAGCCCCCGATCCTTGTAGCTGTCTGGATCCATCAAAATGCATAACCCAGTACTTTGCATCCGGGGTACTTGGAACTGACTGAATTTCTGTCCAGTCATTGATGAAATCAGCCAAGGCCTGCGACTTAATGGCTGTTCGTGGCTCATAATTGATGTGATATGGTCCCAGCTCTATTGCCCACTTGGCTATTCTCCCCGTTGCTTCACGGTTGCGGATTATATCTGCCAATGGCACTGCACTGACCACCGTTATCGAATGTTCTTAAAAATAATGTTTCAGCTTGCGACTCGCCATGAATACGCCAAATACTAGCTTTTGCCACTGGGGGTACCGTTGTTTGGAGGCTGAAGCACCTCACTGACGTAATATACTGGCATCTGGACTGGATACTCTTTTTCTGGTTCCTTTCTTTCTACGACGGCCACTGCACTGACTGCTTGTGAATTTGCGGCGATGTAAAGCAACATAGGCTCTTTGTCTTTAGGGGCCGCAAGAACTGGTGCATTTGTCAATTGAGTTTTCAGAGCTGTGAGGGCTTCATCAGCTTCATTGTTCCAAACAAAGGTGTCTGATTTCTTCAGCAATCTGTATAAGGGCAAAGCCTTTTCTCCCAGTCTTGATACGAAGCGGCTTAAAGCTGCGACACATCCCGTTAGTCGCTGCACATCCTTGAGATTCTCCGGCTTCTTGAGCTCCGTAATGGCCTTTATCTTTTCAGGATTGGCCTCTATGCCTCTTTCTGATACTATAAACCCTAGGAGCTTTCCTGCTGGTACCCCGAAAACGCACTTTGTAGGGTTGAGCTTCATGTTATATCTCCTTAAATTGGCGAAGGTTTCCTCAAGATCACTGATAAGGTCCTTCCCTTTCTGCGACTTAACCACGATATCATCCACGTAGGCATGTACGTTGCGGCCTATCTGCTCATGTAAGCAATTATGTATGCATCTTTTATAAGTCGCGCCTGCATTTTTTAGCCCAAAGGGCATGCTAACATAACAGAAAGCTCCAAATGGTGTGATGAAGGATGTCTTCTCCTGATCTTCCTCCTTCATCTTGATCTGGTGATAACCGAATAGGCGTCCAAGAAGCATAATAGCTCGCACCCGACGGTTGAGTCAATCACCTGATCAATCCTTGGCAAAGCGAATGGATCCTTTGGGCATGCTTTGTTGAGACTTGTGTAGTCAATGCACATGCGCCATGTTCCATTTTTCTTCATGACCAGGACAGGGTTTGCCACCCACTTGGGGTGGAATACTTCGGTGATAAATCCTGCGGCTAACAGCCGGGCTATTTCCTCTCCTATTGCTTTTCTCCTGTCATCATGGAAGCGCCGTAATGGTTGTTTCACGGGCTTAGCCATCGGGTCCACGTTGAGGCTGTGTTCTGCTAGCTCTCGCGGCACCCCTGGCATGTCTGATGGCTTCCACGCGAAGATATCTTTGTTTTCCCGAAGAAAGGCGACTAAGGCCTGCTCCTGCTCCCCTTCCATGTGTGCCCCAATGCTTGCTTGCTTGGATGGATCTCCGGGAACAAGGTCTATTTGCTTTGTGTCTTGTGCCGCCTTAAATTTGATTTGTGGCTCAACTTCTGGTGTTCTCACCACGCTCATATCATTGGGGTCGATCTGCGACTTATACGCATTGAGTTCTTCTGCTGCACAAGCTGACTCTGCAAAAGCCGCGTCTCCCTCTTCACATTCGACTGCCTTTTCTCTGTCTCCATGTACAGTAATGACCCCTTTGGGTCCTGGAATTTTTAGCTGCAGGTAGACGTAGCAAGGTCTGGCCATAAACTTGGCGAATTCTGTTCGCCCAAAAAGGGTGTGATATGGGCTTTGGAACTTTACTACCTCGAAACATATGAACTCACTACGAAAGTTGTCTTGTGTTCCAAAGGTCACTTGTAAAGTTATCTTTCCCAATGGCTGGGCGGATTTTCCTGGAACAATCCCATGAAATATTGTTGTTGTGTGCTGTAAGCTGGAATCTGAAAGCCCCAGGCGCTTGAAGGTATCATAGTACATTATGTTTATGCTGCTTCCTCCATCCATGAGCACCTTGGTCAGCTTGTATCCAGCTATGTAGAGAGCGACGACTAATGCGAGTTTCCCTGGCTCTCTAACCTGTGGCGGGTGATCCTCGCGACTCCATGTTATTGAATGATCGGACCATCTAAGCCATTGGGGAGCCGCCGGAACCACGGCGTTCACCTGTTGACTTCTGCGGGTTAACTTTTCTTCCCGTTTGGAGGTGTTGATCACTATGATATGATATTGTCCCTCCTGCCTGGGGTTGCCTGCGTTCCTTTGTCCGGGTGCGCTACTTTGAGTCGCATTGTTGCGGTTATCTCCATTGTGATTCCCTGGGTTTCCTCCATTAGGCTGGCTTCCATCCTTCCACCTTTTGTAGAAGTTGCACTGTGCCTTTGTATGATCCGTTGGCTGTCCATCCCTTCCCGTATGAAGATCACACGGTCGGTTAAAGACTTCTTCTAGATTAATTGGACGAGAACGTCTATGGCGATTCCTTCCTCAATAACCTCTGAACCTGTCATTGGTGTTAGCGACGAGTCCGGAGCCTGTCTCATCACCCTTTCTTTTATTGTTGCCATTGTTAGCACTGTTTTGATGGCGGATCTCGCCCCCATCTTTCTTGCTCTTTGCGTTGCTGGCTTCTGCCTCTCCATCGGAGGCGTCTCTAGTTTTGTCTGAGCCGGCATACCTATTAGCCGCATTCATCAGCTCGCCCATATTCTTGACCTTGTCTTTCATACGTCCCAATTTGTGAATGAGCGGCTCAAAGTTGCAATTCATTTCGAGCACTAGTACTGCGGAGCTGGCTGGTATATTATCCGATGGATGGATTATTTCTGTGACTCGCTTCATCCAATGGCGGCTTGATTCTCCTTCCTTCTGGACGCATCTTTCTAGGTCTTCGATGGTGCAGAGCCGTTTGCACGTTCCTTGGAAATTTTTGATGAATACTTCCTTCATCTCGTCCCAAGTGTGTATGGTGTTAGGGGGCAGGTTTTGCAACCAGATATGAGCCGCACCCTCCAACATCATGTTTAAATACCTTGCACATATCTCCTCTGAGGCGTTCAAGATGCTCATTCCCATCTCGTAATTATTCAGCCATGTTGTAGGATCCATGCTAGCATTGTAGTTTGCCACCTTGCGCGGCCCTTTGAAATCTTCTGGAAAGGGTTCTGACCTGATCCTCTCTCCGAAACACACCGGCCCCTTAAGTCGCGAAGACATGGTTGTTGACGTCCTGGCCGGTTGGGTAATTCCTATGGGCCGTGCCTGCTCTTCAATCATGGCGGCTTGGGTTGTAGCGACTTGCGCCCTGTTCGGCGCGTCGGCTTGAGATTGTTGCTGCACAATGCTATGGTTGTTCGTTCGAGGTCTGCTATGAACGCTCCTCTCCGCTGCTGCCCTGTTATTGTTTGAGACGGACTGTGCCGGCCTTCCGCGGCCTGTCATATTGGCTTGTTGTACGACAGCGGTGCTTAGCATCTCTATAGCGCGTCGCGCCTCAGCGTTGACTGGGTCGTTCCCAGCCGGCATTATCTGAGCTAAAATTCCTGTTGCAGCATACACGTTATCCGCTGGGCTAGGATAGTGCCCTTGCGGGGTGTGGAACCTTCTGGTTCGCTGTGACGATGGCAGCCTAACTTCCTCATGGGCGGGCTGCCCTTGCGTCGCGACTCCTGCTGCCAATGGGCCGGCTGCGCCAGGTGTAGGTGGGAATTCCACTGTAGGATAAGTCGCGCGAGCTCGCACTGCCGAGTTAGCCTCTGCCACTTGAGCCGCACCTTGTGCAACGTTGGCCGCTATCCGCTGGCGTTCCTCCTAGATTCTTTGGTTCTCCGAGCGAGCCGATCACGCTCTTCTTCCATCCTCTGTACTTCCTGTAGGAGTTCTGCTCTTGCGGCTTCAATTTCCGTTGCCCGCACAGCGGTGTTTTCAGCTGATACCGGAACGAGCAGCGGGTTGTCGACGGGCATAGGTCTCTCGACCTCTCCTGTGGTTCCTGACATGCCTGCTTCTCCAGCCATGTAGATCCCAGTTGGCATCTCTTCCGGATCTGATTCCGAGGTGTTTCCTGAAGTATAGCCCATGTAGTCTTCCTCAAGGATGGGAATAATGGACCCAAAACCCTGCGACTCCATGTTTTCCTCGGATACTTCTTCTTCTGAGTCGCCGTAGTATTCTGATCTCGGCGAGTCGACGATGTACCCAACGAAGACGTGGAAATCGCCAAACGGGATCACGTGGCCAGTTTGCACGTAATCTGCTTCCGGCCCCCACTCCGAATCGTCGATCAATGGGGTGCCATCAACTATCTTCACTTGACCGGTGACGAGGTTCTCCGCCCCTGACATAAATCCGGCGCGGAACGTGACGCTCTTGACCGCAGGCCCCACGGTGGGCGCCAACAGTCGTGGGTTAATCTCGGCAGATGTCATTGCGATGACTTCGTAGGCGTGGGGATTTGCGCGAGTCAAGCGTCTCCTAGCTTAAGATCACAGGGCACGAAGAAGACAATATTTACCCAGGTTCGGCCCCTCAATGTGAGGTAAAGACCTACGTCCTGCCTATCCTAGATTGATATTGATTGGAATATGGTGTTACAAGGGTTGGCGATCGAGGTGTCGAGTCGCCGTATGTTCTAGGGTTTGGAACTTGTAAGCCTCCCCGTTCTAAGTCCTGCGAGTCCTCTTTATATACACAGAGGCTCGCTAGGTTACAAGGAAAGTATAAGCCGGAGTTCTACTTGGACACTAAACGTCTTCATGTCTTCCAAGTCAAGTTATCTTCGACCTTCTAGATCTTTCTCATCATGGTTTTGGGTCGGCCCATCTTCGTGTAAGCCCATTGATGGTGCGGCCGTGAACTCATAATAAGCCGCATTTCACTTGATGAGCCGCGGGTCAAGTATTCCCCCGACACAAGCGCTTTGTGCCAAGTCACTACACTAGATATTTATACAAGAAGTTAAAAGAGTTGAAGCAAGGGTTGAAATCGGTTGATGAGTACTATAAGGAGATGGAATTTTCCATGATGAGAGCCAATATTGAGGAGTCGGAGGAGCAATCCATGGCTCGCTTCATGAATGGACTCAACTGTCCAATCAAGAAGATTGTGGAGTTCGAACCATATGCCACTTTGGTTGAGCTAGCCCATCAAGCAACAAAGGTCGAGCGTCACGTGCTTGAAGAGCTCAAATACATCAAGTCAAAGGCATTCTTCGCCAACAAGCCTTCATCACCAACGCCTACAACCACTCAAGCTCCTATACAAGCCAACACAAGAGGTCCTCCAAGAGCTTCTACATCAACAACTCAAGTGACTCAACCTTTAAAGAAAGCGCATCCCTCAAGCAATACTCCCCAAGGACCTTCTTCTGGCACAAGACTCTTGAAATGCTATAAGTGTGAAGGACAAGGACACAAATCCTTTGAATGTACAAACAAGAAAGTCATGATTGTCAATGACATGGGAGAATATGAGTCTATGAGTGAAGAGGAGTACCATGCCTTGAACCAAGTCGCCACAATGCAAAGTGTGCAAGAAGAATCAAATGAGATATATTGTGATGGTGACAACAACCCTTCATTGGTTGTGGCTAGAGCATTGACCACCAATGTCCAAGTGGAAGAAGACCAAAGATGCAACTTGTTTCAAACAAGAGCGGGAATCAATGGAAAGTCCATCAAGGTCATCATAGATGGTGGAAGTTGCCACAACTTAGCGAGTAAAGAACTTTGTGATAAGCTAAACTTGAAGATCAAGAAGCACCCACAACCATACCATGTGCAATGGTTGAGTGATTCCGGATCCGTCAAGATTCAACACATGGTGCAAGTGTCCTTCAAGATTGGAGCCTATGAAGATACCGTGGATTGTGACGTTGTGCCTATGTCCGTTTGCCACTTACTTCTTGGACGTCCATGGCAATATGATAAGGGTGCTATGCATGATGCAAGAACCAATTACTATAGCTTCAAGAGTAACGACAAGAACTTCGTCCTTCGTCCCATGACACCAAGTCAAGTCATTGCCGACAATGCCAAGACTATTGCACGGGCACAACAAGATCGTTCATCTAGTGAGAAGAGTGGTGAGCGAGAGACCCACCATAAAGTGAGTGAGAGCCACAAGCCAAATGATAGTGACACTTCCAAGAGGGTCCCAACAAAACTTACCTTATTTGCCACCAAAAGAGAGATGAGGGATTTGAGAGAGGACCCATCCACCCTCCACTATGTACTCATATGCAAGGGTGAAGTTTTTATGACTAACACTTTCACAAACCTTCCTCCTCCTTTGATGTCTCTTTTGAAGGACTTTGAAGATGTCTTCCCTCAAGAAGTGCCACCGGGACTACCTCCTCTACGCGGAATCGAGCATCGCATCGACCTTGTTCCCGGCGCACCGCTACCGAACCGCGCCCCATACCGCACCAACCCCGAGGAAACCAAGGAGATTGAGCGGAAAATACAAGAACTTCTAGCCATGGGACACATCCGCGAGAGCTTGAGTCCGTGCACCGTGCCCGTCATCCTAGTGCCCAAGCACGACAACACTCTTTGCCTTTGCATGGATTGTCGCCCATCAACGCCATCACGGTGAGGTATCGCCACCCTATCCTTCGACTTGACGATATGCTTGATGAACATTGTGGTTCCTCCATATTTTCCAAAATTGATCTTAAAAGTGGATACCACCAAATAAGGATGTGTGAAGGTGATGAATGGAAGACCGCATTTAAAACAAAGTTTGGTCTTTATGAATGGCTTGTCATGCCATTTGGTCTCTCCAATGCACCTTCTACTTTTATGCGTCTTATGAATCATGTGTTGCGACCTTTCATTGGGAAATTTGTTGTGGTATACTTTGATGACATCATTATCTATAGCAAATCTTTGGAAGAGCACACTTCTCATGTTGGTCAAGTTTTGTTGGTTCTTCGCAACGAAAAGCTTTATGCAAATTTTTCTAAGTGCACATTTGCCACCAACAAGCTTATTTTCTTGGGTTTTGTTGTTTCTTCGGATGGAGTTGAAGTTGATGATGCCAAGATCAATACAATTCGGACTTGGCCTTTTCCCATATCACTTGAAGACTTGCCTCGTTTTCTTGGTTTTGCCGGATTTTACCGCCGATTCATCAAGGATTTTTCCACCATTGCTTGCCCTCTCCATGAACTTACCAAGAAAAATGTACCTTTCATTTGGGGCAACGCACATGATTTTGCTTTCAACGAGCTCAAGCGGTTGTTAACCGAAGCACCGCTCCTTGCCCTTCCGGATTTTTCTAAGACATTTGAGATTGAATGTGATGCAAGTGGATTGGGCATTGGAGGAGTGCTTATGAAAAATGGTAGACCCATTGCATACCATAGTGAGAAATTAGATGGAGCTCGTTTGAATTACCCCATTTACGACAAAGAGTTATTTGCTTTGTTTCGTGTTTTGGATGTGTGGCAACACTACCTTCGTCCTAAGGAGTTTGTCATTCACTCCGATCATGAATCTTTGAAATATTTGAAAAGTCAAACAAATTTGAACAATAGACATGCTAAGTGGGTTGAGTTTATTGAGTCTTTTACCTTTGTAATCAAATACAAGAAATGTAAAGACAATGTGGTTGCGGATGCTCTATCCCGCAAAGCCAACCTACTTACACATCTTGACATTAGTGTGTTGGGTTTGGACGAGATAAAGGAATTGTATGCTACCGATACTTTCTTTGGAGACATTTTTGCTAAATGCTCGGAGCCCAAAGGAATTGGTGATTTCTATTTGCACCAAGGTTTCTTGTTTAAGGCTAACAAACTTTATATTCCCGAGTCTTCGCTTCGTTTGCTCCTTTTGAAGGAATCACATGGCGGATCACTCATGGGCCACTTTGGACGCGACAAGACCTACGCCATGCTCGCCACCAACTACTATTGGCCAAGAATGAAGCGTGATGTGGAACGCCTAGTTCGACGATGTTCGACATGCCTCAAAGCTAAGTCTACTCTAAACTCTCATGGCTTGTACACTCCTTTACCCATTCCAGATAGACCGTGGTCCGACATTGCTATGGATTTCGTATTAGTCCTCCCACGTACCAAAACAAACAATGATTCCATATTTGTCGTCATTGATCGTTTCTCTAAGATGTCACACTTCATACCATGCAATAGGACCAACGATGCTTCACATATTGCCACTTTGTTTTTCACGGAAATCGTCCGTCTTGATGGAGTTCCCAAGACCATTATGTCGGATCGAGACGTCAAGTTTGTGAGCTACTTTTGGAAGACTTTGATGGCCAAGCTAGGAATCAATCAACTTTTCTCCACCGCATACCACCCTCAAACCGATGGCCAAACCAAAGTGGTGAATCGAAGCCTATCTACACTCCTTCGTGTGTTGATCAAGCCAAACTTGAAGAATTGGGAAGAGTGCATCCCACACGCCGAGTTCGCCTACAATCGAGCACTACACCGGGCAACAAAGAGAAGCCCATTCGAGATCGTCTATGGCTCCAAACCCTACACCGCATTGGACATGCTACCTCTTCCACTCCGTGAACAAGTTAACATGGACTTTGACAAGCGCGCCGCTTACATGAAAAAGCTACATGAAGACACAAGAACCACGCTAGAGAAGCACAATGAAGACCATGCTATGAAGATGAACAAGCACAAGCGCTTCATGATCTTTGAGGAAGGAGACCTTGTTTGGCTACAGTTACGAAAAGAGCGCTTCCAGGATGAAGAAAGTCCAAGCTTCACCCTCGAGGAGACGGACCTTTCAAGGTTCTCAAGTACATCAACAACAATGCTTACAAGATCAACATCTCCAACTCCAAGTACTTGGTCCATGACACCTTCAACGTCACCGACCTATCACCATACCATGGGACATCAAGTGATGAGGATGACCAAGAGTCGAGGACGACTCTTTTTCAAGGGGGGAGGGAGATGATGTAACCCAACCTACGGCTCCTACAACAAGCGGACCAATGACAAGAGCAAGAGTCAAAGCCATCCATGCTAAGGTGAACTCACTCCTATCTATGTGTGATCTCGACACTCCTTTGAATGGTTTGCTACTTCATTCGGATACCGTGTGTGTGCTAAGGTACAAGCCTCATGAAGATACGCCACCAAGTAATGGAGATGGAAAAGGGTTGAGCCAAGAGGATGAAGATGAAGGGAAGAAATCCCAGGTCCCGGTACTACCGCCGGCGTCGACCGGTACTACCGGAGCAACTACCGCTGAATTCCTGAAGCTCCTGGAGTCCGCCGGTACTACCGGTAATTTCACCGGTACTACCGACCCTGCGCGTCAGCCCCTGGAGTCGGCCGGTACTACCGGCCCTGCGCGAGCCTGTGTGCTGAGATGGCCCTTGAGCCATGTAATCCTAACCACTCATCTACCTTTTCACATCTAGACTATAAATAGGTGCTTCCCACCTCAGATCTAGGGTAGAACTAAGAATAGACTTGAGTTGAGCATAGGCTCCTTTCCACCCCTTGTGGTGTTTCCTATTTGGAGATGAATCAAGGCCTCCCCTTGTGGATATGAATCAAGACCTCCCCTTGTGGAGAAGATCCCTCTAGTGGATTCCAAGACCTCTTCTTGTAGTTGTGACTACTTGCGAATCTTTCATCCTTGGGTGACTCTATTGGATCGGTTAGATTGACCGATTAGATAAACAATCTTAAGAATAAGGTTGCTTGGAGATTGAGAATCGGGGGCTACCTTTGGGAGATGGTTACCGGTTGATTTCGTCCATGTTGCTTTGCTAGTTATCTTGTTCTGTGCCTTTTCCCCTTTGAGTTCTTCATGTTCTTCGTGTTCTTCGCCAAATCCACCCCAAATCCGTGAAAATCGGGACCTACCCCACATCACCAGGTGTTTCTCGCGAGGGTCGTGCATGTGAAGACACACCTGCTGGAAGGCGTACGCGATGTCAGGGCGCGCGAAGGTGAGGTACTGGAGAGCTCCGGCGAGACTCCTTTACTCCGTAGGATCAGCAACGGGAGCTCCAGCGGTGGCGGCGAGCTTGGGTGACGTGTCAACCGGCGTCATCGCGGGCTTGCAGGCAGTCATGCCGGCTTTGTCCAGAATCTCTGTTGCGTACTTGGCTTGCGAGAGGTGCATGCCGGAGAAGTCGCGGGTGACCGCGATGCCGAGGAAGTAGTGAAGGCTGCCCATGTCTATCATGGCGAACTCGGAGCGGAAAGAGGCGGTGATCCGATCGAGGAGACGCGGTGAGGAGGCGGTGAGGACGATGTCATCGACGTACAGCAGAAGATATGTCGTACCCTCTGCACACTGAAGAACAAACAGTGACGTGTCAGAGCGCGACCACGTGAAGCCAGTCGAGGTGATGAAGGTCGCAAAGCGCTGGTACCACGCGCGAGGAGCCTGCTTGAGACCGTACAGCGAACGGTTCAATCGCCAGACGTGGTCGGGGCGAGTAGAGTCGATGAAGCCGATGGGTTGGGGACAGTAGACGACCTTGGCGAGCTTGCCATGCAGGAAGGCGTTCTTGACGTCGAGCTGGCGAGTCTCCAGTTGAGGGAGAGGGCGATGGAGAGGATGACGCGGACCGTGGCCGGTTTGACAACCGGGCTGAAGGTCTCGTCGAAGTCGACACCTTGCTCCTGGGAGAAGCCGCGAAGCACCCAGCGTGCTTTGTAGCGGTCAAGGAAGCCATCGGGCTTGAGCTTGTGGCGGAAGACCCACTTATCAGAGACGATGTTGGTGTTCCGAGGAGGAGACACGGTATCCCAAGTGTCGTTGCCGAGGAGAGCGCGGTACTCCGCGGTCATAGCATCGAGCCAGTTAGGATCCTTGAGAGCAGCACGTGCGGATGTCGAAACCGGAGAGTACCTGTTAACAAAAGCATGCAAGTTAAGCCGCTCACGGGGTGGACGCGGATGCCGGAGGTACTGCGTGTCCGATGCACAGGAGGAGGCAGAGGAGGCGGCGAAGGCGCACGCGGTGAGGGTGGTGGGGAGGGTGTGCGCGGGGTGAGCGCAGCCGGAGTGACAACAAGAGGAGGGATGTTATCGTCGAGGAACTCGTAAGTGGCAGCGGGCAAAGGCTGCGGGGAGGTAAACGGAAAGGTGGACTAGTCGAAAATGACATGGCGTGAGATGATGATGCGGTGGGTAGTGAGGTCCATGCAGCGATAACCCTTGTGGTGAGGAGAGTAGCCGAGAAAAGTGTAGGCACTAGACCGTGGTGCGAGTTTATCAGGCATGGTGGCGGCGGTATTAGGATAGCATAGGCAACCAAAACGCGAAGGGATGAGTAATCTGGGTGGGTATTATGAAGGGCTAAATACGGAGAAGGAGCGCTAATGGTTTTAGTGGGGAGGCGATTAAGGACGTGAGTGGCGTGGTGGACAGCTTCTACCCAAAAGCGCGGCGGTAAACTAGCCTGAAATAAGAGAGAACGTACAATATCGTTTACAGTGCGGATAATACGCTCGGCTTTACCGTTTTGTTGGGAGGTGTATGGGCACGAGAAGCGAATGTGTATACCGTGCGCGGCGGCGAGAGAGTGGAGTTTGGCGTTGTCGAACTCACAACCGTTGTCCATCTGGATAGACGCAAGAGGTAGGTTAAACTGGGTTTGGCAAAAGCACGAAAAGAGGCGAGCGAGGTGTAAGCATCGGATTTTTGGCGTAGAGGGACGGTCCAAAAGATCATCCAGAATGACTAAGAAGTATTTATTACCATAAGTACTTAAAATTGGGGACGTCCAAAGATCACAATGAATTAACTTAAAAGGGCGAGTAGTTCTAGTGGTGGAAGAAGAAAAAGGCAAACGTACATGGCGTCCAAGCTGACAAGCATGACAAAGAGTACTATGGTTTTTATTACAAGGTAAAGAAATATGATGCGAAAGACGACGATAAGCGTCATGGCTGGGTTGTCCCAAACAACGGTGTCAAATATCATGAGGGGTGGTGGTGGTGGTGAGAGCACGAGGCGCCGGTGGCTGAAACGAATAAAGCTAGCCCGTACTATTGCACCAAAGAAGCTCACGCCGGGTAATTAATGAGCTCCTTCACAGAAAAACCAGAAGGGTCAAAATTGACAGAACAATTATTATCGATAGTAAACTGACGGACAGAGACAAGATTTTTAATTATGCGAGGAGTAACTAGAACATTACGAAGATGAAGGGGACGATCAGAAAAAGAAGAGGGAAGTGAGGCGTTCCCGGATGCGGAGACGGGAACAGAGGAGCCATCTCCGACAGTGACATGACGATAAGGAGGATGTGAAGAGAGAGAGGAGAGGATACCGGTGTTGTTGGAGAGGTGGGCGGTGGCGCCGTTGTCCATGACCCACTCCGGGGTGGGTGGTTGCAGCGTCATGTTGCTGAAGTGCTGCGCGAGGGCGGAGGGGTCCCAAGTTTGCGCCGACGCAGGGGGCGCAGTATAGGAGGAGGCGACGCCATACGGGGCGCCGTAGTAAGCCTGGCCGTGGGGGAACCGCCATGGGCGTTGTAGAAGGAGGCCGGTGCTGGGGGTGGTGCGGCCATGTAGGCGTGGGCGCGGGTGCCGGGTGAAAGGATCGTATGGCCACCTAGAGGGGGGGTGAATAGGTGCTACTCCAAATTTTAATTCTTTTTCGATTAAGGCTTGACACAAAGGTAAATTCTCTAGATATGCAACTACGGTGAATTTACCTATATGACAAGTTAAGCCTTGAGAAGATAGATACAAGTAGTAAATAACGAGTAAGGAGTAACCGATCGGGAAGCATGCGGAGACAAGGATGTATTCCCGAGTTCCTCCTTTTTAGGTGAGTACGTCTCGTTGGAGGGGTGTGAGTTTCAAACTCAAGACGCCATAAATGGCCTCACCCTATTCTCCGATGAACCTAGCCCAAAAGCTCGGTTCCCCTTCCACTATCGGAATCCTTCAAGGCGGAATCCGGAGCCCTTACAACAAGCTTGGAGCACAACCCACAAAAGGATTGGGAGCTTCCAAGCACCACGAATCTGCTACACAAAAGTAGCAAGCAAGTAAGTACAACAAGATGCCTAGGTTTTCCTAGTGGAAACCCTAGGCTCGAATCCCTCAAGTGAATGAGGGGGAAATGAAGAACGCTTCGGTGGAGTTGTAGATCCGGGCCTTCTCCTTCAATCCGGTGTCATCAGGAATATCCGGCTGTAAATATCCGGGTACCTCCTGTGCGCTTTGAGTTCTAGTCCTTAGCTGTTTTCCTCTTTTCTTCTCCAGAACCGGATAATCCGATAGAAACCGGAATATCCGGTAGCAAAATATCCGGCTGCTCTTTTCCTTAATCTTTTCGATGTTGATGCTCATATGTTTAAGTACAACTAAAAACCTGCATCACTTAACACCTGATTAAAATTTCACTAGTGTTGTTAGCTAACACACAAAATACGAGGGATCACAAAATGCCCTTTCAATCTCCCCCTTTTTGGTGTTAGATGACAACACTAGGATTTGCAATAAAATTCCATAGCTAGACCATGATCTCAAGAAAAATGGAAAGCACTCCCCCTAAATGTGTGCATATGAAAAAATCGCCTTTGAATGCAAATACACACATATAGAGGGAAGTAAATTCCAACAACATACAACAACATGGTATAGATGACAACAAATGCAATATAAGAGACATAATCCACATTAGGTTGAGACTTGAGATGGAAACCATATCTTGTGCATATAGATAAAATCCATAGAGATCATAGCACCAATATAATGTAGTCTCAACCATACATAATTAGAAATCCTTATGTCTCTCACAATAAATTTAAACAACACATAGTTCAACAACACAAATAGCAAATATGTTCGACAAAGAAAGAAAGAAAGATAAATGGACACAAACGTCATAGGAATGATAAACGCATATGCTTGTGCCCGAACCCATGAAAATCCCACACGGATAACCTAATAGAACTACTTCTCCCCCTTTGGCACCGAAACACCGAAAAGGGGAAAAGAGCGATGCTACGTCCCAAGATGATCACTCAGATTCGTAGTCCTCATCAGCATCATCCTCATCATCCTCTTCCCCATCATCTTCATACTCACCCTCAGCGTCAGAGTCGCCTTCATCTTCATCACAAGCAAAGGCACGAGTGCGAGAGGCACTAGAGGAAACTGTCGGGGCAGACTCAAGAAGGTACTTCTCCATATCAACCCACGGGGCCTGAGCATTGGCATTCCAGCTGTCATAGGAAAGAGTATCTGTCATGGGAGGATCACCGGGCAGACTAGGGAGCCTCTTCAGAATTTGCTGCCTCTCACAATAAGCAGCATACTTGCCATGGCGGATGTCGACATGCATGCACAGAATGTTACGCTGAAACCAGTTGAGTGGCTTTGACTTAGGCTTAAAAACAGGGGCAGCTGCCTGACGGTGTGCACCAGAAGAGCGTGCATCTCTCATGAAGGAGTCTCTGGCAGGGGCAGAAGCAGCAGCACTAGAAGCCTTCTTTTTATAGACCTTCTTGAAGTAGTGAGACACCACATCTTCTGTACTGAAATCTTGATTCCTCAAAGTATCCTTGATGAGCAGCATAACATATGGGGCATAAGGAATAGTGGTCTTATCAACCATGGCATCATGCATCTCATGAAAAATAATATCCATAACATCCACCTTGAAGTTAGCGGCTGGGTCTTCATTCTTAATACACTTCTTAGCAAGGCATAGCAGATTGACTAGAGGGCTTGTGATTGCATCGTTGTTACCTCCACTTGGAGCGATGTTGTAGCGGAAAATAGTCACAAGTTGATCATAAGGTGGTAGGAGCCCCTTTTTCTCTCCAATGACTCCACCTGGACCATACATGTTTCTCATAGCTTTGTTCTTGCTGGGCTTCTCTACACCATGCATACGGTGACCAAGAGGAGGATGGCCACGGAAAGAGTACCCAAGAACAGCAGCCAACTTGTGAAAATTAGACTCACACGGAGTTGTTCCTGACATCCACTTGAGAGTCTTGTCAATATCATTCTTGATCACAAGAGTAGCATAGAACTGCAGCACCAAAGGCACACTGAAATCGCATTGCCTCTCCATGAGAGGGACTAGACCAAACTATTGGATCACATGTGCCGTTTGAGCAAAACTGGGCTTGTCCGTGAGAGTTTTCAGCTTGATGGGAAGCATTGGACGAATAGGATGCTTGAAGTGGAGATAGATATCCTTGTGAATGAACAGCTGCTCCATGCACCAAAACCTAGGATCTTCAATATCCTCATCTCTCTCTGCAGCAGTGTACCAATCTCTCTGTCTGATTTTTGCATAGGCAATGATGTTCATATCATAGTAATTAGGCCTTGCCTCTTTGCCCTTTCTCTTCTTAGATGATGAAGGCTTGGAGACAGTCTTCTTTGGGGGTGCTTTTACTTTGCTCACAGGAGCTCTTCTTCGCTCAAAAGTCTTCATAGGAGGAGCAATCGAACCACCTGTGAAGTAGAGCAATAGATAGATAGCAAAGATAAGCACACACAGGTCTATGCACAAGGACAAATACAAGGTACAATAGGAGAGCATCCACAGGTTAATAGAACTTAGGCCTAGGCAAATCAGAACAATTCTGAACAAAACTGTCGGAACCGGATTATCCGGCCCAAACAGAACCGGATTATCCGGTCTGAATTTTTCAGAACAATTTGATTCGAATCCTAGGTCTAAAAGTAGATCGACACAAATGGATGCTACCCTAGTGTTCCTAGCATGCAGGAATGATCAATAGGCACCAACTATTCCAAGATTACATGTAAAATAACTCCACAAAGTTCAAGGGAACAAAAGCACCCAAGATTCAAGATTGGGGGAGTTACCCTCTGCCATTGGAGGAACTTCTTGGAGGAGAAGGTGCCCGGGATGGAGGAGCACCAGATCTGACCGGGGGCCAGAGGATCCGGTGGTGGAAGTCGCCGTAGAGGGCATGGGGACGGCAGGTAGCGGTGGGGAGGAGAGAGAGGGTCGGGGGTGGAAGAAGGTCTCGAGTGAGGCCCTTCATCCCGGCCGTCTCCCTGTAAAACGTGACATCCCACATAGCCGGATATTCCGGTCCGAACTTGAACCGGATAATCCGCCTAGCCGGATATTCCGGTCCAATAAGGACCGGATATTCCGGTCTCAAAATTTCTGTGCAAACCACAAAAATTCTGGCCTGCTGCCCCCTTTCTTCTAGATTTCAAAGCAAGACTTGTGTGCATTAGAGAGAAGGTTTCTAGATAAGGAAGGCTTGGGATAAGATTGCCAAACTGACATTGGTACTTCACACTCATGCTTGCAAGAATCGAACAAGAAAATGCCAAGTTGAGTGTGTTTTCCATAAAACCAAAAGAAAGACCAAAAACTCAAATGATTTTCAATAAGACCCAAGTAAGAACCAACTCTTCACAAAGAAGAGGGCGGTGGCCTAGGCCACCATGTATGAGTGTGTGGTGTGACACCGCGAAGATGTATCTTGGGTTCACGGCCACTACTCGTCATTTAAGCTCACAATTCATAAAAATGGAAGTAGAGATGCAAAATGAGTTCTTACTATCAGCATAATGGGGGGAGGGATAGTCCAATGGATTAGGACCGTACTCCCGCTATGTCCATGCCTACACCTAAACCAAATAGAGTGTCAAGACATAGGTGTGTATGCAAGATAGTCAAGTCAAGCTCCTTAAATCCACGATATTTAGCTCACTTCGCAAAAAAAGTGAATCTTGCTTCATCAAGAGGCTTCGTGAATATATCGGCAAGGTTGATTCTTGTGGGGACATAGCCTAGCTCAATATCTCCTCGGGCAACATGATCTCGAATAAAATGATGACGAATCTCAATATGCTTCGTTCTTGAATGTTGCACGGGGTTGTGAGCAATCTTGATAGTACTTTCATTGTCACACAAAAGAGGCACTTTGTCACAAGTGACACCGTATTCCTTTAAAGTTTGCCTCATCCACAACAATTGAGTGCAAGCACTTGCGGCGGCTACATACTCGGCTTCGGCGGTTGAAAGAGATATGCAATTTTGCTTCTTAGAAGACCAACTCACCAAGGACCTACCAAGGAATTGGCAAGACCCGGAAGTTGATTTCCTATCATCAAGACAACCGGCCCAATCTGAGTCCGTATAACCGGCAAGAGAGAAATATGAGCCCTTCGGATACCACAAACCAAACCTTGGGGTATAAACCAAATATCGAAGGATTCTCTTGACCGCCAACAAGTGGCTTTCTTTAGGAGCGGCTTGATACCTTGCACACACACCCCTACACTCAAAACAATATCGGGTCTAGATGCACAAAGATAAAGCAAAGAACCAATCATGGAGCGGTATTCCTTTTGATCGACATCAATACCCTTGGGGTTAAGTTGGAGATGACATTTGGTGTCCATAGGAAAGCGTTTCTCCTTAGCATCTTGCATCTTGAACCTCTTGAGCATGTCTTGGGTATATTTGGCTTGAGAGATGAAAGTCCCTTCATTCAATTGCTTGATCTCAAAACCAAGAAAGAACTTCAACTCCCCCATCATAGACATCTCAAACCTATCGGCATAAGCTTTGAAAATTCATCATTAAAAGATTTATTAGAAGAGCCAAAAATAATATCATCAACATAAAGTTGGCATATGAAAAGCTCCCCTTTAACCCTCTTGGTAAAGAGGGTGGGATCGATTTGCCCTACTTGAAAACCACGGTCTAGCAATAGCTCTCTTAGGTGCTCATACCAAGCACGAGGTGCTTGTTTGAGACCATAGAGGGCCTTATCAAGTTTGTAGACATGGTTAGGAAAGTTTGGATCCTCAAATCCCGGTGGTTGCTTAACATATACCAACTCCTTTAAAGGACCATTAAGAAAGGCACTTTTCACATCCATTTGTTGTAATTTAAAGTTATGATGTGATGCATATGCAAGAAGGATACGAATGGACTCAAGGCGAGCCACGGGAGCAAAGGTCTCTCCAAAATCAATGCCTTCAACTTGAGAATACCCTTGTGCAACCAATCTTGCCTTGTTCTCACAACCATTCCTTGTTCATCTTGCTTGTTCTTGAATATCCATTTTGTGCCTATAACATTGCGGCAATCTTTGGGCCTCTCAACTAACTTCCACACCTTGTTGCGCTCGAAGTTGTTGAGTTCTTCATGCATGGCTTCCAACCAATCCGGATCTTCAAGAGCTTCAAAGACTTTCTTTGGTTCCACCATGGATATATGTGCTTGATGCTCACTAAAGCTTGACAATTGACGTCTTGTGGTAACCTTGCTATTTAGATCACCAATAATTGCTTCAAGCTTATGACTCTGTATTTCTAGGTTTCTTGCAACTCTTGCTTTACGATGGGCTTCGATATCCTCATTTGAGCGAGGAGGTATCACTTGATCATCTTGATCATTTGATCCCCGTCTTGACCGTTTGATGACCTTGATCTTCAATATGCACTTCTTCATTGGATGAAGTAGAAGGTTGATCTTGGTCTTGACCTTGGCTAGCATTGACAATAGGATTACTTGGTTCTTGCATAACAACTTGGTCATGTGGAGGGTCTTGAACTTGTTCTTGAGTTGGTGCATCATTGGCTCCATTTGTGGGGCATGAAGATCTTGTGATGAGGAAGACTCTACTTGAATAGAACTTGATTCTCCTTGAGGTGCCTCATGATGGATCTCAATGGGGCGATAGAAACCAACGCCCATTCTTCTTATTGCATCTTGAGGTTACTCATTATCTACATCACAAACATGAAATTGCGCCACTTGGGAGCCGTCATTCTCATCGAACTTCACACCACAACTCTCACTAAGGATTTGTCGTAGACTCTATAGGTGTGAAATTCGGCACCGTAACCAACAAAAATACCCTCTAAAGCTTTAGGTTCAAATTTAGATAAACGAACACCTTTGATCTTGTAGAAACACTTACAACCAAACACACGGTAGTAGGAGACATTGGGCTTGTTGCCGGTAAGCATTTCATATGGAGTTTCTTTTCTTCCAACGCGAAAGAATAACCGGTTTGATGAGTGACATGCCGTGGAGATGGCCTCGGCCCACAAGTAAAGCGGAGACTTAAACTCCACCAACATGGACCTTGCCATATCCATGAGAGTCCGGTTCTTCCTCTCGGCTACACCATTTTGTTGAGGGGTATATGCAGCAGAATATTGATGACGAATTCCCTCTTCACTAAGAAACTCATTTAGGGTGTAGTTCTTGAACTCAGAGCCATTGTCACTTCTAATGGCCAATATGGGAACATTTGTTGACGTTGAACTTCATTGGAGAAGTCGATGACGGCTTGTTGAGTCTCATCCTTCGATTGAAGAAATAAACCCAAGTAAATCTTGAATAATTATCAACAATCACCAAACAATACTTCTTCCCACCAAGACTCGGTTGAGGAACGGTACCAAAGAGATCAACATGTAGAAGTTCCAATATCCTCTTTGATGAGATGATGGTCTTGCTTATGTGGGGAGAATCATGCATCTTTCCTTCAACACAAGCCCTACAAAGACGATCTCTAGAAAAAAAACATTCTCGTTTAGTCCAAGAATGTGGCCACCCTTGTGAAGACTTTGCAAAGTTCTCATGTTGACATGGGACAAGCGGCGATGCCACAACCACCCCACGTCGGCCTTTCCGAAGAGGCATATTGCTTGAGTGTTGGTTGACCCCGAAAAGTCCACCACAAACAACTCATTTTCAACATACCCAACGAACATGACCTTTAGAGTCTTGCTCCTCAAGAGTACCACCATATCAATAGTAAAATGGACATCAAAGTTCATCTTATTAAGTGCATAAACGGACATTAAATTGTAACCGAGGGATTCGACAAGCATGACATTCACAAGGGTGATATCCTTTGCTACTACCACCTTGCCGAAACCCGTTATCTCCGATTTTGATTTATCACCATAAGTGACGGTTGAATGATTTGTATTTGGTCTCAACTCCGTCACGAGCTCCTTGCTTCCGGTCATATGACTTGTGCAACCACTATCAATCACCCATTTAGACCCACCGGAAGCATAGTCCTACAAAAAATCATTGCTTGGTTTTAGGTACCCATTTTGCAATGGGTCCTCGTTTGTTAGCAACAAGGGTCTTAGGAACCCAAATAGAATACACAATGAAACCATCATAGGGACCAACATATTTTGCATAAACATCCCCATAATAATCAACATAAAGAATATAGTTGGGGTTAGCATTTCCCGCAAAGTCATTACGAGTGGTTTTGCCCCTTGTGGCATCACTACTCGCAATGGTAGTCTCCTTTGCTTGTGCGGGCTTGGCCTTCTTCTTGTTCTTGTTCTTCTTCTTCTTCTTGGCAACATAACCAAGGCCCTCTTTCCCTATGTGTGGCTTTTGCGCTTGCAAGAGCTCATAAAGAGGTTTCTCACCTTGAGGGCTAGAGGCCTTGGCAAGTTCATTCTTCAACCTAGCATTTTCCTCAATGACATTTGCATGATCACAAGAAGGAGAGGAACTAGGTACATCAATTTTAGTAGGTTGAATTTGAAGTTGTTCAAAAGACTTGATGAGAGTAGAGTGATCACTCTCCAAGGCCTTGTGAGCCTTGGTGAGCTTCTCTAGCTCATCGGTTAGTCTACTATGACCAACACCAAATTCGACCTTTTCTTTCTTTAAAACTTTGTATTTAGCAATAGCATGGTCACGTTCTTTAATGATTTGAGAAAGAATATAATTTTGAGATTCATCAATATTATCAAGCTTCTCTTCAAGAGAAATTCGAAGCTCATGCTCTTCCTCAAGAGCAATGGTGAGGGAAGCAATCTCATTAGCATTTTCTCTTGCATTTTTCTCAAGGAGATCTTGTGCCATGCCATATTGACTCATAAGAATCTCAAGTCGAATCTTGCATTCACCTTGCAAGTTAGTCATCAAGAAATCCAAAGCAACATTTTATTCCTTAATTCTAAGACTCATAAGATCATGTATTTCATTCATAGTCTTAGAAGGAGGGGAAGATGATACCTCGGGGCCCTTGGCCATGAGACACGTAGCGGATTTGGTGGAGACATCCTCATTGGGGGATTCAAAGAGAGAAGAGGGTGTCGATGAAGCAATGGCTAAGGTGGCCACTCCACTTGTGGTTGTTTCTTCGTCACTCTCATCCTCGGACATATATTCTTCTCTTGTCACCAACACAATCTTTGAAAGTGGCTTCTTGTTGGAGATGGACTTCTTGAAGTAGGGCTTCTTGGGAGAAGACCTTGAAGCTTCCTTGAGAATAAGTCTTCCTTCATGTTCTTCACGGTTCTCATAAGGACATTGGGCAACATAGTGATATTTATCTTGACAATTGAAGCAAGTCTTCATTTTTGGGTTGCCCTCCTTGAAACCACTTGATTTGTACTTTTGCTCCACTTGAGCTTTAGCTTTGGATGTATTCTTCCAAAAGGTCTTTGCCGCAATAGCCACATAGTCTCTATGAGCACTCATGAGTTCCTCGGGTTCCAAGTAGCCTCACTCTTCATGATCTTGGTCTTCATCTTGTTCCACCACCTTGGACTTCAAAGCAAGTGAGGAACTTTGAGCCATTCCAAGAGCTCGGGCACGAGAGTCTCTAGCAATTTGGGCTTCGACCTTGTAAGATTGCATCTCTTGCATGACTTCATTTGAGGTCAACTTGTCGTAGCTGTGCTTTGCTTGGAGACTCTTCAAGTCGGCCCCTTCAAACGACATGAGGGCATTCACATACGTCCTCTTGATGTAAGTATCATCCACATGTTTAGCACCAAGGTCTCTATATGCGGTAGCAAGAACCTTGAGCCTTTGATACATCTCCTCATGAGTTTCATCATCTTTCTTGAAGAAGCCTTCAATTTGATTGCTCATAGCTTCATATCTATTTCTCCTCATGCTTTCATTTCCAACGAACACCTCCGTGAGAGAATCCCATGCTTCCTTGGCGGTGGTGCAATCTTGAATGTGATGAATATCCTTCTCTCGGCAACACAGATCACATCAAGAGCGGTGGCATTTAGTTGACAATCAACTTCTTCTCGCCTTGTCAAGTTGGATTCATCCATCGCCTTGTATCCATCTACAATAATCCTCCAAAGCCCTATGCAACCACTTTTCAAATGAGATTTCATAGACGATTGCCAATAGGTAAAAGAGGATGCATTTAGACTAGGTGGAGCTCCTCTTAGGTGAATAGGAGGATGAGGGATAGGTAGGTCGGGAGAGTATGGAAAAGGAACTCTAGCATGCTCTCCCGAACCATTAGCGGGTTTAATTGGGAGACCATTATTAGTATCGTCCACCCCCGTTTTCACACCATCCTCTTCCTCCGAAGGTTTCTTAGGAATCTCCGAAGTAAGAGGAGTGGGAGGAGATGAGATTTCCTTTGCCTCCATGAGTTGCTTAATCATGTCTTGCAACTTTTCCATTTTAGTTTCCATAGAGGTCTTCATGGAATTGAAGTCCTCTATGGAAACCTAAGTGGAAGTGATGGGGAGCACGGTAATCTCATTTCCAAACTCGTCAACGTCCATACTTCTCTTAGGCGGTTAAGCCCGAATAAAGAGCGGAGGCTCTGATACCAATTGAAAGGATCGTATGGCCACCTAGAGGGGGGGGGATGAATAGGTGCTACTCCAAATTTTAATTCTTTTTCGATTAAGGCTTGACACAAAGGTAAATTCTCTAGATATGCAACTACGGTGAATTTACCTATATGACGAGTTAAGCCTAAACAAGATAAGATACAAATAGTAAATAACGAGTAAGGAGTAACCGATCAGGAAGCACGCGGAGACAAGGATGTATTCCCGAGTTCCTCCTTTTTAGGGGAGTACGTCTCATTGGAGGGGTGTGAGTTTCAAACTCAAGACGCCATAAATGGCCTCACCCTATTCTCCGATGAACCTAGCCCAAAAGCTCGGTTCACCTTCCACTATCGGAATCCTTCAAGGCGGAATCCGGAGCCCTTACAACAAGCTTGGAGCACAACCCACAAAAGGATTGGGAGCTTCCAAGCACCACGAATCTGCTACACAAAAGTGGCAAGCAAGTAAGTACAACAAGATGCCTAGGTTTTCCTAGTGGAAACCCTAGGCTCGAATCCCTCAAGTGAATGAGGGGGAAATGAAGAACGCTTCGGTGGAGTTGTAGATCCGGGCCTTCTCCTTCAATCCTCCAAGTATGAGTGAGTTTGGGTGGAGGGATTGGGAGATCGGTGAGCTTTGGTCTTGCAACAATGGTGAGCAACTAATTCTGGACGAGCTAGTTGACTTGAGGTAGGTGGAGGGGTATTTATACCCCTCCCAAAATTCTGCCCGTTGGAGAGACTGGGGACCGGATATTCCGGTCCAAGTTGGTACCGGATAATCCGGTCAGGCGAATAATCCGGTGTCATCAGGAATATCCGGCTGTAAATATCCGGGTACCTCCAGTGCGCTTTGAGTTCTAGTCCTTAGCCGTTTTCCTCTTTTCTTCTCCAGAACCGGATAATCCGATAGAAACCGGAATATCCGGTAGCAAAATATCCGGCTGCTCTTTTCCTTAATCTTTTCGGTGTTGATGCTCATATGTTTAAATACAACTAAAAACCTGCATCACTTAACACCTGATTAAAATGTCACTAGTGTTGTTAACTAACACACAAAATACGAGGGATCACAAAATGCCCTTTCACCGGGGCGAGGACCAGCGCCGAGGATGCTGCTCCCGGCACCGTGCGGCTGCATGGGCCACATCTGAATTGCCCCGGTCCAAGGGTTTAAGGGGGTGGGCATAGGAGGAGCACCACCGGTGTTCTTGGCGCCGTAGCCGCCATAGGGCTTCTTGCCCTTGCTCTTGCCGTAACCGGAGCCGTGGTGAGGGTTGGACGGGGTCTTCTAGGGCTGAGCGCTGGTGGAGCCGCCGGCGTGGCCGCCGGTGGTGTTGGCGGGGGTGGCAGGGCACGTGGGGCTGGGCTTGGCGGCGACGAAGGCCGTTGTGGAGGTGAATGAAGAAGCAGCGCCGAGTCACCTTCAGCTCCTGGAGCAGCAGCATGTTCGTGAACTCGAGGAAGGATGGGAACGGCTTGAGGAGAGGAGCAAGATCGGCGATGCCGTCGAAGTCCTCGTGGAGGCCCTTGATCACGTTCATGACGAGGTCCGAGTCGGACACGGGGGCGCCAACCTCCGCGAGAGCGTCTGCCGCCGTCTTCTGGAGGAGGTAGTCGGTGATGGAGCGGTCCTCCTGCCGGATGCTGCGGAACTCCTCGGCGAGATAGATCTCGCGGGTCTTCTTGTTGTCATTGAAGAGCGCGGCGACGGCAGTCCAGACTGTGAAGGCAGTGGCATCGGTGGCCATGACAAGGTCCACGATATCCATCGCCTTGGAGCCATAGAGCCAACGGAGCACAGTGGCATCGAGGCGGAGCCAGGTGGGGTCGGTCAACGGGGTGGCGGTGGTGAGGTGGTCCTCAAGCGCGTAGGTGGTGACGGCGATGGTGAAGAAGGTGCACCACTTGGGAAAGCAAGGGACCTTGAGATCGAGGACGATCGAAACCAGTGAGCGGATGCTCTGGATGTCGGTGGCCTACGCCCATAGATGGGCATTGGGATGAGGTTCGGGTGGTGGCGCCATGGAGGAGGAGGGGGAGGAAGGAGGAGAGGGAGGGCGCCGGCGGCGGCGGCCGGCTATGGTGCGGCTAGGGTTAGGGAGAGGAGGTGGAAGCGGTTTAGGGTTAGGACGTGTTTAGGCTGATACCATGTGAAAGGACAATGATGTCGCCTAGAGGGGGGGTGAATAGGCGATTAAAACTTTTCCGGTTAAAGGCTTGCTAAATGCGGAATAAAACTATGTGTTTAAATTAACAAGCCAACAACCTAAATAAACTAAGTTCACCTATGTGCACCAACAACTTATGCTAAGCAAGACAAGCAACAAGGTGATAGCAATATAGAATACTTCAAGCACGAAGGCTATCACAATGTAAAGTGCATAAGTAAAAAGCTCGGGTATAGAAATAACCGAGGCACGCGGAGACGAGGATGTATTCCCGAGTTCCTCCTTGTTAAGGGAGTACGTCTCGTTGGAGAGGTGTGAGGCACCACAAAGGTCGATCTCAACGCCACAAAGGCTCACCCTATTCTCCGATGAACCGCACCACAAAGGTTTGGTTCACCTTCCACTATCGGTATTCCTTCGAGGCGGAATCCGGAGCCTTTCAACAACAATCCGAGGCACAACCCACAATGGGATTGGGGGCTCCCGAACGGCTTCAAGTGACCACACAAGGGTCCAACCACCACAAAGGCGTCTAGGGCCCGAAGACCCAAGAGTAACAAGTTCACAAGCTTTCAACTTCCACGAATCTTCGTGGAGAGCACACCGATGCACCAAATGCAAAAGGCAAGAGCACAAGTGCTCAAATCCTTCACTCTCAAATCCCACCACAAGCAACTAATGCTTATGGGGGGAGAAGAGAGGAAGAACAAAGGAAGAACACCAAATCCCTCCAAAATCTAGATCCAAAGGCTTCCCCTCACTTAGAGGAGAGATTGATTGGTGGAAGGGTGGATCTAGATCTCCTCTCTCTTTCCCTCTAATTTGAGGCAAGAATCATGGAGGAATAGAGAGAAATCCAAGCTCAAGAAGGTCAACAATGGGGGGCTTTTTCGTGCTTGGAGCTTAGGGAACCGTTGGGGAAGAAACCCCTTAAATAGGTCCCCTCAAAAAACTGACCGTTGGAGAAAACTGTGAGGCCGGCCTGGGAGCCGGCCTGGCCGGGCTGGGGGCCGGGCTGGGGACCGGCCTGGAGGCCGGGCAGCCACCCCTGGCCGGCCTGTGGGCCGGGCAGCCACCCGAGGCAGCCGGCCTGGGAGCCGGCCTGGCCGGCCTGTGGGCCGGGCAGCCACCCGAGGCAGCCGGCCTGGCCGGCCTGTGGGCCGGGCAGCCACCCGAGGCAGCCGGCCTGGGAGCCGGCCTGGCCGGCCTGTGGGCCGGCCTAGCAGAACCCGAAAATGAACACCCATAACTTTTTCATACGAACTCCGTTTTCGATGTTCTTGGGCTCGTTGGAATCGTAACGAAGAGCTTTACAAGATCATGCAGAGAAACATCATAGTCCAACAATGGAGGATAAAACCAAATGGGAAAAGGTTAGACCTCTCGATAAAAGAACAACCGATAAAACCTCCAAACCAAAACCGCAATATGTTTCTCATCCGGACTCCGTTTTCTATGATGTTGGGCTTGTTAGAAGATACTCACAAGCTATACAAGATTATGCATATACACATCATAGTCCATCATGTGAGGAGGAGAACACAAGAGGAGAGTTTGACCTCTCTACAAAAGACGAATCGGTAAAACCTCCAACATCAAAAACATCACAAGATATTCAAATGAAATCCGTTTTTGATGAACTAGAGCTTGGTATGGAGATGAACACAAGCTCTAAATTCCCACATGGATAAAAGCCAAATAAGAACCAAGAAGGATGATATGCCAAATATGCAAAGGTTTGAGCTCTCCACAAAGATGCGATCAAGTTACTCACTTGAGAGCCCCTCTTGATAGTACGCCGTCTATCCTATAACCCGGTCTCCCACTAACACCACGAGACCGGTAAAATAGAAAACCTATCAAGATCATACCTTTGCCTTGCGCATTCCACTTGAGCTCGATGATGACGATCTTGATCTCTTCAAGTGGACCACCTTTCTTGATTGCGCTTTGCTAGCACATGCTTGATGAGGACTTCTCCAAATACTCCCCCATACACCATTATGGGAGAGCCTCGCTTAGCTCCAACTTCATGAAGATGATGTCTTGAATCCTTCAAGACATACTTGTAATATGCTCAACTCTACACATGACCATTCTTCATATAAACCCTTGAATAGAGCATTGATCGTCATGTAATCTTCTAGAGTCCAACACATGAACTCCAATCTCTTCCAATGGACAAGATCTACAAGTATCTCTCAATGCAAACATTAGTCCATAAGGATTGTCATTAATTACCAAAACCACGCATGGGGCAACACATGCACTTTCAATCTCCCCCATTTTGGTAATTGATGACAATCCCTTTTACGAGGGTTTATATAAGGAATTAAGCAACCATGCAACACAAAGAGCAAGGATGCAAGAGAAAGAAAGGCAAATGCTTAAGAACGAAACTAAAGCATAAAACCAAATTCCCTTAAACCCTCTAAACTTCTCCCCCATTGGCATCGATTGCCGAAATGGGAAGAAAAATTTAGAAGGCCAATATAGTAAGAGCTCCCCCATAATGTGTGCATTTCTCATAATATGAGTGAAATCAAATGCACATATCCAATGACGAATAGTTGGGAAGGAGATCAAACTATATTGAGGATCCAAAGATTGCAAAAGAAAATCAAATTGAAAGATACTTCGACAAAAGAAGTAACCAATCAAAGGACCCGAAAAAGTGTTCTCAAAATCAAGAGGGAACTCCCCAAGGTACGTGCACAATGTATGATTTGCATTTTAATATTTTGTGCACAACATGGAATCCTCACTCCCTCCTAGAAATTTTGAACACAAACCAAGGAACAACTAGAAAATAGGTCCACAAGCTTATTAAGATGCAAAAGCATACCAAATGAAAAACAAAGCTTGTGCCTTTTAGAAACCACCAAAAGAATCAAAAAGTAATAAGAGGTGGTCACTAAAGAACTGGAATACCAATTAAAAAGGTAACTATTCCATGTGTATAAATTTCTAAGTAGACACTAAGTCCATGAAGAAATATGCACACACAAAATAGAAGCAAAGTTGAGGCCATGATATCCAAAAAGAAGTCATAGATACACCAATAAGATCTTTGCTTAAAAGCATAGCACAAAGCTCAATTTTATCTTAAAGGGATATAGATGAACTTCCAACACACACTCATCATAGCATCAAAAATATCCACAAGGGATAAAGTGATAAAAGGGATGCTCCGAGTAGCATAACAAGTATCACAAAAGGCAAATGATTTTGAAAAGCATCAATATTGCATATGTGAGACATAGAGTAGAAAGTGCTAGATTAACATATATGGGATTGATGAATCATGAAAATGATTATATATATTCCCCTTGATATGTAATCATCCCGGCTTGCCCACATTTGCAACAAAGTTGTTTTGCAAGAACCAAATGAATTGCAACAAAAGAGATTCATGCCAGAAACAACCTACACAAGGTTGAAGCTAGAAAAGTATGCATGAGGTAGATACTTGTTACCGAGATAGCATTGGTGATGTAGAAGATAAGAGTTCATGATCATCCAGCTTGGCTCCAATAAGCACATGGTGAACACCTTCCTTGTAAATGAGACAAGCTTCCAATGCATCTCAAGTGTACCTAAAACAAATTCAAGTACAAATGGTACCCAAACTCATTGGGTCCAAAGTAGTTAGAGCAACTACAATACATAGGACAAACTCCACATAAATATGTGCATATTGATATGAAATTGAATTTCATGCACATCTTAGCCATTTAGGATTTGATGGAGTTTATCCTATATATTGGATCAACGAAAGTAAGCATGCCATAAGATATACATATAGTAAATATGCATGCACAAGACTTTCAAGAACCAAACGAGATACAATTTGGACAAAACACCAATTAAACAACAAAGCACACACAAGTGTGACAAGAAAAAAATTGCCCAAATTATATCAAAGATCCAAATCAACACATGATTGAAGATACCACTTTGAAAAGATACCAATGAAACAAGATACCAATTGATGAAAATATCATCAAGGAATAAACCAAACCCTCTACACTTTTCATGATGGCACAAAGTACCAAGACGAAAAATGTTTGTCTTCCAAGGAGACACGTCATCGGGATCAAATACCAAATGAAGACAACTAATGTTCAAAAGCATATAGGATTGCTCCCCCAAGATGTGTGCATTATTTATGATTTTGCATTTGAATACAAAATGCACACACATGGATCATCACTCTCCATACATATTATTCAAACACTAGTCATGTTCAAGGAAAGCAAAAACAATACCAATTTAAAGAATGTTGTTCTACTCAATGTAGGATAGCTTCCCAAGAATAGTGCATTATCAAAAGTATGACTTTTGAATGTCAATGCACAAGAATTGGATCATTGCTTTTCCCAACACAAGAAAGCACAAAAAAATTTCAAGTAGAGCAACAAAGGATCCAAAAGATACAAGAAAGACAAATGAGAGTTAGATCAAACAAATCCTTGGCAATAAAATAAGGCAATTCAAAGCAAGAGCCAAAGTGAATATGATCAATATATTTACCACAAATATGATTATCACTTGTCAAGACAAGTAATGTATGGAGATATTTCTCGGTGGTGGATTGCAAAGATATATTCAAGATCATATTCACAAAACATAAGCATATGGCAAAGGATAGGAATTAAAAGCCATGCTTAGATAGATAGATATTCTTGATAGCTTCAAATATTCACGCGATCATGCAAAGCAACTCCAAGAGTAGCTTGAAGCAATTGGTTTCCCAAAAGATATATGAGAACATATTTAGGGAAAGCCATATCAAGAATTCCATCACAAACAAGATCCAACGAGAGAGACAAAAGATTTAAGCAAATATGGAACTTGTTTGAGCAACATGCCACATAGGAAAAGATAATAGAATATCAATTCTAGGTGGCAATACCTCACATGTTCACATTTTCTAGGTTTGTAATATGCACATAGCTTATTACTCCCCCATAATGTGATAATCCATTTATTTTAAAACAAGAGGCAAACAAAACCAACTCGAGAAATTAATGGACATTATAGAATTTGAATTTCTCATGAGCATGACATACCACATAGAGAATAGATAATATTAATATATCAACACTAAGTGGTATTCCTCATGTACACACATTTTAGGATTGTGAAGTGCACGAAGCATATCACTCCCCAAAATAGGATAGTCCATTAATCTCTCAAAAGAGAGCCAACAAGATAAATATCAAATAAAAGCAATAAGGCTCAACACAAGTAATGGTGTGCAAACCAACATACACATACTTGATTACTCAAGATAAGTAAGTAGAGAGCACAACACATACAAACACTAGCAAGGTACAAAACCTAACACATGCAAGGGTGCAAGCAACTTTCAATGTATATATGATTTAAATAAAAGTTACCGCAAGGAGGAACATTGGATATGAGATAGAACAATATAATCCAAATGACTTGGCTTGAGAGAATATAATTGATGAAGATCCCTTAATTCTTCATAATGTAGCCAAGTCTCCAATGCCCTCCAACAACACCTATTGATCAAGTTTTGCTTGTTGGTCCCCAACCAAGTTGGGTCCTAAGAGGTTAGTCACAATAGGTTTGGCAACCCAAATGGTTCTTTTCTTGACACCACTTTGAGTACCAACATATTTGGCAAACACATTGCCAACCTTATCCTTCCAAGAGAATAAATCATCAATATAATGGGGTTGGATAAGGTACCATTTGTGCATGAAGAAGCAAGGTGACCCTTCTCACGGCATAGGTAGCAACATCTACTCCTCCTCTCTTCTTAGTTGTAGTCTTGACTTGAGGAGGGGTAGCTTGAGTTTGAACTTGAGGCTTCTTTCCTTGTTGCTTCTCACTAAGAGCTTCTTCTTCAAAGGGCAAGATCTAACATGGTGCCCTTCAACTTTGCACTTGAAGCAAACAATCTTGGCCGAATCTTTAACTTGTTCTTGGCCCTTTTCTTCTTGATACTTGGACTTGATCTTGATATTGGAGTTGAATCCAAGTCCACTCTTGTCATTGGGGCGTCTTTGAACACTCAACATATTGTCAAGTGTAGAATCCCCAACATGACGCTTTTCCAAGTCTTTCTTCAAAGAAGTGACTTGGGCCTTGAGCTCATTTAATTCCTCTACATGGTTAGTATCAACAAAAACTAGAGGAAGTAGAAGCTTCATTGTTAGAGCAACAAGGCAATGAAAGTAATTCATCACAAGATGTAGCAACATTGTGAGTGGATGAATCACTAGGACTAGCACATGGCAATAAAGCATTTTAGAAGAAGTTGTGCCTTTGTCCACATGAGGCTCACAAGATGTTACCTTTGTAGAGATAGCCTCATGAGCTAACTTTAGCCTAGCATGGGATGCTAGAAGATCATCATTAGAGCTAGAAAGCTTTTCATGACTTTCTTCCAATTTCCCATACTTGCTAGTTAGCAACTCAAGTTGAGCCCTTAGCTCAACATTCTCCTTCAAAATAGATGCTTCACAAGAAGTGGAGTTAGTAGCACAAGCATCATTATCATTAAAATAGAAGAAGACAACTTGGCAAGCTCATCATTCTTAGATAGTTGAGTTTGGAGTTGATCATGAGACTTGATAAGGAGAGAGTGTTCACTTTCTAAAGCCTTGTGAGCTTTGTCAAGTCTCTCTATGTCCTCACTTAGTCTAGCATTGCCAACACCAAATTCAACTTTTTCCTTTTTAAGCACTTTATATTTAGCAAGCATGATCTCTTTCCTTAATGATTTTAGCAATAATAAGATCATTTGATTCATCAAGAGATTCAAGTTTCTCCTCAAGAGACACTCGAAGCTCTTCTCTTCTCAAGGGCATTCATTAAGGATGCTTTTCATCGGCATCCTCTCTCTCAATTTGACATTTCTCAAAATTGAGTTTCCAAATCCTCAATGATTCCCTACTCTTATAACATAATCAATGATTTCACATAGAGGAGGGATAGCTTTACTACCTTTGGGGAGAGCACCAAGACCATCTCACCCATCTTGGTTAAGGATTCAAAATCAAAACTTCTTCATGAGAATCCTCATCCACATCATCACAATTTGGATTCGAGGTAGGAGACACCTCGGAATCCTTAGCCATAAGGCAAACATGATTATGTGAAGAGATGAAGAAACTTGAAGCACCATTGAGATCCATGTCTTGTTCCAACAAATGTTGGGATTCCTCTACATTGTTAGTCAGCAAGTACTAGAGGATATGGAAGCATTATTTTCATGGCAACAAGACATAGAGAGCATATCATCATGAGATTTAGTTAAGCAACTATTACATGATATGCAAGGACTATCAACTCTAGCATGTATGACATTTGGAGTGCTAGAAGAGTTTAAGTCCAAAGATAGAACATTGCAATGAGATAGAGATGAAGTATAATCAATAGAATATTCACCATCAACAAAGCAATTTCTATCACCACTCACCATATCATTACCTTGTGACAAATCACATGTTGGTGAAGTGGAAGAAGTTGTGAACTCATCACGGCCGGAGGTGGAAGGAGAACAATCATCCTCAATAATTTGGACACTTCATATATATCTTGAAGCTTGGTCCAAGCTCATGAGCATTCCGAAAAGGCATGATTGAAGCAAGAACTACATCGCTCAAAACACATATAAGGCCATTAGAAACAGAGTCTCGAGATGAGAGTTTTCCTCATCCTCTAAAGATAATTCTTGGAATCCTTTGGAGGAGAAAAACCCACATCTACAATCCTCTTAATATAATTTGGACCCATGGCCCTAAAATTAAAGCATGCGAATTTTCCAAACATCATAATTTGTGCCATCGAATAAAAGTGGGATCGTGCACTAATTCTCTAAACGACATCTTTTACTCTCTAGGCGGTAAAGCCCAAAAAGAGAGCCCAGGCTCTGATACCAATTGAAAGGACAATGATGTCGCCTAGAGGGGGGGTGAATAGGCGATTAAAACTTTTCCGGTTTAGGCTTGCTAATTGCGGAATAAAACTATGTGTTTAAATTAACAAGCCAACAACCTAAATAAACTAGGCTCACCTATGTGCACCAACAACTTATGCTAAGCAAGACAAGCAACAAGGTGATAGCAATATAGAATACTTCAAGCACGAAGGCTATCACAATGTAAAGTGCATAAGTAAAAGCTCGGGTATAGAAATAACCGAGGCACGCGGAGACGAGGATGTATTCCCGAGTTCCTCCTTGTTAAGGGAGTACGTCTCGTTGGAGAGGTGTGAGGCACCACAAAGGTCGATCTCAACGCCACAAAGGTTTCACCCTATTCTCCGATGAACCGCACCACAAAGGTTTGGTTCACCTTCCACTATCGGTATTCCTTCGAGGCGGAATCCGGAGCCTTTCAACAACAATCCGAGGCACAACCCACAATGGGATTGGGGGCTCCCGAACGGCTTCAAGTGACCACACAAGGGTCCAACCACCACAAAGGCGTCTAGGGCCAAGACCCAAGAGTAACAAGTTCACAAGCTTTCAACTTCCACGAATCTTCGTGGAGAGCACACCGATGCACCAAATGCAAAAGGCAAGAGCACAAGTGCTCAAATCCTTCACTCTCAAATCCCACCACAAGCAACTAATGCTTATGGGGGGAGAAGAGAGGAAGAACAAAGGAAGAACACCAAATCCCTCCAAAATCTAGATCCAAAGGCTTCCCCTCACTTAGAGGAGAGATTGATTGGTGGAAGGGTGGATCTAGATCTCCTCTCTCTTTCCCTCTAATTTGAGGCAAGAATCATGGAGGAATAGAGAGAAATCCAAGCTCAAGAAGGTCAACAATGGGGGGCTTTTTCGTGCTTGGAGCTTAGGGAACCGTTGGGGAAGAAACCCCTTAAATAGGTCCCCTCAAAAAACTGACCGTTGGAGAAAACTGTGAGGCCGGCCTGGGAGCCGGCCTGGCCGGGCTGGGGGCCGGGCTGGGGACCGGCCTGGAGGCCGGGCAGCCACCCCTGGCCGGCCTGTGGGCCGGGCAGCCACCCGAGGCAGCCGGCCTGGGAGCCGGCCTGGCCGGCCTGTGGGCCGGGCAGCCACCCGAGGCAGCCGGCCTGGGAGCCGGCCTGGCCGGCCTGTGGGCCGGCCTAGCAGAACCCGAAAATGAACACCCATAACTTTTTCATACGAACTCCGTTTTCGATGTTCTTGGGCTCGTTGGAATCGTAACGAAGAGCTTTACAAGATCATGCAGAGAAACATCATAGTCCAACAATGGAGGATAAAACCAAATGGGAAAAGGTTAGACCTCTCGATAAAAGAACAACCGATAAAACCTCCAAACCAAAACCGCAATATGTTTCTCATCCGGACTCCGTTTTCTATGATGTTGGGCTTGTTAGAAGATACTCACAAGCTATACAAGATTATGCATATACACATCATAGTCCATCATGTGAGGAGGAGAACACAAGAGGAGAGTTTGACCTCTCTACAAAAGACGAATCGGTAAAACCTCCAACATCAAAAACATCACAAGATATTCAAATGAAATCCGTTTTTGATGAACTAGAGCTTGGTATGGAGATGAACACAAGCTCTAAATTCCCACATGGATAAAAGCCAAATAAGAACCAAGAAGGATGATATGCCAAATATGCAAAGGTTTGAGCTCTCCACAAAGATGCGATCAAGTTACTCACTTGAGAGCCCCTCTTGATAGTACGCCGTCTATCCTATAACCCGGTCTCCCACTAACACCACGAGACCGGTAAAATAGAAAACCTATCAAGATCATACCTTTGCCTTGCGCATTCCACTTGAGCTCGATGATGACGATCTTGATCTCTTCAAGTGGACCACCTTTCTTGATTGCGCTTTGCTAGCACATGCTTGATGAGGACTTCTCCAAATACTCCCCCATACACCATTATGGGAGAGCCTCGCTTAGCTCCAACTTCATGAAGATGATGTCTTGAATCCTTCAAGACATACTTGTAATATGCTCAACTCTACACATGACCATTCTTCATATAAACCCTTGAATAGAGCATTGATCGTCATGTAATCTTCTAGAGTCCAACACATGAACTCCAATCTCTTCCAATGGACAAGATCTACAAGTATCTCTCAATGCAAACATTAGTCCATAAGGATTGTCATTAATTACCAAAACCACGCATGGGGCAACACATGCACTTTCACCATGTGAGAGAATTGACCACACTTGGGCCTTTCCATTGCATTGAATATATACAGACAAAATACAATCCTAACCATAAATGGGAGATCACACAAATAAGGACTCTCCACGATTTAGGGAATTAGGGGGGATATGTCACGCTACCTCACATATCTGTCTAACAAGGAAGATAGTTAGCCCAAGTGAACTGTCGCCCAACCATTGACACCTCTCTTAAATCCAAGCTGTCTATGACTGCATTGAACAAAAGAGGCCAGTGATTGTCAAACCGGCCTTTGCTTTTCTCAAATGGAAAACGAAGCATATTATAGTCCCCCAATGATAAAAGGGTGTGGGTTATCTTTTGCTAGGTTAACCATTTCCCAAAGAAAAGCTTCCTTTGACTCCTCTTGGGCAGGCCCATACGCAGCGACCAAACTCCAAATGAAATTGTCGGCTTTATTCTGGATGTGCATTTTAATATGAAAATCGCCATCCGAAACCGCCAACACGTTTATGGTATCCGTCCTGACGCCTAGTAAAATGCCCCCAGAGCGTCCTCGATGAGGTCGAGAGTACCAAACAAAGTCTATACCGCCCGAAAGCCGGTTCAATAGATCTTGCGAGAACTCATGTCTACCCGTCTCAGAAATAGCTAAGAAATCCAAATTATGATCCCAAACACAATGAGCAAAATGCAAATGTTTAGCCAAGTGACCTAGACCTCTGCTATTTGCAAACATGCCATTCATTGGAAACAATGGGAGATTTGGTAAACTTAGCCAAATATATTTCAAACGCCATCTAAGAGCAACTCTTGCAGATTACCTAAAATCTCGTACCGATAAATCATATCGGGTAAACAGGAAATGATTATCCGGTATAAGAAGAGCCGACGCAGAATAGATCCACGAAACTGGTACTGCATATTCAAACGAAAAGGAAAATTAGAGTTCCAGCGAGATTTGTACATAGCAGATGCAAGAACTACAACTTAAAAAACTGAAATTAAACTACTAATCTACTTCTTCTTCTTCTTCTTCTTCTTCTCCGGCGAGCATGTCCAGCCGATCTATAAGCCGAGCTCCTCCTTCTCGTAGATCCAGCGCACCGCCCACGCGAGCTCGTGCTCGTCCACCGCCGCTTGGAGGAGTTCCGTAGCGCCGAGAGCTCCTGCCTCCCTCGCGAGCGTGGCGAGCGCGAGCTCGTCGTCGGCGTCCTCGGTCCGCTTGAAGACTGGCAGGAGATCATCGAAGAGCATGTTCATGATCGTGCCCCGCTGCCACGCTAGCCGTAGCTGACGACGACCTCGCCCGGAGGCAATGGAGGCAGGACGTACTCGTCCGACATCTCCTCCTCCAGCTCCGGATTCTTCCTCCTCCGGCCACTAGACGAGCTGCCCACCTCCGTGTCGTGCGCCCTCGAAGGGACGAGCCACCGCTTCCTCCTCCGGCAAGCGGCCGAGATTGACGCCGTGCCGAAGCGTGGAGGATCAACAAAAGGGCGACTAGCCAACAAGAACTGTTATAGGTCAACTGGTCACATGCTCTTGTTCAACGACTAATTTGCCTAGAAACCGGCGAACTTTCCTCATGAATTTTGTCGGCGCTTTAGGATGAATAGGGAAGTGTTCATGAGAATTGTGCATGGTCTTCGAGAGTATGATGACTACTTCGAACTGAAGAGAGATTGCACCGGCCTTCTTGGATTTTCATTCCTTCAGAAATGCACAGCTGCCATACGGTGTCTTGCATATGGAATTCCCGTAGATTCATTGAATGACTATCTCCGTATGTCTGAGTCCACCACCGTCGAAGCCACCTACAGGTTTTGCAGGGCAATGGTGAAATTGTTTGGAAAGGAATAAATGAGAGCACCAAATGAGGCAGACACAACTCGTCTCTTGGCACAAGGCCAAGCTGGAGGATTTCCGGATGCTTGGAAGCATCGATTGCATACATTGGAATTGGAAGAATTGCCCGTTCGCTTGGCAGGGGATGTATAAGTCAGGACATCATGGATCGTGCAGTGTCATACTTGAGACTGTGGAAGATTATGATCTTTGGATTTGGCACGCATTTTTTGGCATGGCCGGTGCTCACAGTGACATCAATGTGCTCCTACGCTCTCCGGTGTTTCTTAGACTTTGTGAAGGCCAAGCCCCGGAGTGTAGGTATGTGGTCAATGGCCATGACTATGACAAGGGCCGGGGTACTACCTTGCCGATGTTGGTCAACATTTTTCAAGACTATCCGTAACCCTATCGGCGAGGTAAATTGCCGGCAAGAGGCTGTCCGCAAAGATGTGGAGCGGACATTTAGTGTGCTCCAACCCAAGTTTGCCGTTGTCCGATACCCTTGTCTTTCTTGGTCGCTAGATCAAATGTGTGAGATCGTGAATTATTGTGTTATCATGCACAACATAATCTTTGAGAGTGAGCGAGATACGAGGAGGCAGTTGGTCAACTAAGTGTTTGATTACCAGGGCCTATGGCCCAGCCAAGCCACAGTCGGGCGTGTCGGCGCAGTTTTCTGAATTTCTTGCCATGCACCGGGAAATTCGTAATGAAACAAGACACCGACACCTACACAATGACCTCGTGGCGTATTTGTGGGCGATCAAAACAAATAATGTAGCTCAACCAGAGGCGGTTTGAGATTTCCATGTGTTGTTCTCGGAAACTTGAATTGAATTTGAATTGTTGTAATAATTTATACATTTTCTATATTTGAATTACTATTGAACTTTGCATTGAAGTTTTTTTTAGAATTTAGATAAAAATGATCAAAAAAATTGGGGTTTTGGTTTGGGGGGCGCCGCTATGGGCTACACCCCCAATTTGTCGGACACATGTCCAGCACCCCCAATTGGGGCTCAGTTGGGGGGGTGCCGGACACAAATTTGGAGGGTGCCACTAGAGATGCTCTAAGATTTTTTTACTGATTCTATCAAACAAGACCTGCTCGTCAAGGCGATGTGGCACATTTTCATAGTCGAAATGTACGCCTTCAGATTAATAAAAGATTCAGTCAAATAGATTGTGGTGTAGATTCATACTAGATTATATATAATTACCTTAGATCAGCAAGGCACACCACCAAGGCTAACATCAAAATAATTAGAAGGGTAATAAAAGTCAGGTAACCTATAGGATTTTTTTTCATAAATGGTTATTTATGTCACATATGTCCAATAGTCGTATATAAACTGGAATTTAGTCATTAATTAAATGCACATTCCTATGTCAGAACTGAAACAAAATGTCCCAAAAAAGCCTAAACAAAATAAATGGGCACCCTCAATAAGTTTATCTATTCTTTTCAAGCATCGAATAATGCGGGCCCATGACCCATACGAACAAAACGACCTTGTCACGGACGAACAGTAGGCAGCACTGCCGGCCGGGTACAGTACTTGGACTGATTGCACGTCACTGTACAAACACTCGTATGCTGTATGCATGCATCGATAACAGATACCATCATAGACCACATCTAGCTGTTGTAGCAAGAGTGCCCAAGTGACCACACTATCAAGTATCAACACGATTGACTTCAGTTCATCTATTTACATTTTTTGCACTGGAAGTGCTCTTCCTTCAAGTCAAACATATCGGACCTCTCGTTGTTTTCGACAAAAAACATAGCATATGGATTTACTATAATATATATGCATATGTAACCTTGTTACAGCTATATATATGGACATGTACCTTATTAGATAGAGAACTGGGAATTACTGATAGTGAGAGTGTAGCCATGAGAAGATATGTATAATGATATGCAGTTGATCAGTTCTTAAATACGTGAGGAAAAATAGACGACGGATGCATGCATGTATTATTTTCACATAGCTGTAGTATTTTTTTCGTGGATCCGAAGCTTTAGCTTACAGTGCCTTCTACCCAAAAACCAAAAATTACAGACTCCCGTGCGTGCTGTATCATGCATTGAAACCTCGAAGCTTGCAAGAACATGAGATCATAAACACGAGAGAGAGAGAGAGATTGCCCAACTCAAAAAGCATCGTGGTGATCTAGGGTAGCAGCAAGCAGTGGCCTGACCCTAGCTAGCTATGCCTCTGCGATGACCAGATGCGACTATGCGACGTCGACGGGAGGAAGAAGAAAGCAATTACCAAATTGCCATGGCTAGCTGTGGCTACTCATGCCATGCCATGGTTCGTTGCTGGCCTGCTGCTGTGGCTCATAGCAGGGCGCCATGCTGGTGTTGTTGTTGGCAGTGTTTACGGCGGCGCCCATGCACGAGGAGTCGAAGCCGGCGAGGCCGAGGATGTCGCGGTGCGAGAAGGCGCGTAGCCCTAAGAAGTCCCTGGTCATGCCTTCATTGGGCCCGCCCGCTGCACCGCCGTCCTCCGCACTCCGGCCGTGGGATGCGGTCCTCGCGAGGGTCATCATCTGCTGGCTGTTCAGACAGGACAGGCCGAGCCCGAACGTGGCGCTGCCGGCCGCGCTCGTCGCCGCGCCGGCCATCTGGGTGTAATGCGGTCCCGCCCCGCCGGCGCCGGCCCCGCCTATGGTCGCGCCCATCTGCGCCGCCTTCTGCAGCAGCGCCGTGGCCGAGAGGTGCGCAGCGGCCGCTGGCAGCTGCTGCTGCGTAGGCGTCGGCGCCGATGTGACGGAGCTCTGCGCGTTGGCGTTGCAGATCGGCTGCAGCAGCTGGGTGTGGTGGACGTCGTCGTAGGGCATGGTGGGCCACGGCATCTCCGGCTTCAGTGCGTAGTTGCAGTGCTGCTCCTGCGGCATGATCTGGTGCTGCTCCTCCTGGAACGCGGCGAGCTCCTGGTGCTGTTGCTGCATCAGCTGGTGCGGCGCCGGCGAGTAGAGCATGGCATGGTGGTGGCCCTGCGCCATGACCGGCAGGCCGCCGATAGCCTTGGCGCTCTCCTCCGTGAGCGCATCGCAGAATGCTCGGTGCGTGATGAAGCTGTCCCGCCTGCATGCAATGCAGTGCAACAAAGAAAGCGATCAGTCAGAAGGAAAAGTAAAACTTTCTCCGGTTTCTTTGTTCACTTGTCGCTGTTGCCATGCGGGGCTGCCGTGCCGTGCCGTGTGAGCTCGAAGAGAGAATCAGGCAGAGGGAAGGACGCATGGAGGTGACAGCACGGGGAGAATAGTGTAAGCATGCATAGGCAATTAGGCTAGAGCGTAGGAGGATGGAAGTCAGGGAGGAGTGAGAGGGAAAGAAAGCTGTGCAAAGAGATTCACAAGTCTGAATTCTCTTCCCCCAAAGCCCGATCCTCATCATCAAAGTATCCCTCTTCCTTTGTCCTATGGGCATAACTTTGCTCCTTTGTTTGTTTCCTCCTTCCTTCCTTCCAAAATCTCTCTCTCCTCTGTTCACACACACTCAGTCACACGAGCTTGCGCCACCGCTAGCTGCTAGCCATAGATAGCTGTTCAATCTCATCCATGGCCGAAACAAAAAGAAAAAATAAGGACGAAGAAAGTGGTCCATCTTTCTTTCCATTGACACATGATGCTTCTTCTGCCTTGCCTGGTGGTCTGGCCTTCTTCCCCTCCCACTCTCCCAGGCTCCCACAGTCCTACTGATTCAAGCAAGCCACCCTATCCTCCGCAAGCAACTACGTGTGGTCACGATCGAATCTCGCACAGACACAAATCGCACATCATTCATGCTACCAATTCCTTCTCTTTGATTAACTATGCCCTAATATACGGTGCCAATTCTCGATCGGTGCAAACTAATGAAGTGCAAATGGATATAGCTTCGAGAGATGGATCGATGGGACGAGGAGGAAGAAGGAGAATTACCTGGAGAAGACGGTGCCGCAGTCGCACTTGTACTCGCGCGTGCCGCAGATCTTGGAGTGCGCCTTCCAGTCGGACTGCACGGCGTACTTCTTGGAGCACTTGTCGCACTTCCACTTCTTCTCGCCGTGCTTGCGGAAGAAGTGCTTCTTGATGCCGGTGAGGTCGCCCAGCGCGCGGGACGGGTCGTGGTGCACGCACGATGCCTCCGGGCAGATGTACACCTTCTTCCGCACCACCTCCTTGCTCGACCGCTGCTTCAGCTTCCACGGCAGGTTGTGCCCGCGCCGGTGCAGCTGCAGGTTCTGGTCGCGCTGGAACCCCTTGCCGCAGATCTCGCACAGGAAGCGGTTCGTCGCCATCAGCGTCGCCGGAGACAGCGCAACAACCTCCGAGTCTGGGTCTGCTTCATCAGTTCGTTGGATCGATGAAAAAGACGGACACGGAAGAGGACATGCAGCAAGATAATAGATACATGCGCATCAGTCCAAGAACGATTCAGAAAAGAGAATGACAAAATCAAGAAAAATGACCTACCGGGGTTGCCAGGGAGGCTTCGCTTCCGCTTGTTGGTGGCCGTACTTGGAGGTGGAGGGGGTTGGCGCCAGGAGAAGCGGAAGTGGTGAGGTTGGACATGCTGTCCTGATCTGCCGATGCTGCCTCCGCCGCACCAATCTGCTGCTGCTGCTGAAGGTGGTGATGAAACATGAAAGAAACACGAGGGGTTTGATTCAAGCCCCGATCTTTGCCTGCCTAGGTATATATCTCTTGCTACCTCCCCTTCTGTCTCTTTCCCTACAGAACTAGCCAAGGGGGCAATAAATTGGTGCTGCTACAGAGGGAGCATTAAACTGAAGAATGGAGGATGGGGACGAAGAGTGACAAGAGGAGAGTTCAGAGAGCCCGGCAGCCACTCCCTCTCATCAGGCGGCAGCAGCAGCTCAGGGAATATCACAGCTATCAAGGAGGGGAAGGGGACAAACAAGGGAAACTGACGTGGTCAATGACTGGAAAGCAATTCAGACTCTCTCTCTCCTCTCCCTCTTCTTTCCCTTCTTTCTCTCTCTACTTTCTTTTTCTGCACTCGGCGCCAGTACAAGTGTAATCCTAGAACACTGCAGCAAGACGCCAAGAGCTGGCTGGTAGTGCCAAGGGAAGAGGAGAGTTCAGGGATCAAGAGCTATGCAAGCTGGAAGAAGACGGCCGCCATGACCATGAGAGAGAGAAAAAGGAGAGGGTTGGCAGCCATAGGGGAGAAGAAGGCTGAGCAAATGGAAGGAAGGGCACACCAAACCGAACCCCTCCTCTCCTTGCTTTATCTGCTTCCCCTTACTTTTGGGGCCGAAGGAAAATAAATAAACTGACCAAATGAACAGTTGGACCTTCTTCTATTCATGCTCTCTCCATGGAAAAAATAGGTCGAAAAAAAAGATCGAAAGCAACTCTTCTTTCCTTCTTGCAGCTTTTTTTAAGGTCTTTCTTGCAGCTATTCCTATCATGGAGTATTTCTAAGACAATGATTAGCTAGTAGAAATAGAAACTAATACTATAAATCAAGGACTGTACATAAACACTATGATCGAGTATTCTATAGGAGTAGAAGCCATAGAGGGTGAGCATGGCGACACCCCCACGCACCACACTGGTAACAATGCTGCACCGATGTTGAGCTTTCTGTCTTTTCCCTTGTCTTACCAATGTAGATACTTTCTCTCTCATCGCCCCCTCTCTGAATTCCTGCTCTTCTTTATGTAATCGCTACTGTACACCCACTCGGTTGGTACACCATAGATGACCAATCCCCTCACAACAATTAGACAGGACAGAGATAGATAGATTCCCAGTTTACACAATTGTTTTCTTTGAAAATCCCGTGTTGGGATGATAAAAGAAAATACAATGACGTCTGGTACATGCATGTGTATAGATTGATTCCCAGTTTAAACACTTGTTTTTTTTTTGAAAACTCCAGTGCCTGCTGTGCTTGTTGGGATGATAAAAAAGAAATACAATGACGTCTGGTACATGCATGTGTATACCAACCACAATGCAAGCAAGCATACATGCATGAATAGCTCCATGCCATGTGGTTTATGTGCCTTTTCTTCTTTATTTTCCCTCGGCCAAGTCTCATCTTGGACCCCATGCATGCATATCATATCATGCGTGGTCATAATTCAAAAATAGAAATCCTATCATGTTCGTGTCATGGACCAGTATGTCTACGGAACATGAGAGCTGCTGCCTTGCTTGCTTGCTTGGAAGACCCACGTTATTTATTGCAATTTATTTATTTAATTTCTCTTGCATAATAAACATGTTTTTTGAGATGGATAATTAATATTGTTATAGGGGAGTAAAAGATCATGATCAGACACACCCGACTTTTACGTGGAAATATATGCGAGATTTATACACAAGCTTGGGAAAACAATGGTTAACCACTTCGAGACTCAAGAGTGTATACAAAGCACGTACTTTTGACAAGTTGTCATCCTCATTCTATGAGGCGCAAAGTGATTAGTGGAGATTTCTGACTCCTGAGTTCAAGTATCTCTTTATTTTTAAAAAATCAAAAGACATAATTACAAGCTTTCGAAAATCTAAAAACAAAATCCGACATATTACCAATTATGTATCCCACAAAAGTAGAAAACCACAATTTGAATATTCTAAGCTGCCTAAAAATGACAAATGTCTGGATCTAAGACACACTTTCAAATCTCCAAAATATACAGAATTTATCATTTTTGTGTAATCCATGATATAAAAAAATTTAATTATAATTCTGCATGTTTTTAGGATACATCCTTTACTACATGCTTATATTTTCAGTTTTTTTTTGAAAACTTGCTTATGTAGTTTGTGAATTTTAGAAATAAAGGAATCACCGGAACTCGGGAGTCAAAGTGACTTTCCGCAAATTAATCTGCTACTACGAGAGACCCAGAAAAAATATGACCATTGATCAACATACAACTTATATTTCTTGTTAGCTCATTACTACATGGCAAATTTGAGCAGTAAATAAACCCCCTGTTCCTGCTTCCTTGAAGAGCATGGAAGTACATCACGGAATGCATGATGGACTCTGATTGGATTCTCTGTGCACGCACACATGCATGGCAATCAGAGAAGCAAGATTATACAGGCTTTGGTTGTGCAGTGCTGCTGCAGCACTGCAGCAGTGTATAGCAACAGTAGCGGTACTCCTACTAGTAGGGGTAAAACACATAGGAGGATGTGTGCCTACCTACCTACACCGCCATAGGGTGCTGCGGAAATTTGGTACCTCAAAAAGATAGAGACGTATTTTCCAAAGTTGGCTAGTGCCTTGAGCCTGCATGCTAGCTACGACTTCATGTGACTCACGCACTATATATCTTTTGATTTTGAAACACACACCATATGTTACCATATGGTAAGCGGCGATTTTGACACTGTTGACCTCTGGACAAAACTTTAGCACAAAATGAACCTCGGCCGAAACTATTTCACGGGATTGACCCTTTCGAGTAGCGCCTCACGATCAGGCGCTACCCTACACAGGGTAGCGCCTCGTGATCAGGCGCTACACTTCTTGCCAGCGTGGCGAGCCGGGGCCACGGGGGGCCCAGTCTGAGGGGATAGCGCCTCGTGATCAGGCGCTATGGTGCGATAAGGTAGCGCCTGATCACAAGGCGCTATGCTTCGGTTCCAGAAACTAACAGAGAGCCCAGCGAGGGAAGCAGGGAAAAAAACACTAAGTCAATGTGTCGCGCCTTACCATGAGGCGCTATACTATCAAGAGGGCATAGCGCCGCGTGGTAAGGCGCGACACATTGACTTAGTGTTTTTTCCCTGCTTCCCTCGCTGGGCTCTCTGTAAGTCTCTGGAACCGAAGCATAACGCCTTGACACTAGGCGCTATGCATCCAAACTTTGCCAAATCCAGAAAAGTGCCAGTTTTTTGATGGAATTACAACAATTCAGCAAATATTCAAAACTACACAGAAAAGTGCCAGTTTCACAGGAAGTGCATAATAACAACAAGTTCATACAATTTTAAAGTTCACCACTACATAGCAAAGTCGAAATGACAAGAAGGTTCAAAATAAATCCACATAGTGGAGTCCCGGAGATCATCCACATAGCAAAGTCGAAACGACATAGCTCTATTGTGTCGAGCTAGATCCTTGCCCTTGTCCTTCCTTTTGGAAGTGCACTCCTCTTCCTCCTCCTTCTCCCTTGCGAGACGAGCCTCACGTAGCACCCTCTCCCGGAATATCTTGTTCTCCCTCTCTCTATTCGCCTTCGCAATGGCATCATTCTTCCGCCACCTCGCCTTGAAATCCTCATGACGTTGCTTCTCCGCTTCTTTGTGCTTCATCTCTTGACGACGTTGATACTCCCGATACTCAGAACGCATTTTGAGCTTCCTTTCCCGTTCCGCTTCATCCTCCTCTTCCTTCTTCCTCCTCTCCTCCGCCGCATCTTGTTCTCTCACCCTCCTCAAACCCACCTCCAACCAACCCGGCCTCTCACCCTCCTCGCCCGAGTCATTGACGAGCTTCGGTGTTGCTTTGTTGGGTTGAGACGCTGCCATACCTAGAAACATTATAAACTGAAAGTTAGTAAGTGTCCAATATGAATACAATATGCGATAAAAAATTACAATAATGGATAGAAACAATATAAAAGCAAGTATAAAGTGGAGAAACATACGGATACGGCCCAGCTAGGTATCCTATCATACTCACGGTCCTACCACCGCCACGGCCTACACCACCACCATGACCTCTATAACCAACATGGCCTCTTGTAAGCCCAAGTTGCCTCCCTCTTTGTTGCCTTGGAGCTTGTTGGCTCACTCTTTGTTGCCTTGTAGGTTGTCGTGTAGGAGCTTGTTGCCTAGGAGTGTGTTGCGCAGGAGCTTGTTGGGTAGGAGCTTGTTGGTTAGGAGCTTGTTGCATAGGAGCTTGTTGGCTACCCCTTCTTCGAGGAGTTGGAGCTTGTTGGCTTGGACCTTGTTGTTGGCTATTTCTTGCTTGGTTACTACCTTGTTGGCTAGGCCCACCATGTTGGCTTGGACCTTGTTGTTGGCTATTTTTTGCTTGGCTACTACCTTGTTGGCTTGTGCTTGCTTCATTTCCCTTGGCTTTCTTCCTTTGGGGGCATTTCCTTATGTTGTGCCCCTCCACATTGCACTTGCCACAACGAGAGCACACACGAGGCTCTTGGAATTGGTCATTCCGACATCCCTAACATAATGACAAAAAAGACAACTTAAATCATAGCATTAACCTAACCAGCACTAGCATTAACCTAAAGATCGTACAACCATGCCATGGGTCAACAACAAAATCCAAATCAACTAGCAATTAGGGTTGAACCAAAACATGCACAATGAGGTCAAATGGGATGATTTTATTGGACAAAATTTGAGGGATCGGAGGAGAATACCTGCGGAACGAAGTTGGGAACTGAATCCCCTCGCTTTTCTCTTCAAATCGGAGTGGATTTGGAGAAGGATTAGAGAGGGGGAGAGAGAACCGCCGCCGCCGCCTCTGTCTCTGTGTTTTCGGTTCGATTTGCAAGTGAGGCTAGGGTTGGGGACGGCCGCGTCGCGGCTTACAGGTAACAGGAGGGTAGCGCCTTGTGATCAGGCGCTACCTTATCGCACCATAGCGCCTGATCACGAGGCGCTATCCCCTCAGACTGGCCCCCCCCCCCCCCCCCCCCGTGGCCCCGGCTCGCCACGCTGGCAAGAAGTATAGCGCCTGATCACGAGGCGCTACCCTGTGTAGGGTAGCGCCTGATCGTGAGGCGCTACTCGAAAGGGTCAATCCCGTGAAATAGTTTCGGCCGAGGTTCATTTTGTGCTAAAGTTTTGTCCAGAGGTCAACAGTGTCAAAATCGCCATGGTAAGTGGGTAAAACAATTCTATGTGTTCTTTCAAAGGCTTTGTCTACGCTAGTGTATCAAAAAAATTAGGGGTTCATAATGCATTCCTTAACAAACAAGACTCGTGGATAAATCGGGTATCAAACAAGACGTGTCGCCTACCTTGCGTGGCTTGTTTTCACCTGAAAAAAACCCGGCACAACCTCTATACCTGATGTTTGTTGCTAATTGTGTGAAGCAACAAATTCATTATTGTATTTCCACATTTTCTAGTGATGCTTTGCGTGCATTTGTGTGTATGTGGGAATCTGGAATGCAAAAAGGCATTTTTTTAGGCGGCACAGATTACAGCGAGATTTTGCCTTTTTTCCATGTATCTCTTTAGTCGATTTATTGTTTTTCCGACTTAGCTGTCTAGTTGTTTTCCTTAATGTCTTACATATCCTTGTACTCTGTTCGGAATTCTTTTTTTTTTGCTTCGTACTGAAATTCAAAAGAATTGAGATCACTAGTATTTATACCGGACTGCAAGAACATAGCTTCATTTTCAGTTTGAAGAAAAAAAGAAACCTTGCCGTCGTGTTCCTATTGATTTTCCTCGTTTCTGGTGATCGATTAGGTACCGAGAGGTGGAGGAACCACAAATTGACATTTTGAGCACTACTCTGAGAATATGCCTATTAAGACACCCAGTTTCACATGGTTGTGCTCTAACTTTATGCAATGTGGTTAGAGCATCTCCAACCGGAGGCCCCAAACCCACCCCAAACGTCCGGGCGGACAGCCCAGACAGGGTTTGGGCTAAAAACCACCACCCAAAGGAGGCCCTCAAAGCCACCCCAAACGTCCGGGCGGTCCGGCACACCCCAAACCCAACCCATATGTGGGGAGGGTTTGGGGAGGTCCGGACACGCCCGGACAGGCCGCCACGTCGGACGCAGCCCAACACGACCCCACATATATCCACAAATTCCCCACCCCGGTCGGAACCCTAGCTCTCACTCTCCTTCGATCCCCTTTCCACTCCAACTCTCCTCCGTCCGCAGCTTCGACAATGGCCGGCTCCGGCAGCGAATCGACGGCCGAGCTGTACTGGCATGCGTTCGCGGAGGAGGAGGAGATTGGGAGCTGCCCCGGCCGGATGCCGCGGCGCCGTCTTCGGTGGCGGCAGCTCTTTGCAACGGCGCTGCGAGCAGTTCCGCCACCACCGCCGCCGCCGCCGCGTCCAACGAACCAGTGGCGGCGCTTCCGCAGGTTCGCGCCTCCTTACCCCAATGTACATTTTAAGAGCCGATGTCCGATGCGTAATTTAGGAATTTGATGTTCGATGTACTCCGTAGGCCGTTCCTAGAGGTCCGGCGTACTCCGTCGGCGATGATAAGGTGTTGTGCAATGCGTGGTTGTCCGCCCCGGAGGATTCTCAGACCGGAATCCACCACCGTGCTTCGTTTTGGGGCCGGATCGGTCAAGTTTTCAATGCAAACTCGGAAATTGTCCGCAACGAGGCCTCCCTCCGCCATAGATGGCAATACATAGTGGCGGAAGTCAACAAGTTCGCCGGATGCTTTGCTCAAATGGGATCCGTAAGTTTTTATTGTTAAATTTTCTTCAATGCCGGATCCATTTGCTACGATTAATGGAGTACCTATTTCATTTTCATAGATGGAGGATGCCATCCTACTGTACAACGCATTTGGGGGAGGCCGGAGACGACGGAGTGGAAGTTCGGCCATTGTTGGGAAGTACTGAAGGATATCCCGATGGTGGACTACACGCCGGATGAGGAGAGGAGAGACATGATCCGCCGAGTGGAGAGCTAGGCTCGACAGGCACGCCGTGCTCGGCAAAGGCAACGCGAAACACGGGAACGTGTAGAGGCCGCCGCTCAAGCACGCCAACAGCAAGAGGAAGCCATCGCGAGAGCGGTCGCCATAGCGGTGGAAGCTGAACGTGAAGCCAGCGCCGCTCACGCACGGGACCTGGAACGTCAAGCCGGGGTTCGCCGGGCACGTCGCCGTCGCCAAAGAGAACGTGCCGCAGCGGAGGACGGCCGGGTTCTCCATGATCTGTGAGAGCGTGCCTCCGCTCCGGTGTGTCCAATGAACTGTGTCCGATTAATTTCTGTGTTGAACTATGTCCGTGGATGTTTGAACTATGTTTATTCGTATGATCTTTGAACTATGATCTATCATTTGATCTACGTTGCATGTCAATATGGTTTTGGGGGGGATTATTTGGGGGTTATGGTTGTATGACACCAATTTTGGGGGATGTCCGGTCACTGTCCGCGGACGCGTCCGGGCACAGTTTGGGAGCCGGATTTGGGGCCTCCGACTGAAGATGCTCTTATGGTATACAGTCATTCAAAACACGTGTTTCCTATGCAAGGCCAACACACTCTACCGAAAGCTACATGACCCACCCCATGTGTTCACGAAAATGTCTAAAAGGTGTTGCGGGCTAAAAAAATTAGACAAATTATCCGAACATTTCAGGTGCATTGTTGGGTGTTGGGTGCACCCCTCTCCATTTGTCTGGACACGCTCGAAAGGACAATGTTTGGGGCGCCTCGAAAAATTTCAAGAATGCCCTTGAAGATGGTCTAAATAAATCTTACTTAACATTGGGCTAGCAAAATACAATACATCTCTCGATCTTTCCCACAAGTTACATACATTCGGGCAGAAATCAAACACATGCCAAGATAATTTTGTTAAGAAGAATAAAACTATATGGTGATCGAACTGATCACATCACATTGGATACTTTGATGCTTGATTCCTCCGAACCACTTGAAATAAATTTAAACGTTTAAACCATGATAGCTAAGATTAAAAAAATGCATATAGAAATACCACCAGCAGCACTCGACACCAGTACGTGTACGTAAGCCAAGTAGCAGCAGCAGGCCTAACTTGCTTCCAACCCCCTAAAAAACAAAGCAAAGATTTGGGTCGAAGCCAGGCCGGAAAGGTTAAACAGTTACCTCATCATTAATTAGTGCTTAATCACTCGACCAAAGCGGATTAGATTATGAGGCGATCAGAACAGGACGTAGCTTTTTGGATCCATGGTGTCGCAGGCTGCATCGCGCGGGATGCCCGGTGGGCCCGTTTGATGCTATGATTTGAACAAAGCTTGGATATAACGTTGATATTTTTTGGCTAAGATGATGTTTAGCTATGTATATCAGATATTTCATATTTGTGTCACGTTTGGATCACCACCTAAGCCTCTTCCCGATGCGCCCTATGTTTTTCAGTGATGCGGACCGTGTGTCATTCCCGGTTACCATTCAAAATGCTATAAACTGTTTTTTGTAGGGGAATTGCTATTAGACGGATAATTGTGTTGAAACAAATACCGATTGTCATGTGGGCTGACCGCTCCTGAAGCAAAAGATGAAAAAAGTGAGGCCCACAATGTCCAACATCTCCTTTGGTGCCCCCATAGACCTCCCATCATTGCGGTGTGGGTTTGGACAAGAAAATGGCCCCAATAGATGCTCCGTCAGTTTAGCTGCCCCGAAAAACTTTCAGTAACCCTCTATCCGCCCAACCTTGAGGTCGGCTCCGGGTTCCAGACATGCCCATCACGTAGAACTTAGAGAGGCGGCTCCAGCCTGTCATCGACACAGAGGCATGTCAACGTTGTGTAATGGCACCCACTGACTTCGTTGGTTCCCCATGCGACCATTCCCACTTTCGGACGCAAATGGTGGTATGGATTCCCCACGCGTCACGACATTAAACCAATGTGCTGCTAGCATTAAATTAGTGCTACCAACCCTCACATACCATCCCGTTCCATTTATGTACCCCTCGCGGCACACTGTGTTGTCCATTTTGTTCTCTCCACACAGGTTCCTCCACGTCGGCCACCTTTGACTCCGACCCTCCCCCCAACATGGTGTGGAACAATGAGGTCACCGGATCAAAGCGCTGGGCTCTGAGCCTCACCATCGATGAGGGGATGGAGGGATCCAGTGGCGGATGTAGAATCAAATGGTTGGGGGTGCCAAGCTCATTGTTCATACTTTAAATATCATGTGCAGGAATTTTTAACACACATAATTATACCAATTGCTACTACTAATTAAATAAATCTAATTTTTTAGGGGGTGCCATGGCACCCATGGCACCCCCACTGGATACGCCCCTGGAGGGATCTGACCTCAACATCATCGCATCGCCCGTCACACGGCTATCGGAGGGATGAAATCTATGTTTGGGCGATGCCTTAGTACCGCCGCCACTCACCCGCAGTGCCTGCGACCACGGTTCACTAACGTCAGAACTAGATGACGACGTAGGAGAGGGCCAACTGTATCTATGCCTTCTAAAGCGAGTGGTGGGACGCTCGCTTCAAAGAAGAGAGGTGCACTGCCATAAAAAAATTATAAGCCCCTACCCATCGGCGCGCTACAACGCCGCCAGGAAGAAGGGGTCATGTTCAATGCACGCCTGCACGCTGACAAACATGTTCACCGTAACCCGTCGTGCCACTGCTAGAATTTAGGGCTCGCCAGCGTGGGGCGGGGTGGTCCTCCACCCGCCAAAGTTGGGAGCCACCCCCGCACAACGCTGCGGTGTGGCCTTTTGGGTGCCCATGATGGAGCCAGAGAAGCTGTTGGCAGACTACCGTGTCTCCTCGCGGATACGCGGCCCGGAAAGAAACACAAGACATGCCGCTGGCACAACCTTGCAGTTGTCGGAGAGCATCCCGTCGACTTGGAAGACATGTCGGGCTCACACATTTGTTACGGAGGAGGCCGTGAACATCAATGTCTCCGACGAAGAGGATTAGGTTAGGGATATGGTTTGTTTAAATATTGTTCGAATCCACTGTAAAATACTAAGAAATTTGAAGCTTAAATTTATGTTTGTGTGTACTTAAAAAAAAATCGGCCCGCGGCTAGGGCAGCCGTCCCCATGAGTACGGACATGTGTCTGGGTGCATCCAAAGCGGGTGCCGGACACATTAGCGAGACGCCGATGAAGATGCAATGGCAAATAGTCATATTGGAGATATGTCATAGTATTAATGAGTAAATTGATGATGAAATCATCTGCGGTACTACATTTATGGTACCATGCATTACACTTACATAGCTCTTTTCTCCAGTATATTTTTTTCGCGTTATGATGTTCTCCATGGTCCAACTCAGCTATGTTTAAAAGCATGCCACATTAGTGAAAAAGTTATGAGAATATCTAATTAATGAGAAAAAAGAGAAAGATATATCATATCTTAAACCATATACTGACTCTTGTGGCATATAAATTATGTGTTTTCTCCCAACAAAGGTGTATTAAATGGTAATTTACTAGATTTAATACTAACATATAATTATTAAGAGAGTTATCTAACGTATACGAGTATTTGACAATAATAAACAAACTTAGGAGAAATAATAGGGACTGTTCTTTCTGCCCCTATATAACTTAAAACAGGTAAATATTTTTCATGTAAACGCGTCGGCACTGTACAATAAAACGGGCAGAAATATGAACAAGATTAACAACACATTAATCATAGGAGTCAGTAGAGTATACTCCGGTATAGTATAGTAGGGCAGGTCGCTGTCTGCCACGGATGTATTTTATCCCGCTGATGGCAAGCAGACAAACGTCAACAGAGACATACCATGTGCCACTTCATCTCTGCTTAAACATTACTTTGTGATCGCAGCAGCAGCGAGCAGAAGCATGAATTGCTAGGCGCACCGTGTTATGTTGCGGCTCCTCTAAGTTTCACCTACGCCTGGGCAGGGGCCCAAACAAAATATGGGTATTCTGGATCAAAAAAAAAATTGGGATCAAATATTATAATCATAGCCTTTTATTTGACAAAATGTAAGAATCATGCACTTTTGGGCTTACTTCAGACTTTTGGGGCGGGTTTTTGGCAAAAATCAAAGCCCGAGCACGGTCCGAACGGCTGCGCTAGGTGTAGTTTGGAGTTAGGCTTTTCTCTCCTTTACGGTTCCAACTCTGATGTCTTTACATTGGATAAATAAGAAAACACAGTAACGGAGACATACAACCAGATATTTTATATTTAAAACAGAGGGATTATAATATTGAGATTGCATGCTATGCATCTTTAGGACATATTTATTTAACGGATTTTCAAACGAATTTCAGATGATATGGAACGGTTGAATTTCGGTTCTACTTGGATTTTTGTTTTTTTGTAGAAGTTAACCGTACAGGAGTTTTCCCAAACATTTTATACGATTTTTTCTGGTACTAACTTAAATATTTGCCAACATATGAATACAATTCCCGTTATATTTCCCAAAAGAAAAAGCAACTACCTTACACCAGAAAAAAAATCTGCTTAAACTCTCGGAAGTAGCTTAATTTGATCACTGAGAAATTCAACACAATTTTCCTTTGGACGAAACTCCGATCCTGAATTTGTTTTGGTCTTTTGCGCGATAAAAGCACTCATGCACAGGTGACTTCTTGGTCTACCTTTTACAGCACATCATCATTCAGATAGTAACAAAGCTGCAATTCTCTTTAGCATGCAAAGATGGCATCCAACTTTCCGAGCAGAAGATGATAAAAAAGAGAAGACTCATGAACACCAATGTAGCAATGATTAGAAGATAATTGGCACCGCGTGGCTGGGCTAGCTTTTGCTGAATCAAGTCAAGCAAAACAGCAAGGCTAGATTTTCTTGCAAGGTGAGCAATCACAAACATTGTACATGTCAGTCATGAACACAATCAAGGATCTCCAGAAAATAGTAAAAGAAAACCCTCCTTGCCTACCCATGTCAATATCAGTCTGCTAGAATTGTGAGCATGCATGATTTTTTAAAGGCGGTCAAGGTGCGAATTATGAGCCCGAATATAAGCATGTCTGCATCAAGAGAAGGACAGGCCCTCTTGCAAGCTGCGGTCACAATTTCTGAATCTGGTAGCACAAAGAATTACAGCACCAGTTTGGAGATGGAACACAAGTTCCTGGCTGGACTGTGTGATGATATGAGGTGAACATGGCCATAACCAGGCTTCACGGAGTGTGGTTGCCGTGTTCATGAAGGGATGCGATGATAGGCAGACGACAGCTACATCCTGCAAAGCTATCTTAAGAAAGTCGCCACTAAATACTGATTCGGGAAAAATATGTACAGTAGAATATGAGTGGGTGGCACTGACAATGCACACTCTCTAGAGGTACTGAAACCCATAATTGCCTAACCTTCCTGCGTCTTATATCTCTTAAAATGGCGACCAATCAAAATTATCGGTTCTCGTTGCTCAAAGAATTTATGATAATCTGAGTGCAAATTCAGATAAGAATGGGTCAAGACTCTGATGTTAATTAAGAGATACGGTTCCCTCGCACACAAAAAGAAATACACAGTTGAGCTCACCTTGATTTTGACATGTAAATAAATACCTCGAGGTCGGTACATAACTTTTTTTTTTCAAGAACATGCAAGACTTGCATGTACCACCAGACGTGCTGGACGGCTGGCGAGACCAGACATAGACAAAATCCTAGGATTTTCCTACCGCGGATTCCACCTCATCATTCTTCCTTCCTGAGGGCATTGACTCAATCCATTACTGGGAGCTGAATGGCAACAATTCAAGAACAGTGAAGTGCAAAATACATACAGGACTTGCCCTATTTGCAATTTAACAGAGGCTGGTCCGACTGAACTCGGTGGCCTTGGTCTTCGGACATGAGCTGAACGGATGCAGGAGTTTCCTGTTTGCTGAAGGAGGCTGCCAGTTTGATGAGGCAGATTTGTCCAGAGCAGCTGTTTATTGTCAGCCAGCCTGAATTGATGTAGGTTGGTCCCGATTTTTACGGATTGATGCGGAGGGAAAGATGAACACGAAGAACACGCGATGAACGAAGAACACAAAAGAGGGGAAATCACACACACAAGGATAAATAGCAAGTAGCAACCCGGCAAGACTCGATTGGTAACAAATCCCCGTGGGCAGCCCCCAATCCTCCTCTCCCAAGCACACCTTACTCTTAGGATTGTTTGTCCAATTGGTCAATCCAACCAACCCGATAGAATCACCGTAAGATGAAAGATCGGCAAGTAATCGCAACTACAAGCGGAGCCTTGGTATCCACGCAGGGATCTTCTCCTCGAGAGGAGGCCTTGGTTCATCTCCACATGTGGAGGCCTTGATTCATCTCCATAGGAGGAAAGAGACACTTTGAGAAGAAGGAGCAAGGCTCTACTTTAGTTCTCAAATCTTAGTCTAACCCTAGATCTAGATGGGGAGGTTCTATTTATAGTCTAGGTGGAAAGGAGTGGATAAGTGAGGGGACACGGGCCCTCAACCCGTCAGGTTCCCGCCGCAGCGGTAGTACCGCTGGAGCCAGCGGTAGTACCGTTGGGCAGGCCTCGAACTGCTTCTGAAGTCAACTCGAGCGGTAGTACCGCCAGACCCAGCGGTAGTACCGCTGGCCGGCGGTAGTACCGCTACGGTACCGCTGGAGCTGCCGGTAGATCGAACAGAGGGCCGTTTTCGGCGGTAGCTTCGGCGGTAGTACCGCCCAATCTCTTCCTTCTCAGTTGGATCCGAGCGGAGGCGCGTCTGGCTTGGCTGGACCTGGGGCGGTAGTACCGCTGCCACCGGCGGTAGTACCGCCGCCTGGGACTTCTTTCCATTCTTCTCTCCTTCTCCTTCGTCTTCTTGACTCGATTCTTGTCCAACTTCTACACTTCTTGGAGATCTTCATGAGGGTCATGCCTGAGTATACACAAGGTATCGGAATGAAGTAGCAAGCCATTCAAAGGAGTATCGAGATCACACATGGATAGGAGCGAGTTCACCTTATCATGAAGTGCCTTGACTCTTGCTCTTGTCATTGGGCCACTTGTTGTAGGAGACGTAGGTCGGGCTACATCATCTCCCCCCCTTGGAAAAGAGTCGTCCTCGACTCTTGGTCATCCTCATCGCTTGATGTTCCAAGGTATGGCGATAGGTCGGCGACGTTGAAGGTGTCATGGACCAAGTGTTTGGTGTGGAGATGTCGATCTTGTAGGCATTGTCGTTGATGCGCTTGATAACCTTGAAAGGTCCATCTCCACGAGGGTGAAGCTTGGACTTCCTTGCATCCGGAAAGCGATCTTTGCGAAGGTGTAGCCACACAAGGTCTCCTTCTTCAAATATCATGGCGCGCTTGTGTTTGTTCATCTTCGTAGCATGGTCTTTGTTGTGCTTCTCAAGCGTAGTTCTTGTTTCCTCATGGAGCTTCTTCATGTAAGCGGCTCGCTTGTCGAAGTCCATGTTAACTTGCTCACGGAGTGGAAGTGGTAGCATGTCGAGCGCGGTGTAGGGGTTGGAGCCATAGACGACCTCGAAGGGTGTTCTCTTTGTTGCGCGATGTAGTGCTCGATTGTAGGCGAACTCGGCGTGTGGGATGCACTCTTCCCAATTCTTCAAGTTAGGCTTGATCAACACACGAAGGAGTGTAGATAGGCTTCGGTTCACCACTTCGGTTTGGCCATCGGTTTGAGGGTGGTATGCGGTGGAGAATAGTTGCTTGATTCCCATCTTGGCCATCAAAGTCTTCCAAAAATAGCTCACGAACTTGGTCACGATCCGACACAATGGTCTTGGCACTCCATGAAGACGGACGATTTCCCTGAAAAACAAAGTAGCAATGTGTGAAGCATCGTCGCTCTTGTTGCAAGGTATAAAGTGTGCCATTTTAGAGAAGCGATCAATGACGACAAAGATGGAATCCTTGTTTGTTTTAGTGCGTGGGAGTCCTAAGACAAAATCCATAGCTATATCGGACCATGGGTGATGTGGAATAGGCAAAGGTGTATATAACCATGAGAGTTTAGAGTAGACTTAGCTTTGAGACATGTAGAACATCGTCGAACTAGGCGTTCCACATCACGCTTCATTCTGGCCAATAGTAGTTGGTGGCGAGCATGGCGTAGGTCTTGTCGCGGCCAAAGTGACCCATGAGTGTCCTCCATGAGATTCCTTCAAAAGGACCAAACGAAGCGAAGACTCGGGTATACATAGTTTGTTAGCCTTAAACAAGAAACCTTTGTGCAAATAGAAATCACCAATTCCTTTGTGCTCCGAACATTGAGCGAAAATGTCTCCAAAGAAAGCATCGGTAGCATACAACTCTTTAATCTCATCCAAACCCAAGACACTAATGTCAAGACGTGTAAGTAGGTTGGCCTTGCGGGATAGAGCATCCGCGACCACATTGTCTTTACCTTTCTTGTATTTGATTACAAAGTGAAAGACTCAATGAACTCAACCCACTTAGCATGTCTTTTGTTCAAATTTGTTTGACTTTTCAAATATTTCAAGGATTCATGGTCGGAATGAATGACAAATTCCTTAGGACGAAGGTAATGTTGCCACACATCCAAAACACGAACCAAAGCAAATAACTCTTTGTCATAAATGGGGTAATTCAAGCGAGCTCCATCTAGTTTCTCACTATGGTATGCGATGGGTCTACCATTTTGCATAAGCACTCCACCAATGCCCAATCCACTTGCATCGCATTCAATCTCAAATGTCTTAGAGAAATCCGGAAGGGCAAGGAGTGGTGCTTCGGTTAATAACCGTTTGAGCTCATTGAAAGCAAAATCATGTGCATTGCCCCAAATGAAAGGTACATTCTTCTTTGTAAGTTCATGGAGGGGGCAAGCAATTGTGGAAAAATCCTTGATGAAACGGCGGTAAAATCCGGCAAAACCAAGAAAACGTCTCAACTCCTCAAGTGATCGGAAAAGGCCAAGTCCGAATTGCTTGTATCTTTGCTTCATCGACTTCGACTCCATCCGAAGAAACAACAAAACCCAAGAAAACAAGTTTGTTGGTGGCAAAAGTGCACTTAGAAAGATTTGCATAAAGCTTTTCATTGCGAAGAACCAACAAAACTTGAGCAACATGAGAAGTGTGCTCTTCCAAAGATTTGCTATAAATAAGGATGTCGTCAAAGTATACCACAACAAATTTCCAATGAAAGGACGCAAAACATGATTCATGAGACGCATAAAAGTAGAAGGTGCATTGGAAAGACCAAATGGCATGACGAGCCACTCATAAAGACCAAGCTTAGTTTTAAATGCGGTCTTCCATTCATCACCTTCACACATGCGTATTTGGTGATATCCACTTTTAAGATCAATTTTGGAGAATATAGCGGAACCACAAAGCTCATCGAGCATATCATCAAGTCGAGGGATAGGATGGCGATACCGAACGGTTATGGCGTTGATGGGGCGACAATCCATGCAAAGGCGAAGAGTGTTGTCGTGCTTGGGTACCAAGATGACGGGCACGGCGCACGGACTCAAGCTCTCGCGGATGTGTCCCATGGCAAGAAGTTCTTGTATTTGCCGCTCGATCTCCTTTGTCTCTCGGGGTTGGTGCGGTAAGGAGCGCGGTTTGGTAGCGGTGCGCCGGGAACAAGGTCGATGCGGTGCTCGATTCCGCGTAGAGGAGGTAGTCCCGGTGGCACTCTTGAGGGAAGACATCTTCAAAGTCCTTCAAAAGAGACAACAAAGAAGGAGGAAGGTTTGTGAAAGTGTTAGTCATAGAAACTTCACCCTTGCATATGAGCACATAGTGGAGGGTGGATGGGTTCTCTCTCAACTCCCTCATCTCTCTTTTGTGGCAAATAGTGTAAGTTTTGTGGGAACTCTCTTTGAAGTGTCACACTCATTTGGCTTGTGGCTCTCACTCACTTTATGGTGGGTCTCTCGCTCACCACTCATCTCACTAGACGAACGATCTTGTTGTGCCCTTGCAATAGTCTTGGCGTTGTCGGCGATGACTTGACTTGGTGTCATGGGACGAAGGACGAAGGTCTTGTCGTTGTTCTTGAAGCTATAGTAGTTTGTCCTTCCATCATGCATAGCACCCTTGTCAAATTGCCATGGACGCCCAAGGAGTAAGTGACAAACGTTCATAGGCACAACATCACAATCAACCGTATCTTCATAGGCTCCAATCTTGAAGGACACTTGCACCATGTGTTGAATCTTGACGGCTCCGGTATCACTCAACCATTGCACATGGTAAGGATGTGGGTGCTTCTTGAACTTCAAGTTGAGCTTATCACAAAGTTCTTTGCTCGCTAGGTTGTGGCAACTTCCACCATCTATGATGACCTTGATGGACTTTCCATTGATTCCCGCTCTTGTTTGAAACAAGTTGCATCTTTGGTCTTCTTCCACTTGAACATTGGTGGTTAAGCTCTTGCCACAACCAAGGAAGGGTTGTTGTCGCCATCACAATATATCTCACTTTCTTCTTCTTGAGCACTTTGCATTGTGGCGACCTTGTTCAAAGCATTGTACTCATCTTCACTCATAGATTCATACTCTCCCATGTCATTGATGATCATGACCTTCTTGTTGGTGCACTCAAAAGATTTGTGCCCTTGTCCGCCGCACTTGTAGCATTGCAAAGTCTTGTGCCGGACGAAGATCCTTGAGGCGCCTTGGTAGGGGAGGTACTTTCTTGAAAGGTTGAGGCGCTTGAGGTGTCGAGTAGAGACTCTTGGAGGACCTCGAGTGTTCGCTTGAGGAAGAGCTTGTGAAGGTGTAGGAGTTGACGAAGAAGGCTTGTTGGCGTAGAATGCCTTTGTCTTGAGGTATTTGAGCTCTTCAAGCACGTGGCGCTCGGCCTTGGAAGCTTGATGTACTAGCTCAACCAAAGAGGCATATGGTTGGAACTCCACGATCTTCTTGATTGGATAGTTGAGGCCATTCATGAAACGAGCCATGGATTGCTCTTCGTACTCGTTGACATTGGCTCTCATCATGGAGATTTCCATTCCTTGTAGTACTCGTCAACCGACTTCAAACCTTGCTTCAACTCTTGCAACTTCTTGTATAAGTCTCTAGTGTAATGGCTTGGCACGAAGCGCTTGTACATTGTTTCTTTCATTTCAACCCAAGTGTCAATTGGTTGTTGGTGGTTAGCGACGCGAGCATCTTGTAGTTGTTCCCACCACAAGAGGGCATACTCTTCAAACTCCATCGAGGCTAAGGCAACCTTCTTGTTGTCGGAGAAGCGTTGCACACGGAAGATCTTGTCAACCTTGAGTACCCATGAGAAGTAAGCTTCCGGATCACTTGTGCCGTAGAACTTGGGTATGTCAAAGCGGACGTTGGTCAAGTCATCATAGTCGTCACGTGGCCACCACGTGGGAATGCACGTCCACGTCTCCTTCGGTTGAGTCCATCACCATTGTGTTGGCTTGACTCGTTATCACTTGACTCGGAACGTTGGTGTTGGTGACGATCATGAGGAAGCTCTTGACGAGGCGCATGTTGAGGAGGTAGCTCTTGTTGAGGAACGGGTTGTTCGACATTGTTCGCATTGTCATGATTTTGATGACGTGGCCTTGGAGGATGACGGGGTGACGTCCTTGTTCACCAAAGTCATTCGCACCCGGAACGCCATTGTCATTAGCCAATGGGTCATGACGATCACGTTGTTGCGGTGGTGGTGATGGTATGCGTTCGCGACGATCATCATTTTGGTGAGGTTGTTCTTGATGCGCATTGGCATTGTTCGCGTGAAGATCATGTGGTTGTTCAACGTAGGAGGAGGTCGTTCATGGGCGTCGCGCCTTGGATCATGTTGACGTTCTTGTCGAGGTTCATGACGTCCATGACGTGCTTGTGTCGACCTTGAGGTGCTTCTTGTACGGCTTGAGTGTGAAGAAGCTCGTTGTCGCGCAAGGTTGTTGATAGCTTCGGTCAACCGCTCCATATTTGCTTCTTGAGCATGCATGCGGTCGTTGAAGGTGTTGTCTTGATTTTGAAGACGGCGCTCGAGCGTCCTAGTTATCACGAAGAAGTGTCGCATGCCAACAAGCTCCGATTGTGTGACATAGCCATGATCACCGCGAACTCCACCATGGATTTCCTCATCCGAGCTTGAGCTTCCGTTTGTACTTCCCCTAAACATTTTCTCAAGATCAAGTGAGATATGTGGTAAAAAAACCAAGACAAACTATATCCCAAGTATAATGTGGCTTGAGAGGAGAGTATCCGGTTCTAACACCCAACACACACACTTATGAGGATAGGAAGGTATGAAGTGGCAAACGAAACAAGCAAACCCGCGACAAGTATATTGTCAAAGGTAGAGAAAATCCACAATGATCAAATTACCAAAGAAACTCCAACCACAAATGATGAAGAAACACACACAAAAGCGAATGATGGGGTTGGGCGACCAAAGGGCGAGCACTCGAAGATAGACAACCTAACGAAGACTACGTGCTCAAATGTCACCCAACACAAGAAGGACGCTAGCTCAATTGCTTTTTGTGGGCAACGGATTTGCACAAGAGTTACACACACACTCACTTTGGCGGTCTTAGCTTTGTCGCAACCTACAAGAGATGACTTGGCACCACTTGATTCTTTTCTTTTCTCTTTTTTTTTGATTTTTGCTTTTTGACGATGATTCCTTCTCTTTTGCTAGTGCCAAGCTCTCTAACGATACACACTCGCCAATACTTGAAGACAAACACTCAACACGTGCAATGCCTCGCAATATCACCGAGCTAGTCCGATAGGTCAAGTACACGAAAGGAAGAAGGGCTCACAACGGATTATGATGGTGGGGGAATGTCGAGTCCTTGGTGGCGTCGTCGCTTGGCGTTGATGATGCGTTGCTGCGGAAGCTTGTCGATGTCGTAGACGTAGGGCACACCAAGAAAGGACTCAAACCAAAGAGGAAATGCCAAAAACGAACCGAGGAAAAGAAAAAATTTCTGAAAAATCTGCCCTGGCGGTAGTACCGCTGCCCCAGCGGTAGTACCGCTGCCGGTAGTACGCCCGGTACCGCTGGAGTACCGCTGCGCACGGATCTGCGCGATTTTGACTCGAAATTGGGCGGAATTGGGCTCCAAAATTCCTCGAATTCGTGGGAAATCGGCAAAATTGAGGCTAGGGAACGCAAACAAGGTGGAGGGGGTCCTAAAGCAACAGATCCATGGACAAAAACTACCAAAAACGCAACGAATCGACAGATCGGCTCGAATCAAGGCAAGGCTATTTTTGGTGGAAATTTTCGAATTTCTCAAAAACGAAGAAAAATTTGGTGGATTTTGGTGGAAACACAAATCAAATCCGTGTCAACCTAGAGCTCTGATACCATATGATGGGTGGTCCCGATTTTCACGGATTTGTGCGGAGGGAAGATGAACACGAAGAACACGCGAAGAACGAAGAACACAAAAGGGGAAATCACACACAAGGGTAAATAGCAAGTAGCAACCCGGCAAGACTCGATTGGTAACAAATCCCCGTGGGCAGCCCCCAATCCTCCTCTCCCAAGCACACCTTACTCTTAGGATTGTTTGTCCAATTGGTCAATCCAACCAACCCTAGCCACCTAAGATGGAAGATTAGCAAGTAATCGCAACTACAAGCGGAGCCTTGGTATCCACGCAGGGATCTTCTCCTCAAGAGGAGGCCTTGGTTCATCTCCACATGTGGAGGCCTTGATTCATCTCCATAGGAGGAAAGAGACACTTTGAGAAGAAGGAGCAAGGCTCTACTTTAGTTCTCAAATCTTAGTCTAACCCTAGATCTAGATGGGGAGGTTCTATTTATAGTCTAGGTAGGAAAGGTGGATAAGTGAGGGACACGGGCCCTCAACCCGTCAGGTTCCCGCCGCAGCGGTAGTACCGCTGGAGCCAGCGGTAGTACCGCTGGGCAGGCCTCGAACTGCTTCTGAAGTCAACTCGAGCGGTAGTACCCAGGCCCAGCGGTAGTACCGCTGGCCGGCGGTAGTACCGCTACGGTACCGCTGGAGCTGCCGGAAGATCGAACAGAGGGCCGTTTTCGGCGGTAGCTTCGGCGGTAGTACCGCTGGAGCGGTAGTACCGCCAGGTGGGGCGGTAGTACCGCCCATCTCTTCCTTCTCGGCTGGATCCGGCGGAGGGCGTCTGGCTGGCTGGACTGGGGCGGTAGTACCGCTGCCACCGGCGGTAGTACCGCCGCCTGGGACTTTTCCATTCTTCTCTCCTTCTCCTTCGTTCTTGACTCGATTCTTGTCCAACTTCTACACTTTCTTGGAGATCTTCATGAGGGTCATGCTGAGTATACACAAGGTATCGGAATGAAGTAGCAAGCCATTCAAAGGAGTATCGAGATCACA